>OX411765.1:21322597-21965763 GCA_948252205.1 Orthosia incerta
AGCGGGTAGGCTTAGCTCGGCCGCCTACGCCGTCAGAAAGGTTAGACAATACACTGACGTTGATACAGCAAGGTTGGTCTACTTTAGTTATTTTCACAGTATCATGTCCTACGGTATTCTACTGTGGGGCAGAGCCGCTGATATTCAAAATATATTTGTGCTTCAAAAACGAGCTGTTCGTGCCATTTACCAATTAGGTGCGCGTGTTTCTCTAAGAGATTTTTTTAAAGAGATTGGTATTCTCACAGCGGCTTCACAGTACATATTCGCCAACATTTTATATATTAGGCAGAACATTCATTTTTACAGTAACAATAGTGATACTCACAACTTTAACACCAGAAATAAGGACAAATTACGAGCTCCCTTTCATCGACTTCATAAGGTGCATAGTTCATTCGTTGGGGTTGGTATAACTTTTTACAACAAGTTACCGTCTTCTTTTCTAGATTTGCCATTTAACGCATTTAAAGCAAAAGTAAAAGCTAATCTCTGTTCTAAGGCATACTATTCTATTAATGATTATTTAGATGATAAGCATAGTTGGTCGCTGTGTTGAACTCAAGACAATGTTCGTGTTCTTTTACCAAAATTAGCTTGCTGTCAGGTTAAATATTATTATTTTTTAATTTCGTTTTTATGTGTATTTTTAAAATTTTATTTTTTGGTAAGACTGTCGTAGGTATCGTTTACTGTTATTGTCGGAGCTGATGAAGATTGCTACTATCTTTGCATTATATAGAGTTAATCTTTCTAGTATTATATAGCAGCATAGCCAGCATTGTGTGAGTACCGTGTACTTCAGAGCTATCATTGTCTAGATACCTACGTCTTCTATTGACTTGAATGACTCCGGTGGTTGAGAGTATATTATGCCCACTCAAATGTCTCGCCCGATGGTGGCGCGTGTGTCGGATCATTTAGCTCCCTTCAAAATGGTTGAGCTGAATGGTGCTGATACATGTGTCATGTTCGTGAACGGGCGCTGTCGGTTGGGACTGGTCATCTCTTAGCTGCCATGGTTTATTTTAATTGATTCTAATTTTATTTCTGAATTGTCTTTTTATATTTACTATGGACACTTTTAACTTTCTACATCGTTCTCACATAATGTGTAATCTCAACATGAATGATGTAACAAATGATTTGTAATAATTACCTAATTGAAAAAGAGTGTCCATGGAGTTTCTTGCCCGCTCTTCTCCATAGAGATCTTCGCCTTGGAATGGGCATCTACGGTACTTTCACAGTTATTATGTCTTGTGACTCGGACTGTAGCACCATAATTTTGTAATATTTTATTTTGTCTTTTGACAATTCAAAAGTGCCTGTAACTGGCCTACTTGAAATAAAGTGCTTTGACTTTGAGCTTAAAACATAAGAAATAATAGCTGCCACAGGCAGAAAAATTTCAAATCTCTAGTTCTTATAGTTTCCACGTAGTAAACAAAAATATAGTTTCCGCGCCAAAAAGATCAAATTATTACTTCGGAGGAGGTACGGAGAGGCGTTGCCATTCCGTGCGCTACATTATTGCAACCAAGTTTGCACTTAGTAAGCATACCATTAGAAGGCCAAATTATGGCCAAATTATCGGATATAATTCTATTTGCTGATGATACTTCGCTAATTTTTAAAATAGATAGGAAAGATACGGATGTCTTACATGTCAATGAAAGTCTAGTTGTTCTCTCGGAATGGTTCGCAGCTAACAATCTTTTACTGAATGCGAAAAAAAACAAAATGTCTAAAGTTCTCTTTACCAAATGTACCTCAACGTGACCTAAATCTAAATCTTGACGGCAAAAATCTTGAAATAATAACGGAAACTGTATTCTTGGGGATTACTATCGATTCAAAATTGCAGTGGGGCGCGCACATTAGAACTCTTTCGGGCAGGTTAAGTTCGGCTGCCTATGCAGTAAGGAAGATAAGGCAGTTAACCGATGTAGCCACAGCTAGACTAGTATACTATGCTTATTTCCACAGTATTATGTCTTATGGCATTCTGCTGTGGGGGTCAGCAGCAGACGTTGACTCAATTTTTATCTTGCAAAAGAGGGCAATCCGCGCGATCTATAAAATGGGTCCTCGCGAGTCCCTCAGAGAAAAATTTAAAGAGATCGATATACTGACTCTACCTTCACTTTATATCTTGGAATGTATTTTGTATGTCCGCAAAAATCGAGGGCTTTTCAAAACTAGAAGTGACTTCCATAATTTAAATACACGCAGTAAGCACGAAATTGTAATACCCAAATTCAGATTAACGAAAACTAGCAAGTCTTTTCTTATAAACAGTATACGCTTTTATAACAAGTTGCCTAAGTCAGTTATAGAACTGACCGATGGAAAGTTCAAAAACTACATCAAACGTGTCCTTGTTAAAAAAGCATATTATAAAATCAAGGACTACGTTGAAGATAAAAAATTTGGCTTTGACACCCTCTGCGCATGCGGCTTCCCTGGTAACTCATAAACGGCACAAATATATGGATATCTCTAACTATTCTCAATCTCATTTTTTTTTTCTCTTTTAATTAGACTTTTTACAATATTTTTCAATCATCATTATAGCCCTTAGCTAAGAATAGTTACAGCACTGATTACAGTATTTGTGCCACATGTTAAATTTAGTGTTGTGGTTTTTTTTTTTTTTTACCTTTGTATAGATTCTTTTACCTATTGTGAATGTGTGAACATTGTAGGCTTTCTAGTTTTCTAGATGATTGTTAACATTTGTTAACTTTTTATTTCGTGTATTTTTTTTTTTTTTCAATTTCGTACGACTTATTGTCGGGCCTACGTTGTCCCCCCATATCCAAGTACTAATGCTGTTACATGGAAATATTGTAAACAAAACAATTTAAAAGAGTAACCATGGAGTTTCTTGCCGGTTCTTCTCCATAGGAAACGACTAACCCGAACCGTGCACCTTTTGTCGACGTTTTATAAGTGCCCATGTAGGCCTATGTAAAATAAAAATATTTGATTTTGATTTTGATTTTGAAGTCATTTTAACTTGCGCTCAAAATATTTTATTGAAGATATAGACTGAGAGCCGACTGAACTTTAATAGAACTATGAATGTAATACTAAAAAGTGGATTCTTATCAACTTTAGACGACGAGAGAACTACTTATATTGTTTTTTTTTGAGACTTGTTCTCTGTAGTTCGGTTAAGGTGGATGCACAAAGTTAGCCCGCGAAATTAATATTTTGTTATGTTTTTTTTTGCAATTTACAGGTCACTGTTGGGTTGTCTTGTCATTCTCTTGTAGTTTCCACGTAGTAAACAAAAATATAGTTTCTGCGCCAAAAAGATCAAATTATCACTTCGGAGGAGGTACGGAGCGGCGTTGCGTTCCGTGCGCTGTATTATCAGTTCGAGGTTGCTTAAACTAGATTATAGACTGGGAGCCGACTACACACTTTAATTGTAGGTACTATGTAAGTATTGAGATTTTTATAGTTATATTTTTTGTTTAAACATAGGATGAAATAAAATTCAAAAATCTAAGTGTAACAATTTCGTATGTTTTTGTTATAAATTACATTTTTGGTACAATTTACACTCTATGAAATCAGATAAAATATGATTAGTATAAATTAAATCACAATTATTCATTAGAATCATGTGAAATTTCGCGGGGTAACTTTGTGCATCCACCTTAACCGAACTACAGAGAACAAGTCACAAAAAAAAACAATATAAGTAGTTATCTCGTCGTCTAAAGTTGATAAGAATCCACTTTTTAATATTACATTCATAGTTCTATTAAAGTTCAGTCGGCTCTCAGTCTATATCTCTAAATAAATTTTTTTGAGCGCAAGTTAAAATTACTTCTAATGGTATGCTTACTAAGTGCAAACTTGGTTGCAATAATGTAGCGCACGGAATGGCAACTCCGCTCCGTACCTCCTCCGAAGTAATAATTTGATCTTTTTGGCGCGGAAACTATATTTTTGTTTACTACGTGGAAACTACAAGAACTAGAGATTTGAAATTTTTTCTGCCTGTGGCAGCTATTATTTCTTATGTTTTAAGCTATAATACATAATCATATCTTCTTTCATTCGGAAGATATGACATGAGCAGCTGGGGTGCCGTCACTCCAGCTTGCATATATTTATCGGTTTAATAACTTATAGAGTATTTTGACCAGAGGTCTGAAAATTTTTCTGCCAAGTGCTGCTATTCTGCCTCAATTTTTGAGCTATGGTACTTAATCATATCTTCTTTTGTTCGGAAGATATGACATGGCAGCTGGGGTGACGTCACTCCAGCTTACACACACGTATTTTTATCATAGTTTCATCACTTTTAAGTATTATCGTTCAGTTCTTTCCTTCCATGTGCAGCTATTATGCCTTATTTTTTTGACTATAGTCCAAAATCCTAACCTCACTGGTTTGCCTGTATTGAATGAGGAAGCTGGGGTGACGTCACTCCAGCTAACACATACTAAACGACTCATATTAACGAAGTTTTTGTGGCAGCTAAATTAAGACTCGGAACTTTGATTGCTGCTATTATGCCTTTAATATTGGCATAGATAGAATTTTTCTATCACATATGAGGAAGCTGGAGTTATGCACATCGACTGGGGTATCAAAATGAAGGGTTTTTAGAGGAGATTACAAACACATAAACTTGTATGTTTAAAAGTCATTCGAAAAAAAAAATATAACTAAAATGTTGTAAATAAAAAAAGTTAATTTAAAAATTAAAAACCCGCCTGCTTAAGAAGCGAACTAAAAAGCTGTAAACAAGAAAAATTCATGCTGTGTAGCCGGAGGATGCATATTCGTAAAATGGCTGACCCCCTGATCCTCCGACTGCTCAAAATGATTTTTTCTTGTTTACAGCTTTTTTTGTTAACTGTATTTTAACTTCTTTTTTCTTGTGGTCCCAAAGTACTACTACTCAAGAATAATATTATATTTATAGGTGGAATCCGGGACCGCGGTCCCGGTCCCAAAAGCCCCACGACCCAGTATTATAAAACAAAACAAAAACCAACGCTCAATTGTAAAAAAAAGTTTTGCAATAATTTTTACTTGTAAATTAACGGCATTTTCCGGTGTGTGGAGTTGGGCAAAGGCTAGGCTGATCAATCATGATTCCAAGAAAAAAAAACTTTCCAAAGTTATCATCAGCTGATCAAAATTGTTTTGGGACATACATTTTGTTTTTTTGAAATTTCGCCATGTCACCCTTGAAGAAGATTGAAAAATGAAGACAGTTGTTCATTTCCGTAGGCAGAAGCTCCAGCTAAATATTAAAAAAAATACTTCCATCAAGCTTCTCTGTATGTATTAACCATATTTATTACCACAGGTAAGCCCGTCGGAAAGAAAACTCAAATAGACAAAATAAGAAGACCTCAACTAGGAGTCAAGCCCAAGAAAAACCAACCATCGGCCTTGAAGATCAAGACAGTTCAAAATCGTGCATCCAAATCTGTAACTAACTTAAAAGAATCTGTCTCTATTAAAAGCTCCACAGTTAATAACTGCATTGCAGGCAAAACTAATGAAGTAAACATACAAAATATTGATGTCGTGAAGAATAATCTAGACACGAATTGTCGTAGTTATAGTAACGAAAACAATTTGATGCATAAAATAACAAATTACAATCATTATATAAATATACGTCAAAGTTTATGTGTTGGAGAAAATCTATTCAAATGTGACATGTGCTCACAAGAATTTACTAGAAAATGTAGTTTGAAACGACACACTTACTTACACTCTGGTGAAAAACCTTACAAATGTGATGTATGTCAGCATACGTTTATTTCAAAGGGTGATTTAATACGACACATACGTATGCACACCGGTGAAAAACCTCATAAATGTGATGTATGTCAGCACAGGTTTATTTCAAAGGGTGATTTAATACGACACATACGTAAGCACACCGGTGACAAACCTTACAAATGTGATGTATGTCAGCACAGGTCTTTTTCAAAGGGTGATTTAACAAAACACCTACGTATCCACACCAATGAAAAACCTTATAAATGTGATGTATGCCAGCGCTGTTTTAATTATAAAACATCTTTGAACCTACATAGTGCAACTCACACTGGACTAAAACCTTACACATGTGATGTATGTCATAAAAGTTTTGTATCAAAGCGTAGATTAACAACACACGTAAGTATCCACACCGGAGAAAAACCTTACACATGTCATGTATGTGATCATAGTTTTTCATCAAAGGATTATTTATCATCACATGTACGTTACCACGCCAATGACAAACCTTACAAATGTGATGTATGTCAGCACAGGTTTGTTTCAAAGGGTGATTTAACAAAACACATACTTATCCACACCGGTGAAAAACCATACAAATGTGATGTATGTCAGAAAAGTTTTGCAAGAAAGGGTAATTTAACAACACATTTACGTATCCACAACGGTGACAAACGTTACAAATGTGATGTTTGTCAGAAAAGTTTTGTAACAAAGGGTAATTTAACAAAACATGTACGTATACACAACGGTGACAAACCTTACAAATGTGATGTATGTCATCGTAGTTTTACTCAAAAGATTAGTTTAATACAACATCGACGTATCCACACCGGAGAAAAACCTTACATGTGATGGATGGTTGGGATGTGTGGGTAGAGAAAGAATTTTCTGTCCCCACGGAGCCAGTACACCGTACACCAGTCTATCCGGGACCACGGTCATTGCAACACGGGTGAAATAGGTAAATAAATAATCGAAATCATTGCGTTAAATTCCCGTGATATGTTTTTCGATATTTGTATAGTTAATTATGTGTTGGATTAAATTAGATATTACTTAATTATTAAAAATATTATATACTCTGACGTTGCTTACTTATTATTTTTTTATTTATGGCACTGTATAACTGTAGTATACATTTTAATCATGAATTAATTGGCATTTAAGTCATTGTATAATTTTGATGATAATTTAAGTTTTAAAGGTCATTGGATATTTGACGCGGTTCATGAAAGGCTGCGTACAAAAACCAAATGTGTTTTACATTAATGAGATTAATGAGCTTGGTCTCACAGTCTCACTTTTCATTTTGTGAAGATAGTTTTTTTTTAATGGACGGGAGAAAAGATGTATTTAACCTTTAATAATAAAATATTGTTTGTTGTTTTTCGGTAATAATACCGATTGGAATGGACTGATTTTGAAAATTCTTTTTATCTTTGAAAGAGTATGTGCCGAAATTGGTCCCATTTTCATTTGTGAAGATCTGATGAAGAACTTCGAAGATATACAACAGAACTCTTCAATAAATAACGGAAAATCTCTCGAGATTGCTGCAATCGCATGTCTGATTATTGTTTATATCATTTCAAAACATAACATCACGCCAATACGCTCTAAAGGGGCACGCAGATGTGTACGTACAGTTAACCTTGATACACTCTCACTTCACCGGTTATGTTCAAGTTTCATGATATTCGGGTAATCTATTCTGGCATTTTAGGTACCTTATTAAACAACTTGCCTATTAGGTAGGTTCAAGTATAAGAGAAAAGTAAAAATAAACTTTTTATAACAAAAAATTCTACTGACTTCCAAATAAAAAAAATACAAAGTGAAAAATAACTTTCTTTTTGGAAGTCGGTATCTATAACGCACAAAAAAACGGTACCTACGAAAAACACCGACTGCCAAAAAGAAAGTTATTTTTCACTTTGTAGTTTTTAGTTTTAGTATACTCGTACCATGCCATCCTGCAAATGCAAATGGTCAGTACTTCATAGCAATGTATCGACACCAACATTTTGTCGAGAATAACGTATAAATCAAAGGCCGAATTTAATCGAGGCACATCCGAATGAGACATTACTATATGTTCATTTTAATAGACCCAACACAGGTCGGAAGACAAAGCATGCAGCAATATTATTGAGTATACACGGCCGCCGCGCCGCACACAGGCGGATTTGCCCATATTCGCGGACAAAACTCAAATTATGAACTTAGCCATAACAGTAACAGAGACTTTATTTTTCGAATCTTAAGGATTTCTTTAATCCAATTTCAGTTTGTATAACATTTTTAAAGAATGTTTTCGTTGTTACTGTTTAATACAAAGTTTAAAATGGAGGTTTTAAAAAAAATAGTGTCAAGTTTTAAAACTGTTTGGATGTTAAAACTGATTGTGTACCTGGAGGAATGCATCTATGTATTTAAAATTGTTTTTTTTTTCATTGTTTGTTTGAACCAGAACATTCATTCATTCAATTATGAGCTAAGTAGTCCAAAAAGTTACAAATTCATTAGTATCAGACTGCTTTATAAATAATACAATGAAGTGACATGTCTTAGCTTAACATCTGTGTTAGTTGCAGTTGCTACTATGTGCTATTTCCGTTTTTATTAGCTAATTGAATATTATAATTATATGTTTTCTTTATTTTTATGTTCATCTTCTGTGATATTTCGAGAAAACATTACAAGATAGATCCTAGAATAATGGTTAAAAATATTAGAAACTATTAAAAAGTTAAATAAAGCTTTAATATGCTACTCATGTTTTTTCATCAATTCCTACGACTTTTCGAACGTTTTAAACAATAAAAGGTTTTGTCCGATTTTTTAAGAAAATCCGCCTGTGTGCGCCGCACCGTTGGATGTTGCGCGCATGTCGCAAGCATAGTGTATTTTTTGTCATCGACTAGGCACCAGGAAGAAATTGACGCACCTGCGGTCTTTTTAGATGACCTCACAATTGATTTTGATCATGCAGAATAAAAATGTAGGTATAGGTACATGTAGAGTTGGAACAACTTCACTAATATCTATAATAATATTTATCTATATGCATATAGATATTTTTGACGTTTTATTCTAAAGAACTCCATCCCACGCATTCTCTTCATCTTTTATATAATGTTATTTGCGATATATTTTTAGCATTCATTTTTCTAGCTTTTTAGGGTTCCGTACACAAAGGGTAAAAACGGGACCCTATTACTAAGACTCCGCGATCCGTCTGTCTGTCTGTCCGTCTGTCACCAGGCTGTATCTCATGAACCGAGATAGCTAGGCAGTTGAAATTTTCACAGATGATGTATTTCTGTTGCCGCTATAACAACAAATACTAAAAATAGGATACAATAAATATTTAAGTGGGGCCCATACAACAAACGTGATATTTTGCGATAATGGTACGGAACCCTTCGTGCGCGAGTCCAACTCGCACTTGGCCGGTTTTTACTATATTAAATAGCTGTTTTTGGCCTTCAAAACCATCCAGAGGTTTTTATATAGCCTGTCTTTGGCCTCAGCTCTAAAAGTCACCGCTACTGTGCCTATCTGCCTGACGCCAATCCCCTTAAAAGTTTTAATTTTCTACATTTTTTTTCGTAGACTTTATTTATTTAATAATTCAAGCACACAAACGTACAGAGGCGGACTTAATGCCTTAGGCATTTTCTACCAGTCAACCCTTGGGTGATGCAGAGACAAATAGTGGTTGGTGCAATATTGATAGTTAAACGAATCAGGTTTATGCAAAAATATAAACTATAAATACTATATAATTATACCATATTACTCAAAAGAATAATCTAAATATATAGATATACTTAAACATTAGTAATATTAGATTCATAATTGAAAAACATTAGCGTTGTGACGATACTATTGCCAACTTCTTGCAAATGTGCTCGCGAACTTTCATCCCTCAAGTCAGGTCTTGAGTTAGACGATGAGGACCTAGTATGGGGCAGCAGCGTGGAGACGTAAATGATGCTGCTGGATAAATTTCTGGTAATCATGGACTTCGGCGGCGCCCGAATTACCTTTTTTGCAACGCCTATGGTCTTCAAGGCAATAAATCGACAAAATATCTATCTTAATTTTCTTAATGCCAACCGCAGTACCAATCCAATTATTATTATGTCCTTTATTCATTAAATTTCTTATTTACTATATTTTTAAATATTTTTTATAAAACAAAGAAAAAATAAAAACACTTGAAAATATAAAAAATAGAGGCCCACCGGTATCGGGAACAGGGTCCAAGCTACCGGCGGTCAGGGCTCCAGAGAGAGGAACCTCCTAACAATGCGAGCCGTGTCCAGCAGTACTGCTTTCTGGATCAGGCCCTTGACCCAGCCGCCTAACGAGAGCGAAATCAAAATCAAATATTTTTATTTTACATAGGCCTACATGGGCGCTTATAAAACGTCGACAAAAGGTGCACGGTTCGGGTTAGTCGTTTCCTATGGAGAAGAACCGGCAAGAAACTCCATGGTTACTCTTTTAAATTTTTTGTTTACAATATTTCCATGTTACAGCATTAGTACTTGGATATGGGGGGACAACGTAGGCCCGACAATAAGTCGTACGAAATTGAAAAAAAAACAAAAAAAAAAATGCACGAAATAAAAAGTTAACAAATGTTAACAATCATGTAGAAATCTAGAAAGCCTACAATGTTCACACATTCACAATAGGTAAAAGAATCTATACAAGAGCCAAGAGCCTCCTAAGATGTTGGTCGAGGCTCGTGGCTATTAAGCCATTGGCTGACATGACTGTATTAATTATTATTATTAAATTTAGTTTTAGTCATTTTAGTTTTTTATGTTTTAGGATATACGTAAATGATAATATACCTAGCTAAACCATTAAAACAAAATAATTATTTGGTTTGGTTTTAATGAAACAATTGTATAGAGCTTGATCATGAATAATTCTATATACAGCAATAATCTTCTTCATCCATGCATCAGTCATCATCATTACTCATTCATCTGAAACAAAACATATTTCCGTTATTATAAAATATATAAATAGAACCTGTCTGCTTTATATAATGTTAATAGCTGACCCCCGCGGCTTCGCTCCCGTCAACTGGCTACCTACCTACCTACCTACCCTAATTTTTTTATTTCCCATACCCATCCACCCTACCTACCCTACTCTACCTTACCTACCCTACCCTACCTACCCTTACTACTATACGAATGTAACCTGTAAACTTGTTTCTACCGGCGGCGGCGATCTAATTAAAATTTAGAACATAAAAGCTGCTATTGTGAGTCAATCTTAAAAGATAGACATATTATGCTGTCGCGGACTTTTTTTTAGAACTTTTAAAGAAGAACTATTCCATCATCTATACTAATATTATAAAGCTGAAGAGTTTGTTTGTTTGTGTGAACGCGCTAATCTCAGGAACTACTGGTTGGAATTAAAAAAATATTTTTGTGTTCGATAGTCCATTTATCGAGGAAGGTTCAAAAGGAAAAGGAATATTTATGCCCGTTCTTGCAACATTTTTCATTTATGCTCGGCTCCTATTGGTTATAGAGTGATGTTATATAGCCTATAACCTTCCTCGATAAATGGACTATCCAACACAAAAAGAATTTTTCAATTCCAACCAGTAGTTCCTGAGATTAGCGCGTTCAAACAAACAAACTCTTCAGCTTTATAATATTACTAGCTGTTCCACGCGGCTTCGCTCCCGTCAACTGGCTACGTACCTACACCTACCCTACACCTACCCTACACCTACCCTACACCTACCCTACACCTACCCTACACCTACCCTACACCTACCCTACACCTACCCTACACCTACCCTACACCTACCCTACACCTACCCTACACCTACCCTACACCTACCCTACACCTACCCTACCCTACCTACCCTTACTACTATGCGAATGTAACCTGTAAACTTTTTTTCTACCGGCGGCGGCGATCTAATTAAAATTTAGAACATAAAAGCTGCTATTGTGAGTCAATCTTAAAAGGTAGACATATACTGTCGCGGACTTTTTTTTAGAACTTTTAAAGAAGAAAAATTCCATCATACATGATATTTGCGTAACTTAAACCGTTTACGCAGCGCACGCAACAAAAGTTCTCGAAAAGGAATATTTTTGCCCGTTTTTGCAACATTTTTCATTTATGCTCGGGTCCTATTGGTTGTAGCGTGATGTTATATAGCCTATAACCTTCCTCGATAAATGGACTATCCAACACAAAAAGAATTTTTCAATTCCAACCAGTAGTTCCTGAGATTAGCGCGTTCAAACAAACAAACAAACTCTTCAGCTTTATAATATTATATAAGTATAGATTAGTATAGATTATTAGCCTACAACAATAAAAAATGCGTACTATTGATTATTAAATAAATAATCCATAAAACTTTATCTAAATCTGGTGATAGTACCACTGCACACAATGCAATCTCTATGTGACCATACTCAGGTACTCAATGTTAAAAAAATACTTGTAAGGCCCAAATCACTTAAGCTTAGCCCAGTTACGCTTCATCCGAAAATAAACCTTATTAGAATAAGGTTAGGTTGCATATTCTTACAGACATCTATGATCAAGCTTATCATATGAAAAAGAACATTAAGTGTATGCAAATAATTTAGTGCAATAATTAGGGGATGTTGTTCTGAAATGCATACGGAACAACAACCTCGTCAGTAAATAAATTATTTTAATATTAGTGTAAGTTATTTTAAGAGTGTACTAACATAGGTATAAGTTTTTCTCGTTTACTAACCCTTAAGGATGTTACTTGTCCGAAATAAAGACTATTTTATTTTATTTATTTATTTTTTAAATAAGATTCATTTTCGGATGAAGCGCAATTGAGCTCAGGTTAAAGTTAGACTAAGTTCGCTCTATAGATCTGGGTCTAAGATACTTACTCCGAGATAAGTAGATGCGCAGACTCTCCGCCATGCTGGTCAAAGCAGACGATATATTGAATGCTGCTGTGGCCAATGTTGCATCTGTTCGCGCACGCATCTCTTCTATGCGAGCTATGGTTGCCCTGGCCTCATCGAGAGCTGTCATGTTCCCTAGAATATGTAATTAATTATAGTTATAAAAAAGACTTTACAATGCTGGTCCTCGAAAAGAGCGTTTTCCAAGCAGCCAAACTGTGCGGAAAGTGTAACTTTTTTTTACTAGTGCTTTTTACTTTCCTGTACTTTTTTAATTTTTAACTCCAACGTCAGCCCGCCGCATAGAGTTTTTATTATTTGAGAAAAGTTTTAAATTTTAGTTAAGTACAGATTATCATTCATATAAAAGGTCAAACAAAACTAATACTTCATTTAAGGCGTTTTAATTACTCTAGATTTAGATTTTGATCAATAAATTAATTTTAAATATTCATAATATGTCTGGCAGAATGAATATTTTGCTCGTGCCTTTTTGCGTTACGACGTGACAGCTATTTGCACATGCGCAGTAGATGTGCCCGAGTAACTATGAATAATTAGTTAATCTGTGAATATGCTAAGCGCCATTTTATTAATTTCTTGCTTGGTTCAGATACATTCTTTTATTTCCTCGCACAATGCATAGTAAAATGTTGTATGTTACACGTGCGTAAGATGATTTCCGACTCGTGCCGTTTTCACACAAAAATACCACTCATCGGAAATCACCTACTTTCCGCACTTGTAGCATAAATAACTATTGCAAGTTACAATAATATAAATTGGGTTCTGATTGGCAGGTTTCTGTTAAACTAAATGACACTTACTCTGATGTACTCGGAAGCGGGCACCACCTACGCGCGGGCGATTTTGTCTCGGCTGTCGGTTTCCAGGCCTTTCTGATAATTAAAAAAAATGTAAGCATCTATTTTTATACACATTACTTAAATAGTTATTGTTTCATTTTGGTTTGCGTGGACGTGAAAGTGTTGCTCGCCTTAGTACCTGCATGTTGGTTATTTATTAGTGAGCCAAGGGTCGTCAAGTGGAAAGACCCTTAGAGCGCTTTTTATGGATTGGAGTTTTTTCTATGTCAAATAGATAATACTAATAGGTCCAAAAGCATTTGAACTTTGAGTTAAGATTTTTTTGTTGAGTTTGTTTTTGTATAGATTTTATGAAATAAAAAGTGACTGTGACAAAAACTTAACTTGCTGCTTTTCATTAATTCATGTTTTAAAATATAATCTTATGACAGAAAATCAATATGATAAGTTATTAAATAATGAGAACCTATTGGTGGTGGTGTGGACCCTTGACTGGCTGGCTGAACATCTACTGCTTCCACCGTTTCCACAGGTGCATCTCCCTGCTGAGATTCTGTTGTAATAGTCGGTGATTCCAGTGTTGCTGTTCTGCTGGAATCCGCTGGTGACATATTTCCATGAGCGACAGAACTCTCTTGAATATAAAATAAATCTCTGAAAGTAAGAATTTATAAATAATGATTAGTAAGTTAATGGCTAATATCAATTCTCAAAAACCTACTTGGTTACTCACAAAACAGGTGAGTTTGACGCTGGCAGTGCCACTTCCTGTTCCACTTCTGTCTCTTCAGTATAAATGAGGTACTGTTTGAACAAAAAAATAATAAAAATATGTAAGATAAATGATTGAATTTCTGGAATTTAATTATCATGATCAACAAATATCTAATCACCTCAATTTGAATGTCTGGATCTTGACGGACTCCAGTAAGCTGGCCGACATCTCTCCCTAGAAGGGCAGCCACCCTTCCCTCTAGAGGAGTTAACTGAGGTACCCTGCTCGGTCCACCCCCTGTAGCCCTAAAAACTCTATTTATTTTAGAAAGCTTGGTCCGCACTCTACATTTGTAATCATTCCAAAACTAAAAGAGATAGAAAATTATTGTTATTGTCATGTCAAATTAGTATTTCTAATGATGTCGATAATATCAACTTGAAAACATACCTTTGACCAATCCTTAGGGGTCCTTGTTACGCCTTCGGAATTTAAAATTTCAGCGCACCGTTCCCACAAGCGTGCTGATACAGCTCGTCCTTCTTTGGACCGCACTTGTTCCACGGCAAAATTCGTATGTCCCTCCATGAAACTCAGCAGGAGTTCGAGTTGTCGAACTGATGTTGTTTTTCGCCTGGTATCTTCCATTGAAAACATTTTACGTATTAATAAGCGAACACTTGCAGCGAGACTAAATCTTTTGCCAGAAAATGAAAGTACCAATCTGCAAGCTGTCACATAATTTAACATTTTATTTATACTTAGCTAATTCAAGTGTGACTTGGGTCGTGTTTGTGTAACCCTCCTCAAGGCCTCAAGTGGGTCGTCAATATTTACATACTTATCAATTTGTTCTTTAGCACTGGATACAATACAAAACAACAATAACGGTCTATGTTTCGATATTTGACTTGATAAATAAATAAGCAATAATATAATAAAACAAATACTCCACTAAATCAATCATTTTGATGAACTTCCAAAAAAAGTTTTTGCTTCCCGCTGTTTGTTTTGTTTTTTTTTTTTTTTTTGTTCCTCACGGAACAGGCTAAGGTCTGAGACCATGCTGTCTAGTCATCAGTATTATTCTTGAATTCTTTAGTATGCATTAGAATGCGGATGTAACATATTCTAATGTTTTTTGGAGTATTTGGCAGCAAATTGTATCGAGTCAGCCTTCCCAGTAAGCTTTGCGGAGGTAGTCAATACCACAGATAATATAATACTACAGTACAATACTACAATAAAATTCTCCGCTCCACTATCCCGAGATCGCTTCTGTCAATGATTTCACATATTGTCCAGTTGCGTAGACAGTTGAGACACAAAACTACACCACTTTTATATCACAATATCCACTAGGAATCAATTTGCAATTGCAAATAATATTAACAGCCGCTGAAGTTCACTCGAAAAAATCCCGCCAAAAACCTCGCTGTTTGTTTTGGTTTGTTTGTTTACATAAGAATAACTTTGTCAATTTTGACATAACCAAAACGTTTCGTTTCACATCTCTGGCTTGCAAGATTCGTAAAATGAAACGTTTTTCTAAGTTTTTATTATTTTACCATCAAAATTTTCTATTTTTGAATCAATAAAATATTTAGTTATATGGTTTTCATAATGTATTGTATTAAATAACACGTTAGGTGACCCTTATTTATATTTAGTAACATTTATATTTTATACTGTGGTAAAATCGAGAGCAGGGGTAGCCCAGTGGTATCGGCCGCGACTTACAAGTTGTAGGTCGTGGGTTCGAGCCCAGGCAGGCGCTTTACTTTGTGTAAATTATTTCATCACCACTGCTCTCAAAACGCTGAAGGAGAAAACCGTCATGTCCTAGAACCAAAAATTCGAAGACATGTGACATCCAACAACCCACACTGGGCCTGCGTGGTAGATTACGGCCCATACCCTCTCACAGAGAGGAGGCCTGTGTCCCAGCAGTGGGAACATTAATAGTCTGATGATGATGTTGATGGTAGCATCAGAACATTCTATTTGTCATGCTGGTATCACAGGTTAACGTGTTTATATTCAATTACATTCACGCTCATATTCAGCAGTGATTTGGTTCCCATTCTGACATAACAAATAGTAGAATGACTTCAAAGGTAACCATCGCTCGGTGATAGGAATAGCACCGTTGCGTTATAGCGATAGGACGTGTAATTTTGCAAATTAGTAGAATCGGCCCCGATCATATTACGCAAATGAAAACAAATCGAATGCAGTAATTTAGAAGACGGTCAAGTTTGTTGAGAAGATCTGCATTTAGGTCATAGTAGCACACATCACCATAAACTATGATAGGAAAAATTAGGGCCTGCACAAGCATTGCCTCCGTGTTCGATGGTAATAAGTTTTTCATACGATACAGAGCCCGCAACGTTCCAGTGACCTTCCGACTCACACTAGCGACTTGAGTACGCCAGTTAAGGGTATTATCGATGTGCAAGCCTAAGTCCTTTACATCAGTGCTAAAAGGAACAATTTTACTGTCAAACAAAACAGGTGGCAAAGTTGTACATCCACTTTAGCTATGCTTCGTTGACTCCCAATGATAATCGCCTGAAATTTATTGGGGTTAACTGCCACACCGAATCTATCGGACCAGGTTTTTATAGCCGATAAGTCCCTGTTTAGTTTACTTTTGACATTACAACTGCAGCAGCCGAATTGCGTAAGTATATTATCCAAAGCAAAAGAATTGATTCTTTCCCAAAACCGACTTTACGTAGTGCATATTGATACGAAAAGTCGTTTTTGGGAAGGAATCGATTCTTTTGCTTTGGATAATATACTTACGCAATTCGGCTGCAGGTCATCTGCATACAGATGATACGCACACTGAAGTTCGAAAGTAATGAGATTTATGAAAAAAGAAGAGGAGAAAGAATGCCGCCTTGAGGAACGCCAGTTTCCAAATTTCACCAGTGGGATGATGAATCCCCAACGTGAACCGACTGCTGACGTTCCTGAAGGCAAGAGGTAAACCATTCCAGTGCTTCGGGAGACACCATCAAATAGGACAGAATGCCTAATAGGATGTCGTGACTGACGGTATTGAAGGCGTTCGAGAAATCGACCAACCCTGGTACAGTGACTTTGGTGTCTTCTAAACCTACTATCATATCGCCAGTCACTTTAAGGAGGGTGGACAAAGTGCTGTGCCCGGACCTGAATCCAGATTGAAGAGGGCTATATGAGTGAATTACACTGCACAAAGTTTGAAAGTTGTTTGTGGACACAAGCCGGTATGATTTTTCTGATCTCGCCTGGCTCGTGTACGTTACCCCAACAGGAAAGTGGCTCCTGGAGTGATATGAGTGGAACGTGTAATTAGAGCGTAATCTGCTGTGAATGTGCGCTACAGAAAAAATATATGCGTTTCGTCGTTTTTGAAAAGAACAGAAAAAACGATTCCTGCTAGGGTAACATTGTTCCAGCAGGAAAATTCTAAACGAATGATCGGAGTGAGAAATATTGTGCATGGGCAGAGAGCTTATAGTTGTGCAAGAATGTGCGCCGAAAATATAATTGGTGCGTAATCAGGTTTTCGAGATATTGCATTTCCTGCTGGAGTAACGTTTTGCAGAATCGTGTATCTCTAAAACCATTGTATGTGCGCCTGTAGAATAAACATACATGAGTAGCTCTTGATTTGTGCCGGAATTAGATTTAAGAAAATATTTATAGTTTTCAAGTAATCGCACTTTTTTTTAAACCCGAAAAAAATTCGCAGCGCCTAAATGAGAAAACTTATAAGCTCGCTGAAAACTGTATTCAGTCCATCTTGACGCTTGTATTAACCATAAAAAGTTTCAAAATGGGATGTAGAATTGAATGATCATTTAAATAACTTAATTCAGTGTTGGATAATTCAAGCTAAAAAGATAATTAATATTAGGATTCCGCGTTGTTATTTTTGTGATAGTGATACGAGCGCGAGTAACGAAAACTTAGAACTACCTACACGTATTTTGCGATGCCTCGCCGAGCGCCTACGCGACGGTCGCCTACTGGCGCAAGGAAACAAGCAGTGGACATATTATTGTATCATTTATCACTAGTAAATCTAAAGTCACACCTACAAAATCGGTTTCGGTGCCGCGACTGGAACTGCAGGTTGCTCTATTAGGATGCAAATTGGCAAATAGTGTTAAAACGGAACTTCGCTTAAAACCAAGTTCAGTTTACTATTGGACAGATTCAACTACTGTTTTACACTGGATCAGAAATAATTGTAGAACATATAAAGTTTTTATCGCTAATCTTCTAGGAGAAATTGACGAACTAAGTAGGGCGGACGATGGGCATTATGTGCCGACTGACGTCAACGTGGCAGATTTAGAGTACCGACTACGTGCTAAGCAGCAACTCATCGTGGTTTACCGGTCCGTCTTTTTTTTATCAATCACGCTCTTGTTGGCCTCAGGAACCTGAAAATAAAACACAAATTAACGAAGAAATATTAGAAAAGATTAATGTAGTAAATGAAAACAATAGTATAAAACGACTTACCTTTACCAGAGCCAATACGTTTCTCCAGTTGGTTGCGATTACCTCGAACTGCTGGAACTGTATTGTTATTCATAGATAAATGCAAGAAAATATAAACAAATGGACTTACCGAAGAGTTGATAAAACGAGCTGAAACATTATTGCTACGGCACTCGCAAGCTACTGCTTTCTTCAGTGACATCTTGCAGTTGAAATAAAATAAAGAAATAAAACGCGATAGTAGACTACGCACTTTGACACCAATATTGGATGATACTGGACTACTACGTGTTGGTGGGAGAATTGGAGCAGCTAAGAGTACCGGAGGGCGAGCGAGCCCCGGGGGTGGTGAAACTGTGATAAAAATATGTGTCTCAAGCCTGACACAGTAGGCCGTGCTCGACCGGCTGGTACTGTAAAAATACGTACCAATTACTTATGTCATCCTTTGATACGTTATTATCAATAAGCTTAGCAGCTTAGGTAGCTTTTTAGTGTTCCGTACCCAAAGGGTAAAAACGGGACCCTATTACTGAGACTCCGCGATCCGTCTGTCTGTCTGTCCGTCTGTCACCAGGCTGTATCTCATGAACCGTGATAGCTAGACAGTTGAAATTTTCACAGATGATGTATTTCTGTTGCCGCTATAACAACAAATACTAAAAACAGAATAAAACAAACAAATAAGTGGGGCTCCCATACAACAAATGTAACGATAATGGTACGGAACCCTTCGTGCGCGAGTCCGACTTGCACTTGGCCGGTTTTTCTATTTTCCAATTTTAATGTAGTGACACTTGCAGGGTTAAGATGAATCGATTGACGTAAGAATCATCAAAATCGGCAAACGCGTTTGGTCTCTAGAACGCCACATAGGAACAAACATACATACATAGGCTGATAAACACATTACCCTCCTTCGGCAGTCGGGTAAAAAGGAAGTTGCATGTACCTTGACTATTCAATATCGGTCTTTGAAGTGTCTCATTAAAATGGTAGTGCAGCAAGTGGTTATGTAAACACTAACCAAAATAAGTTAGACCTAGACATTAATTGTTATTTGTTTTTTTTTTTATGATTTCGTGTCATACTAGAAAACGCTCAATACTGTATGTACTAAACAGTACCAAATGCTTTCTTGACATAAAATAGAATAGAACTGGTACAGTGATGGTGACCCAATTTATATGAAACAAATTTCATATCCTGGCAGTATCTGGTAGCAATCAATATATATTTAATATAATAACTTGCTGAAGAACGAGGTTTTTTATACACTTTGGTAGTTGGCTGCAAAATCCTTATAAAGAAAAATACTACTTCTCCAACCCATCACATAAAAACGGAACTCGACTTAAAAAAGTTTTTGAACTAAAAAAGTATTGTCAATTTTATAATTTTTTTTGCTTGTATACTCGCACGCACTTCGCTAATAGATTGAGAAACACTGGTGCCATTTTTTTGTGTCCATTTCGTTACCGCTGTCCTTGTGTTCTCTTATCGCTCGTTGTTGACCAAAGCTATTTCTCTATTGAATCCTATTTGCATTATGCTAAGGTTGTGATCGGCTTGATCTCGCTCATTTTTCCAATGTGTCATAATTTAACTTTTTGCTTTAAACTGAATGTACCTCACATAACAATTTCTATTGAAGCACTAATAAGTAATCTTTCTGTTTGCAATGCCACCTATTAGTGTATTTTACCAAAATGTTCGGAGATTGCGTACAAAAACATCAATATATTTTATCGTAATGTGTGTGTTAATTTTTACGATATCATTTGCTTAACTGAGACTTTTATTGAGGGTATTAAGGACTGTGAATTGTCTGATGACCGTTACATAGTGTGGAGGCGCGATAGAAATTATTCTAGCACGAAACAAACTTTAGGGGGTGGTGTGCTTATTGCAGTGCGACGCGAGCTTATCAGTGATCTCCGCAGTGAGTGGTTTTCGTCTGCCGAAGACTTGTGGATTACACTCACCCTTCATAGGAAGAGACCGCGAGTATCATAAAATGCATATCTGTGTAGTGTACATCTGCAATCAAAATCTTGGCCACTCCCAAGCAGGTCAGTTAACTAATTTTTCTAATAATCTATTGGATATTGTCCAGAAGCATCCCGCTGATAAATTTTTGGTTCTTGGCGACTTTAACCTTCCAAATATAAACTGGGCACCAGATGATGATGGTCAGTCTGTTTGCCCTAGTAATATCCAGGGCACTGATAATATAATACTCGCATACAGATGCCTCATCCCATACAAAGAAACCGTACCAACGTAACTAGCGTTTTTCATCTGATTATACCGATTATTTTTTGTAAAATGATCGCGTTCAGTTCTGTTCCACGGCGATAGATAGATCACCATCTATATCCGTGGAACGGAACCGAACGCGATCGGTGTACAAAAAATAATCAGAATAAACAGTATAGAACGTCGGCACGGTTTCTTTGTATGGGATGAGACACCACTGTCCAGGGTCATGTTCAAGTCAATTTGTTTGATAATTTTTCCGTCTGCAATATCTCGCAATACAATTCACACTTGATCTAATTTTATCTAATAGCGAGGTTTTAGTGGCAAGTTGTGCTGATTGCCTGAAGATCCACATCATAGGGCTCTCTGTGTCTGCTGGCTTTGTGGAACTTCATACTCTTCCTGTGCGACCTCGTATAAAATACTTATATCGGTCAGTCGATTATTCTGCTATTAATCTTCGGCTGAGCCAGATCGACTGGTTCAACGAGGTGAGCACTAGGCCACTCGACGACGCCGTAGCATTTTTCTATGACACTCTCAATGAACTACGTGAATCTTTTGTACCTATTAAGACGGTCGTTACAATCAAATGAAATGAAAAAGCAGATACCCGCCCTGGTTCAGGCAGCCTCTGATAAAAAAAATAAAGGAAAAAGCGAAGTATCACGCACAAAATTTAAGAAATACGGAAACCTGTCTGATCATGAGTCTTTTGTTTTGCTCCGACAGGGTGCCAAGGATGTTGAAAGTGACATGTTTAGTTGCTATATTACAAAAATTTAAGAAGACATATTTAAGACCCCCAAAGCGTTTTGGTCGTACGTTAAATCTAAAAATCAAATAAATGCTTATCCTTCCTTACTTAAATATAGAAATAGCACTTCAAGTAAAGGAGAGGATATCTGCAACATGTTTGGCGACTATTTCTATTCTAATTTTCTCAGTTCTAGTTGTAGTAGCAATAGTGACGACGATCTTTCGGGTAACCACGCGCAGGCTTTAAACTTGCATGTGAGTGATATTGTTTCGGACATACATTCGGTCGAAGTTAATGAATTAGAAGTATTCAATCTACTAAAAGGTGTTGACTTAACAAAATCTGCAGGACCAGACAATATTTCACCTGTTTTTATACTCAACTGTGCCAATGCCAAACTTGACATCGGTGTATATCACTAGAGTATCGATAAAAAATCTCGACAACTGCCACTCCCCTATTAGTGTACGTGTAAGCCTTACCCTCCCTCACCTCCAACCCCCCCCCCCCCCCACGTAAAGTACGAAAGCGACAACTGCAGCTCAGGCTAATTTTACCTACAAAAACCTTGACCAAAAGGCGTTTCGTATTCTGCTGTTTTCTTCTTCAAAACTAGCCAGTTTTCTTGATCTTAAAAATTCTTAAATCAAAATTTAGAGGAAAAGTATATCTATTCTTCTATCATTTTCTTATTCGTTAAAAACTTATCAATTTTGTCTGTTTAGACAAGCCACCACACCACGGCTTGTGACGTAACTTCTATGTAAAGGAGGCCTTGGTCATGACGTCATGCACTATTTTAACGCACTGTATTGTCATCATTTTTTGCTAACGAGATAAAAGAATAAATATGTGTCCAATATTTTTCGGAAATCTGACGGACTAAAAATATTTTTCCCTATTCTGCGTATTAATGTTCCACATTATAGAATATCGCTAAACTTGTGTGGTTTATCATCATTATATCACCATTTCAGCCGAAAGACGTCCACAGCTGGACATAGGCCTCCCCAGGACATCGCCACATTGACCGAACCCGTGCGTCTCGCATGTCGTTGTGACGTTCAGTTGTTTTAAAAAACCGGAGCTTTTTGTAAAATAGCTAACGGTTATATAAAACAGCTAATTAAGAAATCCATCTAAAATCAAATGTTGATTGCTCAACATTGCCCAACATAATCATAAAATTCCAGATGTCAAGTTTAAAAAAATATCATTAAAATTATACAATGTTTTAAATTCCCATTAATTCATTAATAAAATGTACATGACGATTAAACAATGTCACAAATATAAATTAATAAGTAAGCAACGTCAGAGTATATAATGTTTTAATAATTAAGTGATATCTAATTTAATCCAACATACAATTAACAATACAAATATCAATAAATTTTATAAAATAAATATGCGTTATGTATACGAATACGTTGAGGCGTTACTTTTAAATTTTAACATTAAAATCTACCCTGACATACATCAAAATTTAAGGAGTTTCACCAGTGTGTGTTGCAATATGATGATTCAAAGTTATTTTATGTTTAAAACTGCGCTGACAAAAATCGCATTTGTAAGGTTTTTCACCGGTGTGGGTACGCCGATGTCGTGTTAAAGTATTTTTTTCAGTAAAACTATGCTGACATACATCACATGTGTAAGGTTTGTCACCGTTGTGGATACGTACATGTGTTGTTAAATTACCCTTTTGAATAAAACAGCGCTGGCATACATCACATTTGTAAGGTTTGTCACCGTTGTGAATACGTACATGTCTTGTTAAACTACCCTTTGATACAAAACTTTTCTGACAAACATCACATGTGTAAGGTTTTAGTCCAGTGTGAGTTGCAATATGAAGGTTAAAAGACATTTTATGATTAAAACTGCGCTGGCATACATCACATTTGTAAGGTTTATCACCGTCGTGGATACGAACATGTGATGTTAAATTACCCTTTGACACAAAACTTTTCTGACATATATCACATGTATAAGGTTTTAGTCCAGTGTGAGTTGCAATATGAAGGGCCAAAGATATTTTATGATTAAAACTGCGCTGGCATACATCACATTTGTAAGGTTTGTCAGCGTTGTGGATACGTACATGTGATGTTAAATTACCCTTTGATACAAAACTTTTCTGACATACATCACATGTGTAAGGTTTTTCCCCAGTGTGGAAACGAATATGTTGCGTTAAATTATACTTTGAAATATAACTATGCTGACATATATCACATTTGTATGGTTTTTCACCAGTGTGTAAGTAAGTGTGTCGTTTTAATCTACGTTTTTTACTAAATTCTCGCATAGAAGTGTCACTTTTGGAAAGCTTTCCGCCAACATGATGTAAATTTTTTTCATTGTCGCTGTTAACGCGTTTGTAATTTGTTATTTTATGCATTAAATTATTTTCGTTACTACGACAATTCGTGTCTATATTATTCTTCATGATATCATCATTTTCTTTGTTTAGTCTTTCTTCACTTTTACCTGCAATGCAGTTATTAATACTAGAGCTTGAAATAGAGACAGGCTCTTTTAAGTTTGTTTCAGATTTGGACGCACGATTTTGAACTGTCTGGATACACTTGAAGTCATATGGTTCACTTTTCTTTCGCCTTACTGAAGCTGTATCTTCTAGTTTTTCTCTTTGTATTTTGTCTACTTTAGATTTCTTCGCGACGGGCTCCCCTGTGGAGATAAATATAGTTAATACATACAAAGAACTTCGATGGAAGTACAAACAGTAAAACATAAATATATTAAAACAAGTAAACTATACAGGGAAACGGGAAGCACCTACTACCACCTACCTACTGTAGGTATGCAATAATGTATTATTTTTAATTTATATTTTAATATTAATTATTATTATATTATTACAACAGTAGGTATGCAATAATATAGGGGGATGTTGTTGCTCACGTCCGTAGGATTTACCACCTTCTTTTAGCCCCACCCTACAGTTCCCCGGGTGGTTGCTAATCGAGCAACAACGCCGAGCAACAGGCGGCGGTCAAATAGCTTGACACGGCTACTACAAGCCCAGAAAAGTCTCTAAAAACGTGGCCATTGAAGAACATGGAAAATGCGTAATCTAGCGATCCGGCTAACACCCGGCGCTCACAGGTACCCGGGCCTGTGGGTATGAAATCTTATACCGAAGGCTTCACAGGGTTAGGCGACCAGGCCCCTGTGATAGTAAATAAGTAGTAAAGGCAGCAATAACAAATATGTTCAACAGGCTTTTAACCCAAGCCTTTTTATTTCACTGGGACACATTAACCAAAGACCAGAGCAGCATCCAGTCATCACTAGCCAAGGCAAGAGAAGTTTAAACCCATCTGGATACCAAGAAGAACACAATTTTTGTCCACACAACTGGCAAATTTGTAAGTCAATCTTCAATTTCTTCTCTTAAACCACTGACTCCGTGGACTCAAAACTGACCACAAGTCTGGAAGATCTAGCTGTTTCATTCACGGATGGCAGAGTAAAAACAAGCTTAAGACTGCATCCACTGAAACTCGGCCTACTCTGGAGTTATCGGCACTATCACGTGAGTTCGCTGATTTTAAATCATTCGAATGACAGGCAATCTCCAAATTTAAAAGCCAAATTTAGATGTTGTATATAGGATTCGACAGGCATAAGACCCTGATGCGGAGGAAGGTACTCCTGTGTCATGCTATCACTGAGCATCCTGGTGAAAAGTTGCCGCTTCGATCTGCCCAAAAGAGCTTACCTGAGATTGGGAAAGATAAAATTCATGTCTGCCATAGATTGGGTTCTGCACGGGGCGAAGCTCGGCCTTTACTAGTCAGGATGTACACCACTGAGTACCGTCACATGGTCTGGGAGAGCAAGAAGTCCCTAAAAGGCACAGGTATCACTATCACAGAATTTCTGACGCACACTAGACACCGCACCTTCATGGAAGCGCGCAAGCATTTTGGGATGCAGAGTGTCGGGTGTGATGATCACTATCCGCCAGACTGCTGGTCTGGTGGAGAGGCGGATAGTGATCATCACACCCGACACCAAGCGCCACAAGATTGAGGCTCCGGTTGAACTTCAAGCTCTTGTGTCGAGGTTACCCAAGGCATCTAGCGGCCCTCGCAATGCTACACAGACTGCTGAACATTCTTCTAAAAAGAATGTGAGCACCACCGAGACTACTGCTACACCCTCAAGAGACCAAAGAAAGGCGCCGTCAATCATGAAGGAAGAAAGAGGTCTTAGCCTCACAATATTGCTGAGTTCGGGCAGCTCACTGCAAACTTTTCTTACCATGACCTTATCTATCTTTCTTATCGTATCCGACCTCCTAAACACTAACCTCGACTCTGTTATTTACGCAATTATAATGAGATGGATTTGGTAGCGTGACACCGATAATATCGACTGGTCTCTCGTCGTCTTCGATAGTGACTGCGTCGATGAAAAAGTCAATTGCTTCAATTCCAAATTGTTGAGTCTTTATGAAAAGCTTGCACCGCGTCGGCAAATTAAAATTAAGCATAATCCTGCTCCTTGGATGACTGTCCAAGATGACTTGGATGACTGTGAAAGAGTGTCCATGGAGTTTCTTGCCCGTTCTTCTCCATAGAGATCTACGCCTTGGAATGGGCATCTACGGTACTTTCACAGTTATTATGTCTTGTGACTGGGACTGTAGCACCATAATTTTGTAATGTTTTATTTTGTCTTTTGACAATTCAAAAGTGCCTGTAACTGGCCTACTTGAAATAAAGTGCTTTGACTTTGACTTTGACTCCTCAAATTAAAGAAGCTATTGCTCTTAAGGATAAGGTGAAGAGCAGGTACAGGCGTAGACCCACGGATTAGAATCTTGCTGATTTCAAAAATCTACGTAATAACTGCAATCGTCTGTGTCGAGATGCTAAGAGACGCTATTTCCACGAATCTCTAGCCGATCGCAAGTCCTCTGACGTCGAGAGATTTCTAAAGTCTGTCGGTATCGGCAAAGCTCCCATTAGTGCCTGTAAAGATGTCAACTTGTCGGCTCTTAATAGGCACTTTTCGCTTCCACCTGTCTCTCTGGATCCTGGTGTGAAGACATCCACTTTGACGGAACTCTCAGAATTGCCGTTGCCGATTTGCCCACCATTTAATTTAAATTCTGTATCTGATGACGATGAGGAGCTCGTGGCTAAATAATAACAGCCGCACGGGTCGATCATCAAGGTTAAGCAACGCTTGACGAGGTCGGTCAGTGGATGGGTGACCATTTCAACATACCGAGTTTCCTCCGTGCCTCGGAAAGCACGTTAAGCCGTTGGTCCCGGCTGTCATTTGAAGATCTTTGACAGTCGTTACAGGTAGTCAGAAGCTTGAGATCTGACACCAGTCTTGCCAAGGGGTACCGTGTTACCCAGTTACTGGGTTGTGGAGGTCAGATAGGCAGTCGCTCCATGTAAAACACTGGTACTTAGCTGAATCCGGTAAGACTGGAAGCCGACCCCAATATAGTTGGGAAAAAGGCTAGGCAGATGATGATCTGATGACGATGTCAAAAAATCTTTTCTTGCTATTTCCTCTTCTGCTGTCTGTGTTCGAGAATGATAATACCTATTCGCCCACAACTTCTTCCCATTTTCACACATATGGTCAATTATTCTTGATTCTCTGGCACATTTCCTTCAGCCTGGAAACAGGCACACATAATACCACTTCCCAAAATAAAAAATCCTTCTTCTCTATCTCACTTCAGACCCATTTCCATACTACCATTCCACTCTAAAGTTCTCGAGCACATCGTTCATGGTCACATTTCTAGATTCCTTTCTTCTCATGATCTTATCTCGCGTTTCCAATCTGGTTTCCGTAGAGGTCATAGTGACTGCGCTTCTGAAGGTCACTGACGACATCCACTGGACTATGGACAATAAATTCTAACCGTGTAAGTCCTACTTGATTTCAGTTGTGCATTCAACTCAGTGGATTTCGATATTCTGCTTGGGGTCCTACAATCTATTAATTTCTTGTCCTCTGCATTAGCCTGGTTTGACTCATATCTTCGGGGTCGCTCTCAGTGTGTTCTCTTTAATGAGATATTATCTTATTGGTGTGATCTCACTGCTGGTGTACCTCAGGGTGGCGTTCTCTCTCCTCTTCTTTTCTCTATCTTCATAAACACTGTTACCAAGGTTATCACCTCCAACTTCCATCTTTCACAGATATTTGCAGCTCTATCGGCATTTCTTGCTTGCGGACGTAGACTTAGCGATCAATGACATGAATCTAGTGAATGGGCTAAGTTTTATGGATTACAGTTTAAACCTTCCAAGTCCCAGGCTATGATTATAGTCGACGTTATCGTGCTACGCTTGACACTTCTACTTTGACGCCATTATCACTTAACGGCTCGACAATTGCTTACACCGAAACGGCTAAGAATCTCGGTGTCTTAATTGAGAGCAAACTTTCTTGGCGAGCGCAAGTAAATGAAGTTAGTCGTAAGGTGCATTTTTCTTTACATTCTTCAAAGATTTATTCTAATGAAATAAACAGTACCTTTGTGCTCTTCAATCTGTATTATTTCTTTTCTCTGTAAAGTTTTATTATGTGTACATAAATATATAAATAAACGAAGCTATCAAGGAAGCATTCGAAACACCGGGCACATAGTATTGGGCGAAATCATAAACTCCAGATAGAGAAATTACTTGCATCCACCTTCTTCATTAATCTGCAAGTGGCACCAAACAAACCAAAGCAGCAAAACAGGTAAAAGTGATTTATCATCAGGCAGTTCTTATTAGAGGACCCTATGAAAAAGACAACCCCCGGTACAGTGCCAAAGGTGTCAGCAGTATGGCCAATTAAAAAACTTTTTACAAAAAAATACAACCGACTTCCAAAAAAGAACACTACAAAGTGAAAAATAACTTCAATTTCGGCAGTCGGTGTTTCTCTTTTTTATTCGACTTCCCAAAAAGGAGGGTCTCAATACGTCAATAAACGGATTTACAAAATTCTTTTTTGTTCGAAAGGAGTTTATTCTGAAATGGTCCCATTTAAATTTGATAAAGATCTGACGAAGAACTTAGGAGATATACAACATAACTCTTCAATAAATGACGGCAAATGTCTCGGGATTGCTGCAATGGCATACAATCACGCCAGTAGACTCTGAAATAGTACGCAGATGTGTACAGTTCACCCTGCTATTGTGCCCTGTTATTGGGGTTATCTATTTAGGCATAGCATGCTTTTTTACTAACGTGAGTGTAGCAGGGTGAACTGTACACATCTGCGTACCCTTTCAGAGTCTACTGGCGCGATGTTATGTTATGAAATGGTGTAAACAATGTAATGGCATGCGGTTGCAGCAATCTCGTGAAGATCTGGTGAAGAACTTTGAAGATATACAACAGAACTCTGCAATAAATAAACCGTGTGCAAGGATATTACGGTTAATCTTCCGGTTCCGGAGATTTATGCATTTTTATATCAGCTCCATACATTTTTTTTGCGAAAAAATCTTTTCGTGCCAATTTGCCTCCTATTAAATATATAAGTATGATATTGGCTATTAGAAGCCATTTCGTTTACAACCGACACTTTTAGAGTTAAGTTCCTATGTCTTCGAGAGCTGTTTTCCGGTCCACTGTGCGCCGTAATGTTATGTTATGAAATGGCGTAAACAATAAACAGACATGCGATTGCAGCAATCCCGAGAGATTTGCCGTTGTTTATTGAAGAGTTCTGTTGTTGAGAGTTGAGTTGTTGTTAATTTGAATGGGACTACATGAGATGTACCAGCATTCAAATAGAATCATCAAAATCGGTTCACCTAGTAAAAAGAAATGAGGTAACACACACACAAAAAAAAACTGTCGAATTGAGAACTATCTCCATTTAAGTCGGTTAAAAACTACTGTATTAGACCATACCGCTGTCTTAAATGCGCAGAATGGCACAACACTAAGGGACGCCCATAGAGTGATCGCACTTCCCCAGCCACTTGTACCTTATGCCTAAGCCCACAGCCCGCAAACTACAAATTATGATAATTATGATGTGAGGTATATAAAGAAATCCTAGCCAGAAGAACATGAAAACCTAACTTCACAAAAACCACACAAAACACACAGATAACCAACAGAATTGAAGAGAACAACACAAAGGACAAAAAGAAAGAAGCTACGAACGAAAACAATACGCAGATGTAGTAAAGGCAATACTGCATAAAAGAACCATAATCCAAACAACACATGAACAAACCATCAGTAAACTGAAAGAGATGTTCCTAAAGCAACATGAAAAAATTGACATTATCTTACAAGGAACAGATGACATTTTAGAACTCTATAACTACGCTCATCAATAAAATCGCTAGTTGATCAATACAATCAAAATAGACACCTGGAACACAACAGACTAACTTCCAACCAAGTTTAGTTGAGACCATGATTAACCTCCATAGCCTCGATGTCCTACTTATGTCAGAAACACACTTTTCATCCACCAGTGAAATCATAATAAAAAACCAAAACATATACTCTACAAATCAACCAGCATTGCGCGCAGTGGAACAGCTGTCATAATAAGAGAAGAAAGAATTCAGCACGGAGCATATATAGGCAACCTCAATAGCCATCCATGATAGTAGTGTCCGACCGAAGCTTCGGCTTCGGCTTCGGCTTCGGCCATCTTCGGCCAAAAAAGCACCTTCGGCCAAATCTTCGGCTTCGGCCAAAAATTTGCCGAAGGTTTGGCCGAAGCCGAAGGTTTGCTAGTTGTCAAAATTTGAAATTTACTGAACGACGCTAGAGCGAGACGGAGAGTGTGCAGAGCAGCAGAGTTTAGCCGCGCCGCCGCACCGGCCCAAACGAATCGCAGTTAGTAAACTAACTGCCGCTCTCAGAAACATTTAACGGTTACTTAAACCGCTCCTTAGTATAGATTTTGTACTAAAAATCAACACTAAGGATCGCCTTAAGTAACCGTTAACGACTCTGAGTGCGGCAGTAAACGAGTCAAAACAAGTTTGAGAGCGCGTCTTAAAATTCTAATAAGTGTTTTGTTTTTAAATATTTCATATTTGTTATTACAAATTATTTTATTTATTACTGTGAGTAGTACCTGTGGTGATACGTTCATTATTGTGAGGCACTCTAAGAACCAAAAAACCGTAAGTATTGTCTGGTTTAAAATATTTTATGTTATCTAACGTTAGGTAGGAAACTAAATGACTAATTTAAAACTTGCATAAAACGCACACTATGCAGGCTGGCATATTATAAGTTGGGGGATTACATCACTGATAAAAATGCTTGGCTAAATGCTAGTCCAGCTCCACAGCCACTAGGCCGCAAAAACAAGTGATATGCGGAACATTATTGTTTTGAATTATTGTTGGACCTTCTGAAGACTGTATAAGTATATTTGTAATTGTATAAACTCAATTTCATTCATCAAGGTATGTACTTATGTACCTAAATATTGTATTTTTTTTTTTTTAAAAGAGTAAGTATGGAGTTTCTTGTGCATTCTTCTCCATTACAAGCTACTTTCCGAATGCACGGTAGAATCAATTATTATTATTTTAACGTTCAAAAGTGCCGCTTGGTGGCCTACTTGAAATAAAATATCTTTGTCTTTGTCTTTGTAAAAAAAAAAAATGGAAACAATGTTGGTATGTTTTTTTATGCAATTTTTAGATAAAAAAACATGTGAAGATTGTTTACTTTTAGTTAACAACCTAAACCGATAGGATATAGGCGCATCCGCGTTGCAGAGTCCTACTGCGAGTACGGGGCGGTCGGCTCGGCTCGGTAGGTACTTGTGCATCTTTAGAGCTAAATCCTATCTGGCAATATTTTATAAAGGCTACTGATAAAGCTTTATGTAAACAGTGCAATAAATCATTGTCTCTTGGTAGTGCTTTACCAAAAAAGCGTTAAAAGTAAGTAAGCGTTAAACTTTGCTCAATTATTTTATAGAAATATTTTATGTTCGTCTGATAATTAAAAAAATGTGACTGATTATTTGATTATTTTTGTTAAAATTACTTTAAGTAAATAAATATTTAATTAACATTGTATATTTGAAACTTTTATTTTAGACAATATTTTATTACCTACTTGTATATGTTGGTCACTCGGCTCGTTATTGGGCTAAATCTCTAAAGTCTACAATATGTATCTAGTATATTCTGAGATCAAAGTAACTATCGTATTTCTCAAGGTCAATGACACCTTCGGCTTCGGCTTCGGCCGAAGGTTTTGGTGAATACCGATTAATCGGCTTCGGCTTCGGCCAGAATTGCACCTTCGGTCGGACACTACATGATAGTAATAGAGACTTCATGGTGTCTCCTGTGTATTGTCCTCCAAAACACAAGCTAAAAGAAAAACAACTCACTGTCTATATGAGGCGTCTTGGGCCTCGCTTTGTATCAGGAGGAGACTGGAAGTCAAAGCATGTCCATTGGTTCGATCTCATTGACAAAAGGGTCCTCGTGGAACTACTCAATAAAGTGATCGTCTTCTTAACAACTATTTATAATAGTATGCTTAAGTTAGTTTATTTCCCATTGCTGTGGAAAGTATCACAAATTATAATGATCCACAAGCCGGGAAAACCGCCCTATGAAGTGACGTCTTTTAGACTCATTAGTTTGCTGCCAGTACTGTAGAAGATTTTGCTGCGCCGTCTCTTAAATTCAATGTCCATCAACCCTGATCATCAGTTTGGCTTCAGACCAGAACATGCCACCACAAAACAAATACACGTGTGTCGCGTCATTAGAAATGCTCTGGAAACCAAACCATATGTACGATTTCCACCAACCGGGCAACGCAGCGGCAAATTAATAATTTTATTTTAATAATACATAATGGCAATCCAAAACCTACGTAAAAAACTACAAAGCCTGCATAATAAATAACTCCAGATGTAACACCAACACTTACTAGCACAAAAATTGTCTCAAAAATTATTGTATTCAGTTTGCCAAACAATACAATGCCATAGGATATGATGAGCAGGATGTGGTGATCAGTCAGATGTAGAATATTGACACAAAACCGAGCAACAATTTTCTCTAAGAATTGTCATGACCTGTGAGGCATAGGCCAAGCAACTAGTTCACAAAGAACTGGAAACTAACTTGTGAATGCAGTACAGGCGATAGTATCTGTAATGGTTAGTTCTGCAAACAGCCACTAGGAGCAAACTTTCCTACCCATTGACTGGTTAATAAAATAATACTCACTTTTCACATTTTTGGCTCTTTGTTTCTCCTTTGGAACTTCATGTTCTTTCTCTACTTCAACTTCAAATTCCACCAATAACTCTTCTGATTCATAATTGTGTAGTGGTATATCTTCTGATTCAAATTGGTGTGACGTCAAATCTTCATGACCAGTAAAGCTATCTAAATATTCAATAAACTCCAGTTCGGACTCTGCAAATAAACAAATCTTTTGTTACCTAAATATTTGTGTACTCTAATCATGCTCCTACCCTCATCCTTATTTATTTGGGGTCAGCGCGGCTTGTCTTCTTCTTCCATACATCTTGATTTTACAGTCATCTCAAGAGCCACCTGCTTTTAGCCATTGAATTTTTACATACAATGCGCCCATTGTTTCTTCGGCCTTCTACCTTTACAACCTACATTCATACTCAAAACTTTCCTCAAAATGTTTTGCACAGTTCTTATTCTTTTTAATAATTCAATAAAAACTGGTCAAGTGCGAGTCGGACTCAAGTATTTGTTGTATGGGAGCCCCACTTAAATATTTATTTTATTCTGTGTATAGTATTTGTTGTTATAGCGGCAACAGAAATACATCATCTGTGAAAATTTCAACTGTCTAGCTATCACGGTTCATGAGATACAGCCTGGTGACAGACAGACAGACAGACGGACAGACAGACGGATCGTGGAGTCTTAGTAATAGGGTCCCATTTTTACCCTTTGGGTACGGAACCCTAAAAACGGAATAAGTAACATGCCTAGAAAAACAAATAATAAAAATATGTTTTAAATTATTTGATCAATAGTAAAATTACATTAAATCAAAAACATACCACTTCTATGTTCTTCCTTGGGCGCAATAGTATTGTCTATTTTTTGTTCACAATCTTCTGGTAATTCATCTTTGATAACTTTGCTTTCTGTTTGATATTCTTCAAATATGCTAAAGTGTTCTGTTGGAGATATAATAAACCCACTGGAAAATGCTAACAGGTCTTGGTATTTTGGCTGCAACAGACATTTTATGATTGCCTATATGATCAGAATGGAGGGAAGTTACTTCCTTGTTTTACTAAAATAATAAGTTTAATTAAAATAACTACTATTTCAATAAATACTTGAAAATTCCTCACCTCATATTCCTCATTCAACATCTTAGCAAACAGCCTCTCAGCTTCCAGACATTTTCTCTGCAGTTGGCAGCACTGCTTCAGTTTTGCCCAGCAGAAGAAACAAGCAAGCATCGGTCTGCTGTCGCCCGTTACAAACTGCAACAATATTTTTACTAATAAATATAATGTAATCTCATCAATAATATGTTGTCATTATGATCAAAACTAACAGCATAGCTTCTTGGGTTAAGTTTTAAAATAATTGCCTACAAAAAGGAATGAAGTTTGAATATACTGCAAATAAAATATTGAAGATTTATTTTAAATATTCTACTTACTGGAACATCAGTCAGCTTCCCATACACCTCTTGCAGGTTCTTGTTGGTAACCACATACATGCGTACACCCTTTACCAAACATATCCTACACATTGCTAACTTTGTCATCTTTATAAACTCGAGATAAATCACCTTGTCGAACCTTGCCGAAGGTCTACAGACCGGTAGGTACCCGCACCCCAGATGACATTATTTTTTTATTTGATTACAAAATGTGAATGTTAATGAGTTTGAGAACCAATGCCGCTGCACTTTCTCCACTTTGAACTTTCTCTCGCTAGAGTAAAAATGTTCTGCGACTTTCTCTGTGTGTAAGTTTATTTTATTTGTCTTTGTCAATGTCACTGTCAGTGTCAGACTGTCAGTTATCGCTGACAGCAATAACAGTGTTGCGTGCTTTTTTTGGAATTTATATTTTTTTATTTTATTTAAGAGATTTATCTGCGATCAGTGCTTGGCACTATTAGCAAATTTGGTGAGCGCGTTATGTCGGTTAGAGTGCGTCCTCCAGTGAGGGCGTCTCCTCATCGTGTATCCTTCGATTATTTGTTCTATATGATGTCCTTCCGCTTGAGGCGCTTTATGTAGCTACGTATCGTAAGCTGTTTTGCCAATGTATTGGGGTGTTTCACTAGCTTCTCCCGGTATTTTAAGGTGACGTTTTGGATTTCGTCCTTTATTGTGGGCATATTCAGATGTTCATGAATTTCCTGGTTTGTGATGTACCATGGTACGTTGCTAATTGTTCGCAGTATTATGTTTTGCATTCTCTGCAAGCATGAGATGTTTGAATTGCTGGCGCTACCCCAGAGTTGGACGCCGTACATCCATACCGGTTTCAGGATTACTTTATAGATGAGTAGCTTGTTATCCATCGACAATTTGCTGTTACTACCCAGAAGCCAAAGTAGTTGCTTGAAGCGAATTTTAAGTTCATGTCTCTTTTTTTCACATGTTGGTTCCAGGTCAGGCGCCGATCGAGATGCAGTCCAAGATATCGGACACTGTTCTGGTGTGGTAGGGTGGTATCTTCCAGTTGGACAGGGGGGCAGTTGCCTTTTCGAAGAGAGAAGGTAACATGGACAGATTTTGAAGCATTTGCTTTGATACGCCAGTCCTGTAGCCACTTGGTTGTTTTATTTAGTGCATTTTGTAGGAACTTTGAAGCCGTGCTCGGATCTTTATCGCTAGCAAGGATGGCGGTATCGTCCGCGAATGTTGCAATTGTGGTCTTATCTACTTCTGGTAGGTCTACTGTGTATATGGTATACAGCAGAGGTCCCAAAACAGAGCCCTGAGGAACACCAGCGCGTATCTCTGCAAATTTAGACATTTTATCTCCTTCCTTAACCTGGAACAGTCGTTCAGTTAGGTATGAAGCTAGAATTTGATGATAGCTGTGTGGGAGGTAATTTTTAATTTTGCAGGGGAGGCCTTCATGCCACACTCTGTCAAAAGCTTGCTGGATATCCAAGAATACAGCAGAGCAGTACTTTTTTTCTTCAAGAGTTTTTCTAACTCTTTCGTATACTCTATGGACCTGCTCCACTGTGGAGTGCTGCTGTCTAAATCCAAATTGATGAGCCGGTATGACGTGATTTTCTTCTAGGAAGGGAAGTATTCTGCGTAGTAACAGCTTTTCGAAGATCTTTGACAATTTATAATTTGGACATGGAAGTTTTTTGAAAGTTGCACATTTTATTCTGCATTTGATTTCGGATGTAACACATTCTAATATATGATGGCGTGCTATCCGACCAGCGCTCCTACTGCAGGATAGACCATGGTGTCCGAGGCGGTCGACTGCTTCGACATATTGACAACGATGTGGAGCTCCGCTAGGAGCACCCAAACGCAGACATGTAGCGATCCGAAAGATGTAGTCACTCAACATAGCACCTATATTGGGTGACGGTAGTGCCTGTTGCCAAAGGCCCGACTCCCCACAGCCAGCAGGCGGGCACGCTCAACAGTATTGGTGGACGTATATATAAGTTTATTCCGTACCTACTTGCAGTTCGGCTCATCCGGTCTCCGGGAAAAAGGGGTCTCGGGCAACGCTGTGTTCCGGAAAACCACTTTCCAGGCATTCGCTGCATCGGTCGAGTACGGTACTTCACAGTTAACCAGTGATGGCAACAAGATTTTTCTGGTTAACTTTTCAGTACTGTGGACCGAAGATAGGTACGCCGCCGGTATTTGCAAGTTGCAACAAACAAGTACGTGTGTTATTTATTGTTTATTTGATTGATTTAGGCCCTGCAAGTGGGCCTTAATAAAAAAAAATTCAGAATTGCTAACACGAGATTAAATTGATATTATTGAATATCAAACTGTCAAATTTACCTAGTGTCAGCAACTAACTCTTAGTTAAGTATTTTGCGCAAGTGGGCCCTTAGAAGTTAGTTATGAAGCTGTGAAGGTTGAATATAATAAATGTGTTATATCGACACCCAATATGAATAACATTGTAAATAATTAAGGCATGGTTTTCAACACAGCATTTTTTTTGCATTGTTTATTATTTATTTGCAGCTGCAGGCATAAGTTGTTCTGTACAATTGTAGGTTTCATGTTACTAATTTTAATTGCTTCAGTTTTTTTTTAAATCAATCCAAGTATGATATTTGAAATGTTACGATGTACAGATTTTAAGCATTTTTAATATAAAAAGCATTGTAACTACCGTTACAATGGGGTCATGAAAATTTTGAAAGATTTTTGCTGTGAATATTATTGTATGATTACCAACTATACCGACAACATCTTTGATAAATATTATTGTAAGCAACAATTACAATGTGTGTCAATGTTGCATTCGGATAAAAATACAGGTTCCATAGTACAGGAAGTACTATGGAAGAGCTAATAAAACTCGTTTTTTAATAATTATTGTAATTCAATTAATATTCACAACGCTTTGGGTTCTGGTGCTCTGGATAAAATTATCTATGGCTGTGTCTACCGTTCGCACAGCGAAGATCAGGCAACAGGCAGACTCACAGATTACCTCAGTGAAGCGGGGAACTTTAATGCACGGGGGGACTTTAATGCTCAACTTAAATACACCAGGAGTATTTAAGTACTACATTCCGTTCTCTGACTTACCAATGTCTAAAAAAGGCCGGCCAGGGTTTGGCGCCGATTGTGATCGCGCAGACACGCTTAAATATGAGGCGTACCTGGCATGGGTCGACGTCCGAACGCTTAGTGCGAGTCACGTAAGTCAGAAAAGAAGGCCTTCAACAGCGCTGCTAAGTCCTACAAGAAGGTGTTGCGAGGGGCTCGGTTTGACGCACGCCCAATTTTTCATCACTGTTGTATCGCAGTCTATGCGAGCGTGTCGACGGTGCCGGACTTTTTAAAAAAAATTGTAGTGAGCGGCATGTCTCGACGGGTAGCTTTGTCGTGCCATGTGCACGCTTGCACGTTTTGTTAACCACACGTCTAACGCGCAGTATGGTTAATAAAACGTGTATGTACTTGAGGCCGAACTGTCTTCGATCTTGACACGTCTATTTCGCCTTTCGTATGAAACTGGAAAAGTGCCGAATTGATATGTATGTATGTATAAGTAGCTATAGATACTTAGCGCGCGCTGCGACGCGTGTCATTACTCAGTAATAAACCAGCTCTCAGCTAACAAGGTTGTTTCACTAGCTCCATACACTTCACTGGCGTACGAAGTAGGGATACCCACGCGCAAATAAAAATAAAAAAATGACCACATATTTAGGAACTATAACCGTGTTCGATCATAAAATAAGTGAGTGGTTAATTTACAAAGGCAAATTGACTCAGTTTTTAAAAATCAACAGTGTAGAAGAAGAAAAGAAAAGTGGAATTTTACTGACTCATCTCACGGAGGAGACCTACCGCCTAGTACTCAACCTAGCGTTTCCGAAGGAATTAGAAACGCTTACATACAGCGAGCTTGTGGAATTACTCGATGGCCATTTTAAGCCAAAGAAGTGCTCGTTTGCCGACAAAGCAAAATTCTTTGGTGCTACCAGGAAGTCAGACGAAACATTGGGGGAATGGGCGGCACGAATAAGAGGTTTAGCTGTTTACTGCGACTTCGGTTCTGCTTTAGAAACGAACCTTAGGGATCGTTTTGTCCTCGGTCTGAATGCCGGTCCCGAAAGGGACAAGTTGTTCGAACAGAGCCCTTCTGCGCTGACGTTAGCGCGGGCTATTGAAATGGCGGAGCAAGCGGCCTGCGCCAAGGAAGCTAAAGTCATGCTCAATTCCGGCGTCACCAGCGACGTTAGTTTGGTAAAGGAAGAGCCAATTTATCGCGCAGGATTCCCAGACAAGACCGGTCGGGGTCGTGGTGGCGGCAGCGGTAGCGGCAGCGGCAGCAGGAGCGGCAGCGGCAGCGGAAGCGTCGGCGCCGGCGCCAGCGGCAATGGCGCAGGCGCACGATGTGCGGTTTGTGGATTGAAAAACCATAACAGTGATAAGTGCCGTTATAAAGGTTACAAGTGTCTAAAGTGCGGTCATAAGGGGCATTTAAAAAAAGTGTGCGCTGCGAAAGATTCGTGCGTGTATCACGTCAAAACAGATCAGAAATGCAGTGATCAGGACGCGGGTTGTGAGGAATGCCAGAACTTTAATTTAAGGTATGACAAGCCAATACAAATAGATTTGATTTTAGGTAATTGTAGGATATTGATGGAACTCGACTCCGGTTCAGGTGGCAGTGTAATTTCAGATCGATTGTATCGGGATAAGTTTTCGCAGTATCCGTTAGAACAGTGCAATATTAAAATGTGTCTGTATGACGGACATAAAATATCTCCCTTGGGGGTTTTTGCTATAGAAGCGTTTTATAATAAAGTGAAGAAAATGATTAAAATTTTTGTTATTGAAAACGGGGGCCCTCCATTGCTAGGTAGAAATTTCATGTCCGCTTTTAATTTAGTTTTGACCTCTAGTTTGAACTCATTACAAAATAAGGTAGGGTTTGATACGGATTTGTTGCTAGGTAAATTCCCCAATCTATGGCGGGATGAACTAGGCTCGTTTAATAGGTTTAAAGTAAAGTTACAAGTTAAAGAACATTCCGTACCGAAGTATTTTAAACCACGAAGTGTACCCTTTGCGCTTAAAGATAAGGTCGAGAAAGAGTTGCAGCGTTTGGTTGATGCGGGTATTTTAATTTCTGTAGATCATTCAGAGTATGCGACACCAATAGTACCCGTTTTGAAAGAAAACGGAAGCGTCAGAATCGCAGGCGATTTTTCGGTCACACTGAACCGAGACCTAATAATAGAAAAATATCCCTTGCCTCGGATAGAGGAGGTATTTGCTAAAATCGGCGGTGGTGAAATGTACAGCAAAATAGATTTAAAAAATGCGTACAATCAATTTATTTTAGAGGACTCGTCACAGCCACTCACAACTATAAGTACTCATAAGGGCCTTTATATGTATACCAGGCTAGTATATGGTCTAGCTAATGCACCGGCGATTTTTCAAAAATCAATGGAGATCCTTCTCGCGGGAATAGACGGTGTTAGCGTATGGCTCGATGACATTTGCATCACAGGCCCGGATAGGAAGTCACACATTGGTAGGTTACATGAAGTTCTGCGTAGGTTAAATGATGCCGGGTTACGTTTACAGAAAGATAAATGTGCTTTCTTTAAAAATAGCGTTACGTATCTAGGGTACGTTATTAGCAAATCCGGTTTAATGACCAACCCGGACAAGGTCAAGGCCATAATGAGCGCGCCAGAGCCTACCAATGTGACTGAGGTAAAAAGGTTTGTAGGTATAGTTAACTATTATAGAAATTTTATACCTAATGCCTCGTCACTCCTTAGTCCTTTACACGAACTGTTATGTAAAGACGCGGTATGGGTGTGGACAGATAGACAGCGCAACGCCATGGCGGCCGTGCGCCGCGAGTTGGCCTCGGAACGCGTGTTGGCACATTTCGAGCCGCGCGCGCAGCTCGTACTCACAGTGGACGCGGGCCCCACCGGGCTCGGCGCTGTGCTAGCTCAGCAGGCTCCCGACGGCCAGGAGCGACCCCTAGCTTACGCGTCTCGTTCTTTAGCTTCTAATGAGCGAAATTACAGCCAAATCCAAAAGGAGGCGACTGCTATAATTTTTGGGGTGAAACGTTTTCATCAGTACCTCTATGGTCGCAGCGAGCCGTTTATACTAAGAACCGATCATAGACCCCTAGTATCGATATTTAATAACAAGACGGGTATACCGGTGACGACCGCGCTGCGACTGCAGAGATACGCCATTATTTTATCTGCTTATAATTATGTTGTACAATATGTGGCGGGCGACAAGAATTTAGTAGCGGATTATTTTTCTCGTGCACCGTTAGCTTGTAAAAACGAAGTGAACGAAAGCGATATAGATACCTATTATACGCTTAGGTTTTTAGATGAAGCTTCCCCCGCCATCACTACTCGTGACGTCACCCGGGCTACAGCGAGCGATAAGACTATTCAAACAGTTGTGAGGTACTTGAGAAGCGGCTGGCCTCGTAAAATAAATTGCACATCAGTACTGCCGTATTTTCAATGTAAGTCGGACCTGCAATTCGAAAACGGTTGTTTATTTAGAGGACATAGGATTGTGATTCCACAGTCGCTTAGACAGATAATGTTACGTGAACTGCACGACACTCATCTAGGTATTATTAAAACCAAGAGTAATGCCAGAGGGAGGATGTGGTGGCCAGGAATCGATAATGACATCGAGCGTTGGATCGGCGGGTGCGAGACGTGCGTCAGCGTGCGCGCCGCGCCCCCGCGCTCCCCTTCCGCTCCCTGGCCCTCTGCCGGCGCGCCCTGGCAGCGCCTCCACATAGATTATATGACTGTAGGCCAAAGGGTATATCTCGTTGTGGTAGATTCATTCAGCAAATGGTTGGAATGCTTGCACATGCATAACGGACTTTCTTCAAAAGCACTGATTTCGAAATTAAAGGCAATTTTTTCAACTTTTGGTATTCCAAATGTTATAATATCAGATAATGATGCTAAAATTAATTCTTTGGAGTTTAAAACTTTCTGTAGTAGTAATGGTATCAAATATATGACGACGCCTATTTATCACCCGCCAAGCAATGGTCAAGCTGAAAATTCAGTCCGAATATGTAAAAAGATGCTAAAGTGTGTAATTAGGGATAACCTTTCATTGTGTCAAATTAACGAATTGTTACTGGGCTACTTGTTTAATTATAGGAACACGGTGCATTGTACCACCGGGGAAACGCCCGCTAAGTTAATGTTTGGACGGACCTTACGATCTCGGTTAGATTTAATAATGCCCTCGGATGACTCAAATAAACTCGCGCCGAATTCAGACATTGGGAAACGACATTTTTCTATTAGTGATATTGTTTGGGTAAGATGGTACAATGCACGGAAGGAATCATGGCAATTGGGAACTGTAACGAAAAAAATAGGGAATCGAATGTACAAAATTAAAATCCACGATTTTCATATCGAGTGTATACGACATGTAGATCAGATTTTTAAGTATAGAGGTAGCAATGATAGGTTATTATCAGATTGGGGGACTGGCGTATCTCATCATGCTCAACCGTCGGCGGAATCTACGAGTTCAGCAATAGATTCAGAACCAGTAATGGGAAACCCATACAGTCAAACCGCGGTAGATACACCGGCGGTTGAAAATGTTGAGTCGCGAGTTACTATTGAAGAAAAGGATGGTGATAATTGTTCGCATTATCAGGCCGAAGAGTGTGAGAGAGGGATAGATAAAGAGACATCCACCTGGGTCAGTCCGTCAGCAGCGCAGCCTGGTATGGCAGGGCCTGCGACTGCGAGCGAGCAGGCAAGCGATACCGCCGTCGCTGCCTTGAGCCCGGTCCACGAACGCCCGGTTCCGTCACCCACACTCACACGCCAAACGTCGAAGCGTGTTAGAAAAATAATAGACTATAAGAAATATTTTTAAGAGTTTCACATTTGTTAATTTAGCGAACCGATTGTAATTAATTTTATGTTTGATTTGTCTACAGGTTCAAAAAACTAATTGGGGAGGAATGATATGTATGTATGTATAAGTAGCTATAGATACTTAGCGCGCGCTGCGACGCGTGTCATTACTCAGTAATAAACCAGCTCTCAGCTAACAAGGTTGTTTCACTAGCTCCATACACTTCACGAATGCTTGGAAGTAAGCTAACGAACAGCCCGTGTCCAAGAAGGACAGTCGATCTAACCCGGCCAATTACAGACCCATCTCTACGTGTGCTGGCATACCTAGAAGCTAATGACATCCTAAGTGATAGTCAATACGGCTGCCGCTGAAATCGTTCTGCAGGGGATCTTCTACATTCACATCTGGAGTAAGGCCATTGAGAGGCATGGGGAGGCGCTTGCCGTCTCTCTCGATAACTCGAAAGCTTTCGATAGGGTCTGGTACGGAAGCCTTATTAGTAAGCTTCCTTCATCCGGTGTGCCTGGTGATAGTATGTGTGATTGGATTGCAGATTTGTTGAGGGATCGGTCCATTCGAATGGTTATCGATGGATGCTCGTCGGACCAATTGGATATTAATGGGTCCCTCAAGGGTTGGTACTCTCAGCAAATTTATTTTAGCTACACATAAACGTTCTGCTAAAAACTTGGGTATGCAGACAACAGCGCTGTTGCTGAGAGGTACTTGTCCATCCTTGTCCTTTGTGATGGTATGATGGAGCGTTTCAGCTTATCCTTGAAGGCAGTCTCCAAATGTCAATTTGGTCAGGTTTATGCTGCTAACCCAGGCATGTATTTTTTCCGCTAAAATGAGCCAATTCCACTCGGCTCCTTCCCTCGTGCCGATAATGGACCATCTTGAGCTTCCTGGCGATACGTTTAACACGATCCTCAATTTTGAACCATACATTGAGGCAAAGGCTCGGCTGGCTGCCAAAAAGTTGGGGATCCTCGCAAAAGTGAGACGTTTATTCACGCCAGATCAGTTGCTCAAGTTTTATCAAGCGCAAGTTTGATTATGTATGGAGTACTATTCTCATTTCTGGGACGGATCTGCCAAATACTAGCTTGAAGCACTTAGTTTATCAAAAAACGGGCCAAGAAGCTCATCGGCAATGAGGCACTGGTCGAGTCAAAGCTCCAGAGCCTTGAACATCGTCGCCGAGTTGCTAGCTTATCGGTTTTTTATCGGTTGGATTTCGGGGAGTGTGCAACAGAATTACATGATCTAATTCCACCTAGCCCATTCCATCATCGGACCACAAGACGTACGGTGATTTGCTATCGATAGGTTATCGATGGATGCTCGTCGGACCAATTGGATATTAATGGGTCCCTCAAGGGTTGGTACTCTCAGCAACTTTATTTTAGCTACACATAAACGGTCTGCTAAAAACTTGGGTATGCAGACAACAGCGCTGTTGCTGAGAGGTACTTGTCCATCCTTGTCCTTTGTGATGGTATGATGGAGCGTTTCAGCTTATCCTTGAAGGCAGTCTCCAAATGTCAATTTGGTCAGGTTTATGCTGCTAACCCAGGCATGTCTTTTTTCCGCTAAAATGAGCCAATTCCACTCGGCTCCTTCCCTCGTGCCGATAATGGACCATCTTGAGCTTCCTGGCGATACGTTTAACACGATCCTCAATTTTGAACCATACATTGAGGCAAAGGCTCAGCTGGCTGCCAAAAAGTTGGGGATCCTCGCAAAAGTGAGACCTTTATTCACGCCAGATCAGTTGCTCTAGTTTTATCAAGCGCAAGTTTGATTATGTATGGAGTACTATTCTCATTTCTGGGACGGATCTGCCAAATACTAGCTTGACGCACTTAGTTTATCAAAAAACAGGCCAAGAAGCTCATCGGCAATGAGGCACTGGTCGATTCAAAGCTCCAGAGCCTTGAACATCGTCGCCGAGTTGCTAGCTTATCGGTTTTTTATCGGTTGGATTTCGGGGAGTGTGCAACAGAATTACATGATCTAATTCCACCTAGCCCATTCCATCATCGGACCACAAGACGTACGGTGATTTGCTATCGATAGATGGTGGACATCACACCCATACGCACTAAACGTTTTGGGAATACTTTCATTGTGCGCACAGCTATGGAGGGGAATTCCCTGCCAGAGTTTGTGTTGCAGTCTGGACAAGTTGGAGTCTTTAAGTCAAGAGTGAATAGGTTACTTTTAGGTAAGCGTGCTTAATCTTCGACCACGTCATCGCTTACCATCAGGTGAGGTAGTGGTCAAGCGCGAGCATATCAAATATATAAAAAATACGTTCCCCTTATTGCAATGCATACCACGCAGTGGATGGTAGAACGATGGTAGATGATTAATTATTATTATAGCAGTGATGGCCCAGTGGTAACGGACGTGACTTACAAGTATGGTCGTGAGTTCGAACCCAGGCACGCTCTTTACTTTGTGTAAATTATTTCATCACCACTGCTCTCAAAACACAGAAGTAAAAAAAATACAAAGACATGTAACATCCATCAACCGACACTGAGCCCACGTGGTGGATTACGGCCCAATCCGCACAATGGACCAAATTGTAGTCTAAGTTCGGAAAAGGGGGTCCAACTATCCCATCCTAATGCTTACCACACCTATCGTTTGCAATTACTTCTTCACATTTTTGTGAAGTCACACACGTCTGAACGCCTCAGAGGTCTGGGAGGAAAGGGATTGCTGCAGCTTCATGATGAATGCAATGAATTAAAAAGGCCTTTGGTTGGCTGCAGTTCTGGAGTTACAGCCACTGCTAAATATCTACTTAGTGCAGACGTGTTTACCCTACTGTGCCGAAGAAAAGTAATGTTTATTCTCCAGATATTTAAACCCGATATTTTCGACTTGATTTTCATATTTTTTTATTTGTTTTCAGGAACTACTACTCTTTTCAACGCCTTGAACACCTTGTTCGATGATCTGGATACCTACTTCGGATACACCGCAGCCGGTGGCAACCAGTTGATCAACTTAGAAATGTTCTCTCCTCTTAACGGAGCCACCGACTTGCTCTTCAAAGATTCCACCATTGGCCTTAAGGAACCCACTGCTGCATCTAGCCACGAACCCGCAAGAAACTACATTGAATTGTTCAGACATTTGCAAGCGTGCACGGGTAGTGCCCAGCCAATCGCTGGTCTTGCTAACCGCAGCTTCTATTCAATAGTCAAAAAATTTAATTAATATGGCATTTTTGACTAGATTGGTCTTTTATTAGTCAGGTTTTCGATCTAAGGTTTTTGGGTGGGTTTCCGAACGATAGACATAGGGAATAGACTGAAATTTTCCTGTTCAGCTATGATTAAGGGTAGAAAAGAGAAAGGTACAACATAGTGGCTGATAAGTCCTTTTCTCTCATTCTACAGTAGTTTATTTTGTGAGGTTAAAGCTCAGTCAATTCTTAAGTCTGTTTTCGAACGTACTTTAATTGTTTTTTAAGGTTTTGACAGTTTTATTGGCGGGAAGCGTTTAACTTTGTTTTTTTTTTCGTGAGAGTACTGTGAGTAATTCGCGCGCAAAATCAAGCGTGTTTTTATTTGCAGTTTATATTAGTAATGAAACACAGTACAATTTAATTAAATAACGAATTATTTTTATATCATATCCAGTAAGTATTGGAACCATTAAAGTACTTAATTAGGATCTTAAAACCATGTTTAAAAATGCTTGTGTTTAAAACCGGTAGGTAGGCTAAGCTTGTAAACAACTTTTATTAGGTATTATAATTTTAAGTCAAAGTCAAAGCCATTTATTTGCATTAAATGCGGTACAAAGGTGGTATAAATAAGTTATTAGCACAATGACACATTTCGCCATAAGTTGGCATGCAAATATTAAGATATGAGTTAAGGTGCTTACAATAAGCAGATCTCTAGTAATCTAATAACACATTATTTTTATTAGGTATGTAACCTGTTAAGTTTAGTAAACTCTTCAAAACACTTAGTTTACTTACTAAAGTAGACTATGAAATTATATGGTTAACAACACATAAAAAATAAATCAAATAATATAGTCAGTAGGTAGAAATTACAACAACTAATAACAAGATAATCTACAATACATTCCTGTAGTGATAAGATTGACATAGAGATTTTTTTAGAAATTCGTTTATAGAATAAAAGCTGGGAGAAATGAGCCACTTTTTTAAAACTATACAGAATTTTCTGTAAGGGAAATCGGTTATAAAGGAGGGTATAGAATTATAAATAAGAGGGGCCATGTAAACACAAATATAAGAAATAATTATGTGTAACGTAAGTCAAAAAAACCATAGTTGTGTAGTTTTTTTTCCGAATTTTCTAATTATTCTGTATGATCATAAATAGGTAGTGTAAACTTATTTAAAATAATTAGTCATTAGTCATTTATTCATAAACAAGTAACTTGTATCTGAATTTACACACAAAAATAGACAATTACAGCATATATACTAAAATAGATTACATTTGAATTTCATAGATCATCAACAATTTTAAATCAATAAATTTACATTTATTCAATAGTACATTTCAACATGTAAATTAAACAATATGGCCAAACCCTTAAAATTTAAAACAATAACATTAAAACAATTAGTTACAGACAATGAATTTGTGGTAAGTTCAATAAATCTGAACGAACGAAATCAAATAAAATTTAACGCTATTGTGTTGCCAGTGTATTGCGTTTGTATTTTTGTGAATAATATTAAACATTTAAATAAAAATAAAAAAATAACGCGCACGCTAAGAAATTTATTGAGACCAAGACTCACAGATTGCATGTTTTTTTTTTATTATAATTCACAAAACTGATGTACAATCACACGTACAAAAAAATGAAAAACAACAAAAAAAATCTGATTGACATCTACTCGATGTGAATATTACATGCACTTAAATAACACTTACTATTAAATAAATTAAAACAAATCAAATCAAAATTAGAACAAAATTAAATTAAAATTAACCAACCATAAAATTAAATCAAAATTAAATTAAAATAAACAAAAATTAAATCAACATTACAATAGAATTAAAATATAAAAAGTAAATTGAATTAACATTAGTAGGTAAGTATGAAAATTAAAATAAATCAATAATAAATCAACCATAACGTTAAATAAAATCAAATAATAAAAATATAAGTATATAATTAAATCAAACATTAAATTAAATTAACAATCAAATTAAACTAAAGTAAATAAAATTAGATATACAATCAATTTATTTTACAATACATAAAACAACTTTAAATTAAATAAAAAGTAGACAAGTAGTGTTACTATTTCAATTTTAACACTACTTGTCTAGAGAATAAATGGTATGGTTAAACTCTCACTTTGACAGTGGCATAGCGTTGTAGTGGTGACAGAGGCGGCCTGGGCGGCACCATATAACTATTATATATTAGAGAACTTTTCGGCGGCGGCAAAATTGCCCAATATATAGGTAATGTTAATATTATCCTATGTTTTATGTCATTATCATTATCTCCATGTCCATTCAATCAATGTAATCACTTAATTTTATCAATAAAACAACCCCACACATGGGGTGCAATCCCCACACTCTCAAAGATAGAGCAATTTTAGTATCTTATTAATATCAATATATACATATATATATAATTTTACATAGCTTAACACACAAAAAGCTTTTTCTTACAAATGTTTTGAAACCTTGATCTTTTATTTGTAAAATAGGTACTCAGTACTTATTATATAAATAAATGAATCAATACAAAAATAATAGACTTTTAAAATTTTTGCAAATATGTTAGTGTCCTCCAGTGCTCAAGGGTGTTTGGGTCCCGTCAGGCCGGAGACCCATGAGATTTTGCCCGTTTAGGGGGGCACCTATTGTTGAGCTACTGTTAATAAAATAATACATATATAAATTATTGACAGTTACATTAATGTTTGACGAAGTATTTCGCCAAGTAGACAATAAATCAGCTAGAGTGAGGTTTATTTTCGTTAATTCGTACGTAGGGGTAGTATTGTTTATATTGGCTTCACATCTTGATCCCTCGTGGTTTCCAACACATTGGCAGACTGGCTCATCCTCCTCGTTAAGAGAACATTCGCCGTCGTTCAGACAGTAGCCATGGCACGCTGAGACCTCGCATCTTTCTCCTGAGTAACCGGTGTCACAGCTGAAATATTGAAAATATTAAACTTAACTACATTTGACGGTGCAGGAAAACATTGTGAGAAAACCTCTATGTCCTAGGACCAATAATTCGAATACATGTGACATCCACTTTTTTTTAAATATTGGTATGACTATACTCAATTTTAATTTTGATGGAAAAACCCCTTCTTCGATACATTTATTAATTAAATGAGAAAGTGCTGGTGCTATTAATTCTGCCACTATCTTAAGCATTTTAGTAGTGATTCCATCATATCCTGTGCTATCGGTGTTTTTAAGGGATTTTATTATTTGGGCGATATTTTTAGGCGTTCACGGGCTCATAAAGAGTGAATGTGAATTATTGTATTTAATTTTATAAGGCTAGTATTTAAACAAATTAAAGGTGTAAAAAATACTAAATAATGAATATGGCTTACTGAAATACTAAGTGGGCGACAAACAGTGGGCGAATACAAATGTTTAAAACAGCGACTTGAAAATATAAGTTTGTCGACAGGGCTCCTTTTTCTGTCTGCAGGGTCTAAAGTAACCTAACATGAAGGAGATGACGGGAGCTAAGTTCGCTCGCTTTGCTCGCTCACTTCAGCTCCCGTCATCCCCTTCGAACCTAACCTATCCGTGTCGGGGTGCCCTAAGTTCCCGAGCTCGCTTCGCTCGCTCTTGGACACGAATAAACCCGAACTCCCGCACTGCACAGTGATGTCGCCTCGATAGTTGTTCAGCTATTTTCAAAATAATAATATTCTAAAATAGAAAAAATAGAAACCCAAATACAATTAAAGTATGTAACAATATTATTACCGCAGCTCACAAAAATCTCCTAAAAGGTATTACTCAAATCGGATAAATAGTTACTTACTTAGTATAATAGTCGCCCATTCAGTACATTTTTCCCTCGGTTAATAATTTCCCGTTTTTTAACGGCTGATACATTTTTAAAACCCTTTCCAAGGCAGGCATAAGAGCAAGCCATCTGGTATTGCTATAGCCGCATTATTTGATATTCCGTTTCAGTTTCGGCGCAAACTCGTTTAGAGCTTCAACTCGAATCGTGCAAATATAAAAAAAAAACCCCACAGTAATGCTTTCGTAATCTAAGGGTAGTTACTTAGTATAATAGTCGCCCATTCAGTATATTTTTCCCTCGGTTAATAATTTCCCATTTTATAATGCTGGTTATTGTTTGTGGAATGGTTATTTGGTGTTTGAGTCGTGAAAAAATGGTTGAACTCGTTAGCTATAGCAGTCGGATCGGTGATGGGTACATCCTTTAAATTTGTGTAAAATTTTTGTATCTCGTGAATATTTGTTTTATAATTATTAATAACCTTCCATGTAGCTTTAGCTTTATTAGTTGACTTTTTAATGTAGTAATTTGTTGTTCGTTTTGTGATTTTTGAGTTAATTTAATTATTGTTTTTAATCTTCTATTGTATGAGTCTTTATGTTGTTGATTTGGTGATTTTCTGTATTTCCATAGTAACTGTCGTTTACGATTAGAACAGACTCTTTATTAAATACCTAAGACTGAAATATTTAATAATATTATATATGTACATAATTAAACACTAAACAAAAGTAAACTTTACAAACTTAAAATTAAACTAACTACTTACACTATATACAAAAGAAAGGTACACTTAGGCGTCGAAGTACTCATCCACATCGCTGTCATCCAGGAACGTGCCCAGAAGACTGGCAGCATTGCCACGTTGAATGGCAATGCTAATTCTTTGCGCAAAGAAAGACTCATACTCTTATACCTTTTGATATCCCTTTGGGTCGCTTGTGTATAGGGATTTTAACTTTAATTAGAGGAAAACAGAGGTCAGAGAATAATTTAAATAAATCATGAAATTTGCTGAACGCATCATCCGCTGTTTCAGCATTGTAAACATTCAAAAAGGCAAGATTTTGGATACATTTAACGAACTTATCCGTATTAGACGAGCTATAGTCTCGTTTATATTTGTAAAAATGTGTTATGTTACAACTTTGTTTCATTGGGTTGACCAGTTGCAGCAGGTTGGCAGTTGAGCAGTGTGATCTGACAGTGCTAGTTCTAATATTTCTTACCTGGTGCCTTTTTTATTACAAATGAAGTTGTTAATACATGTTTTACTACTTAAACGTGTGGGTTCATCAATCATTAGTTTAAGATTATAGCTAGCCAGTAGTTGCTCAAATTCTATTACCCTTTTTTCCCTTTTTAGCCAATTTATATTAAAATCACCGCATACGATTATCTTCTTATTTTTTATACAAGTTTTTTTAAGTATTTAGTTAAATTTAGGAAACCTAAAAACCATATAGTAGGTAATCAACACGGTTTCACGCGGGGCAGATCAACTCACTCCAATTTGGTAGCATTTTCGGAGAATGTCATCGAGTTGGTTGACAAAAGTACTGTTTTCTTCATAAATTGGTGACATCCAAACTAAATACTGACCTTCTGTCGAGAACATCCATTAATGACCATAGATTACCAAGGTCCCATACCTACAAATTGTTTGGACAATCTTCGCGCAAAACGTACCTTGGCGACAACTCTCCTCTTGCAAGGGCTACCAAATTGTACATCGCTATATACCGCAAAGCTGACATCGATATAAATCACGACACCCTTAGCTCCTTTAAAATGAAATTGTATAGGCACTTTCAGGCGGAGCACTTTTGATTTATCACTCCAATAATAATTAATTTTTAACTTTCATGACTTTTAAATCACAAAAATTACTTTAATATAGGTAATTTAAAGTTGATTTTATTTTGTTTGTTCTAGGACATTTTATGTATGATCTCTGTTTTTTTTATTTTATTTCAATTCCAGTATTATTTTAGATTTCAATATTGACATGTTTTATTTAACTAATATTGATTTTAATTTTAATTCTAGACATTACTGTTATTATTATTCCGACAAACAGGTAATACCAAGTTTTATTGTTTCGTCTTTTTGTTGTTGCAATGGTTAATTTATAACTTGTATTATAAGTCATAAAACTTAATTTAATGTTAAGTTTATTTTATTTGATCTAGGACATTTATGTATAATCTCAGTTTTTTATTCCATTTTTATTTGAATTCCGTTATATTTTGATGAAAATGTTGACATGTTTAATTTAACTAATTTTAATTATTGACATTTCTGTTATTCTTATTATTATTTGACATTCAGGTCTATATTTTAATGTTTTGTTTTTTTTTTGTATTTCGTATTCGTATCGCATGTCAATTAATTTTTATTATATACTTTTCATATTCTTTATCAATTATTTTAAGCTATGTATTCTCGGCTATGTAAAATATGTGGTTGCCTATAATTGAGTGTGCATTACAGGATAATGATGATGTGTACCAATTTTTGTATTTTGTGTAAGTTTTATGGTTTTGTAACACTCACTGGTGATCCTTAAATAAATAAATAGTCAGAATCCTGAAATCTGACACCAGTCTTGCCAAGTGGTATCGTATTAACCAGTTACTGGATTGTGGAGGTCAGATATGCAGTCGCTCCATGTAAAATATTGGTACTCAGCTGAATATGGTTAGGGTCAATTCATACTAGCGCAGACCGCAGAGTCAAAGCGCATCGAAGCATCAAATTCTTCACAAGTGCGATTACTAGCCGCGCGGATTTCATTCGCGCTAATTTTTATTCGCGTATTGAATCGTAACTAACACACACTCCGGATAAAATACGGCGCGATTTTTGTCTGTTTCTACCTGTTCATAGAGTTCAAAATATTCGAGCGGATTTAAACCGCGCCGTAATTTAGTGAATTCTGTGGCAAAATACGGATTTCTTGCGGTATTATTGTCGCGATTTATTTCATACTTCATACAATTCCATGTGTAGCAGAATGTGCGAATAAAAACCGCAGTGCGTGCTAAGCCTTAAAGCGAATGCGCGCGTATTCGCGCGCAATCGCTCGCACGCTCAATTCCGACACAAGTCAGATTTACGATTCCGACTGACGAGTGACTACGCATTGGTTCACGCAATAGACGATTGGGTTCGCGCGAACGCTGGCGCACCGATTAGCGTTGATCGTGCTCAGAGCCCCGAATTCCGTCGAATGCGCGCGTCTTTTTAACTCAGAAGAAATATGTGCATTACGTTGTAGAGATAAGAGTGAATTTGCTATGTTAAGTTTCAGATTGACGCTTCGATGCGCTTCGACTCTGCCCTAGTATGAATTGACCCTAAATGTCAGACTGCACTAGGCGTAACTGCGCGTCAGCGAAGCGACGCGACAAAATATATTGTATGAGATAAAGTGTCGCGTCGCGCAGTTCCGCTGCCGCGTAGTACGGTTTATCTCATACAATTTCATACAAAGTATATTTTATCGTGTCGCTCCGCTGACGCATAGTGCGGTTTGACCTTAAGATGACGACTAACGCAAACGACCTTGAGGGAACAAAACGCGCACTCGTTTCACACCCGCGCGACCCAAAATTAAGTAGTTTTTTGTACTTTTCTTATTATTCTATAACTTTAAAAAAAAAAGCTTCAGATCAAAATGTAGATAATTAAATTGTCTTTGAGATAGTGTCAATTTCATTACATTACGCTCAGCGGTTTTGGTGTGATTGTCGTGTTTTTGTCTGTTTTAGACATAACTTTACAAATTAATTACACTATGTTATACAAATAAAACTCAAAATTTGCTTAGATCAAATTATTCAGAAAATAGTCTAATATAACATATATTTTTTTTCAAAGAATTACTACGACCCATTTAGACGTGATTCTCATTTTAAAATCAGCTACTCAAGGGAATCGGCGCCTTAAGACTGGAAGCCAACCCCGACATAGCTGGGAAAAGGCTAGGCAGATCAAGTGACCTGACAATAATTAAAACAAGGAGATCAACACAACGGGTAGAAATATCGAATACTAGCGACTGCCAGCGGCTTTGCCCGCGTGAGATGTATTTTAACATCCCAAGGGAACATATTCCCTGGATAATGCGCTATTCCAGACTATAATCTATCCCTGCGCCAAGTTTCATCCAGATCTGTCCAGCCGTTTGAGCGTGAAGAAGTTACAAACACACTCTCAAACTTTCGCCTTTATAACATTAGTGTTATTATATATTATACTAGCTGCACTCCGCCCGCGACTTCGCGTGGTTTCGTTTATCCTTTAAATGGTTTTCATATATGCAGTTAGTGAAGGTGGCCAAAAATAAGCTATTATTAAAACAATAAATAAATGGGTATCGTAGATATACAGGGTTTATTGGATTGGGATGATTCGTTATTTGACTTAAGGTTACACTAGTCGACGGCACGAACTATTTTGTGCGCGGGGTTAAAATGCATGCTATATCAACCGACAACACGTGCGGAAGAGATAGATGTTGTGATGAGCAGTAAGAAGCTAGTTTGCGTACGAATACACAATTTTGCAAATTTGTAGCGAAATGGATGATGATTTAGGACGAAACCGAGCGCGCGAAATTTTATAAACAGATCTTTGGGAGTCTAGATATCATGAAAAAACGACTAAATCTATCTGTTCAAAATAAAATTATTTGCATTGTAGAACTACTAATCTATCCCTGTATGGAGGCCGTTTTGCAATTATCCATCTTCTTATGGTATTTATTTGCACCCAAAAATGCGTTAAAATTAGTGTCGAAATGTGGAACTTTCGACGCTCATAACTTTCAAATATTTTATTTTTTAACTTTTTTGCTTCTATACAGGGATAGATAATGATGAGACAAATTGATATCACTTTTTATTTTGAACGTACATCGTCAAACAGTGGAATAATCCCTAGACTACGTTTGTATGGAAGAATTTTCGACCTTAAGGAATAATAAATTTTAGGTTACCGCCACAAAGTAAAATCCTCCCCTACCTGATCAACCCCTTTTTGCCCCGTTGAGGGCCGAGTTTTGAACAACCTAAATATGCTATTCACTCTTTTGTTCTCTATTTTATTTATCGTTTATGTTAGTCAGATTGCGCAGTGAGATTCCTCAAAAAAAAACTATGACTCCCTTAACCCTATCTGGGATGGAGCTTTAAAAATGTTTTATGTTAATCTTGATTATCAACTTTATCCCTACGGAATTCGATTTTACATACAAACTAATTTTGACCCTTTTACCTCCTTAAGGTTACACTAGTCGACGGCACGAACTATTTTGTGCGCGGGGTTAAAATGCATGCTATATCAACCGACAACACGTGCGGAAGAGATAGATGTTGTGATGAGCAGTAAAAAGCTAGTTCGCGTACGAATACAGACTTTTGCAAATTTGTAGCGAAATGGGTGATGATTTAGGACGAAACAGATCTTTGGGAGTTTGGAAATCATTAAAAAACGACTAAACGTATCTGTTCATAATAAAATTATCTGCATTGTTGAACTACTTATCTATCCCTGTATGGTGGCCGTTTTGCAATTTTCCGTCTTCTTATGGTATTTATTTGCACCCAAAAATGCGTTAAAATTAGTGTCGAAATGTGGAACTTTTGAAGCTCATAAATTTCAAATATATATTTTTTTTACTTTTTTGTTTCCTTATAGGACTAGATAATGATGAGACAAATTGATATAATTTTTTATTTTGAACGTACATCGTCAGACAGTGGAGTAATCGCCAGACTACGTTTGTATGGAAGAATGATCGACTAGTATAACCTTAAAGGCTAAATGCCGCAAAATCACGCCTTATTGCTCCACTAGAAGTCCTAGAACCCTACGCGAAAAACGAAATCCTGTCTAGTAAGATTCTTAGCTTGAGTTAGTTTCGAAAAACTAACTCAAGCTAAGAATGACAATGATGACAACCTTTATTGTTAACTTAGGATTGGTATTTATGTAAATTTTCAAATTTATTAACCCAAGAAATAAGATATTTCAAAAATACTTTAACGGTTCAAAAATAGTTTTTTCGAAACTAACCCCAAAAGATGATTTAGGGGATAATCATCTTTTGGGGTTAGTTTCGAAAAACTAATAATGAAAACCTTTATTGTTTATTTAGATTGGTATTTATGGCATGTTTCATGTTTACAGAAACAGCAAAGCTAAGATAAAATTAGAGATAGAGGACGAGGAGATAAAAATAGAAAGAGCTGTCCGCCAAGGTGATCCTGTATCACCTATTCTTTTTACAGCGGTCCTGGAAGAGATATTTCGCAGACTGGATTGGGAGAGCTGTGGAGTGATCGTCAACGGAGAGAATTTGTCGCACCTGCGATTCGCGGACGATTTGATAATCCTTTCGCCATCCAAAGATGGACTGCAAGTAATGCTAAATGAGCTAGATAGAGAAAGCCGCAAAGTTGGTTTAGTCATGAACACCCAAAAAACCAAAGCTATGACGAATGGGAAGCAAGAGCCTATCTGCGTCAATAACAACACCATTGACTATGTCAATGAATATGTATTGTTACCGACCTCCGACTTTGGATATACCAGCTTGACTTAATTCTACAATACGTATAGTTCATCTTTTATTTTAAATGTTAATCTTCTAATATATTCATAATTACGTATTCCGAATGATTAAAACCTCTTAGGGCAACATCCGCTTGTCATCTTTCTGTGTATCAAATAAATAATAAACTTAATTATTATGCATGATTCTTTGATAAATATTACTGGTAATAATTGTTATTTAATATTAGTTATTTTATTAAGTAATTCAATTTGATTATTACATGAATATAAGTTTATTGGAAAAATATATAAAGCGGATGTATTAGGCAGTTTGAATTGATGGCGGTGACCGCCATTGTTGTTGACACTACGAATTGTAAGACAAATGCTTGTCAGATTGTATTTTTGAAAATAACTGAGAATAAACACTTTGTAAATTGTATGAGTGCCCTTTCTGTTCTGTGACCAGCCTATCCTGACCACTGGTTCACAGTATATTTAGGCCAAATCATCTCACCAATAGACCTCACCTCAAAGGAAATAGATCGACGTATAGGAAACGCATGGAAACAATACTGGAGCCTTAAAGAAATAATGAAAAATAGAGAAATGAACATGACCATTAAAAGGAAATTATTTGATACTTGTATTCTACCAGTACTCACTTACGGATGTCAAACCTGGGCAATGACTAAAGCCAATAACAAAAAACTTGAAACGTGCCAAAATGCAATGGAAAGAAGTATGTTGGGGAGGAGACTATCCTATAAAATAAGGACTGCAGATATAGAGAAACACACAAGAACAAAGGATGTTACTGTAACTATAAGAAAGCTTAAATGGAAATGGACAGGACATACAATCAGAGAGAAAGAAAAATGGTCAAAAACAATTATGTTCTGGTTTACAAGTCACAAGAAACGAAAACGGGGTAGGCCATTCAGAAGATGGGCAGATGAGATAAAGACGGTAGCAGGCTCTACATGGACAAGAGTCGCTATGGATAGGGAGAAATGGAAGCATTTGGAGAAGGCCTTTGTCAAAAGAGGGCACACAGACGGAAATGTCGAAGAAATTTGAAATACTTAAATATATAAACTAACATAACTAAACTAAATTGTATGCAAAATAACCAATCAATGTTATTATTTATACCTGTCTGAATAAAAGGCTTATATTATTATATTATATTATCATGTTTATTGACCCAAGATATCAGATTCTTCCATACAAACTTCACTTCTATACCCCCTTAATTATCATTTGGGGGAATTTCGAAAAACTAATAATGACAACCTTTATTGTTTACTTAAGATCGTATTTATGTCAACTTTCAAATATATTAACCCAAGAAATAAGATCCGGCAAAAACACTTTATTACCCCTTTTGTCTTCTACAAACTTCAACACCCCCTAAATCATCATTTGGGGCTAGTTTTGAAAAACTAATAATGTCAACCTTTATCATTTACTATTTGTGCTAAGTTTCAAGAATTTTGGCCGAAGGAATTAGAAGAATTTTCATACAAACTTTCAACCCCCTTTTTACACCCTTAGGGCGGGAACTTCCAAAAATCCTTTCTTAGTAGGTACACACTTACGTCACTTCAGGAACCTTTATGCCAAATTACATGCTTCTAGGCTTAGCAGTTTTGGCTGTGCGTTGATTGATCAATCAGTGAGTCAGTCAGTCAGTCACCTTTCGCTTTTATATAGATATATATAGATAGATATGAGAAGTAAGAATTTGTTTGTTTTACCTGCATTTAGGACGCCCCTCATCATTAACGCTGCAGGTACCTTGCAGACAGTAGTTGCCACACACAGAGACATCGCTTCGCTGGGTGGTAGCAGGAGCTTCAGTGATTGGTAACAGACTCGACAGTGCATCGCAATCGTGAATTCCCTTGATTTGGTCATCTATTTTATAGTATGCGGCTAAACCGAGTATACTATCAGATAACTTTATCATCACTGTGGGTTCTACATGCCCTTGTTGCTTTTTATATTGCCAAACAGAGCCGTCATTCCGATTGTGATTATTTAAACAGTAGATGTAATCTTTTGAGACGGCCATCTCTTTAGGTTTACCTTTTATAGTGTCAAGTATGTGGCTTCCATCCAGATATTCAGAATTTAAGAAGTGATCATCTGAATAACCATCTATATAGTACATTATTTGTGTTTGTGTATCGATAGCCAAGTTGAAAATTTCCAATGACGTGTTATAGTGCAAGGCCTCTCTGCAGGAATCATTAATACGAACTCTCTGTGCATTTTTTCCGTAGCACCAGTAAATGTACCTGTAAGTTAAATACCACTTTTAAATACTACGAAATAGACAGAGGTTTCGTGATTTTTAGGGTTCCGTACCCAAAGGGTAAAACCGGGACCCTATTACTAAGACTCCGCGGTCCGTCTGTCTATCTGTCTGTCACCAGGCTGTATCTCATGAACCGTGATAGCTAGACAGTTGACATTTTCACAGATGATGTATTTCTGTTGCCGCTATAATAAAAAAAAATAAAAACAGAATAAAATAAATATTTAAGTGGGGCTCCCTTATACAAACGTGTTTTTTTCCGTTTTTTTGCGATAGTGGTACGGAACCCGGTTTTTTATTTATGTATCCGTTTATCTTCGCACTACAATGCCTTACAGCAATTACACCAATGGAGCAGAAACTTATAGTAACAGTGACTCTGAGAGCTTTAGAACTCGCGAGTCTGTCTTTTTATTTTTTGCCGATTCAGCTCGATCAAACAATAGAAAAAAAAACAATTTAAGTATCGATCCTACTCACAAAACTTCACGAGAATCGGTTGAGATGCGACCTGTAGAAAGAAAGAAAGAAAAAAACAACAGAGAACAGCCGGACATCCGGTACATATGAATCGAAAAAGTCACATTGGTAAGTACTTCCCGGATTTTAACTCATGACTTCAAGCAAGATAAGCGAGGTCTGGGCCACTACGACATATAAAAGTGATGTTGTTACCAATTGCTATAACTTAGCCACTAAATTAAAATGACTACCATAAACTGCATCTGGCGTTGCCAGGTCCTTAAACTAGCAGCTGATTCAGCCCTCTTAAGCGGTCAACTTAACACCTCACTGGAATGCGCCCCCACTTCCTGGTACCCGTGCGGCGCCCCGTATTCGCCTCGTTCGCCAATAACAAAAGTCGAACGACAGAATGACGTCAACGTGGTGTACAGATAAGTTGACTGTGTGTAGTTCTTAGTTAAGAATGATAACCGCTTCATAAGTGATCTTGTTGTGATCCAATTTTTTGTATGAAACCACCACTGGGAACGTACCCTCTACAGCTGTCGATGGAAATATCATTAGGGGTCCCATCATCCATCTCGATTAAATCGTAAACATTGGTATTAAGTCCGGGTTTTAATGAAATCCAATTAATGGTGTTTTTATTAGTATCGGTGAAGAAGAGTTTTTCCGTTGCGGGATCGTAGGCGATGCTAAGAATATTACGACCAAAACTCTTCAGGAAACATTTGTTTTCTTTGGATGAAATGTAGTATCCACATATGTTGTCGCTGTCGCTCTGTTTGTCGACGTACAACATTCTGTTGTGAACTTCATCGAACGCTATTGCAGTGACGTTTTGGGACTCAAAATGCACGGTATCAATTTTGATTCCGTCGCTAGTGTAGAATATGAGTTGATCTCCTAAGCTTACGGCGAAATCTGAAACAAAAGAAAAAGTTTTACTTAGGATCCCAAGACCGAGAACCTAGGTGGACCGGCTAATCCACTGGATGCGAGACGCATGAGAGCGGTCAATGTGATGACACTTGGGGGTGGTTTTGCATTAGACGTATTTCGGTTGAAGTTAGACAGTCACCGCGTACTACGGGTTATGACTATGGAAAAGTGTGTTCATTATTCAAAATTCTGGTTTTGTTTACGGTATGGCACATGCCAGGTCCATAATCTCATGTTAGTTATCACTGGTCAAGTTTTAGTGTTGCTGAAGAGTTATTATTCTACTATCACTGGTAATAGTCCATACCTGGCTATTATTGTTCGGACTTTAGAGTGATGTAGTAGCATCAAATACATCATTCTGGAAATTATGATAATTCCTAATGAAATTATTAAATTGAGTTAACGGAGTTTGAATATGAGATTTCTTTTCAAGTTGAAAGCGACACTCCGCAGCTCGCTTTTCGCCCCATGTGAACAGTTGACGTGGTGTGCGGCGAGCATCACCGCCGTCTCCGAGTAGATTCTTTAGACTCACTTTGTTCCCACGAATAGCAAGAGAAAATTTGTCCACGCTCTACAGAGCCCCGCTTGTAGAGGTAAGGCTAGGAAGCTGGGGGCGCCCGGTCCCAGACAACAGGCACGCTTTCGACATGCAGCTCTCGGCACGGCGACCTTAGCTTGGTAGGTACAATATTATATTATTATTATTTTATTATATTAGTAAGCTATAGAACTTGTCCAATAGAACCACTAAAAAGTGAACACTAAAAAGCTTTTTACAAAAAAAGCAACAGACTTTTTTTTTTGTTTTTTGTTTGTGATGGGATTGCTCTTGACTCTAGTCTAGGTCAAAGGTGACAGAGACAGAATCGACGATGGAGTGAGCTTACCCAGAAGAAGCCTGTTCACTCTAACTTTGAAGAGATTTGGGTTGAATGCGTTCGGAAACACTGACGCAGGTAGCGAGTTCCATTTATCCGCTGTGCGCATTATGAAGGATGTTTGGAAGCGCTTGGTGCGAATTGGTGGAATGGCAACAAGGTAAGGATGATAACTTGCAGTGCGTCTAGATGTCAGATGGTAGAAGGGGGCTGGTGGGATGAGGTCGTAGAGTTCTTCAGCACACTCACCGAAGTACAGTCTGTAGAAGACCTACAAGCAGGCAACCTTGCGGCGATGAGCCAAGCTGTGAAGCCTGGCCCCCGCCAGCTCAACGTAGCCAATGAGCCTCCTGGCTCTGCGTTCCACCGAGTCAAGCGCGGCAAGCTGATATTTAGCTGAGCCATCCCAAAGGTGGCTGCAATACTCCATGCAGGATCGGACTTGCGCTTTGTATAGGGTTAAAAGCTGTCCAGGCGTAAAGTATTGCTTCACTTTATTTAGGATGCCTAGTTTTTTGGCCGCAATTTGGGCTTTGTACTCAATGGAGGCACCAAAGTTGAGACTGGATGTCAACTCCATGCCTAGGAGCTCGAGCCGATCAGTCACAGGAACAGACGCACCCCGAAAAGTAGGAGTTTGATCGAAAATACTCCTTTTAGCGGTAAAAAGACACGCCTGTGTTTTGGTGGCGTTAAAGGAGACCAGATTGTCATCACCCCACTGGGAGACAAGGCTTAAGGTCAAATCTGTCCGCTCCACCATAGCCTCTCGCAAGGAACGAACTGCATCCACGCTGGTTTTTGCGCTGGACAAGTATCTCTCTGAAACAGTGCTGTCATCTGCGTACCCAACAATACCAGGCTGAAGAAGGTCATTGATGTGCAGCAGGAAAATAGTTGCAGAGAGAACAGACCCCTGAGAAACGCCGGCATCAATAGCCATAAGATCAGAGGAGCAGCCATCAATGACTACTCGGATCGACCGTTCACTGAGGAAGTCTGATATCCAGCTACAAAAACCAAACACTACAAACTATCACCAACTACTACTACCAAATAAAAACACTACAACGTGAAAAATAACTTCAATTTTGGAATTCGGTGTAAGAACACAGACTGCCGAAATTGAAGTTATTTTTCACTTTGTAGGGTTTTTATTTGGAAGTGGGTTGAATTTTCTTATATTTTTTTTTAGGCTTATTGGATTTGGATTTGTTTTTTATTTCTAAATCTTGAAATAATAACGGAAACTGTATTCTTGGGGATTACTATCGATTCAAAATTGCAGTGGGGCGCGCACATTAGAACTCTTTCGGGCAGGTTAAGTTCGGCTGCCTATGCAGTAAGGAAGATAAGGCAGTTAACCGATGTAGCCACAGCTAGACTACTATACTATGCTTATTTCCACAGTATTATGTCTTATGGCATTCTGCTGTGGGGGTCAGCAGCAGACGTTGACTCAATTTTTATCTTACAAAAGAGGGCAATCCGCGCGATCTATAAAATGGGTCCTCGCGAGTCCCTCAGAGAAAAATTTAAAGAGATCGATATACTGACTCTACCTTCACTTTATATTTTGGAATGTATTTTGTATGTCCTAAAAAATCGAGGGCTTTTCAAAACTAGAAGTGACTTCCATAATTTAAATACACGCAGTAAGCACGAAATTGTAATACCCAAATTCAGATTAACGAAAACTAGCAAGTCTTTTCTTATAAACAGTATACGCTTTTATAACAAGTTGCCTAAGTCAGTTATAGAACTGACCGATGGAAAGTTCAAAAACTACATCAAACGTGTCCTTATTAAAAAAGCATATTATAAAATCAAGGACTACGTTGAAGATAAAAAAATTGGCTTTGACACCCTCTGCGCATGCGGCTTCCCTGGTAACTCATAAACGGCACAAATATATGGATATCTCTAACTATTCTCAATCTCATTTTTTTTCTCTTTTAATTAGACTTTTTACAATATTTTTCAATCATCATTATAGCCCTTTGCTTAGAATAGTTACAGCACTGATTACAGTATTTGTGCCACATGTTAAATTTAGTGTTGTGTTTTTTTTTACCTTTGTATAGATTCTTTTACCTATTGTGAATGTGTGAACATTGTAGGCTTTCTAGATTTCTAGATGATTGTTAACATTTGTTAACTTTTTATTTCGTGCATTATTTTTTTTGTTTGTTTTTTTGTTTCAATTTCGTACGACTTATTGTCGGGCCTACGTTGTCCCCCCATATCCAAGTACTAATGCTGTAACATGGAAATATTGTAAACAAAACAAATTAAAAGAGTAACCATGGAGTTTCTTGCCGGTTCTTCTTCATAGGAAACGACTATCCCGAACCGTGCACCTTTTGTCGACGTTTTATAAGTGCCCATGTAGGCCTATGTAAAATAAAAATATTTGATTTTGATTTTGTTTTTTTTTTTTATTTTAACTTTTTTCTTGTGGTACATATCTATAATGCCCACAGTTATGCCAGAATAGATTATCCGAATAACATGGATCTTGAACACAACCGGTAAAGTTATAATGTACAAGGGTGAACTATACACGTATGCGTACCCCTTTAGAGCGTACCGGCGTGATGTTATGTTATGAAATGGTGTAAAGTAAACAATAAACAGACATGCGATTGCAGCAATCCCGAGAGATTTGCCGTTATTTATTGAAGATTTCTGTTGAATATCTCCGAAGTTCTACAAGACCACATGCAAAGCAACAGCTTTCAAATAAAATTATATCGCCATAATAAAATTGGTATCATTTTTATTGGTTTTAAGTGTGTGTGTGTGTGTGCTGTAATGGTTGAGTTGAGTTATTTGAGGTTGGTGCCAATTAAGCTATTCCTCTGAATTGTATGAGCGCCCGTACAACTCAGAGGACTATCTTAATTGGCATCAAGTATGTATGTATGGGGACACCCTTTAATTTTCAACTGTTTTTATTTTTTGGAATTTTCTTTTACTGAGAGCTGTGGTGGCCCAGTGGTATCGGCCGCGACTTACAAGCTGTAGGTCGTGGGTTCGAGCCCAGGCAGGCGCTTTACTTTGTGTAAATTATTTCATCACCACTGCTCTCAAAACGATGAAGGAAAACATCGTGAGGAAACTGCGGCATGTCCTAGAACCAATAATTCGAAGACATGTGACATCCACAACCCGCACTGGGCCCGCGTGGTGAATAACGGCCCATTCCCTCTCACAGAGTGGAGGCCTGTGTCCCAGCAGTGGGAATATTAATAGGCTGATGATGTGATGTGTGTGACCTTACTTTTTCCCAAATTTCATGATTGTAGGTCAACGGGAACTACCATATAGGTTTTCGACCCAAAACCTATAGGGTACTTTCGGTTGACCTAGAATTCTCAGTATTTTTTTTAGCTCTAGTTTAAGGAAAATTCAGAAAAATAACAAAGTTGATATTTAAGGTAAATTTTTTTGGTATTGAATTCTCAGTATTTTTTTTAGCTCTAGTTTAAGGAAAATTCAGAAAAATAACAAAGTTGATATTTAAGGTAAATTTTTTTGGTATTACTGCCAAGTTTTCGCGGCAATCTAAATTTGCCCATATCTTTTTATCGTGTTGACTTAGGACCTTGATTTGTATACACCTAATAGGGACTATAGACATCAGTATCTGGTATAAATTTAAACTTGCTAGGTCCACCCGTTCCTATGAAAATCGGTGGTGACACACGAACAGAAAGACGGACAGACGGACAAAAGAGTGATCTTATAAGGGTTCCTTACCTTTTGATGTGCGGAACCCTAAAAAGAATAATCAAAATCGGTTCACCTAGTAAACAGTTCTGAGGTGACAAAATACAGTCGAATTTAGTACCTCCTCCTTTTTGAGAACGGTTATAAAAAGTGCTGGGGTTACAGTTTTAGGGTTAATGTTATTTATTTATGACATAATTGCAAGTAAAAGTGGCAACAAGTTTTTTTTTTTATAGTAACAATAAATTGTAACTTCTCTTAAATCAGATATTCTCTAGGTAGATCATGCTTACCCCAAGAATGCGCTGCTCCGACGTACCACGCCACCAACACCAGAACGAACTGTGTCCTACACATGTTATTGTTCATCAGATGTCCAAGTTATTTATTCAAATGTAGATGGTGCGACCACTGCTGCGGATCACTCTTGGAAAATGAATACAAAAAACTGGCTTTTTGCGACTTATATACATGTATTTTAGGCATTGGTTGGTGATAAGAAAGACTCTCTGATAACCAACACTCCTCATTATTACAGATATGTAGGTGACCGGGAGGGGTCATGTAAACAATGTGTCTGAGAAATTCCAGATCGGAATAACCCAAAAAAAACAAATTAGCCCATTATCTCGGCGAATCGGTGAATACAGAATAAATAATTGTCTATAGGTAGAGCTGGGTTAAATATATGCTTTGCTTAAATTACAATACAAATTATATTTAAAAAAAAATACTACCGACTTCCAAATAAGAAAACTACAAAGTGAAAAATAACTTTATTTTTGGAAGTCGGTGTCTTTCGTAGGTACCATTTTTTTTTGCGTTAAGGACACCGACTTCCAAAAATAAAGTCATTTTTCACTTTGTAGTTTTCTTATTTGGAAGTCGGTAGTATTTTTTTGTAAAAAAGTTATTTATTTTTCACTTTTTAGTTGTACCTACCTAATAGGCAAGTTGTTTAGTAAGTTTCCTATAACGCCAGAATAGATTACCCGAATATCATGAAACTTGAACAAAACCGATCAAATTAATGATCTGCTTACCCCTTAAGAGCGTACTGGCGTGGTGTTATGTTATGAAATGGTATAAACAATAAACAGATATGCGATTGCAGCAGTCCCGAGAGATTTTCCGTTATTTATTGAAGAGTTCTGTTGAATATCTTCGAAGTTCTTCATCAGATCTTCACCAAATTAAAATGGGACCAATTTCGGAACATACTCTTTCAAACAAAAAAAGAATTTTCAAAATCGGTCCACAATTGACGGAGATATCAAAGAACATACATAAAAAAAAAAAAAAAAAACATACAAAAAGTCGAACATAGAACCTCCTCCTTTTTCGAAAGTCGGTTAAAAATAGTATGCAAAATTTTTGGATACTATTTTTAACCGGTTTATTCCCTGATGATCACAAGCGAGCCTACTTTTATTGGTCTAGAGTTCTTGGTCCATTTAGCGCGTTGAGTGAGTGAGTTTAAGTACTCGTGTTTCCATCTTGACCAAAAACTTTGTTGGAAAGCCTGTAACAACTGCCACCGATGAAGCCGATGAAGATTGATGTTAGAAAGATCCTCATCGGGGACAGCAGTCAAGGGATCCAGTGTAAGGCAATGACCCGGTGTTAACGCTGGCAAGTCGTTAGGATCCGAACTAATAGGCCGGGAATTTAAAACCCCCTCGATTTGCACAAATAACGTAGTGAGTTCTTCAAATTTTAGAACCTGATCACCGACTATGCGATATAAATGTTGCTTTGCGGCTTTGATTTGAATCTCCTAAACTCCTCCAAAGTGGGGAGCGGACGGTGGGTTGAATATGAACTCAATTTTCTCCGTGCTAGACGCATCTTGCATTAAAGCAGTGAGTTGGTTTCTAGCACCGACAAAATTGGTACCACAATCAGCATGTATTGTAGAACAACGTCCACGATGACCCACGAAACGACGCAATGTAGCGATGAAACCCTCTGCCGATAGTGTGGACACCACCTCTAAATGGACGGCCTTCGTAGCTAAGCATACGAATAGGCATAAATAGGCTTTATCTATTTTTGCCTCACGGTAAGTACCCAGCTTTAATACGGAAGGGCCCACCAAAGTCGACACCCACCACGGCTTCACCTGGCTAACTCGATATGCCGGAAAAAAAAAACGGTAAACGGTTGCAAAGGCACTGGATGTGTACGATAACATTTAACGCACTTAGCAAGACAGCGACGAATGACGCGTTTCGCGGAAACGATCCAAAATTGTTGTAAAACCAAATATTGAGTTAATTAACTCCGGGATGACAGTACAGTAGAGTAGAAGCTCACTTGGGAATTGGCCTCGCGAACAAACATCGGCAGGATTGTCTGCAGAGAACACGTGATGCCAGTATTCAATAATTGTTGTCTCTTGAATATGACTCACGCGATTGGCAATGAAAGTGGACCACCGACATGAGGGTGAACGCAACCAAGAGAGAGTAACGGTGGAATCTGACCACAAAAAGACAGCTGAAATAGGAATACGAGACAGATAAGTTTCTGTGACGAATTTGTACAGATCTGAAAGCAAAACTGCGGCGCAAAGTTCTAGACGTGGCAATGAAATACGTTTTAATGGTACAACTCGAGCTTTCGAGCAAACGAAATGAACGTAAGAATTGTTATATACGTCTGTAATTCGTAAATAAATTACCGCGCCATACGCAATTTCCGAACTGTCGCAGAAGTCGTGTAGCTCGTAGGATGATGCATCAGTACGAGTGAGCCTACGCGAAATTTTTTGATGTTTTAACTGAGAAAGTTGATCTTTACATTTGTTCGATGTACTGATGACCTCGTCGGGGGGAACTTCATCCCATCCGGCACCGATAATCCAAAGCTTCTGGATTTAGCTTTAAGCTTGAATTGTCAGGGGGGATAAGAACCCTAACGGATCGAAGATTCTAGCGAGTTCACTAAGAATAGACCGTTTAGTACATGGCCGATGTGAAGATTCAACTTCAAAGAAGAACGAATCAGTTGATGGATCCCATTTGAGTCCTAAAACTTTGAATGAAGCCGGTTCAGAGTTATCTAACGATACAGAACCGGTTAGGCAATCTTCAGATTGAAGATCCGATAAATGACGATTGTCATTTGACACCCACTTTCGAAGATGAAAACCTCCTTTTTTGAAAAGAGCGATAAGTTGTGTTTTTGATTTTTCACGACATCGTCGATGTATGTATTCGACAAGATTACACTCTAGGCGAGCGGGAATGAATCCCCCTCGTCATCAGCAAGCTGTCGCAATGTACGGCAAGCGAGATAAGGGGACGAAGAGATGCCATACGTGACCGTATTCAAACGAAACTCTAAAAGAGGTTCGTCTTCGTCAGGCGAAGCTCTCCAGAGAATTCGCTGACAGTCACGATGGTCGCCGGAAAGGGTGATCTGTCGGTACATCTGACGTACATCTGCCATGAAAACGACGTCATGTTCACGAAAGCGCAATAGAATTTCCAAAATGTTTGATTGCAATTTTGGAATGCAATGTCGCGTGAACCCGCAAAAATAGGTTCGGACCCGTCCTTGAATGGCAACTGCACGGTGTACCGCCCAGATGAGTCACGGGAATGAGTAGTGATAAAATGTTGTTCACAAGCTATCTCATCTGGGGTTAGGGATGCTGCTTTCGGTAATACTTCTAATTCCCAGAACCGTTGAATCTCATTAGGAGCTTAATTCCTTATCACTTTGTACGGAAGTGTTAAGTAGGGAACCGAGTGAATGAGAAGCTAAACGAGTTTTACCGAACAAAACCCATCCAAAGACCGAGTCGAACGCGGTAGGTTGAGGTGATTTGCCTTTGATCTGACGATTACGAAGTGATTCAGCAAACATATCAGCACTGAATAGTAGGTCGATCCTGTCGGGAATGTCATAACCAGGATCGGCTAACGGTGGTGAATTGATGTGAGACCAAACCGATGTATTTAATTTAGCGATTGGTTGGTCCTCGCAAATTTTTGACATTACGTGCATATTTAAATAAAATAAAATTTGATCACTAGTCCCAATGGAACAATTTACGTCTCCTAAGATTGAAGCCGGGGCTTCACCGATTCCACTTATAGTTGTGGTAGGACTGGATAATTTTAAATTCTTGACAGCTGAGTCAGTAATAAGATTAATCTGACTCCCCGAATCGAAAAGAGCTCGAAAAGACACGTACTTGCCATCCGCATCCCGTACTTGCACAATGGCATAGAACGGTTGTGTTATTGTAATAATGAAGAGGTTGGGTTTGACTCGACCGGCTTATCTTTGTGAAGTAAAGTGTGATGTTTATGGTTACACTTACGACATTTAAAAATAGAAGCATAATACAGCCTTTTAATTGATGTGAAGATCGACAATTGTAACACCAATTATTTTTGCTTGAATAAGTTGTTTATCTGTATGAACGGCGCACTTTTATACAAATTATTTTATTTGGTTGCCTATTCACATTATGTCGCACTCTGAACTTTACGTTTATTTCGGAAATATTTGCGGGTTAATTAATATTTTCACAATAATTGTATAATATGTGTTGAATAAAGGCCTACGGATCACAAGCCAAGAGGCAAACACTGGGGCCCATAGCAATGCTTCGACTCTTGGATCCCACAAGGTCTATACCCGCGAAACTGCGATACGCAGCAGCGGTAAGCTAGGGATTTGTTCTTTGAGATACTGATTCCTGTCAGACAGGTGGAAAGTGATATAAAGAGTACACAAATTAACAACTAGTACTCACATTGATTCCAGCGGGGGTCTCCTGGTTCAATCCCGTGTCCAGTCGAGGGTTATAGGGGGAAAATATGTATAATAATACAGAACAATCGACGTGGTCTGGACCGGATCGGCAGACAACCAGACACGCTCCCGACAAAACACTTCGCTGCGCGCGAAATATATACACAAACAAATACACGGGCGATTCCTAGTACCACTCGCGGATCGCGAACGTAATTCTGAACAATGATTGGTTGGTTATAAATCAATTTCAACAAAAACCAAATCTAGACCAATGTGGTACGTCTCGCGATATCAATGACCACCTTTCAAGTGTCAACTTCAACTCCACCAAAACTGTCAAAATCGATGACAGCGAGTTGACACAGTGTTGCATCAAAATAACAAAAAAAAGACGAAACATTGATTGGTTTCGAACATCCCCCCGCCTCGGAGATAAGGAGTTATGTCCGCTAATAAATGGGCAACCGTGCTAAACTTGCCACTGCTCGCTTCAAAACCGCCGACCATGACCTCCACAACTCTGGGAACTCCCTCAGACCCATAAAATAAATCTAGAATGCGTCCATGACGCCAATACAAAGGCAAAAAATAAGATTCTTTAACAAGTACATGATCTCTGACTTTGGGAGGGTCAGTTTTGTCAGTCCACTTAACGCACTGCTGCAAAATATGCAAATATTCCAAAGACCTGTGATGCCAGAAACTTTGGGTCATCTGTTGGAGCAACTCAAAACGCGTCAATTGCGAAGATTTAACTTCCCTGAAGGGGTATTCCGGCAGGGCGTTGAGGACCAACAATGACCAGTGTTCAAAATTTCCAGGTCATTTGGGTCTGAGGAGATCGGACAGAGAGGTCGCGAATTGAGGACGGCCTCAATTTTACAAAATACCGTAACAAGTTCCTCAAATGTTAAAATAGTTTCACCAATAACACGGTGGAGATGCGTTTTCGCTACTTTTACTACGTCTTCACAAATGCTACCCCAATGTGGCCAGACCGGGGAATAAATTTGCCAATTAATTCCCATTTGGGACATTGCAAATCTTAAATTCTGTTTATCCTTATTTAGATAATTACAAACTTCACTTAAATATCTATCACTGCCCTTATAATTCGTACCGTTATCAGAACGGATCACCGGAACCGCCTTGGAGGCCAGACAAACGAACGCACGAATCTTCCGGTAGAGCCTCGTCCCAAGTAATAGGTATTGGCTAGCCAAAGTTTCTGCAAAAACCACTTAGCCAAGAATATGACAGGAGTGATCCATCCATTGGGATCAAAAGTCCGGGCAACAGTTGACAAAACCAAGCGCTTCGTCCAGGTCTGGGGAACATCCAATTTAACTCGATAGGTGAAGATATCCTGGACGGGCTGGTACTGTATACCAAGGACTGCAATCAAATTAGGGTTATCCACATCTTCAAATGAGAGGATCCTGTTGATGTTCTACTGGTAGATCACTCAACAAATCAGGACGATTCGACAACAATTTACGCAATTCGTAGCCTCCTGATTTCAGGCTTTCTATCAACTCATCCCGCAAAACTAATGCCTCTTCCACTGTAGAGGCCCCGGTTCACATCATCGACGTAGACGGAATCTTTCAAAATGGCAGCCGCCCGTGGATACTTCAACTGTTCACGGCTGGCCTATTCCAACAAAGTGCGGATGGCAATATAGGGACTAGACCTGAGTCCATACGTAGTAGTATTCAACTCATACACAGATACAATCGGATCGCAAGGTCGCTCACGCCAAAGGATCATTTGAAAGTGCCGTCCTCCGAATGAACAAGAGATTGTCTGAACATCATACGGATCTCAGCCACAAGAACAATCTGGTGTCGGTGGAAATTGGTGAGGATATCCGAAATGTAGTAATGTTGTAGCACCACTTGCGGCTGTTGGCGATTCCACGCCGGTCCTTACTGTTCCTTTTCAGGAAGTTCAGACAGGATGTGACCACGTGGCAATATATGCAGCTCATATTGCGAACCTGAGTCGCTACATATTGATGAGGAGGGCGTCGCGTGTGTTGCATTAGAATTGCTAAACAACAGATTCAATAATAAGTGACTTATAGTCAATCATCATGTTAAAAACATGAGTTGCCCATAGTCACAAAATGCACTGTTCAAGGTCTTAGGTCTCTTGTTTCAGTGATAAACTTAAACATTGCAGCACTAAAGAATCTAAAGGAGCCGGTGGAGCACTGGGACACCTTACTGGTTAATACAGTATCCAAAAAGGTAGATAGTTATACCAACCGAGGGTTCCATCAAGAACGCCATGGCAAGGATATACCTAAGTTGTCAGAGTTTCTAGATTTTCTGGAAAGAAGGGCCATTGCAATTGAAAACACCACCGATGATAAGTCGATACATTCCCAGAAGCCAAGGGTAATAAGCGGTGTAAGCACATCCAAGCCGGCATTATGTAAGTGTTGTCAGCAGACATAAGCTTTATAAGTGTTCAAAATTTCAATTAGCTTTTGAGAAGGAAAGATTATCCTTTGTCAATGACAACAAGCATTGTAAAGTGTGTCTTAACAACCATAATGGCAAGTGCTTCCTAAAACTCAAGTAGGTTCCTGTGTCCTGTAGGTCAAGATTAGTGGCTTTCCAGCTGGTGTCTGTCCCCTGTGAAGGTCAATGGTGCAGCCCATGATAAGTTGAGAGTACAGCTGCCCCAGCAAGCTTGTAGTCCGAGGATGGATTGGGCTACAAGGCTTGTAGTGGTCGTGGCTAGGCTTAGATCTTTCCTTTTGTAATCCAAGTGCAGAGTTATTTAGGTCTCTGTGTGCTGTTGGTCTAATGCTGGGTCCTTTAGTGGTGCACTCAGTGGTGTTAGTATCGCTCCCCAGCAGTCTTGTAGTCCGGTGATGGAGTCGGCTAGGAGTATTTTTTGGATCTTCCCTTCGGTTGGTCTAGTCCAGGGAGGTTTTATGGTCAGTTTGTCCGTAGTGTAAGCCGTGATGCGGGCTAAGTACCGCTTTCCCAGCAGTATAGTAGTCCGATGATGGAGCAAGCTAGGTGTATTTCTTGCATCTTTCCTTCGGTTGCCCTAGTGCAGGAGTTCCCTAGTGCAGGCCTTGGTGCGGAGTCAGCACTCCCCCCCCCCCCCCCTCAGGTAACACAGACGTGATGAATGGCGCGGTGCTGCTCACGCCACGCATGCCACCCACGCCTCCCACGCCGCTCAAGCTACTCATGCCGCACTGACCGCCTACGCATCTCACACCACCCACGCCTCCCACGCCACTCAGGCTATTCACGCCGCAAATGCTGATCACGCCATTCACGCCGCCCAAAGTCCAACACCCAGCCGCCCAGCCGCTCTTCTCAAAGAAGATAGCTTTTTGGAAAAAAAATACAAGATTTCTTAATCTTGTATTTTTTTCCAAAATCAACAGTTTTAATTCTTAGCTAGAATTATCATTCGAATATCGAAAAAAGAAAAATGAAAGATTTCATCTATCGATAGTGTCGCTAATAATGATCAAATTCTGGGAAGTAATAACTTACGGTAAATTTTTTAACCTACTTCAAAAAGCAGGCGGTTCTCAATTCGACTGTTTTTTTTTATGTGTGTTACCGCATGACTTTTTACTAGGTGAACCGAGTTTGATGATTCTTTTATTATTTGAATGCTGGTGCTTCTCGTGTGGTCTCATTTATGAAGGTTCCGAAGTCAACAAGGAACCCTAAAGCCACCTCCACACGCTTGGTATTTGCCACAAACAGTGGCAAAGACCAAACACGTGCCAGACAGTGACAACAATCATCCAACACAAACACGGCATCCACAGGCTTGACAAACGTGCGTGTATATTCCGGATTGGCAAACATGGAAGACGACGAGCTTGTTGTGGAATCGATTACTTTCGGGTTAACCTCCTCAGACCGATCAGATATTTTTCTTACAATTTAGCTTAGGATACACAAAATGTCTGATTCATAAATTTGAGCACAACTATTAACTCAGTCCGCCACCCGCAAGATCGCGCGTACTATTGAACTGAACAAGCGTCTGGATACATCGCAAACACGTTTGTCAAACACTCTTATATTTGTGCATAAAAACCGACACCGATGCTGAACACGGGCGAACACAAACAAAAACAGGCAAACACAAACAAACACCCATCTGCATGTTCGTGTTTGTTGTTTTGTGTTTGCTGTTTGCCATTGTTCGCCAAGCGTGTGGAGGCGGCTTTATAGTTTCGCTATGTCCATCTGTCCGTCCGCAGCTTAGCTCAAAGACTCTTAGTACTAGAAAGCTATAATTTGGCATGGATATACATATTCATCATCATTATCATCATATCAGCCGAAAGACGTTCACTGCTGGGCATAGGCCTCCCCAAAGCGTCGCCACATTGACCGGTCCCGTGCGTCGAGCAACCAGCGGGTCCCCGCAACCTTCACCAGGTCATCGGTCCACCTGGTGGGAGGCCTTCCAACGCAACGTCTTCCGGTTCGCGGTCGCCATTCCAGAACCTTTCTGCCCCATCGGCCATCCGTTCTGCGAGCAATGTGCCCACTTCAACACCTCAATGTACCGGTAGTCGATGTGGCACCGTTGGAGAGACTGCAGTACAGCCCGAGTCTCGATCGAATCGAAGGCTTTCTCGTAGTCCACAAACGCTAAACAGAGAGGCAGGTTATACTCTTCGGTCTTCTGTATAACCTGCCACAGCGTATGTATGTGGTCTACTTTGCTAAAGCCTTTTCGGTATCCAGCTTGTTGGCTGGAAATCGTCAAACCTGCGCGCGAGACGATTTGTGATGACTCTTGAAAACAGCTTGTAGACATGGCTAAGAAGGGAGGCCCATCTATAGTTCTTCAGCCTGGCATTGTCGCCCTTTTTGAAGAAGAGTACCACCACACCCCTGCACCATGGCTCCCCACCCGCCTTCAGGAGTTTGGCTGTGATTCCGTCGTCATCCGGCGCCTTGTTGTTTTCAAGCTGTTTCAGAGCCATCCTAATCTCGTACAGGCTGACGTCCGGGATATATTCGATATAGTGTCGGGTCAATTTAGGTCTTGGGTCGTTTGCTAGGTTCGCAACGGGCTTGCTGATTGATGTGTACAACTGCCCATAGAATGTCTCGATGTCCCTCAGAAGCTCCAGTTTGGCGGATACGATCCTGCCATTGTCGGTCTTCAGTTTCGTGAGCTGGCTCTGCCCAATAGCCAGATCCCTTCAAAATACCTTGGAGCCTTTATTTCGCTAAATCGCCTCTTTAATACGCTCGGTATTAAAGCGGCGGAGGTCTCTTTTCAAAGATTTAAAGATCTGTCTATTGAACTGCCAGTATTTGCACGCCTCATCTGAAGACTGCAGGATCATCTCACGCCTCTCCTTCATAAGCTTCAGAGTAGGATCAGAGAGTTTTTTGATTTCATCTGTACGACGAATCTTAATAAAAAACTTAAACCCGACCACGAACCCATCGCTGTATTCGTCCACGGAGCTCCCTAGGCACTCGAAACACGCCTCTCCTTCATTAGCTTGAGAGTAGGATCAGAGAGCTTTCTATTTTTATCTGTACGGCGGGTCTTGAAAAACTTAGACCCGACCCGACATATGGACAGCTTCCACGCACCCATCGCTGTATTCGTCCATGGAGTTCCCTAGGCACTCGAAACGATTCTGGAGTTCAAGCTGAAAGGTTTCGGGGTTTTGGACCTGGATCTGTGCTGGACGGAGCGTGGACTTCATCAGTCGAGACCTTTCAAGCTTAATATTAATGTTCAATGAGCCTCTTACTATGCGGTGATCGCGTCCGGTTTTCACCGAATTGATCACAGAGACATCATTGAACATTTCCTTCTTGGTTGACATGATGAAATCGATCTAATTTTTGTTGCACCATCGGGGCTCTGCCAGGTCCTCCTCCTGTGTTCACGCTTTTTGAAGGAGGAGTTCATCATATAGGGCCTCTTTCTCCATAAAATTGGCCAGTAGGTGACCCCGGTGGTTCCGACGTCCAACTTCAAATTGCCCCACTTGCAGCTCATCCTCATCACATTTGCCCAGTTTCGCGTTGAAGTCCCCCGTAACAACGATGAAGTGAGTTTTGAAACCATGCATGGCTTTGGAGATATCCTCATACATGGTCTCTACCTCGTCGTCGGGGTATGCCGAGGTTGGAGCGTAGACCTGTATGACCTTTAGCGAATATCTTGAGGATATTCGGCGGTTAAGGTACGCCACCCTGGTCGACACACTCTCGATTTTCACCACGATGTTCACAAGGGACCTGTGGACCATAAACTCGACACCACCCTGGGACTGTCGGTCACCCTCTCGGAAATAGAGTAGGTTACCGGATTTGAGGATTATCGAGTCCTCCCCCTCTCTTCGGACTTCAGATAATCCTCCATCGTAACCTGCTCAATTCTTCCTCGAGTTCGGCTATCTTCTCGTCGGTCCGGACTGTTCGCATTACCAGGTCCAGTCGTCGGTGTTTATTAGGGTAGCCGATATACATATTAATAATTCCAAAAAAGTGGTACGACAAAATCAAGAATTTTTTCGATTTCCTCCGCCAGCGAAATGGTTGCTTTTGGTTATGTGACATAATTTACGGCAGTAGTATATATAACGACATTAAAAGGAAAATTATAACACCTAAGTAGGCTTTACAAGAGTAATAGTCGACCAACTTATAAATTGTACTTGGAACAATACAAAAATTGTACAAATGCCATTGAAAAATTATTTAAATGTCGTTGTTATTTGTGTAAAACAGATAGTAAATACATGCTTATCAACCAAATTATAAAATATACAAAAATAAAATCAACATAACATCTGTAACGTTGCACAATAGTTATCAACGTAAATACTTTATCTTAGTATAATAACCAACTTATGTGGATACCTAAATCTAAGGGGAGAGAAGCTAGGTTAAGTTTTGGTGGGAACAGCGTCACCTTTATAGTGCCAAAAATACCTTCTGCTGTACTCGTGGTGGAGTACCGTAACAAGCAGAGCCCTAGCCAGTCCGAGTCATCCACGTCCCCGTCGTTCTCCCTGGGACCTGCTGCAACCGCGCCGCCGCGCGTCCACCACCCCGAGTTGCAGCTGAGCTAACGGATGCAGGGCGAAGGGCGAATATTCTGCGCCTTAAAACAGAATCGACTCACTAGGTAGGATTCCCGAAAAAAAACCGAGCAAATCCGTAGGCTCTAAAGCGGCAGCCCCGCTAGCGGATTAAGGCACAGTGGGCTAATCACTCGCTTGCCCGACAATAATAGATTCATGAAACTGAAACAGTAAGAAACCGGACCGATATCCTACCGACGACTTTTGGCTTTAAAACACGGACACGAATTGCTTTTTGGAATGTGAGAACGCTTAGCGATGACAGCAGACTAGCCCAAGCAGAAGCAGTAATGCTAAATTACAACCTGCAAATACTCGGTCTAAGGGAAGTGAGAAGAAACGGCTTCGGTGAGCTGAGAACGTCCAGGGGCTTGACTTTGCTGTATTCTGGTAAAGAAAGTGAGAAAGATGTGCGCGAGTACGGCGTAGGGCTCCTCCTTTCTAATGCAGCTAAGAATAGCCTACTGGACTGGCAGCCGATCTCAGACCGAATCATGTACGCCCGTTTTTACTCGAGAGCCCGGCAGATCTCCATCGTACAATGTTACGCCCCAACTAATGCATCGCCAGAGGAAACCAAAGACGATTTCTACAACGCCCTCAACGCCACCCTTAAGAGCATCAAGAAACAAGATATCGTCCTAGTCATGGGAGACCTGAATGCAAAGGTTGGGAGCGTTAACACAAACCGCGAGCGGCACATGGGTACGCAGGGGCTTGGAGTCTGTAATGAGATCGGAGACCGATTTGTCGAATTTAGCCAGAACCACGACCTGACCATTGGAGGAACATTATTTATACATGGGGACCACCACAAGTACACGTGGAACTCACCCGATGGAGTCACTAAGAACCAGATTGACCACCTTGCCATTAGCGCCAAATGGCGTTCCTCATTGCTCGATGTCCGAAACCGCAGGGGCGCCGATATTGATAACGACCACCAACTGGTAGTTGGCATCTTGGAAGCCGCTCAAGTCTAAAGACGGTCAGCTAATAGTGACGTCGGAAGGGCAGCTCTCACGCTGGCGTAATCACTTTGAAGAGGTTTTCCGCTTGTCAGCAACATCAACACCTGACGCGCTGCAAGTCATTTCTACACCATCCCGGCCTCTCAACATCGACACGGAACCACCGTCAGCTTCGAAAGTTGCAAGAGCAGTCCTTCCAGTCCTCAGCTGGTTTTTTGACGGGCTTCTGTTACCCGCGACCACATTTTAATAAATTTGTGAACGTGTCGTTAAGTTTTATTTCTATCTCTAAGGTCGCTTCGCTTTACATCGCTTTACATCCTTAATAATAATGTTTTCTTAATTAATAATGTTTAAGCCCGAATAACGCATTAGAGTGGGCGGAGTCGTTGGCAGTACCGGTCCATACGGTGCATGCGCGCGGGGGAGGCTATTTTGTGTTAGTGCAGAAGTATTTTCGACCTTTTGTTTCCGTAATTGACGTCCTTAATGATTATTTATTGGTTGCTTGTCCCTATCATTGAATAATTTGATTTTACTTTTTGGTAGTTGAGTAGGTTGTTAAAAATACTCATATTGTCGTTTAGATAAAGTACCAAGTTAATTGGCATTTACTTTTGTTTGAAAATACTCATACTAAAATATATGTTTTCGGTTTGTAAATATGTGGCGATTTTAACGAAGACTATCTCCGTAACGGCAATACTGCAGTCTGAGACTGCAGTACCATCTTCCTATTTGTGTCCGTTTTCAGACGTTGTGAGACGCAGAAACCGTTTTAGTGTTCATGTAACAACAAAATACCTTCTTCTTAGTCCGCATTATTATGCAACTACCTATTATATTATGGAATCCTATTACTGCACTTGGCCGGTTTTTAATTAATTTGATCAATATCTGACGAGTAGTTTTTGAGTTATGCTTAATAATGCGTATTTTCACGGTAATGAATAAGGTACTGAAACTAAAAATAGAAAACTTTTTAACAAAAAACTTTTGTCACCGATAGCCGAAAATAAAGTTATTTTTCGGTTTGAAGTGTTTTGTTTTGGATGTAGGTTGATATACCTACTAAAAGGGGAAAGAGTGTAGACTCAATCATAAATTGATAGCTTTTTGTACCAAAATAATAATTCTTTATAGTAGGTACGTCAGATAGCTTATCAAAAAATACACGTATTCTTTGCTTTATCAAAAAAAAAACAAAGCTTATTTTTGTTTTTTTGCGCATCAATATTTATGAGATCTGGCTAATTATGAAGGTGACAGCCGGAGGACTTAAAAAAAAACCGAAGTTAATTTAAATAAAAGTTTAATTACTTGAAAATTACAATTAAATCTTAAATCTAGACTTGGACGATGCTAGTCTCAAAGTGCTTAAATTAATTATTATAAAAATACATTTCTAGAATGATTGCGAAACGCATGTGCGACATCAGCTGATTGGAAGTAGGTGATCGGCGGCGTCACGAGGCGTCGAGTCAGCAGAGCCCCTGTGTTGCAATTTTATATGGAAAAACATCTGTTGTACGTAATTAGCTATCATGTCGCTATTCAGCCGATTTGGTGTAGGCAGGGCACGTAACACCTCCCCCCTCAGAACAGCAACTATTTGTGCAATTTCAGCGAGAATGTTGCTGGTGCATTTTTCTTGATTGTAGGAGATTCTGCATCTTCGTATTGATGATTTTCAGCGCTTTCATCTGGTGTTGTGGCTTTCTGAGCTTTGTGCAAACGTTATACCGACGTATGGTGAGAGTAACGATCAATACAGTTGCACCGAATATTACGACATATAGTGGGATAGTCGTATGGTAAATCGATTGTTCCAGGTTTGCGTGCTCGATTTGTACTGGTTGCTGCATTAAAATTTTATCTTCGATTTCATGTAGACTTTTCAGGTGCAGTGAATTTAACTTGAGATGTGGGATAGATTCATTGGCAATGACCAGGTTCATAGGTATTTCGGTGATTTTCAGCGGTTGTCCTTTGATGTGGTCATTCGTGTTGATGATAGTAAACTGCTCAGTGCGTAGTAAGCATTTTTGCGGAATGGTGGCGAGATAACTTCCGCGTAGAGAGATGAATTCTTGACGTTCGCATTGTAGCTCGGTTCGGGTTGGTTGTGGGAAGGTGAATGTGTAGCGTCTGTCGTCCAATTGCTCCATGGCTTCTTTGGTCAGCGTGAGTTTAGTGGGCTGGCATGACTTCTGTAGAGATTGATTGAAAGTGAGCCCTTGGAAGCAGTCTAGATGTCCTCTCGTCGGTTGATGGTTGACTTCCTCTTCGCAGAGATGAATCCGGTTGAACTTCGGCCATTCAGCCTCTATGTACTTGAAAACTTTCCCATTGGTTGCAATGAAAGGGTAAGGAGGAATAAAGGTGTACATATATTTATTGGGAACTATTGCTAATTTATATATTTCGAAATTATCAGGGGAGATTATTGGGACTTTAAATATGATAACTATTCTTTTGCCCGTATAATAATAACCAGGTTTTATAACTGTGTAGTATTCTCTTAAATCTGCCTCTAGCAATTGATCTGAACCGTATATAGATCTTAATCGTCTAGTCATGTTACCTAAAGTATCTGTGCTTAAAGTACTATGGTGAGTGCTCGATGCACGTATGAAAGCTAAGGTATCTTCTATCCTAGTTATCTCTAGAAAGAAATCATCTGTATTATCGCTAATTATGGTTAACAACTGAGCAAACTTTGCGTTTCTTATAAGGTCGTTTTTAGCAGAAGCTTTCTCGTCTAAAATTAATGTTAAGGTACTATTGATTCTTTCTTGATTGCTTACAATTTTAGAAAGTATCTCACTGTATCTGGTCATCCAGACTTTATTTATTAAGACTTATATGCTCGTTTACCTCCGATAATATCTTGTCATCATTATTTTCCAAAAGTTTAATGGCATTATTGTAATTTTGGGCATACGATTGATCTATGTTACCAGTTATGCTTTTTACAACGGATCCTAAACCGTCTATGAGACCTCTTTTGCTGCGACCGGGTTCATGTCTTTAACTGAGATCTAATCTTATCCAATTTATTAGATAAATGGTTAATTTGAAGTTCATATAAAATAAAGGTTTGAATATCTAGTTTGGTCTGGAAGTAGTCTAGCTGATTAATTACAGAGTTGAGTCTATGTTCGATGTCGGTTAAGTCTATGTATTGAAGGAAGGAATGATGATGTGTTATGAGTCTTGCTTGGCCAAGGTTGAAAGGTAAGAGTCCGGGTCCTTCGTCTAAACTTTCAAGTTTTATCTCGAGCGCCAGTGTTGAGTGGATGATCATTGCCAGTAGTATCCTGTAACAATTTTGAGGTGTTAGGGATACGCTTGAGTCGGGACTTTGCTACGGGACCTTTCATTTTGGATGTGTATATGTGAATCGGAAGGTCGGCTAGCACGGTGTCATGATTATAACGCGGTGCTAATTTTTGTCGACTAGCTACTGGGTTACTAATGAAGACTCGCTGTTCTGGTTGGTATTCTATTTCGGGCTCTCTTTCCTTATTCCTATTTTGTATGATGTTCGTTCGGTCAGTAAGTTTGAAGTCATTAATGAGGTCATATACAGTTTTCATTTGTTCACGGTGAGTTAAGATGTACTGTTGCATGAGATGTTCGGTCATGTTAATGTCAAGTGGGTCTCTTGGATCAAAATGTCTCCTAATTATGTCATGCGGTCTACACTTTGTAAACTGTGAATTGTGCTATTATAAGCTAATATATCATAAGTCATGAGGTTGACCACAGGTTCATCTTTCTGACGTAGTCTTAGGATACGTAGATGTTCTAGTAATGTAGAGTGAAATCGTTCTACAATTCCGTTATCATTAGGAGAGTGAGCTAGTGTTCTATTGTGGTTAATGTTATGTAATCTAGTAAATTCAGAAAATAATTGATTTGTAAATTCAGTACCATTATCCGTCACGATAGTTAGTGGAAGACCGTGATGTGTACAATAGTTTAAAACGGCCTGAAGTACGCTTATTGCCGTGCCATCTCTTAAATAGTATGCCTGTCCGTATTTTGAGAAAACGTCTACTACTAAGATATTTTTCATTTTGGGCTGTAAAGAGGTCCATATGTACTAATTCAAAAGGTTTGGTAGCTGGGGGTACTAGATTTAGTTGAGGTTAATTGGGTTCCTATCATATTTGGTTTGTCCGCAAATTGTACACTCATTAATATATTTGGCTATCTCGTCCTTCATCTTAGGCCAGTAATATTTCCGGGAAAGTGCAAGATACAACCACAGAGGGATAAACGAATGTTCGTTTATCACTCTGTGGTTGGTTTTGCCTTCGTGATAGTTTTTTATAATCTGTTGCTGCCTTAAATATTCTTTGACATCTTCTAGTTCAGTTTTTGTTAGGATTAGGTTCATAGCTGAGCTTTTAAAGTTATTTTGGATAATGGGGATGATTGAGTACATGGCTAAGGGTGGAATTATCTTTAGAGCAGTTTTAACCTTGGGTTTGACATATTCTTTAATGGCGTTTACTACGTCTTTTTCTAGGTTAGACTCTGAGACCTGAATATGTGTGCGAGTATGTGTGTCGAAAAGTTTAGTGGTTGACGTTCGTTTAATGTAAGGGGCGGTACTGACTATAGTTATACATATTTGTCGGTGAAATTTATTCAAAGGTTCGTCGGTGATTGGAACTTCTAAAATAGGGTTTTCAGTGCTAGTATGGGCAGTGGCTGTCGTAGAACCTGTTCGAGAAGGTGGTCGCTCTGAAGGGTTGGCTAACATTGACTCTGTCTCCTCATTATTAAGTTCTACTCGGGATAATGCGTCTGCGTTAGTGTTATACTTTCCCTTTTTGTAGACTATAGTGTAATCGTATTCACTTAATTTAAGTCTCCACCTAGTCAATCTTTGGTTGGGCTCCTTAAGGTTCATTATCCACTGTAACGGCTTGTGGTCGGTGAATATTTTGAATTTACGACCGAATAGATAGGGTCTAAAATACTTTGTAGCCCAAACTATGGCTACAAGCTCTTTTTCTATAGTGCTGTAATTGGTTTCACTATCATTCAAAGTTCTCGAAGCATAACAGATAGGTTTATCTGACCCGATGGTACCTTACGAGAGTACGGCACCTATAGCTACATTTGAAGCGTCTCCCTAGTGAAGTCGGGGTAGTGTAAGATGGGGTCATTTGTCAGTAAGCTCTTACATTTGTTAAAACAGTCAATGTATTCAGAGTCGAAAGTTATTTTATTAGTCTTTTTAAGGCATTTTGTCATAGGTTTGGTGATGCGAGCAAAGTCTGGGATAAATTTCCTGTAATAACCTAATAGTCCTAGGAACTGTTTTATTTCCTTAGGTGTTTTAGGTAAAGGATATTTTTCTATCGCTGCTATTTTATCAGGGTTAGGCTTAACACCTTTGCCACTGATTATATGTCCTAAAAACGCGGTTTTTAATTTTAAAAACTCGCACTTGTCCATCTGGATTTTGAAGTTAGATTCCTGCAATCTTTTAAATACTTTCTCTAGATTTATAAGAAAAATAAAGAAAGAAAGAAAAAGTATTTATTTGTGACCCGCACAGGAGACACGAGAAATCAGCTTAAAATTAAACATAATTAAAAATAAAAACCCCGTGCGAGACCAAAAAGGCTCTCAGCATGTGCAGCGATATCCAAAAAAGGAAATAACGCTGCGCTGATATTCTGATAATCATAATAATCATGTGCTCTTGCAACGATGTACTAAATATGATTACGTCATCAAGATATACCAGACAGATCACATTGTGTAAGCCTCTGAGCACATTTTCCATTACTCTTTGAAAAGTAGATGGAGAATTTTTCAAACCCATGGGCATACGCAAGAATTCAAAGTGCCCATGCTCTACATTGAAAGCTGTCTTCGGAATATCGTCTGGATCCATTTGGCATTGGTAAAATCCTGATGCAAGGTCTAACGTGCTAAAATACTGGCATTAACCAAGCTTGTCAAGTATGTCATTGATGTTTGGAATCGGGTATTTGTCGTCTATAGTCTTGTCATTCAGTTTGCGAAAGTCTACTACTATGCGCCACTTTTGTTTGCCTGATGCATCTGCTTTCTTAGGAACTACCCAAATAGGCGAGCTCCAGGCTGATTGAGAAGGTCGTATAATACCTTGGTCCAGCATCTTAGCTATCTGGTCTCTAACTTCTTGTCGGTGCACAAAAGGGTAGCGGTAGCTTTTAGTATATACGGGCAGTTCGTCGGTCGTTCTAATACGATGTTTAATTTTATTCGTAAAGGTTAAGGGATCTCCCTCAACATAGAATACGTCAGCAAAACGGGCACATAATGCCTCTAAGTTAGTTTTTTCCTCAATATTTAAATGATCTGTAGGCGCAATCGACTTTAAACCTCTCTAACGCGGATAGGGTCTTGTTCGGTGCTAATGCACTCAGTATTGAATATCTCGGCTTGTAAAGGCCGGTCCAATGTAATAGTTAAATCATATTCTGTCGGGTTTTCAATTTCTACAATTCCAGTACAATCAGTAACGCGAGTAATGCACTCGTGAATAATGCAATTACAATGAATTTACTGAGCTATCGAAACGTCACCGTCGGGACTATAAATAGGGATATTCACTAGTTTTGAAGAGCGGGAATGGTTTGTTGATAATTTGATCTTTTAAATTGATAAAATCGTATAGGGATGGTTGTAAAGTCTGTAATTTAGATCAATCTGTGCTCCGTCAAGTAAATCTAAACCTAACAGACCGTCAAAGTAATTATGAAACCTATAGATAAAAAAAAATACATTCGTGGGATTATCAAATTCAGCAAAGTTCGGAATCGTAATAGAATGTTCGTGCGTACTAGTTACACGAGCGTTTATTACTTCGAAGGGATCAAAGTTTAAAGGGATATGTGAAAAATATTGTTTGACTACCTCTTTTTTTTTTTTTTTTTTTATTTGTGATGGGTTTGCTCTTGACTCTAGTCTAAGTCAAAGGTGACAGAGACAGAGTCGACGATGGAGCGAGCTTACCCAGAAGAAGCCTGTTCACTCTAACTTTGAAGAGATTCGGGTTGAATGCGTTCGGAAACACAGACGCAGGTAGTGAGTTCCACTCATTCGCTGTGCGCATTATGAAGGATGTTTGGAAGCGCTTGGTGCGTATTGGTGGCATAGCAACAAGGTAAGGATGGTAACTTGCAGTGCGTCTAGATGTCCGATGGTAGAAGGGGGCTGGTGGGATGAGGTCGTGGAGTTCTTGAGCACACTCACCGAAGTACAGTCTGTAAAAGACCGACAAACAGGCAACCTTGCGGCGATGAGCCAAGCTGTGTAGCTTGGCATCCGCCAGCTCAACGTCGCCAATGAGCCTCTTGGCTCTGCGTTCCACCGAGTCAAGCGCGGCAAGCTGATACTTAGCTGAGCCATCCCAAAGGCCTCGGGACTAATAAAAGACTGATTAGCTCCAGTATCTACTAATAATCTAAGTGGTGGGTCTGATATCTGTATGTAACGTAATTCCCTTTTAGATTGGAGATTTAACTCTATTTTAATCCTTTTCGATCCTGTTCCTTGCGAAAATCCTGATCTGCTTTAGAAGTAGCGGACGGTTCTGCCTCTAAGCATTTTACGTAATTCAATTGATCCGGTACATTTGATTGATTTTCGGGATCGGTCTGCTGGTAGTCATAAAAGTCACAAGGGTCACAGTGATAGTAATAGTCAGGTTGTTCGTAGTAATAGTCGGGGTAATTGTAAGTGTCATAGTAATCAGTCATTTCGTTAAAATTCATTTCGCGCGCTTTGATGGTAGAATCACTTTATTAATATCCAGCCATAGTTGTTCCCCCCAGCGACGCCCTGAGCCGAGGTTCGACCCCACAGGGAGTAGCCCTCAGCGTTGTCGCTTAGGTTTAGAAATTTATGCCTGGCTGGAGGCTATATAGCTTAGTCTCCACAGGGAAGCCCGGTTAAGTAGTTGTCAGTCACTTTGACCGAACTAAGAGACGCCACATAGAAAAAAAAAACAACTCATTGACAGACTGGCTCAATCTCCTCGTTTACGGAACCGTCACCATTGTTTGGACGTACTGGACCATCACACCTTTCACCTTCGTACTCTCCTAGTCATACATGCATATATGAGAGTAAAGAACAGCTGTCGTTGTTCAAACAGTAACCGTAAAACAGGTTCACTTCACAACGTTCCCAGGAATAGCCAGCATTACATCTGAAATAGAAAAATTGTGAAGTACCTGTACCAAAATAAATAAGACCAAAATAAGATATCCAAAAAGTTTATTTTGTTTATTCAATTGAGTAAGTTGCTTGAAAATACTCATACTAAAATATATGTTTTCGGTTTGTAAATATTTGGAGATTTTAACGAAGACTGTAAGGAATTGTTCAAATTATTAAGTGACGCTGGTTATAAATCTTTATTACAAACGCTTGCCTCTACCCCCGGTGGTACTCAAATAGATAATATTTTTTCTAACTTCAATTGCGAAGTTGGATTTTATAACCCCTTCTTCAGTTACCATCGTACTATGTGGGTCCGTTTTTAGACGTTCTGAGCCGCTGAAACCGTTTTAATTTTCATGTAACAACAAAAAATTCTCTTCATAGTCCGCATTATTATGCAACTTCGGAACCCTGTTACTGCGCGTGGCCCGACACGCAATTGGCCTGTTTTTTATCATATACCGTGGTGGACAGTAGATGGCAGATACTATTACAGGACATTTTATGGCTTGTAGACTAATCGCCACTCACTAACGCCTCTTGCAGAATTATCTGGGTGAAGTGCATGGTATACTTTGTACCCTTTAAACTTAATGTGAGATTGCTTTAGTGACTTTCTGATTTCAGGCACGCATCAATCTTTTCTATATCTAATACTACTTGTAACTCGTTCTGATATTTTTGAAACCCATTTGAGTTCCACGCCATAATTTTAGTATTCATTTTTGTGGCTTAAATGTAGCAGCATTGTTGCTATTTTAATTTTTTTTCAATCGCTCGTCGAATGATGACATTAACTTTAAGATTTCATCCAACTTTTTGTCGTTGTTCATATTAATCAAAGGCGCTTTGGCTGTGGCTCTTGTAGCTACTTGGACATAAGATACGCTTTTAATTAGAGTTTCATTGGCTTTGACTTCGTTTGTACTAGGTGGGGACTTCGAATCTTCCAGTACGTGTATTTTCTTGAGGGGCACTATAATTGCCTTTCGATTTTTTATTTCAAATCTGTTGGATTTCTTTGGCTACGATACATCGCCTGTAGTTATCTGGATGTGGCTCTCCACAGTGAATGCACTTTGGTTTCTCCTCTTTTGATTTTCTGCAATCCTTCGTGAGATGTTTGCCTGTGCACTTTACGCACCTCGGCTCTTCGGAGCAGTAATTTTGCGTATGGCCATAAGCCTGGCATCGTTTATACTGAGGTACCAGTTTTGTGGATTTTACCGGTTGTATTTCCACATTACATCCCAATACAGTTTTGATGTTATACATTTTGCTAGTTTCTTCATCGATTGAGAATGTTATCATAAACATATTGAGTGGCTCTTTGGTTTTCCAACTCAATTTGTTGACTGCTTCTAGAATTTTGTAGCCTTTTTCACGCAAGTCTTCAACGATTCTCATCGGATTGACAGTGCAATGCATTTTTTTTGGCATAACTCTAATTGGTCTCTCTTGCTTGTTCTCTCTCTTGAGTGAGAGGGCCTATTTAATTGCTCTGTACGAATCATCGTCTTTTGCATTTAATTTGATTGTATCGCCGTTCATCATTTTGATGCTGAACGCGTCAGTTGCTTGTCTCTCAGACAGAAAATCAATTATTTTCCTGGTAAATCCTGGATACCATCTACTACAATAGGTTGTAGCAAAGGAGTTTTAATGGTTTTTCCTTTACCTTTATTATCTTCACTTTCTTGTTCATTCAGAGTAGGTTGAGCGGGAGAGGTGTTCAATTTCATCCGTTGTATATTCAACAGGTGGGGATGAAGTCTCAGGGGTGGTTGTAGTAGCTGATTTCGGTGGGTTCTCCGCTTGAAGTTTCAGTTATTGCTAAAGGTTTTCTATTTGACTTTTTAAGTCATTTAGCTCTTGTTGCAGCTTATCGCGCTGCTTGTTCTTCACAACAGATGTTCAATCTCTGTTGATAAGTTCACGCTAAGTTTTTCCTTTTTCGAACTCATTGTAGAAGTTAAGCGAGTATTAACATCGCCTTAACAATAATATTCGCCTGCAGCCGTCAGCATTACGCAATAACTAGGTAATTGCGGTGCATTTGACTGGTCGGCGTTATTTTGATGCGTAAGCACTTTTGCACTGTGGCACGCGCACGGTCTCATGTAACTAAACTGCTCTCAGCAAAATTCGAACGCGAATGATATTGTTATATAGCTGTTATATTTGAATCCAATAATAGGTATGGCAAAAACGCTTGAACGCAAGGCAATTTGTTCAAGTTTCTACAAGGTCTTTATATTAAACAACTCTAGATGCAGCCTGTACATTATGTAACATAATATTGCATTCATTCTGCCAAAGAAAACCCTGCCATAAGATATGATGTGCAGATTGGACATTTTTGCAGTCAGTTGTAGAACACTGATATAAAGGCGAGGCAACGAGCTTGAAGGAAAATAATTTACTTTTAAAGTTACCATGCCCAGGTAACCATGCAGTGAGAAATTGTGCAACACAACTCCAGCCACGTCCTGGCCAGCCGCTCGCGAATGGATGGAAAGAATTGGTGGAGATGTCGGCCCTAGATGGAATTATCCCACCTACATTGTCATTCGTATAAAAGTTCCTCAACGTGGTCAATATGTGGTTTAAATAGTCTAGAGATTTTCACACGTTCACTCCGCTTTAAAAAGTCTGAGTCTATGGTCTCTCGTGCGGAATAGTACATTGCAGCACGTCGCTGCACTTCAAGGTCGACCGGAAGTACGCCATCAAGAACCGGTAAGGCCTCAGTACTAACCGCCCTGTATGCTTTGCATAAGAATATCAAAGCGAAACGTTGACTTTGAAGTAATTTACTTTAAAGGAATTTTATCCCTTTCAGTTTGCTTCGATTCTTTGATACCAGAAGAAAAACCTTACACTTAACTTAACAACTTTAAGTATCTTGTATATTTACACTATTCACATTGTAGTACATTAGCTGAATAAAAATAGACTTGTAATATTTGATAACTTTTGGATTGCACGACAATGAAATTCTCAGAAGACTCTGAACAAACAAAATAATGACACCTAAATCCAAACACAAAACATTTACAGTCTTATTACAAAAAACTACAAAAACCTTGGTTTAAACCTGTCCTATCAAGTCCAGGCTTATCTGCAAAACCATGTTCTAAATTTGTCCATATTACAAAACTTTAAAAAACCGTGGTCTTCTTAGTACCGTCATTTGAACCAATGTCTATAAATCAACCACAGAATATTGAGACTTTGTTATTTTGCATGGGTGTAAACATTAGTTATTTATCGATTACAGTTTTGTTTAGGTTTAAGCACATTACTTAATGTCGTATTAATTACTAATAATGCATCTAAGTACGTGTAACGAAACGTAACATTCTCGCGCGTTATATGAAACTAAACTATCGCAAGTTGAACAAAGTTCATTAAGCTTTGGAATTTTTAAGTTATCCAAGACTAATAGAACAATTGACTCTTTGTTAATAATGTATTGTGATGGCCAAACAAAAAAAAAACGATCTGAGAATTGGAGTACCCAGGAAAAATTAAATCCACCATGTTAATATCCATTTTCTGGTAAAAACAACAGAACACAATGAAAAAGATGCTAACCTAAAATAGAAACTTTGACAGATACGATTTAGACCATCGTTAAACTAGGAGCCGGCGAGGTTTAACGTTAGACCATGATTTGCTCTATGGTTTATCGATAAACCACTATTTGTAATATAATTTTTGTCTAAATCGCAGTTTATCGAGATTTAAACCTGGGTTTTTAGTTAAACCGCTTTTTGTAATAAGACTGTTAAAATCTTACTTATAAAATATTTACAAACAGCCAGTAACTATGTACAATCAGCCAGTACGTTTATAAATAGGTGGCGCGCAAGACGCCACATCAAACCCCAACGCAGAGGAAAAACCCCCCACAAAGGAGGCAACAAAAAAAAAGTGTCAATTATAAGTACAAAATGTTTCTAAACGTAGCCTGACGACCCAATCTGGCACCATGTCACCACCGAAGCAGGAACTGGAAAGAACGTCGGAGCATTTACAGTATTTATTAACAACGAACTTTGCGAATCTAAAACCTTATTATTACCCGTTAAAGAATCAGCTTCAATAAATGCAGGTTTTACGCGATCAATACTTACTGTAACCTCACGTCCCTTAACTTCTAACTTCAAAGTTTTATCCTTCCGACTAATTATTCGGTATGGACCGGTGTATGGTGGCTGCAGCGATCGTTTTACTGTGTCATCACGTAACCAAACATGCGACGCCGTCGCCAAGTCTTTGAAAATAAATAAAGAAGGGCACGCGTGGTGCGACGCTTCTACCGGTCGAATCACCTCCATTCGCCTCTTTAAGTCCGAGACGAAATCAACAACTGACTCAGGGCTTCTAGACAAGTCTGTAGTCTCAATAAATTATCCTGGCTTCTTTAAAAACCGACCTCATACCGAGGAGAGCCAACGGAAGTGCCTTCGACCAAAACCCAGCACGGCACATTAACGCCACCTTTAGCTGTCGATGCATACGCTTGACCATGCCGTTCGCGCATGGATGATAGTTCGTCGTTCGATTCCTTTTCGTTGCACAAACACACATTAATTTGCTGAAAAAGGCATGATGCAAATTGACGCCCCTGATCCGTTGTTATAAAATTTGGGACACCGAAACCAGATAACCAACCATCTTGTACAATCAAGCAGTACGTATATAAATAGGTGGCGCGCAAGTCGCCACACATATTTAAAAAAAAAAACAAACAAACAAACATTCATTCCTTCATATGTGTCTGTTTAAAAATTCGTCTACTCGACATAGTAAAACATGCAATGAATACTAAGTTGTCCAAATGAAAGGGAATGCGTGTGCTTCGTGCTGCCAAAACAGTTACGCACTTAGGATGCAGAATTATCAACATCAATCATCACCAACCAAATTGCATCTCTTGACTTGCATTAAATTTTCGACGAGTAAGAGGACGACAGGACACGGACAATTATTAAAAAAATCCTTACCAGACACAAAAATGATAAAAACAATAAAATATGAAAAAGATAGTTTCAGTCGTTTTTTCAAAAAATATTCAACTCGAGTTTGGAAACAAATATAAAAGTAATAGTTTGAAAATATAATTGAGCCAAAATCATGCCGAGAAATTTAAGCAATTAAAGGGTACAAGTAGATTCAAACTTAATGGCGACTCAGAACACTCCGCGACTCGCTGCGGAGTAGCAAATTCATGTGATAGCGGGGGTGAGGGTGTGTGGTACTGTGCAGTGACTCGCACTTCATAGCCACCATTAGATTTGAATCTACCTGTTCTTAGTTTATGCGGGCAGTTTACTTACCTCGCAGAACGGATGATCGATAGGGCCGAAAAGTTCTGGAGTGGCGATCCAGTACCAGAAGACGCACAGTTGCTTGGATGGCTTCCTACAAGATCGACCGACAACCTGGCGAAGGCAGCGGGAGTCCTCTGGATGCGAGATGTACAGGACCGTTTCATGAGGCCAAGTTTCGGTTAGGCCTATGTTCAGCGTGGACTTAAACGAAACGTGGAATAGAAATAAAGCCGAAACCTAATCCTACTAATACCTATTATAAATGTGAAAATTTGCCAGTATGGATGGGTGGATGTTTGTAACTCTTTCACGCAAAAACAACTGAACGGAATTGGATGGGCATGCAGATAGTTACTCGTATACCCCGGGTTAACACATAGCATATTAAATATACATTCCTTTTTATCCAGGTAGGTTCCTTTGGGATAATTTAGTCTGTCGCGTGGGCGGAGCCGCTGGCGGTGGCTAGTCTACCAATGTTTACGACGTTCCAAATAAGCGGAGGCAGGACGTTCCTCCGGAAATGGAGCGATTGGTGCGATTCAGAGAGTCAGGAAATGAGGCTAGCTAGGTGGCAGAGTTAGCTGGTCGATTCTATTTCACCGAAGTGGTGAGTTTCATTCACCACTTCGGTGAAGTAAGCATGAAGTATGATGTGAGCTGTCAACGGGCGCACGGTTGGCGCAGTGGTTGAGCGATTGACTGCTGCGCTGCGTGTCGCGGGTTCGATTCCCGCACGGAACAAATATTTGTATGATCTACAAATAGTTGTTCCGGCTCTGGGTGTTGTGTATGTGAGTTTATATGTTTGTAAACGCACCCACGATACAGGAGAAATTCCTAGTGTGGGGCAACGTTTTTAAAAAAAAAAAAAAAAAATTCATACCAATTGATGCTAGGTTTTGACAGCTCACTTCTAACAGGCTCACTTCACATAAGGTACCTATCACGGTGATATGTTTACAGAATAGCACTACTTGTCGTAATCATCAGATTAGATAACTAGAGGAGACTGGAGAGATTTGATCCTGCGGAAGTCTTGGATCATAAAAATAATATAGCCACTTAGCATCTTAAATTATTTTGAAATGGTAACTCCAAATCTACTGAATAGTCCGGTCAAAATAGACCAAAAAATAGGGTTAGGTTTACATTAATTCGCATAGAGCTGAAACTTGGTACGAATGTTCGGAACACCATTATAAATGAAATGTAAAAAGTCCCCATCGATCCTACACTTGCAAAAAAAGTTATTCAAGGTCAAAGGTCACAAATATAGGTTTTTTGCGTTTTTTAGCCGGACGGTAAGTTTTATGATAAAAATTGGTTAGCGAAAATTCTAGATTATGCAATTATCTACAAAAAGGGTCTCTACAATTTTTCTCCTAAACGTCACCGTTTCTGAGATGGTTGAAAAAGTTGTATTTTACATAATATACACACGTTTCAACGCAAACTGGCAGGTAGTGTACTTGGCGAGTCTTTTTTAACGTGGTGTCCCCGATAGACCTATTCAACAATCTATTGTGATCCTGTTCAATTCAATACTATTCAAAATTATGTAAAAAAAGGTACACTGGACATGATGAAAGCCGTGTGAATTCTAAAAAAAATAAAATAAAAATTATCCTTCTCATTCATAATCATCTGATAATGAATCTTGTTCTTGTTCGTTTTCTTGTACTTCTTTTTCTCCTTGTTCTTCTTCTTATTGTTCCTGCTGGGTGTAAGTAAATTGTTCTAAAAGCGATGTATCAGATGTCTCCTCACTGATATCATACGAATCCTCTTCTGAAGCCGATTCAAAATTAGAGCATGACTGATCTTGACAACTGATATATGCTAAAGCATTTTGCAGCCGCATTTAGCATTCATTCTTTAGCATGTACCAGTTGTCAAGGTCAATCGTGCTCTAAAAGTATTTCTTTTTTTTTTTTTATCTTATAGGCTCGCGCTTGACCACTATCTCACCTGATGGAAAGCGATGATGAGGTCGACGGTGAATCACGCTTGCCTAGAAAAAACCTATTCACTCTTGACTTAAAGACCCTTAGATTGTAGCTGTCGGGAAACAGACTCCGGCAGGGAATTCCACTCCTTAGCCGTACGCACAATAAAAGTGTTCCCAAAACGTTTGGTGCGTATGGGTGGGATGTCCACCATGTACCGATGACGCATCGCCGTACGTCTGGTAGTCCGATGATGAAACGGGCTAGGTGGAATTAGATCATGCAATTCCATCGCACACTCGCCGAAATGTAACCGATAAAAAACCGACAAACTGGCAACTCGACGACGATGTTCAAGGCTCTGGAGCTTTGTCTTGACCAGTGCTTTATCGCCGATGAGCCGACTCCAGTGCATCAAGCTGGTATTTAGCAGATCCATCCCAGAGATGAGAACAGTACTCCATGCAAGATCGAACTTGCGCTTGATACAAGTTGAGCAGCTGTTCCGGCGTGAAGTAATTTCTCACCTTCGCAAGGATCCCCAACTTTTTGGCAGCCAGCTGAGCCTTTGCCTCAATGTATGGGCCAAAATTGAGAGTCGATGTCAAAGTAACGCCAAGAAGCTCAAGATGGTCCGTTATTGGCACGGTCAGATCTCGGAAAGTTGGAGCTGGGTGAAATTGGCTCTTTTTCGCGGAAAAAAGACACGCCTGGGTTTTAGTAGCATTAAACCTGACCAGATTGGCATCGCCCCATTCGGAGACTGCCTGCAAGGACAGGTTCAAACGCTCCACCATGGCCTCACAAAGAGTCTGGATCTGCCCAAATCCCCATCAGAAGAGGATTCATACGATATCAGTGAGGAGACATCTGATACATCGTTGATAGAACAATTTACTTACACCCAGCAGGAAGAACAAGGAGAAGAAGAAGACGAAAAAATACAGGAAGAAGAGGAATCAGAATTCACACGGCTTTCATCATGTACAATAGTACCAGTTTTTACATAATTTTGAATAGTATTTGTTATATATGAATTAAAACATATTATTTCTTGATAGCAGTATTATATTCAATGACATATCTCTAGTCAACCACGGTAACCAAGTAACACGTATTTAGTCTATGACACGCCTCCGCCGTTATTCCCAGGAATCAGAGGCGCCGGGAGGAGCTGGTCGAGGTGGCGCATCCATGTGCGTCCGCTGTCGATCTCTATCTCATAGTGGAGGTTTCCCAGTCGGCGGGTCACTGTACCAAACTCCCACTTCCTTCCTGATACAGAGTAATTGCGAGCTTGCACTCTGCTTCCGACTGCAAACTCTCTCATCCCTTCTCTTCTGCCCCTATGTAGTGCCTTTGGTGGAGCTCTAATCTTGGCTACCAATCTCGTTCTTACCTCTCTTCCGAACATGAGCATATAGGGCGAGTCGCCTGAGATGACTGGCGTAGCCCGGAGGAGACTTCTAACTATACGAACCTTGTGCAGTATCCCACCACTCTCCCCCTCTAATTTGTGCAGTGATTTCTTAACCGTCTGAACAAATCTTTCAGCTTGTCCATTAGTTGCGGGATGGTAAGGTGCGATCGTTTTGTGAACAATGCCATTGCTAGTTAAGAACGTCTGGAATTCTTGAGAGACAAATTGTCTTCCATTATCCGACACCAGCGTGTAGGGTAATCCAAAGGTGTCAAATAAATCGTCTAGTTTCTGAATACAGAATGCGCTCGTCGTAGTTTTTGTAGGGATTATTTCTATCCATTTGGAAAATGCATCTACGACAATTAGAAGTTGAAAGCCGGATATCGGACCTGCAAAATCGATGTGTATTCTTTGCCACGGGCCAGTAGGGTCTTCCCAGTGATGCAGAGGGGCTTTTGGTGGTTCATTCTGGTTTAATCGACAGGTTCTGCACGATTTAACTTTGTTTTCGATATCTTTATCAATGTTTTTCCAGTATACAAAACTCCGCGCAAGAAGTTTCATTTTCAAGATCCCGACATGTCCCGCGTGAAGTTCATCTAAGATACGTGGGCGTAGTTTATGTGGAATTATAACTCTCATGCCTTTTAGGATGCAGTCATTCTGCAGAGTTAGTTCATTGTCTTTATATCCGGACTCCCTAAGTGAAGTGCCTGATTGGAGTGTTTCAAGTAATTTCTGTAATTCTGGGTCTCCTTTTGTTTCTTCTGCTATTATTTTTGGTGAAATATTTAATGCGTTTATCTGATTCAGCTGGAATATGTGATGCTGGTCATATTTATTCTCATTAATCTTCTCAACGGGAAAACGTGAAAGATAGTCGGCGTTGGAGTGCTTTGAGGAACTTCTATATTCGATATGGTAGTCAAATCCTGAAAGAAAATGTGCGTAGTGGAATAGCCTCATGGTACTCAAGGCTGGTAAGGTTTGGTGCGGGTGAAATATTGATGTCAGTGGTTTATGGTCTGTGATTAGGGTGAATTTCCGGCCGTAACAATAGTGAAAGAATTTCTTTAAACCCCAGAAAATAGCTGTCGCCTCTTTATCGATTTGACTGTATTTCTTTTCGCTGCTGGTCAGGGATCTAGAAGCAAATGCTATTGGTCTTTCTGAGCCATCAGGTAGTTTGTGACTTAGGACGGCACCAAGTCCTGTGGGTGAAGCGTCTGTGGCCAGTATAAGTGGTTTATTCTGATCGAAGTGTATTAGAATTCTTTCGCTTAGTATTTCTTTTTTTATGTTCTTCAGGCTTTCTTCACATTTTGTAGACCATGTAAATTTTGCTCCTTTCTTCAAGAGTTCATTTAAGGGGGCAGTGATGGATGCTAGATTGGGTATGAATTTGTTGTAATAATTTGCCATGCCTAGCAACGTTCTTAGTTCATTTACATTAGTTGGGCGTTGTGCATTTAAAATTGCTTTTATCTTATCCTGATTTTTATGTAAACCCTCTTTGTCTATCGTGTGTCCCAAGTAATTGATACTTGTTTTGAAGAATTGGCACTTTTCTTTATTAACACGAAGGTTGCTGTCTTGAAGTTTAAGCAAAACTTGTTTCAATCTGGATAACAATTGTTTTTCTGTCGAACCTTGAATTATTATATCATCGAAGAAACACTTGACACCGTCAAGACCCAGTAGTAATTGGTCCATGTATTTTTGCCAGAGACTTGGGGCTACTTTGACTCCAAACATGAGTCGGTTAACTTTAAAAGTACCTTTGTGTGTACTCAAGGTTTGCAGCAGGGCGCTTTCTTCATCCATCACCATGTTCAGGTAGGCTTGCGTGATGTCTAAGGTGCAGAAAAATTGCCCACCATTCATTTCAGCTAGAATGTCTTCTATTATTGGTATTGGATATTGTTCGTCTTCTATCATTTTGTTTAAGGTAATTTTGTAGTCGGCGCACAGTCTGATGCTTCCGTTTGGTTTTACTATTGGGACGACGGGAGTGCCCCAATCGGAGTGATCAATCTTTGTAATAATTCCCAGTTTTTCAAGTCGGTCGATTTCTTCATCTACTTTAGATCGTAGCGCATATGGAATTCGCCGAGGTTTAATAAAGATTGGTTGCGCATTATCTTTAAGAGTCAGGTGGCCTCGAACGTTTGGAATTTCACCTATGGTTGTAGTGAAGACGGTGGGTTCGAACTCTTTAAGCAATTTTTCAAGATTTTGTGTCTTCTTGCATGTATCAACAAAATTTATTTCGGCTAGTTTAATGTTAAACTCCTTCATCCAACTTCTACCCAAGATGGGTTTCACGTCTTTGTTAATCACGTATAGTTTTCCATAGAATAGTTGGTTTTTATATTTGCATCGAACAAACGTGACACCGATGGGCTTAAAAACTTCGCCTGTATAAGTTCTTAATTTGATACTCGTGTGAAATAGTCTTTTGCGAATGTTAAGCTTCATAAAGTCCTTTAGTGAGATGGTAGAGAGTGATGCACCCGTGTCAAATTCCATTCTTATTTTCTTTCCTTCAATTTCGATAGTTATAATGTATTTGTCAGAGATTTCGCTCTTTACGAAGTTGATTTCTGCGATGCTGTCGGTACTGATGCTGCTTGCAGAGTCGTCATTCAGCAAGTTCGTTTCATTGCGTTTGTGCCCTTGAAGGCACACTCGCGCTAGGTGTCCTTCCTTTTGACACTTTCGACATGTAGTTTTAATGGCTCCACATTCATTTGCTTTGTGGTCGTCTTTTCCACAGCGATAGCATTTACCTTTAAGCTCTCTTATAGAAGTCGTTCTTTTAATTGAACGTGCTTTATTCGGTGCGTGTTGTAATTCATTATGTACTTTTGAAACTTTATTGATTATGTCCAATGGTGATGGACGAATGGATGTAGATATGGTCGAATTTTCATATTTTCCCATTTCCATAGATGTGGCCGTGCGAAGTAATTCTGAAAATGGCGCTGTTTGTTTTGCTTGTAGAATTTTTGTGCGAATTTCTCCATCTTTTAATCCTCGTATAAATTGTAACGATAAAAATGAATCCAGATTGGGTTTCAGACAATGTGAGCACTTAAAATCACATTTTGATGATAGTCTTTTTAGTTCTGACGCGTAAACGGTAATCGATTCATCCGCTTGTTGTAGCCTTGATATGAAGGTGTGCTGAGAGGCCCATATGCTAGGTTTTGGATCGATGAAATTGTCCAAGATATCAGTAAGTTCTTCATAGGTCTTCTTGATTGGGTCGTCGGGTGAACACAGGTCGTAAATTCTTTCATGAATGTCAGGTGGTAAAGTGGACAGAAGGGTATAGACCTTCGTTGTGGGATCCGTAATATTGTTGAGCATCATGTAAACAGACAGTCTTTTAATAAAGTTTTTAAACGATTCGTTTGCTTGAAACGGTTGAAAATTGAGTTTGGGATGTACGTTTCGTTTCGTTTCGAATGCTCGTGAATTCGTGCGCATCTTGTGTGGAAGGTACGCTTGGTAACGGCTCAGGATGTTTGAAAGTGTTCATTAGTCGAATCATTTTTGTACGTAAATTTGTATAAAGTTCGTTTACTTCGTACCTGTAATCGGTTTCGGATTCGAGGTATTCGTCTTCTGTCTCCTGTTCTATCTGTAATTGTAAGTTTTGCAGTCCTTGGTAAGTATTTTGAAGTGTCAGTAATCGTGTTTCTATTTCTTCATGAGTATATACATGTTGTTCTGCTTGAAATGCGTTATTAGTTTTCGTAAGCACACCGCGTAGGATGGCTCGCGAACGTTTTGCTTTCTTTACATCGAACGGCATCGTCGCCAGATGTTATATATGAATTAAAACATATTATTTCTTGATAGCAGTATTATATTCAATGACATATCTCTAGTCAACCACGGTAACCAAGTAACACGTATTTAGTCTATGACAGTATTGAATTAAACAGGATCACAATACATTGTTAAATAGGCCTATCGGGGACACCACGTTAAAAAAGACGCGCCAAGTACACTACCTGCCAGGTGGCGTGGAAACGTGTGTATATTATGTAGAACACAACTTTTTCAACCATTATATCTCAGAAACGGTGATGTTTAGGAGAAAAATTGTTGAGACCCTTTTTATAGATAATTGCATAATCTACATTTTTCACTAATCTATTTTTATCATAAAACTTACCGTTCGGATAAAACACGCAAAAAATCTATATTTGTGACCTTTGACCTTAAATAAAAACTTTTGCAAGTGTAGGATCGATGGGGACTTTTTACATTTCATTTATAATGGTGTTCCGAACATTCGTACCGATTTGCAGCTCTATGCGAATTAATGCAATTTGATAAGTCTAATTTGACCAGACTATGAAGAAATACAGCCGGCGAAGTAGAACTTATAGTAGAGTTAGGTTTGATTGTTTTATATCAACCGAAGATGTTTAGGGGTTTTATATTTTTTTGTATCAAGTCTCCCGTAGAACCAAGTCATCCCAGTCTCCCATACTATTGTCATCGAGACTATGAATTAAAAAGAAGGGCAACCCTGCAGTTACCTCCTAGATTATTTTCCTTACTTAGGTACTTATTATACGCCACTAGACATGGCCACTGGCCAGGGACGGCAGACTGCGAGGAGAGGCAAGCCGCCCTTTCATACAAGACTTACTTATACTCGTATTCTGGTCTGCTGCTCCGTATTTTCTAGACACAAAAATGATAAAAAAATCTAATACTGATCCGAGGCTGAAATTCTAAATTCTATTCTTAGCATAACTCGACAAAATTTTCGTGTAAAAAGGTTTGAACTCACGAATCAAACACGAGAGATATGGTCTTTACTGGGCCACTTTTTAAACGAAATTGTCTAGCAAATAAAACAAAAACTACTATAGTTAATCATAACAATTTTATTGAGGAATATAGGAATTACCTTCACTTATTTCGAAAATCAAAGTCAAACATATATATAAGAAACTGCAAATTCTCACAGTACCATGCCTCTATATTCTGGTCCTGCTTAGTCATTTTATTAAAAATATCCATAAGTTTGAAACAGAAGAACAGAGACATATCAGAATAAAAACGCGAAGAAGGGATCTACCTAATTTCATACAGCCTAAATTGAATGTCGTTAAACATGCCTCAAGAGTGCAATCAGTGAATATGTACAATAAATTGCCTGTAGAATTTAAAAACTCTATGAATCTAAATGAATTCAAGAGAAAATTAAAGTCACTGTTGTTGAGGAAATGTTATTACAGCATAGAAGAGTTTCTCAAAGATAAAAGTAGCTCGAACTGATATGTGATTGTATTTTAATGACTTAGGAGTAATCTATCTAGTATTCTATTATGACATTATATATTAATTAATTTTATTGACATACATTTCTTGAAATGAATTTATATTGATTGTGAATTTATATTAGGTTGGATTGTTGTATTGCTATATTAAGACTTGTAATGTTGGGACCAATATAGAATGTAGTGTTTTTTTTTTCCTGGCTTGATGAGTGTTGTGTTATATCTATTGTTAAAACCACTGTTCGACACAAATGTAAATTTGTTGAAGAATAAATAAATAAATTCAATTAGACCATTAAGCGGCACTTTTGAACGTTAACAATTAAAATTTACAAGTGTTCAAAATTGATTCTACCGTGCATTCGGTAAAGTAGCTTGTTATGGAGAAGAACGCACAAGAAACTCCATACTTACTCTTTTAAAAAGAAAAATGTTTTACAATATTAAAGTACATACATTAATAAATTCATGTACATGAGGACGATGCACCTAGCACTACTATACTGCATATAGGTATAAAGTATTACAAGCACTAACAGGTACCTTACCTTCACTTGATAAATAGGAACAGCCCAAGTAAAATTAGTTGTATAAAAAGCCATAGAACGTTTTCGGAAACACTGTTTTTGGTCTTATAAAACCCCAAAGAAGGTGTATTTTATTCGAAAGTGGCGCATTTATTTCTCTATTCAGCCGACCCCAATATAGTTGGGAAAAGGCTAGGCAGAGAGAGAGAGTGTTAAAACGAACCAATAGCAATGTTACACATGACAAATCAGTCATATACACGCTATGTAACAGTGCACGGTTCACAAAATAGTGATGTACTGGGTATTAAACACCTTTAAGGATCTTTCATAGTACTTTTTCACACCATACGAGAGTTTATGTTTCCTTTACCTCACATTATTCACTCACCATTTATTCTTCTAACATAAGAGTGTAAAGACTTAACAAAATATATTTACATCTCTCATGTTCGGTAAGTAGGTTCTTATTACCTCCAAATGGGGCTTGTAGGTGACTAATTAGCGCTCTAGGGTAATAATGTAGCTAGAAAAGCCCTAGGGCGGTAAGTAATTAGAAAAAAAAACACTTCTTTCTTTCAAAAAGTTCGCGTACATCTAACCATCATACTGGCAATAGACATCATGCATTCAGCCCAATGACCAAAGAGGTCGCTTTGCCTTCGTGTGAGTATAATAGTCATCAATTTTAAATATCGAACGGCGAAGCTCAAATTCGTTCTTGAAAAAATAAAAAAAATGTTTTATTCTTGTAATGCCGGTTTTTTTTCTACTTACCTCACAATCGAGATGTAAAGCAGAATAGTTAGCTCGGGTGTAAGCACCAATTGCACCCTCGAAGTATAGGCGCCCTCGCTGCGCTCGTGCGCCTAAATATCTCGGGCTGCAATTGATGCCTTACAGCCCTTGGCTACTAATCTACTATTATTTAATATTATTATAGGGATTATTATTATAGGGATTAGTAACCATGGAGTTTCTTGCCGGTTCTTCTCCATAGGAAACGACTAGCCCGAATCGTGCACCTTTTGTCGACGTTTTATAAGTGCCCATGTAGGCTTATGTAAAATAAAAAAAAATTGATTGATTAAAGCAATTTGTATTGAATATTATTATTATATTTGTTTATAATGTGAAATGTTGTGCGACCGCAATTTTACGGATAAACTATGGTTAGGCTTACCATAAATTTTACGTGCCCCCCTTGAATTGTTGAGTTTTCACAAAAAAAATATTTTTCATTTAAAGAGACTTCAGGTTATAAGCGCCATTATAGCATTATAGCACGCTGAATTCACACTGAATAAAAATGTCTGAATATATAGTAATAATGAGATAAATAATCTTTTTCCGGACATAATTGTCATTTCCCTCTCGCAGAGAGGAGACCCTGTGTCCCAGCAGTGGGAACATTAATAGGCTGATGATGTGATGTGATGTCAATTGTCATTTAATAACAACATTTAACCACTTTTACGTGTCGATTTTGTGTTTTTAAAGAAACATATACTCTTTCATGATACTAACAAGTATATAATAGGAACTGAAAATTCATTACACAACAATTCAGCTCTAAAAAGTGTTTGTGTGATATGCTTATTAGTAAAACTATAATGGTCATCTCTAAACCAATAAAGTATAGTTACATTACATAGTAATAATCTGAAACAAAGATCCGAATATCCTCAATACGACAAGATCGCCTTATAGTTGAGTGTCACTGCTAAAACGAAACGATTATAGCAGTTCGTTTGTAACCTTTAATACGCAAATCAGATGAATAAAGGCATTTATTAACAACTTTATAGAGCAATATTATTCTGTACTAGTGATATTAGCGCTTGCTATAGCACATACGATAACAGTTGTATAAAATGGTGTAGTAAACGTTTACATCCTTTATTTATGGGTCATTTTTGCCCTATAATCTTATAGAGCAAAATTGTTTTGTCGAACGCTTTTATACAACACGCTGTCACCGCTAAAACCTTTATATCTCATTTATATGTCTTTTTAGAGGTATATGCTTAGATTATAGGACTGCTTTTCTGGTTGGGATGGTTCTGACATACTTACAAATATTGCATACATAGGTAAATTACCTAATTCAACAACAACGGAACAGTGTGCGAGTCAAAATTTTTTAAACAAAAATAATAGAAAAGTAATAAAAATAAAGCGTTACTATAATTATGAATATAATACAAATTAACCAGCTTGATCCCGTCCACACCAAGGACCGCCCTATGGAGCAGGACCAGCATGTTTCCAAGCATTCTTATCTTGAATATAATCATCTAGTTTGTAATATGCTTGTTTACAAAGTGTGCTTTTAACTAAAGTTTAAAATTTACTTTCATTTAGTTTTAATATATCACAAGGTATTTTGTTATAGAATTTAACACAGTACCCCATGAAAGATGAGTGTACTTTAGCTAGTCTATAAGATGGTTGATCTAACTTATCTTAGAATTTAGCACAGTATTCACGTTTTCGGCCAAGATTCGATTTCGACTTTGAATCTTATTGCTATTATTTGATAGACCCGTTTTATTTTTTTCTTCTTGCTTCTTTCTTTTGTTGTTTTGAAGTGAGAATATAAATTGGTAACTTGTATTGTGTGTTCAATGTTCTTAGCTCGTCGATAAGGCTGTTCTGTTGAATTCTTTGCCGAATTTTTGGTGAAGAATTTAAATAGTCCTGTAGTGCTTTGGCGTGTCCGTTTGTCTGTAACGGCTTTACTTTAGCTGTTGAAACTAGAAGTAGTAATTATTTAATTACACATGTAACATGTTATCTTAGGTAGGTACCTATATTGTTAATAAAAGGCTCGTATCAGTCACCACAATACCCTCTGTGCTAGTTGATACTGTATTGTAGTGGGAATTATATGCCCCATTGTATCTAATATGATATGGAACAGGGATGTTGCGGATGCCGACTTTTTCACATCCGCGGACGTGAATGCGGATGCGAAAGTATATGAATGAAGAATTAAAACAATGTTAAAGTCATTATTAACATTTTTTTAAATGAAAATTAGTATTAAGAGTCCCTACAAGTTTCACGAGCCAAAAACAGAAAACAGGTACTTTTTCAGCGAAAATTTCTCAATAACTACAAGATATACACCGTGAAATTTAAGTGGTTGTTTTCCCGCGGCAGAACGACTTGCCTTTAGGAGTACTTTCGAAGCATAGAGTTAAAGTAAAAAAATAACGATGTTTTTATTTTAAAATAATTTAAAAAATATTCATCAACTCGTAAAAGTGAGTAACAATAGTAACTTGTAGGTACTAGGTACTACTCGCGTCACCACCGTATTATTCACCGTAGTACCTAGTACCTAAAAGTTACTATTGTTACTCACTTTTTCGAGTTTATGTTTTTTTTTTTTTATTATTTTAAAACAAAAACATCGTTATTTTTTTACTTTAACTCTATGCTTCGAAAGTACTCCTTAAGGCAAGTCGTTCTGCCGCGGGAAAACAACCACTTAAATTTCACGGTGTATGATAAATCTTTTAAAGCAACTTTTTGCGTCACATAGTTATCTAGTAAATAGACATTACATATTTTTGATAACTGCTCAATTGTAATTAGCTTTTTTCTGTTTTTAGCTCGTGAAACTTTTAGGGGCTCTTAAGTATAATGCTCCAATTTTTATTTATATCTTACTAATTTTCATATTACTAAGTTAAGTTAAAAATAGGAGCATTATACTTAATAAAGAGTAATATTGTCTCCTTTTCTGATTCAAGGCGGTTACACAGTGGTTCGTAAACTAAACCCGCGCTACTAAATAATTGTTCGCTAGGAACACTGCCTGGTGGAGTGGATAAAAATCTTCGTGCTATCGGTGATACTAACACCTTGTTATGTTTTATTTTTATGTGTACTACTAACAACCCTACTAACGTTATTACTGTAAAAAATCTATGGACTTTTGTCTGAAATAAAGATAAATTATTATTATTATATCTTAAATTCCTCTCGATGAACACTCCACCAATTATCATGGTCCTCTTTATTCGGTTCAAAATAATTCCATATATTACTTTGTGTCGGTGGTGACATTGTTAATTAACTTCATAGATAATATAACAATAACGGGAACCTCGCTGGAAAAATAAAGAATATTTTTTTAAAACGATAAACTTTACCTACAATAAAACATATTACCCGTGTAACATAAAAGCATTTACCTGAAGACTCCCCAATAAACAATTATTTAAGTACACACAATGATCACTGTATCACAATGACATTCAAAATTTATCTACATGTCGGGTTTGGTCAATAGTACGGACGTAAAGTCAAATCACAAGCACGCCCCTAGCGGCAATCAAGAGCAACTACGCATTGGCGTGCTTATTCTAACCGCTTGCGTAGTGGGGACAGCAGAATAGAGCAGTTGAGTACTGACAGCCGTAGAGCTAAGACGTCGTAGAATCAGTGTCGATCCGTAATATTAGTAAGCAAAAATGTAACTTGTGTCTATTTGAATAAACCCAGTGTATCGAATAACTTATGTGATTTCATTTGCACGATTATACCCACCGACCTGGCCATACACGATGTCTTAACATAAGGGAATATATCCTGACTTCCCGATGGTTTACATCTATCGGCCAGCCTTGATGCGACATATACGACAAGTAATCCACAGCGCAAACAAATACATTATGATTTATCTATACTTACTAATACTAATAATATTATAAAGTGGAAAGATTTTTTTGTTCGTTTCTTTGTTTGTACCGAATAGAAAGCTACATTATGCCTGAGTAACATAGGCTATTTTTTAATCCCGAAATTGGGTCCTGTGGGGTGGTCCACGGGAGCGAAGCCGCTGGCAACAGCTACAATTTACAATAAACAAACAAATGATGCACGACAACAAACACGTCGGATCTTGTCTACCAATTTTTTCGCTTTCATTGGTCATTGTCACGTGCGAACGGCACGTGCCACTCGGCGGCCCCGCCCATTTCTTTCTTGTCGCTACTTGTATTACATACGCATCCGCATGAAAATCCGCATTGATTATTGTGGATGCAGATGCAGAAGTCCAAATCTATGCGGAAGCTCCGCATTTGCGGATGCGGATGCGAATATTCGCAACATCCCTGATATGGAATAATACCCCACTTTTTTATTTTATTATATTTGTTATGGTTGTCTTGAAGCTTGAGATCTGACACCAGTCTTGCCAAGGGGTACCGTGTTTACCCAGTTACTGGGTTGTGGAGGTCAGATAGGCAGTCGCTCCATGTAAAACACTGGTACTTAGCTGAATCCGATAAGACTGGAAGCCGACCCCAATATAGTTGGGAAAAGGCTAGGCAGATGATGATGTTATGGTTGTCTTGTCGCCTATATAACTAGTAGTTACCTGTATTACAGTGTAGTTAGGCTGATACGCTAAATATATCATTACTGTACGACCTATGGGTCATGGCCCGTCTGATCTATTGACTTCATTTTTTTTGTTTTTATTTTGATAATGTGACATTCGATTACCTTCATATGCTCAATATTTTGTATGCCTACGGGTGGGACATAGTATTGACCAACATTTCTTTATTTATAACATCTGTAATTTTACCCTATGTTCACAAAATTAATAAATGAATTTGAATTTGAAGTTAGCGCCAAGTGGTTGCGCAGAACATGATTTACGAACCTTAGGGTTGTTTTCTTCACGAGTGTATATACGCGAAAGTTCGCTAAGCTTATGTTCAAACGGGCCACGCACGACTTGTGTTACAATGTAGTCTAGTTCAGTTGGAAAATATAGCTTTACAATGTAATGATGAACTTAGGTGATCAAAGGAAATTTAATGGAGTCACAGGCAGGGCCTGCCAGCTTAGCGCTTTCAGCGCCAGATCTAGCGCTTGTTTTGTTCAATAGCGCGTTCTAGCGCCTAGCCCAAAATCTAACGCTTTTAGCAATCATATTATTATGATAGGCACATCTTGATACTATTATTTATTCTGTGATGTGCGTAACATAGAAGGAATCACTAAACATTTTAAAACTAGAAACACTTAAATCATGCTACTACGCGTTTTTGCTAAGACGAGTTGGCAGCACTGAACAGGAGAAAAGGCAGTCGCGAACCTCATAGCGAGTGCTTTCGTCCTATTGAATTATATTTCGTCGCTTCATTCTTCAGATATTTTTACTCATGTAGTCCCCTTCCCTTACGCTAGCAACTACGCAAGTATTTTTTTATTGTAGGTGCTCTTAACATACTGTACCCTACCTCGTTGTGTCGGCCAGTTGTAACCGTCAATGACCGTCATTCCTTTTTCGTGCGCCGAAACGAACGGACGTCTTCAACACTCAAAAAAAACTTTTTACAAAAAAATACTACCGACTTCCAAATAAAACTACAAAGTGAAAAATAACTTTATTTTTGGAAGTCGGTGTCTTTCGTAGTACCAATTTATTGCGTTATGGACACCGACTTCCAAAAATAAAGTTATTTTTCACTTTGTAGTTTTATTTGGAAGTCGGTAGTATTTTTTTGTAAAAAGTTTTTTATTTTTACTTTTTAGTTGTACCTACCTAATAGGCAAGTTGTTTAGTAAGTTACCTACTCGTATTTTTTTTTTTTTTTTTTTTTTTTTTTTTTCTGTATTAATAAAAACTAAGGTTCTTAATAATAAATTACAATCTAGCCTTAATAGACTAATAAGCAATTTAACTCTAACTTATAATTATATTGTATAATGTTATGACTAAGAATAGTGTCAATTTGCACTTTTATACAGTTCGGTAGCACTTTCTTAGAGTCTGATACGTTAAAAACACTTAGTTCACGTGTTACATGAATAGCACAGTATTGTTTGCTATTATTTTTTCACTTATTATACACTACACTAACTCAAATGGTTTAGTTCTCTTTAGCCTACGCACTATGTCCGTGTTATCTAGCAGCTGGATTGCTTCCACATTCACATGCCGATGAAGTCTGTGTTCGTGGGCTTCAGCAAAGTTTTGAATAACGGTCGTGACGAGTTTCATTTTAAGGTCGCGGTGAAGGTCGTCATTTCTGATGTACCATGGTGCATTAACAGCATCTCTGAGTACTTTATTTTGAAATTGTTGTATAATTTTAACATTGCTATGTTTAGTACAGCCCCATAGTTGAATACCATACGTCCAAATTGGCATAAGAATATGCTTGTATATTATAATTTTATTTTGTATTGATAGACAGGATTTCCTTCCAAGTAACCAATACATATTTTTGTACCGTATATCGAGTTCCTGTCTTTTCTTTTTGACGTGAGATTTCCAACGCAACTTGGCGTCAAGAGTTATGCCAAGGTATTTAGCTGTATTCGCATAAGGCACTTGCATGCCGTTTATATAGACTGGGTGGTAATCGCAGTGTTTATTAGTGAAGTCAATGTGAATCGATTTTGACTCATTCAGTTTGATCTTCCACTTTTGTGTCCAGTCGTAAACTTTGTTCACAGCTAGTTGGACTTTTTCTACTGCTTCTTTGTGGTTTGAACCAATAGCCATAATAGCAGTATCATCAGCAAAGGTCGCTATGGTGTTGTTTTCCAACTCTGGGATATCACATGTGTATACCAAGTACAGGATTGGGCCTAACACACTTCCTTGTGGTACTCCGGCCTTAATTGTTTTTAGCTCAGAATATGCGTCCTCTTGCCTTATCCTAAACATTCTGTTGCTTATATATGACTCTAGAATATCTGAAAATTCAGGGAGCATGCGTCTGAGTTTGTATATCAGACCCTCATGCCAAACTTTGTCGAAAGCTTGTGCGACATCTAGAAATACGGTGGCGCAGACTTGCTTGTTTTCGAGCGTTTTTTCGATGATGTTTGTTATTCTGTGTACCTGGTCTATGGTAGAATGTTTTTCCCTGAAACCAAATTGATGGTTCGGAATAAGTTCTTTTTCTTCTATAATTGGTTTTAGCCGTTTTAATAAGAGCTTTTCAAACAGTTTAGATAATACTGGCAGCAGGGAAATGGGTCTATAAGATGATGCTTCATGGGGTGGTTTTCCAGGCTTCGCAATCATTATGACTTCAGCAACTTTCCATGGCCCAGGTACATGTTTTAGCATAAATGCAGCGTTTATAAGTCTGGTCAGCTTAACTATGGCTTTGCGCGGGAGGTGTTTTAGAATTTCTCCTGTTATGAGGTCATAACCCGGGGATTTCTTCGAGCTTATGTTGTTTTTAATTTCTCTCACAACTTCTTTAGGAGTTACGAGCCGAATTCTTTGGTTTTGTGATACATTTTCACTCTCAGATATTTCTATGGAACTTTCATTAGGTTGAAAAGTAGCTTCTAAATATTGGGCAAACCTTACCGCTTTTTGTTCATTGCTTATGGCCCATTTTCCATCACTGTTTCTGATGGGAGGTATTTGCATAATCGGCCTTTTTAGTTTTCTTGTAGCTTTCCAAAGAGAGTAATCCGTTGATTGGTCGTTGGTTAGCTGCACAAGGTTGGAGTTCAGAGTTTCATCCTCAAATTGTATAATTTTCCTCTTTAATTGTTTAGTTAGGTTGTTTAATAGTGTTTTATCCCGCGGGCACCTTGTTTGCTGCCAGCGCTTTCTTTGTTTTCTTTTCTCTGATAGTAAATTCACAATATCCTTGGGATAGATATGCCCTTTATATTTCCGTTTTAATTGTGGAGTGTTGTTCCAAGCACATTGTTGAATGTTAACAACATATTTGTTTACTTCTGAGTCAAGCTGATCCTGATTTTGTATTGGAGTTTTTAGGTCGATTATTTTATCTAGATCAAGGGCAAAGCTGTCCCAGTCTGTAGACTTGTTAACCAGAGTTAGATGGTAATCTCTTAATATAATTTTTTGACTAAGTCTTAGTATGATCGGGGAGTGATCCGAATTCATAAAAAACTCTTCCTCCAAACTAACATAATTGGTGGATATGTTTTTACATATGAAAAAGTCTATGAGATCCGGTATTTTCTGATGATCAGTTGGCCAGTATGTTGGTTTGCCAGTGCTCATAACTTCACAATGTGTGTCTCTAACTGCGTTTAAGAGCTGTCTTCCCTTTGTTGTAGTCAGTCGTGATCCCCAATGCGTATGTTTGGCATTAAAATCACCGCCTAGGATGAATCTTTGACCCAAAACTTCAAAGAATTGCAAATATCGCTCTTTTCTTATCATATGCCTTGGAGGACAGTAAACAGCTGCTATGGAAACGTGACAAAATTTGGTTTTGACAGATACTGCTACAGCTTGGATGTCTGGTTCTTCAAATTTACTGTGCTCGTATAACGCCAGAATATATTACCAAAATATCATGAAACTTGAACATAACCGGTGAAATGAGAGATCTGCGTACCCCTTAAGAGCGTACTGGCGTGATGTTATGTTATGAAATGGTATAAACAACAAACAGACATGCGATTGCAGCAATCCCGAGAGATTTGCCGTTGTTTATTGAAGAGTTCTGTTCGAATTCGAATTTCTTCGTCAGTCCTTCACCAAATTAAAATGGGACCAATTTCGGAAAATACTCTTTCAAACAAAAAAAGAATTTTTAAAATCGGTCCACAATTGACGGAGATATCGGTGAACATACACAAAACATACAACCGAACATAGAACCTCCTCCTTTTTGGGAAGTCGGTTAAAAACAGTAGTTAAAAGTGATTTTAAGTACCAACTTACCAAGTATGCCGCCGAAGCGAAACGCAGAAGAGAAGATCGAGCATTACAAGAACAAAATACGGAAGTTAGAAAAGACGGCTCATCGTCGTAGAATAACATATATTTTTCGGATTCGGAACCATACCCAAGTAAGTAAAATTTCCTCATCGTTGGTGTTATAAAAGTGCTGTTATAAAGGAGCTCGTGGCTAAATAATAACAGCCGCACGGGTCGATCATCAAGGTTAAGCAACACTTGACGAGGTCGGTCCGTGTCTGGGTGACCATTTCAACATACCGAGTTTCCTCCGTGCCTCGGAAAGCACGTTAAGCCGTTGGTCCCGGCTGTCATTTGAAGATCTTTGGCAGTCGTTACGGGTAGTCAGAAGCTTGAGATCTGACACCAGTCTTGCCAAGGGGTACCGTGTTACCCAGTTACTGGGTTGTGGAGGTCAGATAGGCAGTCGCTCCATGTAAAACACTGGTACTTAGCTGAATCCGGTAAGACTGGAAGCCGACCCCAATATAGTTGGGAAAAGGCTAGGCAGATGATGATGGTGTTATAAAAGTGATTTAAAAAACTAAAATATAAACATGCCTGGAGGTTGCCCGAGATGGTAACACGATGGCTATTTATATACCTACCTGTTACTTTACTAAGTAACCCAATAATACCGGGAGATTGCCCGCGATGGCAACACGAAGGTTTAATCATACCGGGAGGTTATCCGAGATGATAACACGATGGTTAAAAATAGAACAAACACGGTTTCTACAAACTAGAATCACGTGTAATACTGTTCTTATGTACCTTCTTACGAATTCTCCGCCAGAATAAAATATGACTACCCTCATAACTTATAATAAATGTTACCAGGTCCAATTGAAACTCCAAATATTTTGGCGGCGTTAGGCGAAATTACAGACGAGACACCGGAGTTTGGCGAGCAAATTCATGAAAATCTCGCCAAAATATGGTTACCTTTGTTGAAAAAGGGTATGAGAAAAGAAAGTAGGAAATTATTATTTATTTTGAGGTGACAGAGACAGAGTCGACGATGGAGTGAGCTTACCCAGAAGAAGCCTGTTCACTCTAACTTTGAAGAGATTCGGGTTGTATGCGTTCGGAAACACAGACGCAGGCAGTGAGTTCCACTCTTTTGCTGTGCGCATTATGAAGGATGTTTGGAAGCGCTTGGTGCGAATTGGTGGAATAGCAACTAGGTGAGCATGGTAACTTGCAGTGCGTCTAGATGTCCGATGGTAGAAGGGGGCCGGTGGGATGAGGTCGTGGAGTTCAAGAGCACACTCGCCAAAAATACAGTCTGTAGAAGACCGACAAGCAGGCAACCTTACGGCGATGAGCTAAGCTGTGAAGCTTGGCATCCACCAGTTTGACGTCACCAATTAGTCTCTTGGCTCTGCGTTCCACCGAGTCAAGCGCGGCAAGCTGATATTTTCCGATGCTTCGAAAACAGGGTGGGGAGCATTTTGTGATTGAATCGCGCTCATGGATCATGGAAGGAAACCGAAAGAGAATGTCATATAAATTACTTAGAGTTATTAGCTAGTTTCTTAGCACTAAACACCTTTGCGAAGGAACGATCAAATTGTTCCATATTGTTAAGAGTTGACAATAACACAGCGTTGAGTTATATTAATCTTCTTCTTCTTCTTAGCGTGTCGATGGCAAATATAAATAGTTAAATATTGTGTTTGGCCCAGAACTCAGTCACGGCAATACCATTCGGTGACGCAGTCATAAGGTCTTCGTAAGTACAGGTGACAGGGCATGCTGCGCACTCCGTGAGATGGGCCATTGTCTGCGGAGAGATGCTGCACAAGCACTGAAGACTAGCGCCATCAGAGAACCCCCACCCGAGGAGGTATTAATAGAATGGGAGGAGTACAATATCCCCACTTACACGATATTGCTTATCAAATTTGGCAATGGTGCGAGAAGCGGAGCATATGGATATTTGCATCCTACATTATCACCATTCAAAATATCGAAGCTGATATTGAATCAAGAAAAATTTATCCCGATATAGAATGGAGCTTATCAGATCAAGCATTCAAAACTATAATTCGTAAATTAGGTCAACCTGTAATTGATTTATTCGCTTCTCGCATTAATGCAAAATGCCATTTGTACGCATCCTGGTTTCCTGACCCAGACGCGTCTTTTGTCGACGCATTTACAATTAATTGGAAACATAATTTTTTTTACGCTTTTCCTCCATTCTCATTAATACTTAAAAGTGTGAGGTGTGTGGTATACTAGTATTCCCATGGTGGCCATCAAAGCCATGGTTTCCTATAGGGAACTATCCGCAAAGCTGCGCTCAGATGGCGCCACAGGTTTCTGCGTAAACAAACTAGAGAAGGGCGTTTTCGGTTTTTTGCGCAAACGGTTATGTATGTGTTTTCATATCGATATCGTAAACGGTTTTCAGATATCGATATCAGTAGTACAGTTTACAAAAGTTAAAATGTTATTTAGATGAGCAAACTAACAACGAACAAATATGACAAATAACAAATAAATATGATTTGATTTGATTTGATTTGATTTGATTTGATTTTGAACACGAAATAATACTTAGAAAGATAGGTAGCGTATATGGTTCCTAACGTTTGTGAAGTTTGCGTTTTGTTCGTAGTTCGTACGTTCTCGCATTGTTAGGGTTTTAAGTTTTGAATTATTCGTTCTCACACGCTAGTAAGGTTTTTATTACATACAGCTTTTGTAATATCGGTTATTTTGATATCGATATCGATATGATATGATATCTAACACATATCCGATATAAGTTACGTTTAGATATATCAAATATCAAAGTCGCAGTTTATATATACAAAATATAAAACAAATAGTGAAAGAAAAATGAAGCTAACTAACTTCCCCAATATTATTATTTGGTTTTTGAACACAAGTTATCTTAAAAACAGTAAAAAAGAGTTCGGTAACCACAAACAGTAGTAGACGCCATGTTGTTATGTTTTTGTTTACTCAGAGCCGTCAAGCGCCATCTGGCGGGAGCAATTGGCAGTAATGTTCCCTATTGTTACAGAATTAATCTCCTCAGAAATAATATTTTTTGAACCCAATAAAAACTTGCTTCTGTCCTCTTCCAGGGATCACCACCACCCGCTGCCCAGTCATCTTACACTGGCTGCAGCGATACTCTCCGGGAAGCCTTCTTCCGACGTAACATCCCCGTAGAAGCAATTGATCTCATGTTAGCATCGCTTTCTGATAATACCAAAAACCAATATAGCGTTTCATACAAACACTGGTGGCAGTTCTGCACAAAATTGATACTTTTGAGAGCACTTTTCTGACAACAGAGTTTAATAAAGGTGCCTCGTAAGGATCCTTGAATGCCCACAGATCCGCACTCTCGTTACTATTAGGCAACAATATTGGTTCTGATGAATGCATCAAACGTTTGTTAAAAGGAGCCTATTATATACCTAGCAGGCCAAAATATACACAAACGTGGGACTCAGAATCAGTGCTTAATCTAGTTTCTAAATCTAAATGGTACCCGAACCGAGATTTAAGGCGGAACCACACTTACGTGTCGTGACGTGGCGTGGCGCGGAATCTACAAATCAAACGACTCTTAGCCTAAGTTATAACACAACGAGTTTTGTAGCCAATCAACTGCGTCAGAAGGCGCCATGCCACGATACGTAAGTGTGTTTCCGTCTTTAGATTTAAGTCAATTAACAAAAAAATTAGTTACATTACTGGCCTTATGTACGGCACAGCGAGTGCAAACTCTTTCCCTAATAAAACTAGAGAATATAAATATCTCCACAAATGGAGTAAAAGTAGTCGTAACAGACGTTATCAAGACTTCGGCTCCAGGAAGAGAACAACCCGTACTATTCCTTCCTTATTTCGTAGAGAATAAAATTATTTGTCCTGCTACCGTACTCACAGATTACTTAGCTATGACAAAAGACCTAAAAATATAAATAACTTAATTTTAACAATTAAAAAACCTAACAAGGCGGCCACAGCTGAAACTATAAGTCGATTGATATTTGTGCTATCAGAAAGCGGTTGCGATACATCAATATTCAGTGCACACAGTACACGACACGCCTCAACTTCTTCGGCAAGCTCGGCAGGCGTGTGCATTGATACAATTCGAAAAACCGCGGGATGTACCTACCAGTCGTTCTCAAACGTTTGCCAAGTTTTATAAACTTAATATAATTAATGAAGCCGAGTTTGCAGAATCAGTATGCCTACCTACAGTTGTAACAATAATAAAATTTATTGATTGTAAGAATTGATTGAAAATCAAACGCAAATCGTAATAATTATAGAAGAACATTCCTTACTTTTCAAAATGTAATTCTCATACTCATAACTCATCACTCTTAACATCTACATGGTTAAAAATATCTGAAGAATGAAGCGACGAAATATAATATATGATCAAACGAACTTCCAAGTGAAGTTCGATCATGACTAAATGAGTCGCTTCATTCGAAGATTTAATTTCCCAACCCGCCCTAAAGAACCCTGAACAGATTTGAAAAATCACAACTTAATAATCATCTCTAAAAAATTACGGTTACAACTGGCCGACACAACGAGGTAGGGTCACAGATTACTAAATAGTTACTTCGTAAGTACAGTATGTTAAGAGGTTACTCAAACTCACTTTTGTTACTCAACAAAAAAAAAACTCTTTTTTAAAAGACGTGCGTAGTTGCTAGCGCAAGGCCAGGGGACTACATGGTTAAAAATATCTTCGAATGAAGCGACTCATATAGTCATGATCGAACTTCACTTGGAAGTTCGTTTGATCATATTGTTAAACTGTGAATTAAGTCCATATATATACTTTAATAACGACTTGTAGTTACCGTACCACTTCTTTGATTTATATTATAGATTTTGCCGATAATTTTGCCCTGAGACACGACTAAGAAACTGGGAGCGAGAGGGGTTCTAGAAAGATAGATAGGACGCGTCACGGATGACGTAAAGTAGGTACCTACGAATGGTGATGCGTTGGGCTGTTAAAAATTAATTAATTATTTTTAATACTTCATGCATTGTCTATCAGTCGACTTCAACAACCAACCAATGCGCGCGTTTGACAATACCTTCGACATAGTTATTTTCACACACGCACGACCTAGGACGCCGCACTTCATAATTGGTATATCAACATAATATTGTTCGGCGCAGAGCAGGCAATGATCATGTTGAGGATGTCATACTCTTACCATTGAATTAATAATACGATTTAAATTATTTTGAAGAAGATTTGAGAAGAACTGTGACCAAGTGCGAGTCGGACTCGCGCATGAAGGGTTCCGTTCTAAAATCGCAAAAAACTACCAAAAAATCACGTTTGTTGGGACCCCACTTAAACATTTATTTTATTCTGTTTTTAGTAATTGTTGTTATAGCGGCAACAGAAATACATCATATGTGATCATTTCAGCTGTCTAGCTATCACGGTTCATGAGATACAGCCTGGTGACAGACGGACAGGCAGACAGATGGATCGTGGAGTCTTAGTAATAGGGTCCCGTATTTACCCTTTGGGTACGGAACCCTAAAAATGCATTTTGCTCGGGTAATTCAATCACGCACAGTGGCAACACATCGAATTGACTATGAGTGAGTATGAATTACTTTTGAATGACGTCAAAATCATGTCTATGCGTGACCGGTCGCCATGTTGAGTGCCGAAAGTACTCTGCGGTTTTGTATAGATGTGTGCCGTATATATACGTTTCTCTGTGTAGTTGTGCTGTCAAACAGTTGCTTGCTCAAAATATTTTTGTTATTTTAAAAGAAAAATACGTCTAGAAACTAGGTATTTTGGTGATTTGAGTTTGGAAATTAATAGGAAAATCATGCTACCGTGTTGTATAAAACAGTGTAGTGCGAGAAAAAACAAAAATGGGCAGCCATCTTAAGTGCCCGATTTTTGTAGGTATGCACGATAATTTCGTAGGTATGGCAAGTCCATAGGTTTCTAAGTCAGTGCAACTCGCCATTTCATCCATAGACATATTATATATTATGGACTGGAAATACATACAAAAAAAAGGTAACCTAACCTAACCTAAACCTTAAAATGTCACATAAAATGGCTGCCGATGCTATGTTTGTGTCAATCACGGAACACACACACTCACAAATTTCAATAATACAAAAGTAAACAACCATTTGACAGCAGGATTACCACGAACACAACCACAAAATTCGTCACCTAATATCACAGAATAAATAATAGTAAAGGATTCGAACGATTAGAAGATCGGTTTTAAGTCATCGTTCTTTGCTGCAAAAATCATAGAATTAATAACGTGACTAACGTGCGAGCCGAGCGGTAAGCGGCAACCTAATACTTCAGTCCCAGAATCTATGTATTTTCCTATCAAAATTGAACAAAGTAAAATAACATAAAACATTATCTCATTAGGCTGAACTAATTGCCGTTACTTTCGCGAAAAAAAGTTCATGAACGTTCCGTTTCATATACTCGCATTCATTTTAAAAACAAAGTGTCCATTACATTAAGGAAACGTCTTGCCGTAAAAACGAAACATAACGTAAAAATATTTTGCACTAAGATTTCAATATTTTTATTATGAATTTTTTAGAAGCTCGTAACTAATTCATATATAAATTCATCGTAATAAAAAAAAAAACTATGAATTACCACATGCAGATAATGTATAACCAACAATTACCTACATAATCGGTTACTGGCATTTAATTTTGCGGAGATATCTCTAACCTAAGTTTAATTTGTCTTCTGTCTGCTACTTTTAGGGTCATATAAATTGTCGTTTTATTCAGTTTTACCTATCCTATCCTCTTCATTTCACTCAGATAAAAAGTACGTAGATCTACTTATTTTTCTTCATAGAGCAACACGGACCAGAGGGGAGTAGCCATACGCAGGCGTTCCCCTCTGTCAAAGTACAAGACCACGCGGTCCTATGCGTTCAATAAAACTAGTTGCAGCCCAACTGCGCAGTAGACTAAATATACGTAGTATCTCTAAGTAGTCTGTGGACTAAATCTAGTTACGCGACTGAATCGACGTCCTAAAAAAGTGCCGAATTGTTCTGTTTTTTGCTGCGAAAAGAGATCTGCCACGTCAAATTTACAAAAAGATGGCGTTACCTTTCATATGTAAGTAATTTTTAATCACATTATTACTATTTACTTCTATAAAACTTAAAAATGACAATATTATCGGTAGGTAGTGACGTTTCGGATTTGTTTACCAACACAGGCCGCTCGCCCTCATACAATAAGCGGATCGGTCGAGCGACTGATCCGAGTTTGTTTTCGAGTAGTCGCTGTCGCCGAGCGAAAGTGTTGTTACCGGTTTGTTTGTAAATAGTTATCGATAAAAATGGCAAAGGAGTCTATATCCATACAGAGACATTTTTGAGATTAAGTTTTCTGATTTGAATAAAATGTTATAGTGTAAGCTTTATTTTATTATACATAGTTGAATAATAAAATAAAGTTAAATTAAAATTACAATACTTACGAGTATTAACACATATTATTAAAATTACTTAGTGTGAACTTTAACTATAATGTTTTTTAATTTATTTATTGCAGGTTTCCTAAAGATCCAAATTTAAGGGATACATGGAAGAAATTTTGTAATAATACACTTACCTGGATTATATTATTATTAATAAAAAAGGCAGACCCACAAAAATGTATACGTCATATTTATACAAAACTTATCCATTTTTAAAACCAGTGATAGATACAACTATCATGGTTTTTAAAATGATCTAAAAATTAAGTTTGTGTTAATTATTGTAGTACATAATAAATAAAGTCAATCTTTATATAATATCTACCTTTGTATCACTTTATAAACCTAATATTCCTAACCGAGTTCTTGAATTTATCGATAATGCGTATCGACAGTAGTTACAACAACGGCTGTAAGCATATTGTCAGTGTAGTTGCGTTATCTCATTATACTGTTATGACACAGAAAGTATCTATGTGTGTGTGAAATTGTTAGTGTATTTTTATATTTTTATGTGTGAGTTTCGTAGTAACAGACGATTATTTTTGTGTGAGAATTTGAGAAAGTGTGGGTAGAGCAGATTTCCTTCCCCCCGCAAAAAATGACAGACAGTTTTGTATCGGGAAAACACGCTATGGCTACTCCCCTCCGGGCCGCCGGTGGTCCGTGTTGCTCTATGTTTTTCTTATGCAAATTTTACTATTTCTACGTAATTTTCGGCTCTTGCCTACGGCTACGTCTTTCTCAAAAGCCGAGTTGGCATCACTGCTCAGAAAGTGGCCATCCCTCTGTCAAAATTTCAGTAATGTCAGTGTGTGTCAGTGAAACTGACCGTCAAACAATGTAATTTGTAAACAAGCAAGATTAATGTTAATTAAACCTTAGTTTTACTGTATATATGTAAAAACGCTACAACACATTAATTAAGTAATCAAAGTATTGAACTAAATTTAATCATAATTTATACAAAAGTTTTAAGTACCTAAAATGTCAGACGTAGAGGTGGAAGTTCCTACTACGTTTAAAAAACGTAATCTAAAGAAAAGAGGCGGTAGAAAACGAAAAACATCAAGTTCGGAAGGTAATATACAAGTCATGTATGTAATTGCTTAAATTATTAATTACTTAACTAAAAAGTTGTTAATTTATCTTTGAGGTTATGTTTGCGACTCAAAAATAACTAGAAGAATTTGCGTTTGATTATGCCTTTTGACTCGTCGGTCTCAAGCGCTACTATTGAGCCTGATGTCCTAGGTTCGATACTCTGGTCAGTCAAAGTGATATTGGGTAAATTACCAATATGAAATATCTGGAATTTGTCAGTAGCACCCTGGAGTCTGGCTTTGTTCCCAGTTGATGGTATAAGGCTCGCCCCCCAAAACATGGGGTTTGAATATAACTGGTGAACCTGCACCTCTGACCTACTTTTTGTGCAATTTAGTTGTCATGTTGAATGCTTTCAAAACAATATGGTATTGATCTAAGAAATTGAGTTTGACGAGTGTTGTAGCAACAAAACATTAAATTAGTTTCAGACATACTTTGAATAAATTTACACAACAACTTGGGCCATGAAGACATTTTCTGAATTATTATATTACTAGCAACCTGCCCCGGCTTTACCTGTGACAAATACACTAAAACCTTCTTCATTTTTCACTCTTTTTATTGGTGAAAACCGCTTGAAAATCCGTTCATTAGGTTTTGACTTTATCTATATGTACTTCGTTTTATTCTATGTAGTAATTTAGCTGTTGCTCATAGCTCTGTCCATGTTTATGATTTATCCATATTAATTTACGAAAGTAACTGTATCTGCAGAAAACCTCAAACGGCGGAATTTTTGTTTGAAATATTGAATATTCGTTATATGTTTGAGATGTTTGGGGTTGAAACATAAGGTCCATGGGGTCCGAGTGTGCATCGTGTTTTTTTAGACATTAGCACAAGCATTGCCACCTAACGTGGCAATGCTGCCAGCATTTTGACCACGTTTCCCATTGACATAATGTGGACGTATTTTTTGATGTGCAGTGAGCCCTTTTCCCTCTTCTTCAGAATCAGAATCAGAACTTTATTTGTTAAACATAGGTTACACAGTGTGTGAGATGTTACAAAAATTTAAGGAGACCATCTATGTTTTGCCATGAGGTGCGCAAATATGATTTGCAATTTCAAATATAATGAATTACTGTTACATTAAATGATTACAAACAATAAAATAAGCCAGAAGCTAAGATTTAGTATACAGTTACACATTCCCGAACATAATATGTTAAGTCAATAAAACATCTCCATTATATCAACAATTAAATTTACCAGTATATTAGTCTATGAGTTAAGTAACTCTACCCTTTGTATTTCTTTTACGTTGGTTTTTTATTAGTTTAAATATTTTATTCATGAAAATATTATTCCTAAAATGTGATGACTCTACAGTTAAACGCTCAGAAAATTAAACGCTTTTATCTGGCTATGACCTTTTGAAGTTACATAAATATTTATCTTAAATATTCTTTTTTTTGCTATTTCGATTGAGTTTAGGGATGTTTTTAACAGAACATCAAGTCTGTATCTGTATACTGTAAAGGCCCAACCCTTTGCAGTATAAAACACCCCCTATTCACCTGTTATATTTTAGTCCCATGTAATAGGGGTGCACAGGTCTTTAGGCTACTACTTTCTTTCTGCTGCATCAACCTTATTTGTTTGCCTATCATTCATAAATGCCTCCTCCAACTGCCTCCGTAAAATTCTGCCACAAGCTGTTCTTTTCCTCAAATTCTCATTACAAATACCAATTCAATTCAATCATTTATTTCGGACCGTTTGTTTGTTTTTAAAAAAAAAGATTGATGATTATTTATTATTTATCTATACTAATATTATAAAGCTGAAGAGTTTGTTTGTTTGAACGCGCTAATCTCAGGAACTACTGGTTGGAATTGAAAAAATATTTTTGTGTGAGATAGTCCATTTATCGAGGAAGCTTATGGCTATATAACATCACACTACAACCAATAGTAGCAGAGCATAAATGAAAAATGTTTCAAAAACGGGAAAAAAAAATCCTTTTTGAGAGCTTTCGGTATGAAGGCTAGGTAGGGTAGATGGGTAGGTAGGTAGCTAGTTGACGGGAGCGAAGCCGCGTGGGACACCTAGTATAAATTTAATTTATATCATTATTTTGGTTCGATGTTTATGTTTACCTACTTAAATACATGAATTGATATCCTCATGACTAACATAGATTTACTGATGACAATTTTCTTTTTATATTTTCCATCTGTATGTACATTATGGATGCAATAAATTTAATTTGAATTTAAACTAAACATCTTTATAATATTTCAGAGAAAAACAGCTCGGATTCTGATGAGCAGACTGTGGTACAACCTACGAAGAAACCTCAGAAGGAGAACCCGAACATACAGCGAACTGCCGGCCCTAAGCGGAGTAAACCTGAAGTAGATGTTGGAGGTAGTGACAGCAGTGATGACGAGAAAGTAAGTACTACAATATCATCACCAGCCTCTATTTTTTTTTTAAATCTTTAGTCTCGCGCTTGACCACTATCTCACCTGATGGTAAGCGATGATGTGGTCGACGGTGAAGCACGCTTGCCTAGAAAAAACCCGTTCACTCTTGACTTAAAGACTCCTAGATTGTAGCTATCGGGCAACACAGACTTCGGCAGGGAATGCCATTCCTTAGCTGTACACATAATAAAAGTGTTCCCAAAACATTTTGTGCGTATGGGTGGGATGTCCACCATGTACCGATGACGGATTGCCTTACGTCTGGTAGTCCGATGATGGAACGGGCTGGGTATAGGCCTATCCAATGGTGGCTAACGTTTTATTGCTCACCAGTTGGCGATACTGATGATTAAGGCCCAGTTTTTGATCGGTAGTTAGTTTAGTTTAGTTTTTGTGATGCGAACAAATATCAATCTGCCTAGCCTTTTCCCAACTATATTGAGGTCGGCTTCCAGTCTTACCGGATTCTGCTGAATACCAGTGTTTTATATGGAGTGACTGCCTATCTAACCTCCACAACCCAGTAACTGGGTAACACGGTACCCCTTGCCCCTTGGCAAGACTGGTGTCAGATCTCAAACTTCTGACTACCCGTAACGACTGTCAAAGATCTTCAAATGACAGCCGGGAACAACGGCTTAACGTGCTTTCCGAGGCACGGTGGAAACTCGGTATGTTGAAATGGTCAGCCATCCACGTATCAGAATCAGAATATTTATTTGTGAAACATAGGTACTTACATAAAGATCTTAGGTTAATTATAAAGGGCGCTATGTTTTGCCGTGAAGGCGTACAAATATTGATAAGAATAAAAGCAAAAAATAAAAGAAAATAAAAAATCTAACATAATAAAACAAATACCTCGTCAAGCGTTGCTTAACCTTGATAATCGACCGGTGCGGCTGTTATTATTTAGCCAACAAGCCTTGTGATGCCAACAATCGATGAATAAAATCGTTTCGGTTGAGCCAGTGGTTAAAATATGCTAACTAATGGTTTAAATTTTCGGTAAATCATCAATTGTAGGAGTCAACAGTCTGAGGTCTTCACTAGTAAGGGAATTCCTTTGCCTTGCCGAATTCACTTACGAAATAAGGCTGCAGGTCTACCTTGCGGTCATATATTATTTTGTGATCGTCTGTAGAAAATCTTAATATTTCACAAAACTCAATAAACAATCGAAGCTTTTCACGCCATCTAGTGCAATTTTTTTGAACCAAATTTTATTTCTTCGCGTTGAATGCCCGTGGTCCTTACTTACCGCTTGTATCTTCATCATATCAGCCGAAAGACGTCCACTGCTGGACATAGGCCTCCCCCAAGCGTCGCCACATTGACCGGTCCCGTGCGTCCCGCAACCAGCGGATTCCTGCAACCTTCACCAGGTCATCGGTCCACCTGGTGGGAGGCCTTCCAACGCAACGTCTTCCGGTTCGCGGTCGCCACTCCAGAACCTTTCTGCCCCATCGGCCATCCGTTCTGCGAGCAATGTGCCCTGCCCACTGCCACTTAAGTTTGGCAATTCTTCGGGCTATGTCGGTAACCCTGGTTCTCTTACGGATCTCAACATTTCTGATTCGATCACGCAAGGAAACGCCGAGCATAGCCCTCTCCATTGCCCTTTGAGTGACTGTGAGCTTTCTGATAAGGCCCATTGTTAGCGACCACGTCTCAGAGCCATATGTCATCACTGGCAACACACACTGGCTTGTATCTTATTTTGTATCTTTTATTTTTTCAGGCAAAACAGCGAACCACACTGTCAGTGCAGCAGCAGAGAGAGAACGCGACGGCGACATACGAGATGGACACGGAGAGAGACAGGGACGCTCAGGCCATCTTTGAGAAGGCACAAAAGATTAATGAAGAGCTGTCCGGACAGGCTGATGATAAGGTACTGTTGATTTACAAACAAAATGGCTTCTACAAGCAGTTTCACCGTGTCAAAGTCGGAAATTATCCCATGGGAGCGTAGTACAGCCGGGCGAGCAGGCCTACTGTGATAGGCTTTAGTAACAAATTTTAATACAAATTAGGAGCAAAATCCGTGATAGAATGCGTGATTTAAGTCTATCGGCCGTGCTCGCCCGTCAGGGATGAAACCAAAAAAGATGAAACGTACAATACCACAACCTTTGGATTCGAGATGGAAACATTTAATTTAAAATTTAATAACACAAAAACCTCTAAAAAGTAAAAAATAAGCCTCGTATTCGCGTCGGGGAACCGAAAAAAGTTTACAGCAGTTTATTTTATTTACGACGTCGCGAGAACGAGACTTATACACGCTTTAATCAACAATCTATCGAAGCACATATTTATGACATGATTTCTTGCGAAAAAACCTAGATTCAAAAAGTAAAATGCGGATAACTTTTAATCAACCATAGCTAAGAACACTCTCGACAAAGTCACCTTTAAAAAAAAATAAAAACAATATCAAAATCGGTTCATCCGTTCGGGAGCTACGATGCCAGTCAGACACACACACATACAGACACGTTAAACTTATAACAACCTGTCGTTTTTGCGTCGGGGGTTAATAAAATGGTTGTGAATAGCTATGCTGCACAGACTGGTATTTGACCCTAAAAGTTGGCCAAAAATATTTGGTTCGCCTAATAGCTGCCTAACAATGTTTAATTTCAGTTTTAGCTTGGAAAAGGTAAATAAAGGCATACGCAATATATTCAAACATTTATTCGTCATTTTCGTCGTCATCTTCAAAACTTACATTTAAAATGTCACATTCTAGTAACTTCATTGACTGAGTATGGAAAAACCTACGGTGCCTACGGAAAAAAACCACCAACAATAGAGGAGTACTTTGGAGTGACTGTTTCGCACTTCATTACATCCTAAAAGGTCTAATCTATAACGAACCATTACAATTTTGGGTTAGAAATGATGAGAAATATATTAAAACTCCCTTTTTTCTTCCAAAATGTGGTTTTTTAAAGCAGTTTCATGGTGCTTACTTCTCAAGGATATTAATGAAAAAAGGCAATAGATAAGTTGTTAAAATTAATACAAAATAAATTGTAGTTCTAAAAACTAAAAAACACGCTTTAATGGTAAATTGATCTAAAAAGTCGCTAATCCTGAAGATCTTGGTAAGGCAAAACAAACACACAAACAAACTATTTAAACGCGCCCGGTAGAATCAACTTTCATTATTTGTAAATTTTAATTTTTGTTTGTCGTTCAAAAGTGCCGCTTATTGGCCTAGTTGAATAAAAATATTTGACTTTGACTAAATTATTGCATTGTCATCGGTCCTTGATAAGTGTGCAAAGTTTCAAATCAATCCCACGTTTTGAAGGGGGTGAAAATCACGTTCAAAGATTCCGTTACATTGATACATAGATACATACCAAGCTAATAAAAGCGTGTTAATAAAATACATACCTGGTTGTGAACAATCCATAGTGAAAACCAACAAAAAATCATTCAGTCACAAGATGGCAAATATTTGAATACAACGAAATCTGAGCGCATCGAAAAATCACACGAATATTTTTGGCGAACGGTAACTTCCGACGGAGCCCGCTTTCTGTTTTTTGCTATTGTATGGAGCGGTTATACTAGTTTTTGGAAACAATGGCTTACGAGGGAGTAGAACTAATATAAAAAAAAAAGATTTTGGCCAACTTTTTGGGCCAAATACCAGTCTGTGCGCTGATTGACGGGAAGTCATGTTTACACTGGCCTAAATGGGTACGAAAAAGTTTGATTCTTTTTATTTAAACCACGCTTCTCTCCTTGAGTCATAATAAGTTTCTTTATAAAAACACAACCCTTTTCTTGTAGTCGGGTAAAAAAACTAGCTTATGCCCGAGACTTCTACCGCGTCAAACTCGTCTCAAAATATGAGTATTAATTGTTATGCACGGAAACCTAATTATTCTTTTTAAAAACAAGCTTTTTAGCTAACCATGCATTGTCATCCAAACTAAACGTGTATGCAAAATTTCATCTTAATCAGTGGAGGATAACTGCTTTAAAATTCAGTTGCAAGATTTGACCCAAACACACTTACATACATACATTGCAAGTTAATATAAAGCTTGTAATAATATTAGCTATCTAGCAGTGAAAGTCCTGTCAAAATCAGTCCAGCCGAAGATTAGTCGGAAAAAGCAGACAGTAACACGTTAATTTTTTTTTTTTTTTTGATATATTGTACAAAAAAAAAAACAATATTAAATTAAAAGAAAAAAAAAGAACATAAAAAGCAATTATATTGACATTACTAAAAGACATTTCAATTTTATTTTATTTGTATAGATTTTAGCATCAAATCTAATTAAAATGAAGTCACACTTTATTCCAGTTATACCGCGGCATGAATAATTACGCGCAATACTACAAGAAGCGTGACACAGCGGCCGGTAACGCGAGCTCTGGTCTGGTCCGGAAGGGCCCTATTAGAGCGCCGGCCAATCTGAGAGCTACGGTCAGGTGGGACTACCAACCTGACATCTGTAAAGATTACAAGGAGACAGGGTTCTGTGGGTTTGGAGGTCAGTATCAACAAAATTGTAGAATCCTTATTACTACCACAGATAATATAATACTAGCATACAGATGCTTCATCCCATACAAAGAAACCGTGCCGACGTAACTGGCGTTTTTCGTCTGATTAAACCGATTATTTTTTGTCCATCAATCGCGTTCGGTTGCGTTCTACGGCAATAGATGGTGTTAGCAGCGACTTGCAAGTAAAAGGGTTTACTAGGTTCGTGAATATTTTTTCTTTAAATACAGTGAAGGTTTGTTTTATACTATCAGAGATGAATTTATTTTATTACAACGGTTGGGAACCAATTACAGTAAATAAAATTTGGAGTGGCAAGGGGCTAACAAAGAAAATTTGGGTCAAATAAATATTACTAGATGGGGCGATATGCATTGATTTGTTATTGAATTGTGTGTAAAATTATCATTTTCAAGAATTGACCATACAAATTGTATGTTCTTGTTTAATCAACTCTCTAAAGCACAAAATTATGGAATTTGGGCTCTTAAATCACATTTCAAAGATTATATGAATGGATCATTTAAAATTGATTCCAATAGATGGCGCGGTTTTAAATTTCTGAGGCTTTCCACTCAATTGTTTAAATTTGCATTTAAAAATAATCAGCTTAATCAAACGAAAGCCGTTACGTCGGCACGGTTTCTTTGTATGGGATGAGGCATCTGTATGCTAGTATTATATTTTCTGTGTTAAGGTGAACTAATAATTTTTTAAGTAAGGCTGCCCACACACCTACAATATTATTGCGTCATATAAAAAAATTGGCTATTCGAAGCACTTATACTAGGCAGATGAAGTCGCGGGCAACAGCTAGTAGACTAATAAATATTAGGTTTCCCTAACGATGACAGAAGATTTGGATACCACTAATGGGATCGAACAGAATATCAGCGTTACGTATATTTGTCCAGCGTGAGCTTGACGCCCGTTTGATGGATCTTACCACCGATTTCTTAAGGGCCTTACACCACTTTTGTGCCGTAAAACGGTTACTTTCTAAAGCATACTCCTTAATAACGGCTAGGTTAAAAGGTGTTTTTTTTTTATTATTGATTCATTTACATAATTTGAATAGTGGATTTTTCGTGTAACTAATAGAATTGCTGTAAAAAAATATTAACAACACGATATACTTTCGCTACTTTTTGATATTACTCCAAAACGACTTGGATGTTTAAAAATATTTTTATACAGACAAAATATGGCTAGAATTTCTTCATAACTGAATATATATATATATATATATATCATAGATATTTTGCAAACAAAACTGTCCAAAAAAAGGTTCAGTATTGATATTCTGGCGCACGGTACTGCGTTAACATTGGGGGATAGGGGGTAATATACGCCTTATTTTTATCAATGCGTAACTTGAAAACCTGTAAAAATTTGTTAATGACTATATTTTTTTTTAAAACGTTGCCCCACTCTTGGAATTTCTTCCTGTATCGTGGGTTGGTTTACAAACATATAAACTCACATACGCAACACCCAGAGCCGGAACAACTGTCTGTAGGTCATACAGATATTTGTTCCGTGCGGGAATCGCGCGACACGCAGCGCAGCAGTCAATCACTCAACCACTGCGCCAACCGTGCGCTCAAACTTCTAAAATCCTTAAATGTCTTGTTTTTTTTTTTGCATCCAACAATTTATCTTCTGTATTAATATTATATCCATCACTTTTCAGACTCCTGCAAGTTCCTTCACGACCGTTCAGACTACAAGCACGGCTGGCAGCTGGAACGCGAAGAGTCTGAGCAGGGCAAGGCCGGTGGCGGGGGCGGCGACTCCGACTACGAGGTCCATAGTGATGACGAGCTGCCTTTCCGCTGCTTCATCTGCAGGAGCAGCTTCACCAGCCCCGTTGTCACCAAGTAAGCGCCATTTTGGTGGAATTTGTGAAATGGTAGTGTTTAATGGTAGAGATGGTTGTATGCATCGCATGGTCATGGGTCATGGTTGGTGGCCACACCTCACAAGAAAGAAGAAGAAGAAGATGGTCATGGTCATCATCATTTCAACCGAAAGTGACGTCTTTCGGTTGAACCGAAACCGACCGACCGGTCCTGTGTATCTCGCATCCGTCAGATTCGCGCAGTCTTAACCCATCGGCCATCGCTCCACCTAGAGAGAGGCCTTCCAACGCTGCGTCTACCCGTACGCGGTCATCACTCCAGGGGGGTGACCATAAGCTCTAGAGCGGTATCAATTTGAGAACGAATAAGGGACAGATGTATATGACTTGTATACATCAAAAAGACTTGTGTGCAATTTTGCTCTTGCTAGGTGTAATTTTACTCTTACTAGGTGTAATTTTACTCTTACTAGGTGTAATTTTACTCTTACTAGGCGTATTTTTACTCTTACTAAGTGTAATTTTACTCTTACTAGGTTTAATTTTACCCTTACTAGGAGTAATTTTACTCTTATTAGGTGCAATTTTACTCTTACTAGGTGTAATTTTACCCTTACTAGGAGTAAATTTACTCTTACTAGGCGTATTTTTACTCTTACTAAGTGTAATTTTTTTTTTATCCTAACTATTTATATCTCTTTGTCTCCAGATGCAAACACTACTTTTGCGAGAAATGCGCCTTGGAAAACTACAAGAAATCAACGCGATGTTTTATATGCAACGCCCAGACCAACGGTATGTTCAACCCCGCTAAGGAGTTGGAGGTTAAGCTGGCACGGAGGCACAGTGATGACGAAGATGATGATGATGATTGATAAATAAAGTTGTACAAAATAATGTTTCGTTATTTTTTCTTTTATTCCTTTAAATGTATATATATATATAAGAGCCAGCGCGCACTAGCAACTTTTAGTTGACCAATAGTTTGATCGCTATCATAAGCCGGCATTCCACGGTGCGTGAATCTGCGGACGGACGCGCATCAGCCCGCACCGACACACCGTGGAAAGAGTGTCGTCTGTGGAAGCGCAGATAAGTCCGATAAGACACGCACCGCGCGTGTGGTTCCGCGAGTCGGTCAAAGGTGCGGTGTGATGCGCTCCGACGCCGTCCGTATACTCACTATAAACACTGAACTAAACCGACAACTAATCTATACTATAAAATATTATAAAGCTGAAGAGTTTATTTGTTTGTTTGTTTGAACGCGCTAATCTCAGGAACTACTGGTTGGAATTGAAAAATTATTTTTGTGTTGGATAGTCCATTTATCGAGGAAGGTTATAGGCTATATAACATCGCGCTACGAGCAATAGGAGCAGACCATTAATGAAAAATGTTGCAAAACGGGTTTTTTTCCCTTTTCTAGAGCTTCCGTTGCGCTGCGTAAACGGTTAAAGTTACGTAACCAGCTGACGGGAGCGAAGCCGCGAGGGACAGCTAGTAACAATATAATTTTATAGTTGCATACCCTAAACGGCTAGTGTTATACTCCGACATCCACCAGCGTGGTTTATTTCTCTTAACTTTGTTTTTATTATTATTAGAGCACTTGATATAATTATTACTAAATATCACAAGAGCCGCAGCTGCAGCGATACGTTCTCTTTCACGTTGCGTTTAGAAATGACAAAATGGATCGAAGCCATTTATTCGAATCTAGACCCACACGAACCGGGGAAAGCAATTGGTGCGCGATGCGTTGCTGTCCGTGGATGTTCGTGGTAAAAGCTGCAGAATCACGCACTGTGGAATGCCGGCTATCCGCTGATCGAGAGAGAGTAAAATAACCTCCGATTTTTTATCGACAACATTCTACTGGTATGCAAAATATGTATATATGATGATGTACTAAAAAGGTAGTAAATATTTACAAAGGTCAAATTAGTTGTGTTGTCTCAAACTATGAAAAAAAAAGTGGTCCGACATCAATCGACCAATCGCATAAACGGAAATCCACATCGCGTCTTTCATCTCGCATGTGATTGGTCGACTGATGGCGATCAAACCTTTTGTCTTGCCAAATTAACTTACGCAATTAGGCTGCTGGTCGATGGTACCATTTATTTTAGTATTTGCTCATCATAGTCGCTTAACTATCCGAGATATCTTATACCCATGTCATATCTACTTATTAAGGAGTTCCAATGGCCATCTGTGTTCACCATTTTATATTTCTATGTCTTCACCAGTTCCACTTCACTAAATGATACATTCTGAGTGAAATTGTTTGCCATGTTATTGAAAATACCAAAGCTATGTGCCTATACGCTATGCTTTAGATGATAGAAAGTCACTGGCCTCAGCAGTCTTCCAAAATAAATGCCATGATGACGACTCCAACATGCTAGAGATTAAGGCGACGACTAACGCCAACGACCTTGAGGGAACAAAATGCGCACTCGTTTCACACTCGCAAGACCCAAAATTTAGTATTTTATTTTGTACTTTCCTTATTTATTATTTTAAAAGTCATAGAATATGACTTTAAAAAAAAAAGCCTGAGATCAAAATGTAGATAATTAAATTGTGTTTGAGATGGTGTCGATTTAATAAAAATACGTTTGCCGGTTTTGGTGCGATTGTCTTGTTTTTGTCCGTTTAGACATAACTTTACAAATTAATTACACTATGTTATACGAATAAAACTCAATATATTCTTCGAAAAAATTACGACAAGCCGTTTTAGTCTCACATATATTTTTCGAAAAAATTACGACAAGCCGTTTTAGACGTGATTCTCATTTTAAAATCAGCAGCTTAGGGGTATCTGTGCCTTAATTAATAATACCTTGTGTCTTGGAATTTTCCCAAAAGAGTTCATAGACACTAATTATCTACAAACAAGGATCAAGAACTTGTCTGTTTTAATGTTGCCAGATTATAACTCCATTGATGAAACCGTCTTATTAATAATCACTGACTGATCACGGACTGATCTTCCGATACCGATTCGATCACTAAGGCGATTAAGATAATCGATATTCAGTCAATAATTGACCGCTATTCCGGTCAGGACGATTCAAACTTTATGGCGGCTTTGAAGTATGATTTTAGCTGTGCAGTAACCCGTCAACGCCATTGTCACATGAATTTGCTATTGCTCAGCGACACGCGGAGTCCTGAGTCACTATTCAGTTTGAACCGAACTGTAATTACTCGTTTCTAAAAGTTAATTTACAATTATATTGTTTGGCTATCTTGATTGTAATCTGATTGATAAAAGGCTTGTGTTCTCAGGTCAAGAAAAAACGCGAAGTTTTCCATTGTTACGAAGCACATAATGGTTTTGCGGATCCATTCAAAGGTTATCGTCGGGAAAGATATCGCTATCAACAGCGATAAGATATTGCGCACTTAAAAAGTACTAATAAATAAGGCTGGTTCGAGAAGAGAAGAGTGATTAAAAATATCCGGCCAAGTGCGTGACTTGGCCATTATCGCAAAAAAACGGAAAAAATATCATGTTTGTTGTATGGGAGCCCCACTTAAACATTTATTTTATTCTGTTTTTAGTATTTGTTGATATAGCGGCAACAGAAATACATTATCTGTGAAAATTTCAACTGTCTAGCTATCACGATTCATGAGATACAGCCTGGTGACAGACAGACGGACAGTGGCATCTTAGTAATAGGGTCCTTTGAGTACGGAATCCTAAAAAGTAAAGCGCCTGCCGGGGTTCGAATCTTCGAAACTACGACCTACAACTTTACCTACAAATCAGTTAGGAGGACTATCCATATAACAAGGTTCATAATAATATAAATTTTCGTACCACTTGCTCAAAAAAGTGACATTCTATGCCACAAAACAAAAAGCGAACATATAACAATAGTCATTTTTAATCTGCTAAAAACAGGGAAAGAAAATTGTACTGAATTTCATTCATCCTCTAGGGGGAGAATGTGATTTAAATTTGGAATACTTACCGAAATTTATACTGAACTACATCTGTGTTTACACCATTGAGTTTGTATATAAAGCAATATAGAATAGAATAGAATAGAATACTCTTTATTATGTACACCATATAAGTTACAGAAAGTATAGACAAAGAAAACATTGCACTGGGTGACACAATGGGCGGCCTTATCGCTAAAAGCGATCTTTTCAAGACAACCTTTGGATGGATTTAAAAAAAAATGGAAGGAATGACAGTACTGTAGGTAGTCTTTGGTGTACTATTAAATAAAATAAATAAATACATACATATATATATAATAGACAAATATATACAGTAATAAGTATGGAACAAAAGCATGAAAATAAAGAAATATAACTATTAAAGAGAGAGGTAGTGATTTTTTACCATTGTTTTAAAAATGGCCAGAGATTGAGCACGCCTTATTGACACGGGCAAAGCATTCCACAACCGCACCGCTTGAACCGTAAAAGATTTGTCGTAAAAGCTGGTGGAATGCATCGGCATCTCTAGTCTCAAGTTTTCCGATGACCTCAGATATCTATTATGTGTGTCATGAAGGAACTTGAAACGTTCTTTGAGATAAGAGGGGGTTGTAGGATTGTATAGAATACTGTAAAGCAGAAATAAAATATGAGAATCCCGGCGAAGACGTATGGGAAGCCACTTGAGCTTTGTCCGAAATTCAGAAATGTGATCATATTTGCGCAGGCCAAATATAAATCTTATACAAAGGTTTTGAAGACGCTCAAGTTTATCTAGTTGTGCCTGGGTGAGATCGAGATAACTGACATCAGCATAGTCAAGGATAGGAAGCAGAAGGGATTGTGCAAGCGCAATTTTAGTAGCAGTGGGAAGAAAGTTTCGCAATCGTCTAAGGGACCTGGCAGATGCAAAAATTTTGCGGCTTACGTCCAGAAGCTGCGGACCCCAAGACAGACATCTGTCGATCCAAACCCCAAGGTTCTTAACCTTCTCACCTATTGGAATAGTAGTTCCGTTAAATTGTACCAGAGGAAGTTGTGTCCAATTTACTTTTGGCATCATCCTAGAGCTGCCAACAACTATGACCTGGGTTTTCGCCGGATTTACCTGAAGCCCATTTGCCTCACTCCACTCACAAATTGTAGCCAAATCCTTATTTATTGCATTCATTGCATCAGCTAACTCTGCAAGGGCAGCTTGTTTGTAGATCTGTAAATCGTCTGCATAAAGGTGGTAGGCGGAGAGAAGTTTTTTGGAGATAGCGTTTATAAATATTGCGAAGAGTAAAGGAGATAAAACGCCACCCTGAGGTACACCGGCAGTTGTATAACACCAAGAAGAGTTAGATTCTTCTATGCATATACGTTGCCGGCGGCCATACAGGTAACTACGAAACCAGCCAATCGCCGTTGGAGATATGTTAAGCGAGCGAAGTATGCCAAGCAGGATATCGAAATCGACAGTATTAAATGCATTACTAAAATCTAGCAAGCAAAGAACCGTCAGATGTCCTCGTTCCATGCCTAACCGTATGTCATCCGTAACGTTCACTAAGGCAGTAGCTGTGCTGTGACCAGGACGAAATCCGGATTGAAAAGGATTCAGCAAACTATTCTTACAAAGAAAAGCACTAAGCTGATTGTGGACAAGGCGTTCAAGGACTTTGGAGAGGAAAGGCAAGATGGAGATAGGACGGTATTCGGAGAAGGAAGTAGGATTCGTCTTTTTGGGTAAAGGAGTGATTTTGGCCTCTTTCCAAGCTGATGGAAAGACCCCCTGGGATATTGAGTAATTAAGGATATACATCTTTTTGAAAAAGGAATACGCATTTATTATGCAGTTATGATTATTAAATAAAATTACGAAAACCCACGAGGCCGTATGAGCTTAATGCCTTTGCTTTTCCGACAAAAAATGTTAGTCTAGGAATTTGCCGCGTTTTTGTTTTCTTCAAATACATAAACGTTAAGTTTATTTTTACTTTTAATTGTCATTATTTTTAATAAATGCTAATCTCATATTATTATTGTGTTAATTTTTTCGCAAATGGTACGAAAAGTAGAGTATTTTCCTCGGTGATAAAGCTGTCTTAGTCTTGGGTGAACTTAAATCCCTCGCTACACTCAGGACTCGTCTTAAATCCCTCGCTTCGCTCGTGATTTAAGTTTTTAACACCCTCGCTACGCTCGGGAGTAAACCTCGAGTCCTTCGCTACGCTCGCGATTTAAATCGTCACCCGCGACAGAAGACACTGCTTCTGTAATAGTTAATAATCTACTATTATTAACTATTACTTTATTTATTGTACACCACAAAATACATACAGGACAAATGTTTACAAAAGCAAGTGTACAATGGGCGGTCTTATCGCACTTGGCAATCTCTTATAGCACAAAACTGGGCAAACGAGACAAGGATGAGCTGCAAGTGGGGCAATTTGGAGTTGGACGTCGGAACCACTGGGGTCACCTAGTGGCCAGTTTTATGGAGAAGGAAGGCCTCTATATGATGAACTGCTTCTTCAGAAAGCGTGAGCATAGGAAGTGGACATGGCAAAGCTCCGATGGTGCAACTAAAAACGAGGTCGACTTCATCATGTCAACCAAGAAGCAAATGTTCAAAGATGTCTCTGTGATCAATTCGGTGAAAACCGGGAGCGATCACCGCATGGTAAGAGGCACATTGAACATTCATATCAAGCTTGAAAGGTCTCGACTGATGAAGTCCACGCCCCGTCCAGCACAGATCCAGATCCAAAACCCCGAGACATTTCAGCTCGAACTCCAGAATCGTTTCGAGTGCCTAGGTAACTCCGTGGACGAATACAGCGATGGGTTCGTGGAAGCTGTCCATACGTCGGGTCGGATCTAAGTTTTTTAGACCCGCCGTACAGATAAAAATAGAAAGCTCTCTGATCCTACTCTCAAGCTAATGAAAGAGAGGCGTGAGATGATCCTGCAGTCTTCAGACGATGCGGTGAAATACCGGTAGCTAATTAGACGGATCTCAAAGTCCTTGAAAAGCGACCTCCGCCGCTCTAATACCGAAAGTATTAAAGATGCGATTGAGCGGAATAAGCCCTTATTCCGCTCAATCGCATCTTTAATACTTTGCAAGAGTCCAAGGTCTTTGCAAGAGATCTGTCTATTGGGCAGAGCCAGCTCACAAAACTGAAGATCGATGCTAGCAGGATCGTATCCGCCAAACCGGAGTTCCTGAGGGAGATCGAGAGATTCTATGGGCAGTTGTACACGTCAACCAGTAAACCCGTTGCGAATCTAGCAAACGACCCAAGAGCTATTAACCCGACACTATGCCGAAGATATCCCGGTTGTGAGCCTGTAAGAGATTAGGGTAGCTCTGAAACAGCTTAAAAAGAACAAGGCGCCGGGTGACGACGGAATGTCCTTAAGACCCTTCAGAAGCTGTTTGATTCGTCATACTCGAGGGGGAAACGCCACAGGCATGGTGCACTGGTGTGGTGGTACTCTTCTTCAAGAAAGGTGACAATGCCCAGCTAAAGAACTATAGGCCCATCTCACTTCTTAGCCATGTCTACAAGCTGTTTTCAAGAGTCATCACGAATCGTCTCGCGCGCAGGTTTGACGATTTCCAGCCTCCCGAACAACCCGGCTTTAATAGACTATTTTTTTTATGCCGAAAACGGGTCCTGTGGGGTGGTCTACGGGAGCGAAGCCGCGGGGAACAACTAGTCACAAATAAATTGGTGATTTTATTAATTTATCAGTTTTAGGAAATTATAATTGGCTCTCGTATTCTGAAAAAAATCCAATAACTAAATCAACAAAAATGTCCATATAATTACCGAAACTGCTCATAAAATTTCAAGAACCATTTTGAAAAAATTCCAATAACTTAATCGAAAAAATACGCTTATAAATAATTATCGAAACTACTCACAAAATTTCACAAGAATCGGTTGAGAAATGCGACCTGGGGGGTGACCTGCAGAAGCACTTAGAGTAAGGTTATGTTGAGATCGAATAAGGGACAGATGTATATTACTTGTATACATCTGTCACTTATTCGATATCAAAATAACCTAACATTAACATTAAAAGGGGGATATTTACCATGTTTACTGTTTGTTGCGAGTTCCCGATATTTCGGAGCTGTTGCAAGCACCATGATCACGGATCCTTACTCTGAGAGCTTATGGTCACTCCCCTGTACCTGTAGCCAAGTTGACATTTACAATCGATATAGCTAATAGAAAACAAATCAATGTATGGGCATGACACTTCTAAACGTTGAGTCACGTGGTCAGACCAAACTAATAAACTAATAGACAGAGCTGTAGTAGAGGAGAACAGTCGGACATCCGGACATCGCTCGCTCGGTCAGTAAATTGAGGATTTTACTTGTTTATTTGTAGAAGGTAATGGCTCCAAATGGTTCGTGTAAATATTACAGACAGCTGCTGCGTCGCCAGTCCCTTTTTTCCTTGAACTTGGCTTGACACTCTGCTACGTGTCTAGATCTCTGAAAGTACCTACTTACTTTTCTGAATCATATTTTAATTTATTTCCCTGACCTACCAAGTAAGGTATAGTTATTTATGCTACAAGTGCGGAAAGTAGGTGATTTCCGATGAGTGGTATTTTTATTCACGAGCGAGCGAAGCGAGTGAGTGGATATATCGACACGATTACTACACGAGTAAAATGTTGTCACGATTCGGAAATCATCTCACGCACGTGTATCATACGTGCGTGAGATGATTTCCGAATCGTGACAACATTTTACTATGCATTGTGCGAGAAAATAAAAAAATATATCTGAACCAAGCAAGAAATTAATAAAATGGCGCTTATTCAAGGGCGCTCAGCATATCCACAGATTAACTAATACTTCATAGTTCCTCGGTTTTGATGAAATAAACTAGATAACTAGGATATGGAAGTAAAAACGTTGTTTGCACAGAGAAAATTTTATTTCAAGTAAATGACACAAGTCATTATCAAAAAACCACATGTTCGAATATCAATTTGAAATGTTGTTGCAACTAAAAAGTTTCACACTTCCCCTCAAACAACATCCATCATCAGATATCCTCACATCACACTACACCAGACACACTCAAATTCAGATCGCGCACACATTTATAAACGCCACACGACCTAATGGTTTTGTCAGTACATCTGCTGGGTTATCTTCAGTACACACATAGTCCAGATGCACAACATTCTTAGCAATGCAATCTCTGACATAGTGCGCCCTTATGTCTATATGTTTCGTCCTTCTATGCGCTACAGGACTGTACGCAAGTTTAATAGCACTCTGATTATCTACGAAAATGCAAATAGACCCAAGATATTCACCTCTTATAAATGCATTCAGCTGCCGCAAGTGAACTGTCTCCTTGGTTGCCTCCGAAAGTGCAATATACTCAGCTTCTGTTGACGACAGTGCCACACAAGCTTGTTTCCGGCATTCCCAGTTAATCAACGAATTGCCACATCTAAAAATAAACCCAGAATAAGATTTCCTATCTTTGATGTTCCCTCCCCAGTCAGCATCTACGAATCCCGTGATATCCTGCACCGACGACTTGGGAAATATCAAACACAGATCCTTTGTACCCTTAAGGTATCTCAAGATATGTTTAGCAGCCTTCCAATGACGTTCCTGACAACATGAGTTATACTGCGCCAAAAAATTTACCACAGCCGCAATATCCGGGCGTGTGTTACAGGCCAAATAGTTCAGCGAGCCTATGAGCGATTGATAACTACGGGAACCTTGGCAGGATAATAGCTTACCTCCTTCCCCTTCCGCCAAGGCTTTATGGAAATTCATTTCCGTCGGAATTTTCACTGGTTTGCAGTCGGACATACCATATTCATCCAAAATCTTCGAAATAAGCCTCTCTTGATTCAAATATATTCCTGTATCCAACTTAAACATAAGCATACCCAAAACTTGTCTCGCTTCCCCTAAATCCTTTATCTTGAAATGTTTACAAAGATTGTCTAATAAAACTTCCTTCTGCTGTTTGTTTTTGTAAAATAATAAAAAATCGTCAACGTATAGAGCGATATAAAAATTATTATTTTTGTACAGACAGCTATCAAAGTCACAGCGCTTGAAGTTCAAAGACAATAAGATTTCATTTATTTTATCATTCCAAGACCGTGAAGCTTGTTTGAGGCCGTATATCGCTTTTCCTAGTAAGCAAACTTTTTCCTTCGAGTTTTCGTCTATGCAACCCTCCGGCTGTCGCATATAAACTTTTTCATGTTCAGAAAGGCGGTGTTCACATCGAAATGACTGATGATCAAATCCTTTTCAACAGCCAACGATAGCAGCAATCTAACTGTCGATCTTCTCACCACTGGTGAATAAGTTTCGAAGTAGTCAACCCCGTAGGACTGAGTGAAACCCTTCGCCACAAGTCGAGCTTTATAGGTCTTGTTACCATCTACATCAAACTTATACTTGAAGATCCACTTGTTTCCCACGACTTTAGCTCCAGGTGGCTTGCTGACGAGCTTCCAGACCTTGTTCTCGTACATCGAATCAATCTCTTTCTTTATGGCTTCCTTCCAGTTATCTTTATCTTCCCGACTTAAGGCTTCCTTAACTGTCAAAGGCTCCTGCTCTTCTGTACAGCATGCAAGTCCATAAAGATTTCTTTCTCGGATTCTATTACGTAGAGGATAACGACGTTCACCGTCGTTTGACTCTTCTATATTAATACTCTACAACGTTTTCCACCACGACATTTTTTGCTCCGCTATCACCCGTTTCTCCCACCTCCACTTCCGCGTCTTCAAATACTTCAGCCTCATCTGTGGAACTCGTCCCTTGAGCAGCTTCTGCACTACCAGGTGACGAACCTGACTGCAAGCCTTCTACTTTTGCAAGTTCCCAGATTACTTCAGCATCTTTTTCACCGCTACCAACGAGCCGACTAGGATCCTCAGGAACAAAGTCTTCCAAGAAAACTACATCCCTTGCTCTAACAATGACGCGAGGATAATTGGGATTTATGAAACGATATCCCTTGGTTTCTTCACAGTAACCAACAAAGATATGTTCTACCGCTTTTGGGCTCCATTTCTTCCGAATTTCCTTGGGCACGTGCACAAAAGCCTTCGCTCCAAAAACTCTGAAATGATCGAACGACTGAGCCTTCCCTGTCCACAACTCCTCAGGAATCTTACCATTATTGCCACTGTGAAGCAGCCTGTTCTTCATATAAACAGCCGTATTACATGCCTCTCCCCACAGTCTCACATTCAGATCCTTTTCCGCTAACATAGCTCGAGCCATCTCCACAATAGTGCGGTTTGCTCGCTCCACTACGCCATTCTGTTCTGGAGTGTAGGGAACAGTCAACTGATGTTTTATACCTTTTTGACGTAGAAACCCATCAAACTGTCTGTTCACAAATTCTGTTCTATTGTCCGTGCGTATGCACTTCACCTTTAACCCAGTTTCAACCTCTACACTAGCTAGAAAAACTTTAAAATGATCGAAAGCCTGATCTTTTGATTTGAGGAAAAATACAAAAGATTTACGTGTAAAATCATCTAAAATAACTAGCATATACCGAGATCCACCATACGTGGGTTCAGACATTGGACCACAGATATCTGCGTGAACCAGTTGCAATCTCTCGACTGCCCTCTCAGCCTCACCAACTGGAAAAGGTAAACGATGTGCCTTCCCCTTAATACAAGCTACACAAGGCTCCATTACGCTCTTTCCAAAATCCATACCCGGAAGCTTACGTAAATCTCGCTCATTTACGTGTCCAAGCCGCCGGTGCCACAACATCAAAGGATTACCTGCTTTCACTGACGTCAACGCAGCCCCATCTACAACCGCCTGACAACCTTCAAGCTTGTAGATTCCTGAGACTTCACTTGCGGTAGCCAAAAGCTTTCCTTTGAAATGGCCTGGAACCAAATGGTGAATTAGTTTGCACCCATCTCTGTCAAAACTCACCTTCCATCCTTTCTCTACTAATTTAGACACTGATAACAGATTTACTTTCAAACCAGGTACATACATGACATCCCTCACAGCAAGCATTCTTCCTTTCAAACTCACCATGATATCACCTTTACCCTTGCATTCAATCTTATCATTGTTCGCACATGTCACATTACTCATACCAACATTCATAACCAAACCTTTAAACCAATGTTTCTGGAAAGACATATGTGACGATGCCCCGCTGTCGATGTACCACTCCGTCGGATTAAAGGAGTCCCCGGTGCTGAATGAAGACAGGCTCACGATCGCGACGTCACTCAGTTTGGTGATCGAACCCGCTTTCTTTCCTTCAGGACAGTCCGGCTTCTTATGTTATTTAACTTTGGTCATATTGATGTCTTTATATCCATTTCGCTTCTTACTCTTATTCACAGCCAATGCCGAGTCCGCTGAAGACGATGTACTGCATCCTTGACGTGAATCCTCCTGTAGTAACTTCTGACGTACGTTCTCTGAAGTCAACTTCATCCCGGAGTGTTCCAGTGCCATTCGCATAGGCCTGTACTCTTCAGGTAGTCCTCTCAGTAACACGACAGCTACAAGATCATCGTCAAATCCGGTGGCAATATCCTTCAACTTTTGAGAAAGAGACATAACTGCAGCAACATATTCATGCATCGACGTGTGTCTCTCTAGCTTCTCATCCAACAACGCGTTCATGAGGGTGATCCTGCGATTTACGCCTTTGTCCTCAAACGCTTTCGCTAAGCTATCCCAAGCATCTTTAGCATGATTTGAATCTTGTACATACGCATAAAGTGTAGGTTCCACATGTAGACAAATCAAAGCAAGTGCGTCTTGGTCCTTCTCGATGGCGGTGGAGTCTTTGGAATCAGGGTACTTTGACGTATACGTGAACAACTTTTCTCGTATGAGAATCATTTTAAGTGCGAATTTCCAGGTAGAGTAGTCATCTAGTCCACAGAGGTTCTTGATGGCAAATTTTGTGACTGGGCCCATAACCTTTTGATGAAATAAACTAGATAACTAGGATATGGAAGTAAAAACGTTGTTTGCACAGAGAAAATTTTATTTCAAGTAAATGACACAAGTTATTATCAAAAAACCACATGTTCGAATATCAATTTGAAATGTTGTTGCAACTAAAACGTTTCACACTCGGGCATATCAACTGCGCATGTGCAAATAGCTGTCACGTCGTAACGCAAAAAGGCACGAGCAAAATATTCATTCTGCCAAACATATTTAATGAATATTTAAAATTAATTTATTGATCAAAATCTAAATATAGAGTAATTAAAAACGCCTTAAATGAAGTATTAGTTTTGTTTTACCTTTTATATGAATGACAATCTGTACTTTAAAACTTTTCTCAAATAATAAAAACTCTATGCGGCGGGCTGACGTTGGAGTTAAAAATGAAAAAAGTACAGGAAAGTAAAAAGCACGAGTAAAAAAAAGTGACACTTTCCGCACAGTTTAGCTGCTTGGAAAACGCTCTTTTCGAGGACATGCATTGTAAATTAAATTATTTCATTGATACACCATCGCTTAGTGCTAGATACCGCAAAAGCACAGTTCCTATGGGAATTATAGTAATATAAGCTATAGGAGCGAATCTGGCAATACCTTGGTACTGACCCTATTTTTAATAACTTATTTTTTTCTGTGTGTATGTTATTTTTTATTATGTTTTTAATTTGGTCTTTAATTCAAATCTTATCTAATTTAATTTAAAATTCAATTTGATTATAATTAAAAGATTATTGATGTTATTGTTATCCACCATTATGTTAATTATTATTGTGTAGTGCGATCTAAATAAAATTACATTACATAGTACTATTATATTTGTTAATGATAAGTATTATGAATGTCCTCGTGTGTATTTAGGCAACTAAATAAATAAATTTGAAAAATATTCTGTCGCCAGAACTGGATATGATTTTATCCCAGTAGGATGCTTGGTTCCTGTGAGCTTAAGAGTCCCTACAAGTTTCACGAGCCAAAAACAGAAAACAGCTATTTTTTCAGCGAAAATTTCTCAATAACTACAAGATATATGATAAAAAATATAATGACAAAAAAAAAAACGACACAAGTCCGTCGTCTACAAGCCCATGAGCAAAATTGAATGTCTCGCGCGTGCGCAACGGTTTGTAAGGCAATATTCAGAAAATTTATTAAAATAAAATAAGTACTCAGAAATATAATATAAAAATTGGATTCGATTGATAAACACCTCAAATTTCAAATTATTCATCAGTTATTTTTATATTCATCATATTCTTACACGTAGCCGACGATTTCTCACATGATAAAATTGCCTTTTTTCCGCGAGGACAATATTTTTTTTTAAGTACAAATACAATAAACTTTAAAAAACTAAATTGGTGGCTCCCTAGCATACTATATGCTCAGTCTACACCATTTTTTGCAGATTGTTATTCGCCATCAGTAAGCTGAAAAAGCAATTGAAAAACCTGGTGTTTCGGGATTACGTGAAAACGTGTGTTAGGAATTATTTTTTTCTAATTTTAATTGAGCAGTTATCAAAAATGTGTAATGTCAATTCCCTAGATAACTTTGTGACGCAAAAAGTTGTTATAAAAGATTTATCATATATCTTGTAGTTATTGAGAAATTTGCCCTGAAAAAGTAGCTTTCTTCTGTTTTTAGCTCGTGAAACTTGTAGGGGCTCTTAACCATGAAAGCAAATCCGCGGAAAAAGCTAGTAAAATAGATAAGTAGGTAGGTACTGTAGGTATGAAATAATCCAGACACTCTAGAGTTCTAATAAATCTATCACCAGACTATATTTTGTTCATTTACATATACCTAACTAGCTATTGCCCGCGGGTTCGCTCCCGGGGACCACCCCACAGGACCCGTTTTCGGGATAAAAAATAGCCTATGTCACTCAGAAATAATGTAGATTTCTATTGGTCAAAGATTTTTTTAAATCGATCCAGTAGTTTCGGCGCCTATTCGGTACAAACAAACAAAAAAATCTTTCCTCTTTATAATATTGGTATAGATTATCCTACCACTAGTGACTTTCCCCGGCTTCGCCCATAACAAATTAACTATTTTGTAGTTAATTTGTTATAACCTACCTTGTTTCTCACTCCTTCTATTGGTAAAAACCGCATGAAAATCCATTCAGCAGTTTTTGAGTTTATCGCGTACAGACGCGGCGGGGGACATAATATTATACTAATATTATAAAGCTGAAGAGTTTGTTTGTTTGAACGCGCTAATCTCAGGAACTACTGATTGGAATTGAAAAAATGTTTTTGTGTTAGATAGTCCATTTACCTCTCTCACAGAGAGGATGCCTGTGTGCCAGCAGTGGGAACATTATAAGGCTGATGATGTGATGTGAGTCCATTTATCGAGGAAGGTTATAGGCTATGTAACATCACGCTACTACCAATAGGAGCGGCGCATAAATGAAAAAACCGGCAAAGTGCGAGTCGGACTCGCGCACGAAGGGTTCCGTACAATTATCGCAAAAAACCGCAAAAAAAACACGTTTGTTGTATGGGAGCCCCACTTAAATATTTATTTTATCCTGTTTTTAGTATTTGTTGATATAGCGGCAATAGAAATACATAATCTGTGAAAATTTCAACTGCCTAGCTATCACGGTTCATGAGGTACAGCCTGGTGACAGACGGACAGACAGACAGACAGACAGACGGATCGCGGCGTCTCAGTAATAGGGTCCCGTTTTTACCCTTTGGGTACGGAACCCTAAAAATGTTGCAAAAACGGGAAAAATTATTCCTTTTTGCGTGCGCTGCATAAGCGGTTAAAGTTACGCAACTTTTTGGCTACCTAGCCAGTTAACGAGAGCGAAGCCGCGTGGGACAGCTAGTTTCATTATATATAGTGACTAGCTGTTGCCCGCGGCTTCGCTCCCGTGGACCACGCCACAGGACCCATTTTCGGGATTAAAAAATAGCCTATGCCACTCAGGAATAATGTAGCTTTTTATTGGTGAATGAATTTTTTAAATCGGTCCAGTAATTTCGGAGCCTATTCGGCACAAACAAAACAATCTGTCCTCTTTATAATATTAGTATAGATTATCCTACCACTCACTCCTTCTATTGGTAAAAACCGCATAAAAATCTATTCAGTAGTTTTTGAGTTTATCGCGTACGGCGGGGGACTTAATCTATACTAATATTATAAAGCTGAAGAGTTTGTTTGTTTGAACGCGCTAATCTCAGGAACTACTGGATTATAAAAATTGTTTTTGTGTTGGATAGTCCATTTACCTCTCTCACAGAGAGGATGCCTGTGTGCCAGCAGTGGGAACATTATAAGGCTGATGATGTGATGTGAGTCCATTTATCGAGGAAGGTTATAGGCTATATATTATCACGCTACGACCAATAGGAGCGGCGCATAAATGAAAAATGTTGCAAAAACGGGCAAAATTATTCCTTTTTGAGAGCTTCCGTTGCGTGCGCTGCATAAGCGGTTAAAGTTACGCAACTTTCTGGCTACCTAGCCAGTTAACAGGAGCGTAGCCGCGTGGGACAGCTAGTTTCATAATATGGAATAGAATATTATTTATTTGCTCAGAATGTAGGTATTTACAATAAGGTGGTTACAATAATATCAAGAATCCTTGTACATTCTACCATTTTGGCATGCATACATTGATGCAATTTATCATGAAACTTATAAACATTGATGCAATTTATTATCAAACATACAAACATTGATATCTATACAACACAACTAAAATTTATCAGCTAGAAAATCCGACACGGAATAGTAACATTTATTTAATAGGAGTAAAGTTAGTTTCTTTTTGAAAGTTTTTACTGATTCCTCTTTTATGGAATAGGAATGTGGTTAAAAATAACCGGTGCCATACCAAAAATAATTTTCCTCAACAAAGCAGTCCTGTATCCACCTGTGCGTTACAAGTTTTGGTATTGAGATCGCAAAGTTACGTTTCGGCCATCTGCTTTCCGATAAAGTTAAAAATAGATGTCCATTACAATTAACATAAAAAGCAATTTCTAGTGTGTAAATATGTAGTGATGATTCACAATTAGATCGATCCCATTTATCATTAAAGTCCACTGCACTACTGCTGCTCCCGAAAACGTGATCAGTATTACGAAACTAGAAAAAAAAACATTAGTTCTACAACTTGAAGTTTAAATAATTCATAGAACGTACGAAGACACTCGTTCACCTATATTAGAGCTACGACTTACGAATTTTTAAAATCTTTACGCTAATTTTCAAGTCCAAAACGACGTATGTTACGCGAGTCTTCGTTGACTTACGACGTTTCAACCTTTCGAAGCAGAATATAGTATACTACTTTTGCACGATTTTGTTAAAATACCAAAAGGTAGTAAGTGCATAGAGTTTTAGCAAAAGGATAAGACGTTCTTGATTCAAAAAGGTTTTATTCCGGTTTAAGAAATGGTATACTACTTTTTCGCGCGAATTGTCTTTGGTTACAAAATGGCGTATGTCCATAGAGAATGGTGCGAAAAAAATATGTTTTTCTTCTGCAGAATTGGCGAGTTTTTGAAAGCGTAACAGATAGAAAAATGCTTTCGTTTACGAGTTTACAATGTTTATAATCTGTTTGTTAGGATTAGTTAATTCATTGTATGTTCAAGAATGTAGATTGTAGATATCTACTTTCTCTTAGGGTGGTGACTTTTGAGTTACAATTTTTTTGTTGTTGTCATGGGAATCCTTCAAAAGGCGCCTGGACTTTTGGGCAAAGACCAAGGTGTGAGGTTTTTTACCCGACTACGGCAAAGCTAAAAGGAGGGTTATGTTTTTACCTCACTAAAACCACCCCGTGATCACCATTTGCACGTAGAAGGAGCCCCGTGACCTTTTAAAAGACCATCCAGGAACACATCCAGGCAAATTAACACAACATATCATCCTAGGAAACGTTGGCGTTAAGTTTTTGACGCAAGTGGTCTTCAAAGGTGTACAGCACAACTATTTTGTTAATGTTCCTCGCCAAATTTCGTGTTTACAACAACAAACTTCATGTTTCGTCAGTCGTCGCATTTCTATCAGTTGCAATTTGCACTTGGTGCAGCCCGGACGCTCTCAAATAATTTGGAAGTCTGATAGAAAGCCGACGACTGACGAAACACGAAGTTTGCCGAGGGACATTAAGAAAATAGTTGTACTCTAATTCGTTTTCCAATGTGAAAAATCTTCGTACGTCTTCGGATCTCGATTTCGTAAGTTATTAGGAGGTTCTATAAATTAACGAAAGTGTCTCGATAGTGGTTGGTTAAATTTAAAAAAAGTTTGGTAATGCCAAACGCCACCGGTGATAGCGATACTGATAATAGAATGACACTTTAGGTCCCAGATGACTCAGCAAATGATTTTTCATCCCCCCATCTCGGAAAGAGTATTTTGCTCTTAGCACTGTTAATAATGCGCAAATAAGCTTTCTTTCTCAACAATCATCCGAGAAGTATTTGAAACAGTACGATATGTTTAACACGTGGCGACTAGCTAAAAGAGCCAAGACTTTCTCAGAAAACGTTTTGCTAGCATATTTTATTGAATTAGCCGAGACCAAGAAATCAAGCACTCTATGGAGTACGTATTCAATGCTAAAAACAACAATAAAGATGAAAAAAGACATACTTATCGATACCTATCCTAAATTAGTGGCAAACAGCATCATCTGGTCATCAACCAAAAAATCGAAGATTTTCACAGCATCTGAAATTGAAAAGTTTCATAACGAAGCACCTGATTCCGTATATTTGGGTAAAAGTAAGTCAGTTGTCAGACATTCAGTATCTACTTAACATTAATCAAATACTTAACATAATCTAATACGTACTTAGTAGATGTTGATAGGCATATTATGCATGCATATCAATTTTATTAATTTATCTACTTACGTTACAGGTTGTTCTTATTATTGATATAAACGGAACATGTCGAACTAGTAAACTAACACAACTTAATGTCAAAAACATTGAGATGACTTACTATTAATTAATTTACGTAATAAAAAGACAAAAAGAGACTGCAACTTCGTCATTCACAAGTAATACATAACAATTGTAGATCTAGCATAGCCTCGAGCGCAGCAGTCGGGGTAGTTCTCATGCATTCTGTCGTCGCCATGCAGGCCAGTCTTTGCATGCGTTGCAGTTTGTTCACGGCTGTACTTAACTTTATGCGGGGCCACCAAACCACGGCTCCATAGGAGATCATGGGCCAAATTACCGCGCAGTACAGCCAGATAATGATTTTGGGGGACATGCCCCATTTCTTGCCTATCATTTTCTTGCATTGCCAGAAGGTAATGCACGCCTTGTTAAGTTTGTTGTCTAAATGACTGATCTAGTTTAGCTTGCTGTCGAGAATGACCCCAAGATACCTGACCTCGTTGGACAGCAGGAGTTCAGTGTCGAACAGCTTCGGTAGTCGGTAGGGGCCTAATACTCTTTTTTGAGTAAACATGACCAGTACTGTCTTAGAGGGGTTAACTGAATGATCATACTCCTTGCACCATCTTTCCACTATGCGTAGCGCTTGCTGAGTAAGGTTGCAGATAGTTCCAGTCACCTTCCCAGGTGAATATATAGAATTGCGAGGTCGTCTGCATACCGTATTGTGTAATAACGTTGTTCGTTGAGTCTGGTGATGAGATCGTTGATTACCAGATTCCACAAAAGAAGGGCGAGCACCCCTCCCTGAGGGCAGCCCCTGGCTATCAGGGCCAGTTCTTGTTCGCCCTCCAGCCGAACCGCACGTTTGCTTAACATGTTAGTTATCCAGTCAGTTAGTACCTGTTCTGCTCCGTGTCTGGAGAGTGCAGCACCTATGCTGGAGAAGTTTTTTTTGTAGAAGGCCCCTCCGATGTCTATGAAAGTGTCCAGGCATGTACCTTTCTGATGGATTGCTTCCTCTATCTGGCCTACCACCAAATGGAGAGCAGATTCCGTGGACTTACCCGAGCTGTATGCATGTTGGTTACCGTGGAGAGGTAATGCTTTAAGAACACCATCTCGTAGTTCCCGTTTGCACAGTCTCTCCATCGATTTAAGTAAAAACGAGGTCAGGCTGATGGGTCTGAAGGATTTGGCCACCAAATCCCACCCATTTGGTCACCTGTGCCTGGCTTAGGGATGAATATCGCTTTCACTCCTATCCTTTCGGAACGTACCTAAAGGCCAGGCACGCCCTCATTAGTGGCACCAGTCTCTCTGCAATAGACGTGCCTCCCGACTGCAGCAGCGCAGGGAACACCCCATCTGGACCGGGCGGCTTGAAAGGATGGAAGCTTTGGATGACCCACTGTAGTTTCTCCATCGTGATCATTCTGTATGCGTAGAGCCAATCGTTATCTGTTGGTACCTAGGTGGTGTTTAGCCAGTCAGTTACCTGTGCGATAACGCTTCCTGGTAAGTGAGTTTCTTTCAGGACGCGTCTAGCTTCTGCAGGTGACGTGGCGAGTGTGTTGTCAGGTTTACGGAGTGCGGCAGGCTCGGGTGTGTGCTCCTGTGCCACTATTTTCCTTACCCTGTTTGCCTCGTGGCAAGATTCAATGTTACCACAGAATTTGCGCCACCCTGCGGTTCGCCTGAATCTAATGCATTTTTTATAGCTGGATGTTTATGCTTGTATGTTTTTAGGTACCCTATTTGTTACTTGACACCGATTTCCGAAAAGAAAGTTATTTTTCACTTTGTAGTGTTTTGTTTTGGAAGTCGGTAATTTTTTTTTGTTAAAAAGTTTTGTTAAACAACTATCCAATAAGGATTAGGTTCTAAGTTCGACTGTATGTTTGTTTTTATTTTTTGTATGTTCATCGAATTTTCCGTTAGTAGTACAGCGATTTTGTGTTTGAAAGAGTACTTGCCCGAGGTCACAGATAATATAATACTAGCATACATATGCCTCATCCCATATAAAGAAACCGTGCCGACGTAACTTGTGTTTTTCGTCTGATTAGACAGTTTTTTTTTTTTTTACTTCGATAGCGTTCGGTTCCGTTCCACGGATTTAGATGGTGATCTATCTATCGCCTTTCGCCACTATAGAACTTGCCCACTAGGAATCACATTTAAAAAATTCTAACAATTTACAAAAAAATATAACCGACTTCCAAGAAAATCACTACAAAGTCAAAAATAACTTCAATTTCGGCAGTCAGTGTCTAAAAACGAAGAACTTCATTTACGTTCATACACGCACGCTTGATATGAGTATGTGCTTCTGACCTTTCTGAAGATCATCACCAATAAGATCCGGGTATGTTCTAGGGCCAAGGGCGTCCCTCCCGACGCGAAGTTTCCACTCACGTTTACCTTGTAAATACCTTTTGTTAGTCATCTTTTTCACTCTTTTAAAATTTTACCACCAGCTCGGTGTTATTGATTATTTTTAGGGTTCCGTTCAAGTAAGAAAACATGACGCAATGCAATGCAAAAGGGATGTTTCCGGAGTAGAAAAAATATAATTCTATTTACTGTACCCGTGTGTCGTTTGTTGACTTGTGTGTGCCCTGGCACACTCAACTGCCAGGGCGGCAGTTGAGTGTGTCATGCTCTCTCAAATGTCTCTCTGATGGTGGCGCGTGTGTTGGATCATCCGGTTCCCTTCATGTTGGTTGAGCTGGGTGTTGCCAATTGATGCGTCATGTTCGTGAACGGACGCCGTCAGTTGGGATTGGTCATAACTTAACTGCATCGGATATTAATGTTTTTCTAGTATCTATTATATAACTGCACAGTACATGTGTGAGTACTTTTATTACTTTATTTCTGGGTGCATTGTCCTCACATATATGAATTTATTAATGTATGTACTTATGTAACTAAATATTGTAAAATAAACAATTTTTTTAAAAGAGCAAGTATGGAGTTTCTTGAAGAGAAGAATGTACAACATTCTTCTCCATAACAAGCTACTTTCCGAATGCACGGTAGAATCAACTTTTATAACTTGTAAACCTTAAATTAAATTTTAATGTACCTAACGTTGAAAAGTGCCGCTTGGTGGCCTACTTGAAATAAAATATCTTTGTCTTGTCTTGTAATTTAGTCCGTCAGTGAGAATAGGTATCAAATAATATTGGACATCTATGTTTTGCTTTAACAAATCAATAAAAAATTACAAAGTTAAAGCATATCAAAGTAGTTGACTGAAAATTAGTTTTTGTTCGTCAGGTAGATTAATAAAAAATATTGGACTGTATGTATTTTTCTTTTGACACATAAAGTGACGACGATATAAAGCGTTGAAATATCGTGAAACGTCACGCCGCTTGTACACTTTCATCATCATCTGCCTAGCCTTTTTCCCAACTATATTGGGGTCGGCTTCCAGTCTTACCGGATTCAGCTAGGTACCAGTGTTTTACATGGAGCGACTGCCTATCTGACCTCCACAACCCAGTAACTGGGTAACACGGTACCCCTTGGCAAGACTGGTGTCAGATCTCAAGCTTCTGACTACCTGTAACGACTGTCAAAGATCTTCAAATGACAGCCGGGACTAACGGCTTAACGTGCTTTCCGAGGCACGGAGGAAACTCGTTATGTTGAAATGGTCACCCATCCACTGACCGACCTCGTCAAGCGTTGCTTAACCTTGATGATCGACCCGTGCGGCTGTTATTATTTAGCCACGAGCTCCTCCCGCTTGTACACTTTATACTGCCTTAATGATGTCGTGAAATTTGAAACCATTAGTCAGCATATTAATTTAACCACTGGTTTAATTAACTACTCAGCAAAACACTGACCCGTGCACAAACTGCCGCCGCTCACATACTTTGTGCCTAAACTGATCGTACTGTTATCACGGGGTTCCAGCGCTAACAAAAAAAAAGCTTCAAATAAATATCACTAGATGGCGCGATTAGTTATTGAATTCCGGTTTGTTGTATATTTAACTATTTCTATAATTGATCATAAAAAATGTATGTGCTTGTTTAATCAACTTTACCTACTAAGTACAAAATTATGGAACATTGGGCTTATTCACATTTCAGAAATTATTTTAACGGATCATTTAAAACTGATTCCAATAGATGGCGTGGTTTTAAATGTCCGAGGCATGCCAATCGATTTTTGAAATTTCAATTTTAACACAACTGTAAAAACGTGCAAAAATACTGTAAAACAAATCGCCACTGTTTTTTAAAAAAAAATAGTCACGAACCGAGTAAACCCGTTTACTTGCAAGTCGCAGCTAATACCATCTATAGTTGTGGAACGGAACCGTACGCGATCGATGTACCTATAAAAATAATCAGTATAATCAGACGAAAAACGCTAGTTACGTCAAAAGTCAAAAAATTCAAATATATTTATTTCAATTAGGCCAGTAAGCGGCACTTTTGAACGTCATACATAAATTAATTAAAATTTACAAGTAATAAAAATTGATTCTACCGTCCATCCGGAAAAGTAGCTTGTTATGAAGAAGACCGTACAAGAAACTCCAAACTTACTCTTTTAAAAAAATAGATGTTTACATAAGTACATACATTGATAAATTCATATATGTGAGGACGATGCTCCCAAATACAGGTATAAAGTAATCAAAGCATTAACAGGTAAATTAATTCAATTAATAAATAGGAACATGGATCTCACATACTTACAAATATTGCGAACATAGATAAAATACCTAATTCAACAACAATGGAACAGTGTGTGAGTCAATTTCTAAAAAAAAAAGATAATTATTACAATAACTATGAATAGGAATATAAATTAGCAAATTTGATTTTGTCTACACTAAAGATTGCCCTATGGAGCAGGACCAGCATGTTGCCAAACATTCTTATCTTGAATATAACGTCGGCACGGTTTCTTTTTATGGAATGAGGTATCTGTATGCTAGTATTATATTATTGTACTTTTTATACGAGTAAATTTTAGTATCTCCGTTCGCAAATCGCTTATTATTTTACTGTAGTGCATGCCGTGCTGAACATCTGACTATTTTCTTTCCTCTTCTCCATAAAGATAAACCAAATTGCAGCCGTCAGGTACACAATGATGTCGTCTTTAATATACCCTTTTTAGGGTACTGTACCCAAAGGGTAAAATCGGGACCCTATTACTAAGACATCGCGATCCGTGTCTGTCACTAGGCTGTATCTCATGAACCGTGATAGCTACACAGCTGGAATTTTCACAGATGATGTATTACCGTTGCCGCTATAACACTAAATACTAAAAACAGAATAAAATTAATATTAACGTGGGGCTCCCATACAACAAACGTGTTTTTTGCGATAATGGTACGGAACCCTTCGTGCGCGAGTCCGACTCGCACTTGGCCGGTTTTTTGTAAAGTCGTCCCGTCACGAGAAGCTGTAAATTTTGTAAATAAAGAAATTTGACTAAGTTATGTAGCGACAATTGGACAATTCAAACAACAACGAATACTCCCAAATTAAATCAACTCAGAGTAACATACGGGGTTACCCTTGTTTCATCGAAAAGAAATTGACAAATTATCTCTTCAATAATAAATACAATAATAATTATCCGCATAATTTCATTTGCCAAATTATTTACTTAGCAAAAAATCTCTTCACAAATATTTGTAACGCAAAACTAATGTTTGGCTGATGAACGTTTAAAAAAATATTAACGTAGATAAATATTTCAGTTGGCATAACAAATTTTACGCAAAATTAAAAGAGCATATTTAGTATCGTCAGTTTTCAATTTACGTACCATTTCAATTCAGTCATTTGCTTAGTCAATGACAAAAAAATTGCATCTATATGTCAGTTGCACAGAATATACAAAGTAAAATTACAATATGTCAGTACGATTAAGTCGACTCCTATTTCTGTCTGTAGGGTCTAAAATAACCTAACATGAACCTAACCTATCCATGTCGGGGTGCCCTAAGCTCGCGAGCTCGCTTCGCTCGCTCTTGGACTAATTCATTGAGTCGTCTCAATCACCTTTCTATTAATTTATATATGTTTATATATAAAGGTATTTATTATAGTAAATATATATGTATGTTTATTTAAACTACAATATATACATTGTTATTCAATTTTACTTCAGTAATTTCTATATTTGTATGCACCTACCATGTTATCTCTCCACCACCCTTGGTTGACTGGTAGAGAATGCCTCAGGCATTAACTCCGCCTATGTATCTGTATGTTGCATGAAGTTTTAAATAAATAAATAAATTGACCATAATTGTCGAATTGCCATTAATCTATCATGCATGCTTGCTTTGCGAAAGAGGAAATCTGGCGCTCGGCAGCCACTGCCGCGGCAAAATTGCTGAAGTCCATTGCAAAAAAAAAAAAAAAGAATGTTACAAATGTATTGTATTAAATAAATATAAATATTAAAATAAAATTGCATTTTTTAATTATATAATGCCCAAAAATCTTATTTTTGCCTTGATATTTTTTGTCATAACAAATCATTTAACCAAACGTTTATTGTCTTTGTTTATAAATCATTTGATTAAAGATCAATGCCTTATCTTCAGAACTCACCCAGTGTAAACTAGCCTTCAGCGCATAGCATAGTTTGTTAGACGAAGTTGTTTCACCGCTATTCCTACCTGTATAGAACCCGCTAGCCACCTGACCAGTTCTGTGCTTACGTAATTACGATGCCAACCGGTTCTGACCTACCGCAACTCGGAGCCCTTGCAAATGGTAAGTGTTGGCAAATTAACTTACAATTATTTGAATGCCTATGCGATTGGTTAGTATTGATAGATATAAATAGTTAAGCTACGGCCATCCAAACGTTATTATGCGTTCAGTGTACAAGAAACACGGCATTTTTTTATGTCTCGTGCACACGACCGTTCCCGAAGATAGCCGACCGCGTGGCGTGTTCACATCAGTCTAGTATGACCTATTAAGGCGCCGATTCCCTTGAGTAGCTGATTTTAAAATGAGAATCACGTCTAAATGGCTAGTCGTAATTTTTTGAAAAAAATATATGTTATATAAGACTATTTTCTTAATAATTTGATCTGAGCAAATTTTGACTTTTCTTCGTATAACATAGTGTAATTAATTTGTAAAGTTATGTCTAAAACGGACAAAAACACGACAATCACACCAAAACCGCTGGGCGTATTTTAATGAAATTGACACCATCTCAAAGACAATTTTATTATCTACATTTTGATCTGAGCTTTTTTTTTTAAAGACATAGAATAATAAGGAAAGTACAAAAAACTACTAAGTTTCGGGTCGCGCGTGTGTGAAACGAGTGCGCGTTTTGTTCCCTCAAGGTCGTTGGCGTTAGTCGTCGGCTTAATGTATGACCACCATTGTGGCGGCATAAAAACATGTGGTTCGCCCATAAATGGTTTGAATGCAGCGATTCCTATGCGGTTGGTTATGTAAAAGATTGCTTAGTATAGTATTGAAAAGAACACTTTACTTTCTGGTATAAATCTATACAAATAAATAAAATTTAAGTGTAGACACTTCATTTTTATGTAATATCAAAAATAACTTTTTTAACCGATTTCAATCAGGAGGAGGTTTCTCAATTCTGCTGTATGTATTTTTTTTTATGTGACCAGGATCTGATGATGGCATCCCAGAGAAATCGAGGGAACTCCTCAAATATTATAGGCATACAAAAAGCGGTATTTTTTTCAACAATGCAATCATTTACACTCAGAAAGTGTCATTTGGTGAAATGGAACTGATGAAGAAGACCACAGATGGCCACTGAAACTTAATGCTAAGTATGTCACGGGTATAAGATATATCGAATAGTTAACCGACTATGATGAAGCAAATACTTATAAATAAATGGTACTGATGAAAATGGTAACATTGAACTGATCTGATGATGAAGCCGGAAGGTAGGCACTGGAACTCCGAAATTGACCCTATAACAATGGACCCTAGTCGTGTTTGGGCTTATTGGAATCGTCATAAGATCTACTTTGGCTATAAATGAGTTTCAAGGTATTTGGAGGTACCTACCAAAACTAAAAAGAGATAAATAAAAAACATTTTAACAAAAAAAAATATCGACTTTTTTCGAATTGAATAATAACTTCTTTTCCCGAAGACGGTGTCGAAAATCGGAAAACAAATTGATTCATGTCTTTGGTACCTATTGTTTTCCATATAATAATTCATGTGAAAGTATGTAAGTACGGTGCTAATAACAAATGCGCAATTTTTAAGATTTATGTCTGTCTGTCTATCTGTTTGTGCCGGGTAATCTCCAAAACAGCAGGACCGATTATGACGTGACTTTCACTGGTAGTTAGCTGACATTATAAGGAGTAACACAGGCTAATTTAATATCCCGGAAAAAATCACAGTTCCTGTGAGAAAATTTTAAAATTAAATACCAATTTTACGAATTTGACGCAGACGAAGTCGCAGGCAACAGGTAGTAATGCCTAGAGGCTCTAGAGTAGCTAGTGGCTGAGTAACATAATCATAATCATAATCTTTATTTCTCACAAAAACATGACCTTAAGGAACAACTTATAAATTCAATTTAGAAATAAACATTTTGCAGTCAAGTGAGTGTGCGGAGCTGGTGTCTGTTATAAGTGTTAACCTGTATTACAGTTCACCAGGTCCTCACCCCATGAACAACAGGTATAACATACATTTTATTTAATTAAATAGACAAGCGTTTGATGGAGCTTATAAAATCAAGGAGACAGATTCAGCAAATAAATATCCTAATGCCACAAAGCACAATATGAGTGTGAGTTTGCGTGGAATGGGTGTGTGTTGTGTGTGGATGTATGTATGACTGTTGGGTATGTGTGTTTATGTGAGTGTGTGTGGTGATGAAGAAATGAGTGTGCGATTATACCTAGCTATGAAACGATAATGACTACTGTAAAAGTTTCTCTGTGGACATGTAGTCCTGCGTCTGCAACCAGTCCCTTACTACAGCGCTACATTTGTTTTTAGAAAAATTGACAAGAGCCTATTTATTTTGTTATGTAGATTACAGCCCTGATAGCAGAAGAAGCGATTTGCAAAACAGGTTTTAAAGGATGATTTTGTGCAGACAAACATGCGATATCCGCATGGGTCGATCTCCAAGATCAAGCAACGTATGTCGATTTCGGTCCTTGGATAGATTACTATATATTGCATATCCAGACGCCTCCGTGCCTAAAAAAAACATTTTCACAAAAAAATCAAACCGACTTCCAAAACAAAACACTACAAAGCGGTAAATAACTTTGTTTTTTTCCAGTCGTCTTTGAGTAATCTAGTAACAGACAAAATAAAACCCGGTCAAGTGCAAGTCGGACTCGCGCACGAAGGGTTCTGTACCACTATCGCAATTAAAGGCAATAAAATCACGTTTGTTGTATGGAAGCCCCACTTAAATAATTTTATTCTGTTTTTAGTATTTTTTGTCATAGCGGCAACAGAAATATATCATCTGCGAAAATTTCCCCTGTCTAAGCTATCACGGTTCATAAGATACAGCCTGGTGACAGACAGACAGACGGACAGTGGAGTCTTAGTAATAGGGTCCGTTTTTACCCTTTGGGTATGATACCCTAAAAAAAGATTCTGACAAATTGAGAACCTCCTCCTTTTTTTCAAGTCGGTTAAAAGTCACTTTAGTCCCAGCTACCTTTTGTACATCTTTGACAGTCGTAGTCAGAAACCAAATAATCTTAATCAAGACTTGACAAGGGGTCTCGTGTCACCCATTTAATGGGTTGAAGGTCAGATAGACAGTCATACTTCCTCAAAATACTGGTTTCCAGCTGAATCCGGTTAGACTGAAGCTTACCCCCACATAGGTACAGACTAGGCAAGTGATTGTTTTATCTGTGTACTAAATCTTAAAAGTTATAATAATTAGGGAAATTATTAACCGGGCGTAAAATATACTGAATGAGCTACTATTATACCACAGATAATATTCCATACAAAGAAACCTTGCCGACGTACTGTACTGATTATTTTTAACCGGGCGAAAAATATACTGAATGAGCGACTATTATACCACAGATAATATTCCATACAAAGAAACCTTGCCGACGTACTGATTATTTTTAACCGGGCGAAAAATATACTGAATGAGCGACTATTATACCACAGATAATATTCCCTGTACTGATTATTTTTTTACATTGATCGCGTTCGGTTCCGTTCCACGGATATAGATGGTGAAATATCTATCGCCGTGGAACGGAACCGAACGCGATCGATTTACAAAAAAAAAAACGGTATAATCAGATGAAAAACACTATTTACGTCGGCACGGTTTCTTTGTACGGGATGAGACATCTGTATGCTAGTATTATATTATCTGTGATTAACTATTTATCCGGTTTCAGTAATACCTTTTAGGAGGTTTTTGTGATCTGCGATAATAATATTGGTTACATACTTTAATTGTATTTGGGGTTCGATTTTTCTATTTTAGCATATTATTCTTTTGAAAATAGCTGAACAACCATCGAGGCGACATCGCTGTGCAGCGCGTGAGTTCGGGTGTATTCGTGTTTTCAACGAATTCTGATCCTGCAGACAGAAAAAGGAGCCACGCGCAGCCTCCGTCGACAAACTTTTTAAGTCGCTGTTTTAAACATTTATTTGCCCAATGTTTGTGGCCCACTTAGTATTTCAGTAAGCCATATTCAGTATTTTTACACCTTTAATTTGATTTATTTTCGCTCATTTAAATGCTATCCTAATAATTATTCTGTTTTTTTTAATTACAAGTTGATAAAAGTGTTGGCTGATGAAAGAACAAGATTATCTAAGTTTCAAAGCATAGGTCTTGTTTGGTAAAAACACACATGTTATTGATAACCTCTTGCTTCTGGTCGTAGTTCAGTCCAAGGTCAGAAACGAGAGCGTGTGGGATGCCGTCGCCTCTTCTACGAGGAAGTGATGGTAGGAAAGGATGTGGTGGAAAGGGAGAGGACCTCTCTCCCTATTTGTAGTAGACGCACAGGGAGGTGGAGGCCGCAAAACGATGTGGCCTGCAGTTAATAGACTAGAATAGTCTTTGTCTGAACAAATCCCACTTCCCACCACTCTAGGTCCTACCCGCCTTGCGGCATACAGACCATGGAGACACACTCCGGCAATTGCGTGACTGCGTATGTCTTTGTCAGACAGCTTGCTCAACCGGAGGGTGGGTTGTAAACTCCTTAATTATTTTTATCCTGCACCTGTCTGACTAAATTTAATAATCTGATGCTTCGCGCACGAGCAGCCCTACTGGCATGCCAAACATTTATATAATGTTCCTAACCGTCCCAGACTTATTAGAATTGCTGTACCTATCAATCCTATCAGGTTCCTATAACACCCTACTCCAATTATAATTTTACTGTGGTATTTGTGAGCAAATGACCTCAACTTTCAATAGCCCTCCGGACTGGATATCAGTTCTCTGTGATAGACAGGTTCTAGGCTGTCTCTGCCCTAACACATCGTCCCGTTCGTCAGCATACAGAGGGCAGTCCCACAGGACATGGTCAAAATTTTCTCATGGTCATCCGCAAGCCCTCAATATCTTAGAGCTATGGCGCATAGCGAAATTTTGTGTAGATGGCTTCTAAACCTCCCATGTCCCGTAAAGATCAAGAAAAAGAGAGAAAAGACAACCATCACCCAAAAACAAGAACAGGGTCCTACCATCATTTGAAGAATAGCTACGTTCCCGCCACCGAGCGATGACCTTCGCTCTCACCTTCCCTGCGGTACTGACCGACCTGTATGCCTTCGAGAGAAGAATACGTGCTGGACATTGCGTGCGGAGTACAGAGGAGTGCACTGCGTAATGCCCAACACTCTACCACCATATTGCTGCAGCATATGTCGGAATCATCTACATAAGTCCCTGAAAACAGGACGTTTAGGGCTCTGTACCTTAAACCCCAGGAAGAAGCGGATATCCCCGACATCTTCTCGAAAGCATTTACAGCCCGTTCGCTGGCCAAACTAGCAAGCGGCACGTAGGAGCCAGCTTCGCCAATTACAAAGCCCAGCAGCTTGCCATTTGTCACGTGCACGACCAACTCACCATCCATGCGAATAGTAGGGAGGGGGACGTTTAAACTTTCCGTTCAAAGTGAGGGTCTGTGACTTCGCAGCAGTAAAAGCGAGCCGGTTCCGTTTCCCCCAAGCAGACACCGCCTCCAGCGATGACTGCAAAATAACGCTAGATCATGATGGACTCGGCGCCTTAATCACGATCGTGATATCGTCTGCGTAGGCTATTACCCTCACGCCATCAGGCTACGGCAGCTTAAGGATGTCATGGAGCAGGCGCGTAGGCGGTTCCAAATAGTACGTCCTAATACCGATCCTACTTGAACAGTCAAAGGCCGAGACGGCAGTGCGCCGTGTTCTGTATAGGCCACAGAGGGTGACGGACCCCGCATGAACACATGCGGGGCCAGGGTAGCTTGACTAAATGCCCTGGCTAAAGGTAGCTGCAGAGCACCGTGTGGTTTTAGTCAGAGTCTGATATCCGCTTCGGGGTGGAGGGTATCCATAAAAACATCATCACGTTAAAAAACGTGATGAAAGTGCAGGAACAAGATTATCTGTCAAAGAAGCATAGGGTCTTGTTTTGTAAAAACATACATCATGATATCAAATATTTTCAGTCTATCTCTGCATGACCGTATCGAACTTTCTAGAAATTTACATGTAAATATTATAATAATATAACTCATTATTGCAATAATAATGCTATTTATAAATAAGGATTTATTAATGAACGCGGAAAAGTACTTACATAATGAAAATGATAATAATTGTTGTGAAGAAAAGTACAGTCAACGAATGAGGTAAGTACCATAAGAATGTAAAATAAATATGTTAACATAATTTTATCCTACAATGTATCCAGCTGCTGGCCAACTCTTTCAAATTTCTAAGCGAATTTATTGCCGTTAACAACAATAAATTTAAATAATAATTAAAAAAAAAAAACACTAATCTATACATATAATAAATCTGTAGAAAAATATTTTTTGTACATCGAAAAAAATTCCAAAAAAAATAGCCAGGGTGTTAAAGGATAACCAACAGAACCCATTTCTAGCATTTTTGAAATTTTTGTCTGTCTGTTTGTCTGTTGTCTGTTTGTCTGTTTGTCTGTTTATTTGTGCACGCATCACGTGAAATGTACGAAACCAATGTAGATAACTTTTATACATAAAAATTGTGCGTATCTTGAAGAATTACTTAGTTTTTGTTTCATCGCAATCGGTTCACTCTATCAAAAGTTAGATGAATTTAAAGTGTTCAAGAAGTAAAATTATCACAGCTCACGCAGTTCAGTTACTCGGACAGTTGAACTCGCTATTCGATAGATGGCGTTGTGCATTTAAAGTCATTTTCTGAATCGCGGTGTTAAGAATTTACGCGAAAGAATACATATAATAAATCTGTAGAAAAATATTTTTTGTACATCGAAAAAAAATCCAAAAAAAATAGCCAGGGTGTTAAAGGATAACCAACAGAACCCATTTCTAGCATTTTTGGAATTTTTGTCTGTTTGTCTGTTTATTTTTGCACGCATCGCGTGAAATGTACGAAACCAATGTAGATAACTTTTATACATAAAAATTGTGCGTATCTTGAAGAATTACTTAGTTTTTGTTTCATCGCAATCGGTTCACGCTATCAAAAGTTAGATGAATTTAAAGTGTTCAAGAAGTAAAATTATCACAGCTCACGCAATTCAGTTACTCGGACAGTTGAACTCGCTATTCGATAGATGGTGTTGTGCATTTAAAGTCATTTTCTGAATCGCGGTGTTAAGATTTTACGCGAAAGAATGACCCTAGAAAAAAAAAATTGGTATGTAGTATGTATATTTTTGAGTATGTGGAGTAGGCAGGCAGGCTGGTAAGTATGGTAGGGTTGGCAGGCAGATGACGGGAGCAAAGCCGCGGGCACAGCTAGTCTTTTAATAAATTAATATTAATAAATTTGTTGCCTACACAAAATCTCAATAGTAATCTGAATCTACATAAAATCTCTTGGCTTCAAGCTGCTTCTACGTATAAAACTAGACAGGCAAGTCCAGTAAGACCTGGCAAACCTAGTTCGTTCGGATACTAATGTTAATTTGGGCTTTTGGAGGAACTCCTCATGAACCCGTTCTAAGAAGAATTATTTACGAAGATGGAATAACCAGTTGGAAATTGCAGAGACATACACCAGAAGATAAGTGATGTGTGCGACGAGGGTGCCCCTCACAATGCACCGGATGTCGACCAAGTGTAGTCACTCTTCAAGCCATTTTCAATGGATGACGTAATACAGTAAAACAAATCCAATTTCTCCAATATATCACAGATGATATTAACATAAAATCTGTAATATATAGATCGAACTACGCTAGAACGCGACAATCAGTAGACGTAATAGAAAAGTTATTTGCTGATCACGTGCTGACAATGACGCCACTGAACACGTGAAAAACAACATCATTAAATGGATAGTAAATTAAATGAAAGGGATATATGTGACTAATAATATCAGATTGATCTATCTCCTCTCTATCTTTGTGTAAATATTTTTATCACCAATGCTCTCAAAGTTAAACATCGTGAGGAAACCGGCATGTCCTAGAACCAAACGTTCGAAGACATTGTGACATCCACCAACCCGCACTGGGCCCGTGTGTTTGATTACTGCTCATTAGTTCTCACAGAGAGGAGGCTTGGGCCCCATAACATAGCATAATCAGCTTATAATATTCCCACTGCTGGGACACAGGCCTCCTCGCTGTGAGAGGGAATGGGCCATAATCCACCACGCGGGCCCAGTGCGGGTTGGTGGATGTCACATGTCTTCGAAATTTTACATCCACCAAACAGCACTTTTTTATTTTTTTTTAATTTTTGATGGGTTTGCTCATGACTCTAGTCTAGGTCAGAGGTGACAGAGACAGAGTCGACGTTGGAGGGAGCTTACCCAGAAGAAGCCTGTTCACTCTAACTTTGAAGAGATTCGGGTTGAATGCGTTCGGAAACACAGACGCAGGTAGTGAGTTTCATTCATTCGCTGTGCGCATTATGAAGGATGTTTGGAAGCACTTCCACAAAACTGGCTTCCTCACGAGCTTTTCCTTCAGCGTTTTAAGACCAGTGGTGATGAAATAAATTTCATAAAGTGAAGGACTTCGACGTCTGCCTGTGTTCGAATTTCGACCCCACAACCTATTCGTAAGCTGTTATTTGAAGATCTTTGACAGTCGTTACGGGTAGTCAGAAGCTTGAGATCTGACACCAGTCTTGCCAAGGGGTACCGTGTTACCCAGTTACTGGGTTATGGAGGTCAGATAGGTAGTCGCTCCATGTAAAACACTGGTACTTAGCTGAATCCGGTAAGACTGGAAGCCGACCCCAATATAGTTGGGAAAAGGCTAGGCACATGATGAACCTATTCGTAAGTCAAGGCCGTATCCACTGAGCCACCACTGCTAACCTTACGCACTTTTTCGTAATGGTATCTTATAGGGTACAACTGGAAATTATTTCATAATAATATAAATTACAATCTATTGGCTGTACGCACAATTTTCTGCAAATAATTTCATGATGACGCACTTATTACGTTTATAAATAAGTGCCAACTAAGTACATAACATAATGTTTTGCAAACTTCTAAGACTCCGACCTTTATCTGTAATCTTTGCGAAATTACGCCTCTTGCTAGAAAAATATCTAATACCTGATAATGAAAATATTTTTCAGATAAGCTATTTTAAGTAAAAACAAATAGATAACATAATTTAGTGCGATTTAAACTACACAGCGACTGATAATGAAGGATTTTTTTACCGACTTCGCAAAAAGGAGGTGGTTATCAATTCGATTGCATTTTTTTTTGTGTGTCACCTCAGAACTTTTTATTGGGTGAACCGATTTTGATGATTCTTTTTTTATTCGAAAGCTGGTGTTTGTCATGTGGCCCCATTTAATTTTCATCAAGATTTGATGAAGAACTTCGGAGATGTACATCAGAACTCTTCACTAAATGACGGCAAATCACTCGGGATAGCTTCAATCGCATATCTGTTTATTGTTTATACCATTTCATGACATAACATCACACTGGTACGCTTTAAAGGGGTATGCAGGTGTGAACAGTTCACCCTGGTATACTCTCATCCCACCGGTATTGTTTATTTAAGTTTCATGTTATTGGGTTAATCTATTCTGGCTTCACTTTGGCCAAAGTGGTCCATTATGTACCACAACAAAAAAGAGAAAAATAAAAAACATTTTTACAAAAATTACAATCGACTTCCAAACAAAACTTCCGAAATTGAAGTTATTTATCACTTTGTAGTGTTTTTGATTGGAAGTCGGTTTTAATTTTTGTAATTTTAATTTCCTTTTAAGACGGGTGTATCTTCAGAAAATGTATTGAAATTAGAGTAGGTTAGACAGACAATTACAAAACTCCTTAGACGATACAATGGCGGCTCACTAAAGATCCTGTACACTTTCATTCAATGATTTTTAGACCCTTTCGAAAGAGCATAAATAAAATATTTTTGTCTCGATACGATTTTTTATTTTTTTTTATTTTATTTATTGATAGGCTCGCGTTTGACCACTATCTCGCCTGATGGTAAGCGATGATGTGGTCGACGGTGAAGCACGCTTGCCTAGAAGTAACCTATTCACTCTTGACTTGAAGACCCCAAGGTTGTAGTTATCAGGAAACAATGACTCCGGCAGGGAATTCCACTCCTTAGCTGTGCGTACAATGAAAGTATTCGCAAAACGCTTTGTACGTATGGATGGGATGTCCACCATGTACCGGTGGCGCATTGCCGTGCGTCTTGTTGTCCGGTGATGGAATGGGCTAGGCGGAATCAAATTGTGCAGTTTCATCGCACACTCCCCGAAATGTAACCGATAAAAAACCGACAGACTGGCCACTTGTCGTCGATGTTCAAGGCTCTGGAGCTTTGAGGCAACCATTGCATCGTGGCCGATAAGCCTCTTGGCCCGTTTGTCAATCGACTCAAGTGCATCAAGTTGATATTTGGCAGATCCGTCCCAGAGGTGAGAGCATTACTCCATGCATGACCGAACTTGCGCTTTATACAAATTGAGCAGCTGTTCAGGCGTGAAGTACCGTCTCACCTTTGCAAGGATCCCCAACTTTTTTGCAGCCTACTGAGCCTTTGCCTCAATGAATGGACCAAAATTGAGGGTCGATGTAAAATGAATTATCTCAAGTGTTTATCAAGATCAATATCTGGTATTGTTTTGATTTTTACCGACCGGCTAGTATCAAAGTTGATTTTATCAGAATTTTTACCTAAATTCGCATTCTTTACACCTGTCGCTACGGAGAATACTGTAAGGAGTTGGCATTTCACTACGTTACCTTTTAAAATCATTCCTGGCTGGATCTAATTTAAAGTTTCATTTGTATATACTCGTAGAATGTCCTGAACGTCACCTTATGTCAGAGCGTGTGACGCTCTTTAAGGTTACACTAGTCGACGGCACGAACTATTTTGTGCGCGGGGTTAAAATGCCTGCTATCTCATCCGACAACACGTGCGAAAGAGATAGATGCTGTGATGAGCAGTAAGAAGCTAGTTCGCGTACGAATTAGCACTTTTGCAAGTTTGTAGCGAAATGGATGATGATTTAGGAAGAAAACGAGCGACGAAATTTTATAAACTGGGGAGTGACCATAAGCTCTTAGAGCGGTATCAATTTGAGATCGAGTAAGTGACAGATGTATACACGTCAGATACATCTGTCCCTTATTCGATCTCAAATAATACCGCTCGCATGTTCGCGTGTTTTGATAAATAATGTATAAATTCATAGAAATAAACCCAAAATATAATTGAAATATCGCGTATTGTTTACGTGGCAGCCATAAGGCTACTACAAAACTTAATCAATAGCTCGTATATTACATTAAAAAATCAGCGGTTCCCTAAATTTTGTTCAGATTATTTATTGATTGGTAGGCTTGCGTTTGACCACTATCTCACCTGATGGTATGCGATGATATGGTCGATGGTGGAACACGCTTGCCTAGAAGCAGCCTATTCACTCTTGACTTAAAGACTCCACAGGTTGTAGTAATAGGAGTTTTACAAGCCTTTTCAAAGTCAAGTCAAAGTATTTTACTTCAACTAAACCATATCGGTACTATTGAATTGACATGCAAAAGATGGATCTAGTTGCACATTCTCAAGCGTCAGTAGGTCTCTATGGGGAAGAACGTGCAAGAAACTCCACGGACACTCTTTTCCATCAATTTTAATTACAAGTATTTGGTTACATTAACATTCTTGTTGGAAAAATACTATTTTTTTTTTTAAACTTTGCCCCACACTAATAATTTCTTCCTGTATCGTGGGTGCGTTTACAAACATATAAACTCACATACGCAACACCCAGAGCCGGAAAAACTATCTGTAGATAGTACAAATATTTTTTCCGTGCGGGAATCGTACCCGCGACACGCAGCGCAGCAGTCAATCGCCACTGCACCAACCGTGCGCCCAAAATATGTGTGTATGTGAGAACGACGTAAAAAGACGTGCACGTAAAAGCGTCTAGACTAAAACAAACAATTGAAATAATATAATAAGTAATTAAAGACAGGCCTAGGTAGCTAGGTTCAACTAATGGCGCCCGTTCACGAACATGACGCATGAATATGCACCACTCAGCTCAACCATCATGAAGGGAACCGAATGATCCAACACATGTGCCATAGGTACAGTAAATGGTAGATTTACTTTATTTAACTAGCCATGTTAGTTTGTTAGTCTTATCATCATTACAGCCGAAAGACGTCCACGGCTGAACATACGTCTTCCAAGCGTGGCGTCCCGGTCCCGTCGCATCTAGCGGATTCCCGCATTACTAACCAGGTATAGGAATAGTGGGACGACTTCCAACGCAGCGTTTTCCGGTCCGCGATCGCCACTGCAGAACTTTTCGGCCCCATCTACCATGCGTTCTGTGAGCTACCTATGTCGGTAACTTTATTCCTCCTGTGGATATCCTCATTTCTGATGCAATCACGAAAGGAAACTCGGAGCATACCGCTCTCCATTGCCCTTTGGGTGACTTAAAGTCAACTGATGAGGCCCATTGTGAGCGACCATGTGAGTAACTTAGGTCATCACTGTTCTAAGACTTTCGTCTTGAAACACATGCAGTATATTAGATGAGACCCGCAGCTTCCCGAACGGAACCACAGATAAATAATATTACAAGACGGAACTGCCCAGCCGAGTCGGATTCGATGTTTTGTAAGTAATATTAGGTATGGGTCAAATCTTGCAACTGAATTTTAAAACAGTTATCCTCAACTGATTGAGCTGACGAGATTTTGTACACACGTTTGGTTTGGATTACAATGCACGGCAAAAAAATGTTTATCGTATCTTCTCTTGTTATTTAAATATAGGCTTTTTAGAGTTTACAAATAAGCTTGGAAATCAATTGCACAGCTGCAGGTACCTACGTTTAATATTATGTTTTTTAAACATTCCTCATTCAATCGTTCTGAACAATGAGAGGTTTTCAGAAATTATATGCACTAAGTGGCAGCACTGTGACGCCAGATCCAGGCACTTGTCAAAGTGTTTGTGTTTCCGACATTATTTAAATTGACGTCAACGTCACATTGATGTAATAAGTTATGTTTTTCAAGTGCTAAAGTGGCGCCAATGGATGGCGTGTTCTGACTGTGTCATCCTTGTCTTGTGGGTAAGTAACAGCCGTTTGATTCGACTTATCAAGAAGCTCTAGATAGTGACATTGACTGTTGACACACAAATCGTTTGGAAAAACATCAACAATGTTTGGGATTGTCAAGTTGAAATATAGGGATTGGTACCTTAAATTTTGGTGCCATCGTCATCACCGATCGAATGAAACTTTGTTAAGAGTCAAAGGATATGCTACACTTGCCGTGGTTGGTCCGTGAATGGATTTGTGATCATCCGTATTTAACGAGAATTCTCCGTGCCTCGGAAAGCACGTTTAGGCACTTGTCTCACCGCCGACGAGGAAGCAATTAGCTATCGACTATTTTCTCGCTGAAAAATCGAACAAAAGATAAAGATCCAGTGTCAGTAAAATAGACACATATATTAATAGTTAATCGCTGGCTGTTCATACTGCCGGCGAAAACTCTTTCACCACTAGTTTGTCGCAGCGACAAGAACTATATAAGATAATAATCGCTTGACGGTCAGTACTCACCTACCAGCGGTCATTTCTACCTGCAGTGCGGATCTGAGACGCAGTGCGAGTAATCGTCCGTCGTACAAGAAGACTCGCTTATAGACGAGCGAAAAAACTATCGGAACTACACACTCGCTTACTCGCTTCTCGCTGCTCGCCATATCGTATCTAGTTTCTAGCTCTACTCGCTTATCGCTGATCGTCAGCGGTGGGACATGTGTTAAAGCCGTTGGTTTCGGTTGTCGTTCGTAGATCTCTGCGTCGTTTTACATACTAAAGCTGTTGCGTTGCAATGCTGCTCTTACGGGTAGAAGCCCGAAAGTATTCAAACCAGTCCTTCTTTAGAATTTACTTCTTTGCCATACTCAGTAAATGGTTCGTGGAGGTTAGAGTCGTTTCACATAAAAACTTTTTACAAAAAAAATACAACCGACTGCCAAATAAAAACACTACAAAGTGAAAAATAACTTCAATTTCGGAAGTCGGTGTTCTTGTTTTCGTTTCTTGGTTTTTTGACACAGACTGCCAAATTCGAAGTTATTTTTCACTTTGTAGTGTTTTTATTTGGAAGTCGGTTGTATTTTTTTGTAAGAAGCTTTTTATTTTTGTGGTACATATTGGACCAGTTCAATAGTTAGGTACCTATAACGCCCAAAGTGATGCCAGAATAGATTAACCCAGTAACATGAAACTTGAACAAAACCGGTGGAATGAGAGTTAACCAGGGTGAACCTGCGTACCCCTTTAGAGCGTACCAGTGTGATGTTATGTTATAAAATGATGTAAACAATAAACAGTCACGCGAATCCAGCTATCCCGAGTGATTTGCTGTCATTTATTTAAGAGTTCTGTTGTATCTCCGAAGTTCTTCATCAGATCTTAATGATCGACAAGCCAAGACAAGCACCAGTTTTCCAATAAAAAAAAAACATCTAGTAAAAATTTCTGAGGTAACACAAAAAAAAAATACATTCGAATTGATAACCTACTCCTTTTTTGAAGACGGTTAAAAATACTGGTCTTCAGTTGCATGAATGGACTGCAAGTAACGCCAACATATTTGGAAAAATGCTAGACAAATTGATTTTGATCAAGCAGTCGGCCTACTTGATGATAAGCGTCGTTACTATAGAGATCGACATTACCAGAAGCATCACAGATGCGTTGTCATCACAGAGACAAAGCCAATGGCTCATGTTTATTGCCTTTTAATTTACAACCCGGAACAAAGCAAGCGACGTTTGGTCTGTCACCAAACGTCGCTTGCTTTGTTCCGGGTATTGTTATATACGTGTTATAGTCAAAGTCGATATGCAGCCTCTTCGCAGAGTGACTGGTTTATTTTAACGACCTTTCTGATGGCACAGATAATACAATACTAGCATACAGATGCCTCATACCTTACAAAGAAACTGTGCAGACGCAGCGACGTAACTAGCTTTGTTCGTCTGTTTTTGTAAGTACATCGATCGCGTTCTGTTCTGTTCCACGGCTATACGAGTAGATGCTGCTAGCAGTGTCTTTTAAGTAAAAAGATTTACTCGGTTCCTGACTATTTTTAGTAACAGATATTTGGCATACCTACATAATTGGCGGTGTTAGCTACTAACTCAGAGTTAGTAAATAATCCAGGGTGGCCGCAGGGAAGGAGGAGTGTCGGTATAGCGTTGGCTGCTCTCCCTATCCCCTGTGGCCGAAAATTGGAAGCCGGCGGGGCCTGACCTGACCCCTCACAGGGGGACCAAGAGTGCCATTACACTGGGTTGTCTGGCGCCAATGTGCTGGTTTGGTCGCTGGGTTGGTCACGGCGTGCAATGTGTTCTCGTGCGCCGGTGATGGGGGGTACTCCCCAGAGCAGGATCCGGTGAGGAACAGCCGCGGCGGGTTCGCGGATGAGTGTGTACGAGTGCCCGTGTTGCCGCAATAACTGGCAGAGGATGACACCGTGCAGTTTTAGTGGGTTGGAGTTCCACATAACTGCAATATCTCCCCGTGGTAGCGCAGTATGCATGAGCAAAACTACAAGAAAAAAAAATAGAAACAAAATGGGTTGCGCAAGCGATTATGCCCGATGTCTACCACTAGGTTGGCTACCACTGGGGGACAGCGGGAAAACTTTTAATAATTATTCCCGATGTCCACCACGGGGGACAGCGACACGAATTTTAAATTATTCTCGTTGTCCTCTACTGGAGTCAGTGACAAGGCTTTTTAAACATTAGCGGACCTTAGAAGCGACTAAGGGAAATATTAATCTTGATCGTATTGTGTTTTTGTTTCCAGTTGGTCTCTTCTAAGATTTGACATGAAGTTAGTCAAAGACCGAAACACACAACTGGTCTAGACTTTGACTAAGACTTATCGCCAGAACTGCCTCGTTAGTCAAGAGAGGTCGGGGGAAAAATTTGAAAAAGAGTTACCGTGGCCCTGGCTCAAGCATGAAGGAACACGGGTGGGTTTTAGTCAGTAAAAGTCCGACACGCCCACCCGCTTCACCCAGAGCGGGAGATGTCATTGGACGATTTCCCACCAAAAATAAAAAAAAAATTGTCTAGAGTGGTCGCAAAGGCTACTGCTTAAGGGTACACTAGTCGACGGCACGAACTATTTTGTGCGCAGGGTTAAAATGCACTTTCTATGGACCGACAACACGTGCGGCAGAGATAGATGCTGTCATGAGCAGTAGGAAGCTAGTTCGCGTACGAATACACACTTTTGCAAATTTGTAGCGAAATGGATAATAATTTAGGACGAAACCGAGCGCGCGAAATTTTATAAACAGACCTTTGGCAGTCTAGATATCATGAAAAAACGAACTAATCGATCAGTTCCAAATAAAATTATTTGCATGGTTAAACTACTAATCTATCCCTGTATGGAGGCCGTTTTGCGAATTTCCGTCTTCTTATATTGTTTATTTACGCCCAAAATTGCGTTAAAATTAGTGTCGAAATGTGGAACTTTCGACGCTCATAACTTTCAAATTTTTTTTTTTTTACTTTTTTGCTTCCATACAGGGCTAGATAATGATGAGACAAATTGATATCACTTTTTATTTTGAACGTACATCGTCAAACAGTGGAATAATACCTAGACTACGTTTGTATGGAAGAATTTTCGACTAGTGTAACCTTAACGTGAGGTCATGGGGTTCGATTCCCGGGTCGGCCAAAGTGTTATTGGGTTTTTCATTCTGGAATTTTTCAGTAGCAGCCCGGCGTCTAGATTTGTGTCCGGTTGATGTTAATATAGGCACGCCCCCTATCAAATAAAGAAAGAAAAAATGTTACCGACTAGTTTCTTTGTTGCGATATGAGACAAACATAACTGGTGAAATATGGGTGAACAATACATATATATATACTTACCAGCTGTTGAGTGCAGTGGTGGCCTAGTGGTATCGGCCGCGACTTATAAGTTGTAGGTCGTGGGTTCAAACCCAGGCAGGCTTTACTTTGTGTAAATTATTTCACCACCACTGCTCTCAAAACGGTGAAGGAAAACATCGTGAGGAAAACGGCATGTCCTAGAAACGAAAATTTGAATACATGTGACATCCACCAACCGCATTAGGCGTGGTGGATTACGGCCCATTCCCTTTCACAGAGAGGAGGCGTGTAGGTGTGCAGGCCGCCTTACTTGACAAATTAACAGTTCCATTTCCCCCCTTAAGGCCGTACCCTGACAAAAAAATCAGCAAGAGATATGAGCATTCCTATTGGCTTAGAGGCACTGGTGGCGCATGAATTACGATAGTGAATACGCCCAGATTTTGGAATATTTAAAAAAAAAAAACGAATATTGGTCTTTTGAAAAAAATAAAACTTACAAAATGTTCGTTATCAAATTGTCTATTTATTATTGTTACTATAAAAAAATATTAATGAACACTTTACGAGGATATGCATGCTATCAATAATTATTTCACATTTTTATGGTTTTGTTGGAAGGAGATTAGTAACACATATACCTCTTTAAAAAAAAGTGTACTACAATTTTAGAATCAATATTATGTAGAAATTTTATGTATTTTTAACCGACTTTCGAAAAAGGAGGAGGTTCTATGTTCGACTTCTTGTATGTTTTTTTTTTTTTTTTTAATACAAGTAATAACTTCTCTGTATCTTCATAGGACATCATTTGTAGAATTTCTTTGAGAATTCTCTTACAGTTACAATAATGAATGATTGTCGTCTGTGTATAAATGTTAAATGTATCTGTGAATAAATGTTGTCTGTTGTTATTATGATACTAGCACTTCGCCCGCGACTTCGTTTGGGTGATCCGTGTTTAATGCTACAGATGAATTTTTAGTATCACCACCTTAATTATTATTTGATATTTCTTTTTAAATAAAGAGTAGATAGCTCTTAAAAACTGCACAAAATTCGACTAGCGCGGCGTTTTGCTCGGGGAGGCGCCTTAAGGATGATTTCCGGGCTTAAAACTATTCTATGTCCATTCCAGGGGCCCAAACTATCTCCATACCAAATTTCATCTAAATAAGTACAGCGGTTTAAGCGTGAAAAGGTAACAGACAGACATTAGTTATGGTCTTGTAAGGTTTGACGAGGCAAACCTAGGAGCACTTCGATGTTTGTCTGTAACATAATTATGTATGTATTTCTCCGGACGAACTCTATTACAAACAGCTCTATATTATTACTAACTAGCTTCTGCCAGCGGCTTCGCCCATGTGTTTATACATATAAAACTTTCTCTTGAATCACTCTATCTATTTAAAAAAACCGCATCAAAATCCGTTGCGTAGTTTTAAAGATCTAAGCATACATAAAGACAGACAGACAGCGGGAAGCGACTTTGTTTTATACTATGTAAGAGTTCAGTGTCGACTGAAAGCAGAAGGAAAACCCCGGCCAAGTGTGTTCGACCAACTGTAAAGGGTTCCGTAATCTTACTAATATCACAGATAATATAATACTAGCATACAGATGCCTCATCCCATACAAAGAAACCGTGCCGACGTAACTAGCGTTTTCATCTGATTAATCTTGTTATTTTTGTTAGTACAACAATCGCGTTCGATCCCGTTTCACGGCAATAGATGGTGTTAGCAGCGACTTGCAAGTAAAAGGGTTTACTAGGTTCGTGAATATTTTTTTCTTTAAATACAGTGAAGGTGCGTTTTATTGTATTTTTTTGCACGTTTTTACAGTTTTTTTTGCACCATAATGTGTTACAATGCAAATTTTAACAATCGAGTGGAATGCCTCAGAAATTTAAAAATGCGCCATCTATTGGCATCAATTTTAAATGAACCGTTCAAATAATCTTTGAAATGTGAACTAAGAACCCAATATGCCATAATTTTGTACTTAGGAGAGTTGATTAAACAAGAACATACGATTTTTTTGTTCAATTCTAGAAAATTATAATTTTACACACAATTTGAATTGTGTGTACATGTCGCGCCATCTAGTGAGATTAATTTGAACCTAATTTTCTTTCTTAGCAATGAGACTCCGTGCTAATATTATAAATAGAGCGCACGGTTGGCGCAGTGGTTGAGCGATTGACTGCCGCGCTGCGTGACGCGGGTTCGATTCCCACACGGAACAAATATTTGTATGACCTACAGATAGTTGTTCCGGCTCTGGGTGTTTGTGTATGTGAGTTTATATGTTTGTACACGCACCCACGATACAGGAAGAAATTCCTAGTGTGGGGCAAAGATTAGAGTGAAAAGTTGGATGGATGTTTGTGTGAATGTATGTTTGCTACTCAATCACGCCAGAACGGCTGAACGGATCTGGATGAAATTTGGCAAGTTAAGAAAACACTTTTCACTTTTCATATGCATGAATTTTTAAACTATTACTCATAAACTGAAGAGACACTATTTAATTGAATTTACTATTTTGTAGCATTAATAATTTGACATTTCATATTATAATTATTTAATTTTTATTTGTATTTCATGACAATTTGATGATTTGTATTTTGAACTAGCTGTGCCCGCGGCTTCGCTCCCGTCATCTACCTGCCAACCCTACCATACTTACCAGCCTGCCTGCCTACTCCACATACTCAAAAATATACATACTACATAATTTTATTTTTCTAGTGTCATTCTTTCGCGTAAAATCTTAACACCGCGATTAAGAAAATGACATTAAATGCACAACGCCATCTATCGAATATCGAGTTCAACTGTCCGAGTAACTGAATTGCGTGAGCTGTGATAATTTTACTTCTTGAACACTTTAAATTCATCTAACTTTTGATAGAGTGAACCGATTGCGATGAAACAAAAACTAAGTAATTCTTCAAGATACGCACAATTTTTATGTATAAAAGTTATCTACATTGGTTTCGTACATTTCACGTGATGCGTGAACAAATAAACAGACAAAAATTCCAAAAATGCTAGAAATGTGTTCTGTTGGTTATCCTTTAACACCCTGGCTATTTTTTTTGGATTTTTTTTCGATGTACAAAAAATGTTTTTCTACTGATTTATTATATGTATTGATATTGATCCTGATGTTATGAATTTTGTATGCCTTAATGGCGGGACATAGCAGATCTACCTGTAACCAATACAACATCTTATATACCTATGATCCACAATAAATTATTTGAATTTGAATTTGAAGCCGCTGGTAGAAGCCAGCCGGTAATAATTTTTTAACGCATGCACAAGCATAGCAATATATTGATTTGAACTACTGTAAAAATACTGTATCTCTATTGGTCGATCTCTCATGTCTAAGGATCGTGGTCAGCATCAGGACCGGTTTTTGTCCAGCGCGTCCCTCACGACCATGTACAATTTGGAGGACGACCGGAGGAACGATCAAGCAAAAGACTTTTGCTTGATCGTTCCATCTTTACTTCTAAACTAATATTATAATAAAGAGGAAAGATTTTTTTGTTTGTTTGTACCGAATAGGCTCCGAAACTACTGGACCGATTTGAAAAATTCTTTCACCAATAGAAAGCTACATTATTCCTTAGTGACATAGATCCTGTGGGGTGGTCCACGGGAGCGAAGCCGCGGGCAACAGCTAGTCAGCAATAAACACATTACCCTCCGTCGGCAGTTGGGTAAAAAGATACTTAAATTCAAATATCATTGCAATTAGACCATTTACTTTAGTGACAGTAGGCAGGCAACTCAGGTAGCAAAACGGATGGTCGATGGTGCCGAAAAGTTCTGAAGTGGCGACCGCGTACCGGAAGATGCTGCTTTGAGAGGCCTCCCACTAGGTGGACCGATGACCTGGTGAAGGTTGCGGGAATTCGCTGGATGCTTGACGCACAAGACCGGTGGATGTGACACTTGGGGTGGCCTATGTCCAGCAGTGGACGTCTTTCGGCTCAAATGATGACGATGTATTTCAAAATTATGTAGGTTCCCTTTTTAACCCGGCTGCAAGGAAAGGGTTATGTTTTTCGCGCGTTTCTTGTATGTTTGTATGTATGTATGTAATATTCTTCATTACCTCGTATCTTTCAAACCACTTGACGGATTTTTATAATTAAGACATCGTTAGATAGGTCTTGGCCGCCCAAGTTCTTTGATAAGGGCCGTTAAAAAAGAAACATGGCGGATTTTGGGCCCCATATTGTAGGGGTTGCAATTTATTTCTTCTTCATAACCCATCGAGTGGGTTATGAAGTATATACTTATATGTTTAAAGACATTCGAAAAAAAAGTACAACTATAAAGTTGTAAATAAAAAAGTTAATAAAATCAAAAAACCCGACTGCTTAAAAAGCGAACTAAAAACATATAAACAAGAAGAAAATCTTGCTGTGCAGTCAGAGGATACATATTCGCGAGATGGCTGATTTTATTAACTTTTTTATTTTAGTACGGAACCCTACATACAGTACATTAACAAATATTATAATTACAGACAGAAGACGTATTGACCATAAATACAGTAAAGAAAAGTAAATAAATTAAGAATAACCTACGTCTTTAAAATTATTATTAACTTTTGTAGTTAATTGCTGTAGAAAGGGCAAAGAACTATTACATTGTATACGACTAGTGATGTCACTCAGTGAAGAAGCGGCCTTTGAGGAAATCGTTTGTCTTATTAAATTAAATACATTTTTGTTTTTTTTCTATGGATATCATATGCCCCTCCGAAATTCATTCATTAAAGTTAAAACTGTTGCGTAAAACAACATAAAACTTTATATCCAGCAATATACTATGGAATGCAAGTAACTATTTCAAATCCGCAAAGGGGAATGCCCATTTTGTAAGGGAACTTGGGGCCCCTTTGAAAAAAAAGGTTGTATCTTGATGAATTTGGTTGTATATTGTAGAAAAAACACGTTATATTCATAATTAGAAAACATTTTTAATTTATTTTGCGGGGTTCACGAGATATAACGATGTTTCTGTTCTTGAAATGAACCCTTATTACAATGCAATAAGGTGCATACAAATGTCCAAGTGAAGAAACCTGATCTGTTGTTGTCTGTACATAAAAAGTAAAGGACACGGATGGAAAAAAACACAAAATAATAAATATATCCTATTTTTGGATAATTTGAAATCGCAGACACGATACTTCATAAGGGGCCTGTGTATGGGCAATCTCCTTTCCCGTATTCATTAATCTATATAGGCATATACGCCTACTTTTAATTAAGGAGAAAAATATATTTGAAATTAAATGAAATGTTATTTCTTACGGAGACGCAGATAGCGAGTCCGTCGGACGCGTCGTACCTATCTTACCCAGGGTTTACCCTGGAGCACAATTATAAACCGCGCGCGGGTGTGTGTATGTACGCCCGTGATGACACTTGCTATCGGCGTCTCCGTAACCTTGAGGACTCAAAATTTTCAACGCTGTGGGCTCTAGTGGACACAGGTCTGGATAAAATTATCTACGCCTGCGTCAACCGCTCGCACAGCGGATATCAGGAGACATCCGGGCTCGCAGAGTACCTCAGTGAGGTGGCTGATGCGGCACAGCAACGGTACCCTTCCGCCCAATTAGTGTTACTGGGGGACTTTAACGCCCACCATCAGGAGTGGTTCTTCCCATACCAGTGCACTGACCATGCTGGACGGGAGATGCGTAAGCTTTCGCTAACGCTAAACCTCACCCAGCTGGTCCAGGGGGCAACGAGGGTACCGGATGTTGATTCGCACACAGCGAATTGCTTGGACCTTCTGCTGACAACAGATCCAGACAGATACTCTGTGTCGATAAGTTCACCCCTGGGTAATTCCGACCACTGTCTGGTGAAGTCTGTGTCCGTCTATTTCCCGCCCGATCCCAGCCCAAGAGGCACCCGGCGGGTTTGGCGGTACAGGTCAGCAGATTGGGATGGCATGCGTTCTTTCTTCGCTTGCTATCCTGGGCAGCCTACTTGCTTTTCTTCGGCTGATCCTTCGTCGTGCGCGGACGCCGTTACTGATGTGTTGCGTCAGGGAATGGAGTACTCCCAGGGGTGACACAGGCAGAGATGGGGGCGGCCGTGATGCGGCTCCGGGCCAAAAACGTGGCTCCGGGGCCCGACGGAATCCACGGCCATGTGCTAGCCCTCGCTCTGAAGGAGCTAGAGCCCTGGCTGAGAGGACTCTTCACAGCGTGTCTTGAGCGGGGCCAGTTTCCCACTCTGTGGAAATCTGGTCGTCTGGTCCTGCTCAGGAAGGCGGGGCGTCCTGCGGACTCGCCGTCCGCTTACCGGCCCATAGTGCTGCTAGACGAGGTGGGCAAGCTGTTCGAGCGGATAATCGCTTCCCGCCTCGTCAGCCACTTGTACAGAGAGGGGCCGGACCTGGACGAAAGCCAATTTGGCTTTCGGCATGGGCGCTCCACCATCCACGCGATATCGCAGGTGAGAGTCCTGGCGGAGGAAGCGGTGTCCCGGGGTGGGGTGATGTTGGCGGTGTCCTTGGACATCTCCAACGCCTTCAACACCCTACCCTGGAGTTGTGTTCGGGAGGCACTGCGGTATCATCGAGTGCCTCCCTACCTCCGCCGCATCGTCGGGGCTTATTTGGCGGAGAGGTGTGTCACCTATGTGGGACGTGATGGCGTCGAAAACCAGCACCGCATGTCGTGCGGTGTTCCACAGGGCTCGGTCTTGGGCCCGCCCCTGTGGAACATCGGGTACGACTGGGTGCTGAGGGGCGAACTCCAACCGGGCGTAGACCTGACGTGTTACGCGGACGATACGCTGGTCACCGCCCGGGGGAGTTCGTACAGGGAGGCAGCGTTGCTGGCGACGGCTGCGGTCTCACAGGTGGTGAGCCGCATACGGCGCCTTGGCCTGGAGGTGGCCCTCAACAAGTCGGAGGCCATGGTCTTTCATGGCCCCCGGCGGGCGCCACCGCCCGATTCCCATATCGTCGTCGGGGGGGCTCGAATCGCTGTCGAGTCTACCATGAAGTACCTAGGATTGGTGCTCGACAGCCGATGGGATTTCGGCCCCCACTTCCGGCGGCTGGCGCCCAAGTTGTTGGGCGCGGCTGGGGCGCTGTCAACGCTGCTTCCCAATCTGGGGGGACCGAGCGCCGCCTGTAGGCGGCTCTACGAAGGGATCGTGCGATCGATGGCCCTGTATGGGGCCCCGATCTGGGCGGCTGACCTGACGGCCGGCAGCATCGCTGTTCTTCGAAAGCCGCAGAGAGCGATGGCCGTCAGAGTCATCAGGGGGTATCGCACGATCTCCTACGAGGCGGCTTGTGCATTGGCCGGATCCCCGCCCTGGGACCTGGAGGCGAAGGTACTCGCGTCACTGTATCGGTGGCGCGAGGAAGCGCGGGCGCGGGGCGAAGGGCTGATGCAGCGACAAATGGAGTTGCGTCAGTCTCAGCTTCGCGAGGTCCTGGTGGCGGAATGGCGGGACAGGCTTTCACGCCCTACCGCCGGCCTCATTACCATCGAGGCGGTTCGGCCAGTGCTCGAGCGCTGGCTCGGGAGGAGGCACGGCTCTCTGTCGTTTCGGGTGACGCAGGTGCTCTCGGGGCATGGTTGCTTCGGGAAGTACCTGTGTCGCATAAACAGGGAGCCGGACGCCCGGTGTCACCACTGCGTCGACTGCCGGGAGGACACGGCGTGGCATACGCTGGCAGAGTGTGCCGCTTGGGAGGAGCCACGCCGTGCCCTCATCTCAGAAGTAGGCAGTGACCTGTCGCTGCCAGCCGTAGTCGAGTCTATGGTCGGCAGCGAGGAGTCCTGGGACGCGGTGGTATCCTTCTGCGAAACAGTCGTTTCGCAGAAGGAGGCTGCGGAGAGGGAGAGGGAGATATCATCCGCTAACCCGATCCGCAGCAGACGCGCTGGGCGTTGGCGGAGGGCGGACAACGCCCTCTTCCAGCCCCCCTAAATGGGTCCACGGGTGACGGACTCGGGGACGTCCGTCGCCCCACCACACATCAGGACCTGAGGAGGCGGCGCGTTGTGTTCCACGCGCGCCCCTCTAAGACGTCGTGGGGGGAGTCTAACACCTCACTCCCCCCCCAACCCGAGATCGAGGCCCGCAAAGGCGGGCCGGCACTAGCCGGGGGTTGCGGAAGTATCGTTGTTCCCGCGACCCCCAGCGTAGGTGTGAGATGGAACACCGGGGTGGTTTTTAGTCAGTAGGAGTCTGACAGACCCCTCCGCCACCCCAGGGTGGAGGACATCCAATGAGGATTTTCCACCCCGGAAAAAAAAAAAAAAAAAAAAAAAAAAAGGGAATGGAGTACTACATTCCGTTCTCTGACATAACGATTTCCAGCGTTGACCAGGCCATGGTTTGGCGCCGATTGTCGTCGCGCCGACGCGCTTAAACATGAGGCGTACCTGGCATGGGTCGACGCTCGATCGCGTAAAGCGAGTGACTTGGGTCAGAAGAAGAAAGCCTACAACAGGGCTGCCAAGTCCTGCAAGAAGGTGTTGCGTGGGGCTCGATTCGACCACATTGGCCGAATGGGGGCCAAACTTGCTTCTTACCCAGCAGGTAGTAAAGCGTTCTGGTCCCTGGCTAAGTCGGTCGAGTCGAACTTCTGCCGTCCCTCACTACCACCACTGCTGAAACCCGATGGGTCACTGGCTCACACCGCTGAGGAGAAGGCAAATTTGTTTGCCTCTCTTTTTGCGGAATCTTCGCGTCTGAATCCTGGTGATTCGCGGCCCCCTCCTTCTCCTGATGGGTGCGAGACGAGTATGTCGGACATTCGCATCCATCAACAGGACGTCCGTAGGGTGCTGCGCAACCTCGACGTGAACAAGGCTAGCGGCCCTGACGGCATACTAGCTATAGTTCTTAGAACCTGTGCGCCTGAACTGTCTCCGATCTTGACACGCCTATTCCGCCTTTCATATGAGACTGGAACAGTGCCGAATGCTTGGAAGCAAGCCAACGTACAGCCCGTGCCCAAGAAGGGCAGTAGAGCTGACCCGGCCAACTACAGACCCATCTCTGTAACGTCCATACTCTGTAAGAGTATGGAGCGTGTACTCAACACTAAGCTCCTGGCATACCTAGAAACTAACGATATCCTTAGCGACCGCCAATACGGCTTTCGCCGAAATCGGTCTACTGGGGATCTTCTAGCGTATGCCATTCACATATGGAGTGAGGCCATCGAGAGGCATGGGGAAGCGCTTGCCGTCTCCCTCGACATCTCGAAGGCTTTCGATAGGGTCTGGCACGAAAGCCTTATTGGTAAGCTTCCTTCATTCGGTTTGCCCGGTGGTCTGTGTGATTGGATTGCAGACTTCCTGAGAGATCGGTCCATTCGAGTGGTTATCGATAGCTGCTCGTCGGACCAATTGGATATTAATGCCGGGGTCCCGCAGGGGTCCGTACTCTCAGCAACATTGTTCTTGTTGCACATTAACGATCTGCTGAAGCCCGGCACCTTTGGGTATGCAGACGACAGCACTGTTGCTGAGAGATACTTGTCCAACGCGCGTGCTACCGGGCCTCAGGTCCGGTCTCTCCGGGAGGCCATGGTGGAGCGCTTGAACTTGTCCTTGCAGGCAGTTTCCGAATGGGGCGATGCCAATCTGGTCAGGTTTAATGCTGCTAAAACCCAGGCGTGTCTTTTTTCCGCTAAAAGGAGCCAATTCCACCCGGCTCCTACTTTCCGTGATGTTACCGTGCCAATAACGGACCATCTTGAGCTTCTTGGCGTTACGTTGACATCGACTCTCAATTTTGGGCCATACATTGAGGCAAAGGCTCAGCTGGCTGCCAAAAAGTTGGGGATCCTTGCGAAGGTGAGAAGGTACTTCACGCCGGAACAGCTGCTCAACTTGTATCAAGCGCAAGTTCGATCGTGCATGGAGTACTGTTCTCATCTCTGGGATGGATCTGCCAAATACCAGCTTGATGCACTAGAGTCGATCGAAAAGCGGGCCAAGAAACTCATCGGTAATGAGGCACTGGTCAAGTCAAAGCTTGCCTAGCTTGCCTAGCCTTGAACATCGTCGCCGAGTTGCCAGTTTGTCGGTATTTTATCGGTTACATTTCGGGTTAGTGTGCGATGGAATTACATGATTTAATTCCGCCCAGCCCGTTCCATCATCGGACTACCAGACGTACGGCGATGCGTCATCGGTACATGGTGGACATCCCACCCATACGCACAAAACGTTTTGGGGACACTTTTATTATGCGTACAGCTAAAGAGTGGAATTCCCTGCCGGAATCTGTGTTTCCCGATAGCTACAATCTAGGGGTCTTTTAGTCAAGAGTGAATAGGTTTCTTCTAGGCAAGCGTGCTCTATCGTCGACCAAATCATCGCTTACCATCAGGTGAGATAGTGGTCAAGCGCAAGCCTAGTCAATAGTACGGACGTAAAGTCAAATCACAAGCACGCCCCTAGCGGCAATCAAGAGCAACTACGCATTGTCGAGCTTTTTCTAACCGCTTGCGTAGTGAGGATAGCAGAATAGAGCAGTTGAGTACTGACAGCCGTAGAGCTAAGACGTCGTAGAATCAGTGTCGATCCGTAATATTAATAAGCAATAATGTAACTTGTGTCTATTTGAATAAACCCAGTGTATCGAATAACTTATGTGATTTCATTTGCACCAATATACCCACCGACCTGCCCACACACGATGTCTTAACCTAAGGGAATATATCCTGACTTCCCGATGGTTTGCATCTATCGGCCAGCCTTGATGCGACACATACATACATAGACTGATAAATACATTGCCCTCCTTCGGCAGTCGGGTAAAAAGGTCTTAACTCAGCTTGGACACAGGCCTCCCCTTTGTGAGTAGGAATGTGGAATCTAACACGCGGGTCCAGTTCGGTTTGACAGATGTTACATCATGCCTTTGAATTTTCACTTCTATAAGAAGGTTTTTTTTTTTTTTATCTATAGGCTCGCGTTTGACCACTATCTCGCCTGATGTTAAGCGATGACGTGGTCTACGGTAAAGCACGCTTGCCTAGAAGAAACCTATTCACTCTTGACTTAAAGACCCCAAGGTTGTAGCTATCAGGGAACAAAGACCCCGGCAGGGAATTCCACTCCTTAGCTGTGCGCACAATGTAAGTATTAGCAAAACGCTTTGTGCGTATGGGAGGGATGTCCACCATGTACCGATGGCGCATGGCCGTACGTCTTGTAGTCCGATGATCGAAAGGGCTAGGCGGAATCAAATTGTGCAGTTCCGTCGCACACTCCCCGAAATGTAACCGATAGAAAACCGACAGGCTGGCAACTCGGCGTCTATGTTCGAGGCTCTGGCGCTTTGAGGCGACCAGTGCATCGTTGCCAATAAGCCTTTTGGCCCGTCTGTCGATCGACTCAAGTGCATCAAGCTGGTATTTGGCAGATCCAACGGTTTCCTTTTCTTCACCGATTCGAGAGCAGTGGTAATGAAATAATTTTAAAAAGTACCTTACGCGCCTGGTTTCAAACCCATGACCGGCCGTAACACTCAATATGATCTAAGCGCACCTTTTCAATTTGTATCACTATGTCTTCTTTATTGCTATTTAGTGACCTAGCTATATAAATAATATTCGGCCTCAGAAATCCAACTGCAATAATTTATTTTCGGCCTGTAGCAGGTACATCACTATTCAAGTATGCCAATAATCGACGAGAGGCGTTGTCTTGTTCTTGCTAGATAAGGCTACCTCTCACGAGATTGGAAACAATGAATATTTGCAAGGATTTGTAACAAGAATCTGACTGTTGAATGCTGTTGCGTATTTACCCATGGAAGCGTACGATTTTGATAGGGTTGAAAAAACGATGCAAAAAATACTACCGACTTCCAAATAAGAAAACTACAAAGTGAAAAATAACTTAATTTTTGGAAGAAGTCGGTGTCTTTGGTAAATTACAATAAGTGCCTAAACACTTATATATATAATTATATTGAAGAAAAATTTAATACATAATAATAAAATAAAATATATATACCTGTACTATAAAAAAAAAACTTTTTCAAAAAAATACTACAGACTTCCAAAAATAAAGTTATTTTTTCACTTTGTAGTTTTCTTATTTAGAAGTCGGTAGTTTTTTTTTGCACAAAAGTTTTTTTTTATATTATAGGTATGTATATTTTATTTTATTGTTATGTATTAAATTTTTCTTCAATATAATTATATAATAGAAGTGTTTAGGTACTTTTTGTAATTTTATATACTATGTTTGTATTAGTTAAGTTTTACAGCCTTTCCTTGTACTTATACACACTGCGTCTATGTATCTTATCCAACTGTCTTGTCGCAGGTCTGCTGGAAGAAATTTCTCTTGAAATAAGCAGTACCTTTGTGCTCTTCTATCTTTACATGTATTTTATCTTTTAAGTGTTTTGTGTGTACATAAATATATGAATAAAATATATTTAAGCTGGAAAGAAGAAGTGGCCCAACGAAGTTCTCACCAACACATCTGTCTGTTTTCTATTTTGATAGCGTTTTAGTGTATCACAAAATTAGGGTGGTTGTCTTAAAAAATATTTGCAGGTACAGTAAGTATGGGTAAAGCCAAGTATAACAGAATTAGTTCATGTAAATTGATAACATTAGCATAAGCATAATCAACATATTATGTTTCCACTAGCTGTGCCCGCGGCTTCGCTCCCGTCATCTGTCTGCCAACCCTACTAAACTTACCTTCCTGCCTACCCTACTTACCTATCTACCATTTTTATTTCTATATCTTTTTCGCGGAGAATCTTAACACCGCCATCCAGAAAATGACTTCAAATGCACAACGCCATCTATCGAATATCGAGTTCAACTGTCCGAGTATCTGAATTGCGTGTGTTGTGATAATTTTACTTCTTGAACACTTTAAATTCATCTAACTTTTGATAGAGTGAACCGATTGCGATGAAACAAAAACTAAGTAATCCTTCAAGTTACGCACAATTTTTATGTATAAAAGTTATATACATTGGTTTCGTACATTTCACGTGATGCGTGCACAAATAAACAGACAAACAAACAAAAATGCCAAAAATTCCGGAAATTGGTTCGTTCTGTTGGTTATCCTTTAACACCCTGGCTATTTTATTTGGAATTTGTTTCGATGTACAAAAAATATTTTTCTACAGATTTATTATATGTATTGATTGATGTACAAAAATTACTATTCTACAGATTTATTATATGTATTGATGTACAAAAATGTACAAAAATTACTATTCTTCAGATTTATTATATGTATTGATGTACAAAAATGTACAAAAAATACTATTCTACAGATTTATTTTATGTATTGATGTACAAAAATGTACAAAAATTACTATTCTACAGATTTATTATATGTATTGATGTACAAAAATTTACAAAAAATACTATTCTACAGATTTATTATATGTATTGATGATGATGATGATTGCCGGAAGAAGCCATTCCGTTCCCATTGTAAGTCTTCAAAATTTTGTTTCTAGGTTGTAGTTACACGCTGGTTATCTCACGATGTTTTCAATTGATAGATAACAATAAAGATTTTTAATTTCTAAGAAATCATCTTTCCTTTGTTTTTGAACTTCATTTCTATAAAAACATTAAGAATCATTTTGGCGCATACATGAATCTTATCTTATATATCTTCATTATCAGTTTGCCCATTATTGAATTAAATATATTACACATAATACTAATATATACCTCTTATATATTGCGCGTTAATAGCTCAGATTAGATGCTATCAATCTTTACGACACGTTCGTTGGGGGCCGATGGTCTGATAAGGGATTCAGATCCATATTTTTTGAGATAACAATGTTTTCGTTGCTAAGTTAGGTACTGTAAATATCCGTCTTGTTTCCTGGGTTCTTCCATATTTTACCATATTGTGTCATCATCATCGTTACAGCCGAAAGACTTCCACTACTGGACATAGGCCTCCCAAGCGTTGCCACACAGATCGGTCACGTGCGTCTCGCACCCAACGGATTCCCCGCAGCCATAACTATACTTCATATAAAAAAATACTACCGACTTCCAAATAAGAAAACTACAAAGTGAAAAATAACTTTATTTTTGGAAGTCGGTGTCTTTCGTAGGTACCATTTTTTTTTGTTACGGACAACGACTTCCAAAAATAAAGTTATTTTTCACTTTGTAGTTTTCTTATTTGGAAGTCGGTAGTATTTTTTTGTAAAAAAGTTTTTGTTTTCACTTTTTAGTTGTACCTACATAATAGGCAAGTTGTTTAGTAAGTTTCCTATAACGCCAGAATAGATTACTCGAATATCATGAAACTTGAAAAAAATCGATCAAATGAGAGATCTGCTTACCCCTTAAGAGCGTACTGGCGTGATGTTATGTTATGAAATGGTATAAACAATAAACAGACATGCGATTGCAGCAGTCCCGAGAGATTTGCTCTTATTTATTGAAGAGTTATGTTGTATATCTTCGAAGTTCTTCATCAGATCTTCACCAAATGAAAATGAGACCAATTTCGGAACATACTCTTTCAAATAAAAAAAAGAATTTTCAAAATCGGTCCACAATTGACGGGGATATCGGTGAACATACATAAAAAAACATACAAGAAGTCGAACATAGAACCTCCTCCTTTTTAGAAAGTCGGTTAAAAAGATAGCTTGATCACTGCGACATATGTCAAACTGACGTATTCGTTATTGTTACGTTATTTTTAGCCTGTCAAGCGTTACTGTATTGATATTGGCAGCTGTCGCAGAGATCAAACAATATTTTATGAAGTTTATATTTTTTGCGATAATGGTACGGAACTCTTCGTGCACAAGTCCGACTTGCACTTGGCCGGTTTTTCTAAACCACGATTTGGATTTTGAAACGATTTTCATTAATAGAATGAACGAGAAACGAGGAAGCGGTTTGTGTGTATAATTGTGCCCCGTACGAAGCTGGGGCACGTCGCTAATAACCAATACGAACATTTATTTATTTATTTAATAGGTACTTCAAGCACTATGGGTGCGTACAGAGTCGGACTTAATGCCTTAGTTATTTTTTACCTGTCAACCTTTGTGTGATGCAGAGGCAAAATTAATCAAACAAAAGGTACCAATTCAATTAAAGCCCTTGCTCAGTTACCAACGAAATAATTTACCACCTACATTATTGGCAACCCCTTATACTCATGCAATACAACCATTTTTCTAGGAACACTTTCATCAAGCCGTAAATACCTAAAAAATTAAGATTCTTGCGAGTCTTGCGACATAATCCTCATTCTTGTTACCGGACCGTGGTAGGACGCCTTAAGAAATTACTTTCGCGCGTTTATAACATAGGTTGAAGAAAAACTCGGTACACTGCAATCGAGTTCGCGCGAACGGACGGACGCCCGTTCAAAGTTAATATAACACTATAAAACTGTTTACTTTTGTTAGTTTAACCTGACTTTCTTTGAGAAACTTCGAGATTACTTGTGAGTATAGTGTTGTGTTTATCTTTCTTTATTAATGTACAGTGTTTTTGGTAATTAAAAGATAAGATAAATCGGAGAAAAGTGATCGGTTTATTCAATATAAATGTCGTTGGCAGTACTGTGTTATCATTGTCAGTAGCAAGTTTGAATTTGGAAGTTTTAAACAATTTGTGGCTACTTTTTTTTCGGTGTTTTATTTTTTTGTGGACAGTGTTAAATAAGGTTTGTTATTATTTAAGTATTTAAATTTTGATAGAGTCTGGCAAACGAAAGTAGAGACTGAAAAGGCGCGGCAAATTTAAAAAAATATCTGCATAGCAACCCCAAAACTAGTATGAAATACCTGGAATAACCTAATTTGATACTTTAGAATTATTTATTTTATTTCGTCTGAATAAAAATACTATAGGTTATTGAGGTAGGTAATATTTTAGATATTATGTATCAAACTCAATAAAAAAACAACAGTATTCTATAATAATTTTGGTTTATTCAACTTATTAGCGTCATACTAACTTATGAAATCTAACACCACACGTAAACAATCTTGTTTTTGTTTGAATTTGACGTCTTTCTTCTGATGTTTTCCTTGATATTTAGACATCATGCGAAACGACATCTCGCGTAATCCACTTTTAATTGTTTTATCCATTTTTCACTTAATAAATTCTATTATCAAGACCACAAAAAATCACCAAAAATTGATGTTGACATTAGCATTGCCATATAAAAATTTTGCAAATAATTCGAGTGTCTACTTTCGATTGCCAGACTTAAAATTTTATATAACTTAATATCTCAACCGTGTTCCCCGATAGGTAAGGCAGAGTTGCACGTAAAGTACCTACACCCACTATTTGTCACTTATGTATGTTTATCCCCTGTAACGAGCCTATTGCCATCAACAGGGCAACTTTTTTTCTCCCCATTTTATCCGATTGCGGTAGAGCCCAAAAGAAGGGTAATGTTTTTTACGGAAAGTTTTCGAAGTTATATTTGATACCTTTTCTCAGATTATTTTTTTATTAAACATTGTTAAGATTTTGTCTGGGAAAGGATATAGACTAGAATAAAACTTTACCATTAAATCCAAGTTTACAAAATAGGTAATATAAAAATTCAATAAAAAATTAAGTCATTGAATAAAAAACCTTTTTTGCAAAAAAATACTACCGACTTCCAAATAAGAAAACTACAAAGTGAAAATAACTTTATTTTTGGAAGTCGGTACTTAAGTTGTTTAGTAAGTTTCCAATAACGCCAGAATAGATTACCCGAATATCATGAAACTTGAACAAAACCGATCAAATGAGAGATCTGCTTACCCCTTAAGAGCGTACTGGAGTGATGTTATGTTATGAAATGGTATAAACAATAAACAGACATACGATTGCAGCAGTCCCGAGAGATTTGCCGTTATTTATTGAAGAGTTCTGTTGTATATCTTCGAAGTTCTTCATCAGATCTTCACCAAATTAAAATGGAACCAATTTCGGAACATACTCTTTCAAACAAAAGAATTTTCAAAATCGGTCCACAATTGACGGAGATATCGGTGAACATACGTAAAAAAAAAAAAACATACAAGAAGTCGAACATAGAACCTCCTCCTTTTTAGAACGTGTCAAACCCTACTTCAATGCCATAATTTGACAAGTTTTTAGATTAAATTAAATTTTCACAAATACTACAAATTCTTAATTCAAAAACCGGCTATTTAACAACAAAGATTCTTAAATTGCCTTGACTAAATACCTAAATACACGCAATGATAGGTAATCACGCCAATAACCTGAATGTTTGTACACTGTTACCCCGTTAGGCACATGACAACAAACAGGCTCGCATAACTGGATTACCGGGGTTCAATATCCAGTTGACGCAAAAAAATTAAAGGAAATTTCTTTCTTATAAAATCTTCGTTGGTATCAACTATGTCTGGTAAATGGAATTATGACTGTTCTTAGTAAGGACTTATCTAATATCACCCTCATTAAGGCCGTACCCTGACCAAAAAATCAGCATGAGATATGAGCATTCCTATTGGCCTAGCGGCACTGGTGGTGCATGAATTACGGTAGTGAATACGCCCAGATTTTAGAATAAAATCTTTATAAAATCGAATATTGGTCTTTTGAAAAAAATAAAACTGACTAAATGTTCGTTATCAAATTGTCCATCCATTAGTGTTAGTATAAAAAATAATTAATGAACACTTTACGAGGAGATGCATGCTATCAATAATTATTTCACATTTTTATGGTTTTGTTGGAAGGAGATTAGTGACACATGTACCTCTTTAAAAAAAAAAGTGTACTACCATTTTAGAATCAACTTTATGTAGAAATTTAATGTATTTTTATTAATTGATATTTCTTTTTAAATAAAGAGTAGATAGCTCTTAAAAACTGCACAAAATTCGACTAGCGCGGCGCTTTGCTCGAGGAGGCGCCTTAATGGAAATCTTCTGCCAGCGGCTTCGCCCGCGTGAAAAGTATTTTCTTATCCCTAGGGAACTTTATACCGGGATCAAGAGCCATAGGCTTTTCCAGACTATTTATTAATTAATTAATTTATTTATTATAATAGGGAAAACAAACAGTAGTATACTAAAAATATACAAACATACGACTTAACAAATATACTACCCACTACATTTTCCTCAGATTACTACTTATACTAAGACAAACTGATTAGCAAACGTTATTGTAATCAGGATTATGTGGAAACATTTGAGGCTACTGTTGATCCTTCAAAATTTTGATTATGTGAGTTCTAAAGGTACATCTGCTTACAAATAATATGTCAATTGCACAAAATAGTTTATTGTATGTATCGACTAGACGGCGTAGTGGTGAGCGCAATTTATCTGTGTGCAAAATTACATCCAGATCCGTTTAGGCGTTCTGGCGTGATTGAGTAACAAACATACACACATCCATCCAAACTTTCTCATTCAATATTAACTAGTTTCTGCCAGCGGTTTTGCCCGCGTGCACAATTATCCCAAGGGAACATATTCCCTGGATTTAAAGTATCATATGTGCTATTCCAGTCTATAACCTATCTCTTTGCCAACAAAAAAATCATCCAGATCCGCCCAGCCGCTTGAGCATGAAGAAGTAACAAACATACAAACACACACACTCACAAACTTTCGCCTTTGTAACATTAGTGTGATATTAAATGCGAAAGAATAATCATAATAATAATTAATTTAAATAATAATATATCTATCGCGTTTAATATTAATTTATTATCTTATTGTATTAATATTAGTATAGTAATATTAATGAGAAGCAGAGCAGTGGTGGCCCAGTGGTATCGGCCGTGACTTTCAAGTTGTAGGTCGTGGGTTCGAACCCAGACAGGCGCTTTACTTTGTGTAAATTATTTCATCACCACTGCTCTCAAAACGGTGAAGGAAAACATCGTGAGGAAACCGGCATGTCCTAGAACCAAAAATTCGAAGACATGTGACATCCACCAACCCGCACTGGGCCTGCGTGGCCCATTCCCTCTCACAGAGAGGAGGCCTGTGTCTCAGCAGTGGGAACATTAATAGTCTAATGATGTGATGTGATTTATAACTTTTTAGCTAACATTTTTTTTGTTATTAGTAACATTAAAACAAATAAGTGTTATATATTTTTGAAATCAACTCTTAAAACCCTTTATTTTGGTACCCCAATTGTCGACCTTATGCGTGTCAGGTCTAGAAATTTATAATTGGTTCCCCACAATATGGCGCACAAAAGCCGCCATTTTTCGATTTTCCAATTTTAATTATTTATTTATGTACACACAAAACACTTTACAGAGAAAAGAAAGAATACAGATAGAAAAGCACAAAGCAATGATGATTTTTATATAGCCAGTGATACTAGCAAGGTTAAGACGAATCGATTGACGTAAGAATCATCAAAATCGGCCAACGCGTTTGGTCTCTAGAACGCCTCATAGGAACAAACATACATACATAAATACATAGACTGATAAACGCATTACCGTCTATCGGCAGTCGTGTTTAAAGGCATATATGTATGGGTTTGACACGCGATATCGAAAAATCACGAGATCAATCCTTTACGTTTTGACCACTGACTTATAAACCTATGGACTTGCCATACCTACGAAATTAGCGTGCATACCTACAAAAATCGGGCAATTAAGATGGCTGCCCATTTGCACCCGTTTGACAGCACAACTACACAGATAAACGTACATATACGGCACACAACTATCAATTTTATTCGGCAATCAACATGGCGACCGGTCACGCATAGACATGATTTTGACGTCACTCAAAAGTGTTACCAAGTTTAGTCCTTGACAAACATTTAGATGTCTCTCTTTTCATATGCAGATCTTGGTTAGTTAAAATGAGACAAAACGCTTTTTGACATGCGTGTGTCGATATTATAGATATTTGTATAACTATTCTTCATATAGTATTAGGTTTTGACATTTCGTCTATAGCCTTCGCTGACATCGAATGCCACTCGTCTAGAGCCTCTTGGTAGCGATCGGGACACATTTAAAATTGTAACTAAGGCCTCTTTTAAAGCAAAAATGCAATATCAAGAAGGTTGATCATCGTATGTTTACGTTCACATATCGACGAAGCAACACACTTCTTTTGTTTTCGCGAAACACCGTATAATCGAGAAACGAATGCTGTAAACTTCCTTGAATATAAAGATTTCTGCAGAAATATGCATAGAAACAATGCAGCAACGCTTTTTCTTAGAAACTGCTTCATGCAAAATGTCCCTTTCGCAAAACCTCTCTTTCGGAAAACGTCCCTTTCGCAGGGACGTTTTCGACGTCCATGGTTAGCGCCGAAGCCACGAAAATTAGGTTTCTGGATCCGCGGTCGCTCACGTCTTTAATTCGTGCGATAGCCGCGTATTTGCGTTTTAATAGGACAACCAGATTTTGTGTTCGCGCGACCACGCAATGGTCGCATCGCTTATTAGAGATTCGAGATTTTTCGAGATTTCTTGTGTCTCCTGTGCGGGTCACTAATAAATACTTTTTCATTCTTTCTATTAGCGCCATAATCACGTATTCGCGTTGTTTATGAATAATGCCTAATACATAGCGACTATACGAATATCGTGGCTTTGCCGAAACTTTCAAGGAATGCACGCCTTAAGATTACCCTAGTCGATCACTCTTCCATACAACCGTAGTATGGCGATTACTCCACTTTTTGACGATGTACGTCCAAAATAAAATGATATCAATTTGGCTCAACATTACCTTGCCCTGTAAGGAAACAAAAAAGTAAAAAAATATATATTTGAAAGTTATGAGCGCCGAAAGTTCCATATTTCAACACTAATTTTAACGCATCTTTGCAAGAAAATAAATACCATAAGAAGAAGGAAAATTGCAAAACAGCCACCATACAGGTATAGATTAGTAGTTCAACAATGCAAATAATTTAATTAAAATTTTATTTTGTAAATATACGTTTTTCCTGATATCCATACTCCCAAAGGTCTGTTTATAAAATTTCGCGCGCTCGTGTTCGTCCTAAATCATCATCCATTTCGCTACAAATTTGCAAATGTGCTAATTCGTACGCGAACTAGCTTCTTACTGCTCATCACAGCATCTATCTCTTTCACACGTGTTGTCGGATAAAATAGCATGTATTTTAACCCCGCGCACAAAATAGTTCGTGCCGTCGACTAGGGCAACCTTAAGTTATGTTGTGTTTGTAAAGAAAAACAAACCCTATTTTAGATAAAACTATGATTTCCTGTTATCGGTTCATTTAAATGAATCAGGAAGTATTTGCCATAGCGAGTTATTGCTGACCTTAGGTAGGTATGTGTTCGCGCAAACCGGAGACATGACGAATATATTATGCGTAAAGGTAGGACATAGTTTAAATGCCTATACTTAGAAATAACTTAAAAGCGGACTGCTCCTTCAGTCTAGTGTTCACAAACGCTACTGCAGAGCATGAGTTTCTCGGTTCGATTCCCGGCTCGGGATTTTTTTATTGGGTTTTTCCATCTGGTATTTCTCAATAGCAGGCTGGAGTCTGAACTTTAGCCTGGTTGAAGGCAATATATGTATGTGTATATGTAGGTATGTAACATGTTTCCCATATTTTAAATGGGACTTATTTTACAGGTGCACCTCTGGCCAACCCTTCGGAAAAATAGGCGTAGTGAAATAAATGTCTTTGAGATGGTGTCAATTTAATTAAAATACGCCCAGCGGTTTTGGTGCGATTGTCTTGTTTTTGTCCGTTTTAGACATAACTTTACAAATTCATTACACTACGAATAACACTCAAAATTTTCTTAGATCAAATTATTAAGAAAATGGTCTAATGTAACATATATTTTTTTCCAAAAAAATACGACTGGCCGTTCAGACGTGATTCTCATTTTAAAATCAGCTACTTAGGGGTATCTGCGCCTTAAAGACTCCCGGTTTGAAACTATCGGAAAAAAACTTTTAAGCAAAAAAATACTACCGACTTCCAAATAAAAAATTACAAAGTGAAAAATAACTTTATTTTTGGAAGTCGGTGTCTTTCGTAGGTACATTTTTTTTGCGATATAGACATTGACTTCCAAAAATAAAGTTATTTTTCACTTTGTTGTTTTTTATTTGGAAGTCGGTAGTATATTTTTTGCAAAAAAGTTTTTTTTATTTTACCCTTTTTAGTTGTACCTACCTAATAGGCAAGTTGTTTAGTAAGTACCTATAACGCCAGAATATATTACCCGAATAACATAAAACTTGAACAAAATCGGTGAAATGAGAGATCTGCGTACCCATTTCGAGCGTACTGGCGTGATGTTATGTTATAAAATGGCATAAACAATAAACAGACATGCGATTGCAGCAATCCCGAGAGATTTGCCGTTATTTATTGTAGAGTTCTGTGTATATCTCCGAAGTTCTTCATCAGATCTTCACCAAATTAAAATAGGACCAATTTCGGAATATATTCTTCCAAACAAAAAAATAATTTTCAAAATCGGTCCACAATTGACGGAGATATTGGTGAACAAACAAAAAAAAAAACATTATAGCGGATGTATCCGAACGTCTCCCTCGTCGCAAAGGTAGAGGTAGGCCGCCTGAGCGATACTCGCCGTAATGCGTATCCGAACGCACCTTCGCTCATGCGTCTCGCGCCAACCAATAATAGCCGAGACGACGCGATTACCAGCCACTGATTGGCTGTTTGTTTAGTTCTGTTAAGTTGCTAGATTGGTGTTGGTTTGAAGGTCGCTCGCCACAATAATTAGAATAAGGGTGGCGACATTGGATGGTACTTCGGTCTCTGTTCTGAAAAGTGACATGATTGTAATTCAAAGTTTTATAAAAAAGTTCAAGTTTATGCCCATTACAAAACTCTTTCATTAAACTGACTCACCCCGACTACAACATTCATAAAGTCGAACTTAGAACCTTCTCCTTTTTGGTACGTCGGTTAAAACTGACTCCGGCAGGGCATTGCACTCTTTAGCTGCACGCATAATAAAAGTATTCCCAAAACGTACCAAGTACCGACGGCGCATCGCAGTACGTCTTCTAGTCTGATTAAAGAATAAGTATTGTGGTAGAATATCATCCCAAGTAGTACTAGAGCTCGTTGTTTTGTAAAGGTTCTTTCGAAGTCCTAAATGACCCCTTTCACAAGAAGCTGTAATACTTTCAAGACACTAGAGAAAAACTCATCAGATTCGGGTTTCTTTTTCTTCTTCTTGCGCTTGGCAACTGAAGATAAACTACAACTAATAGGTATTCACGTGAAATCAGACAAAAACCACTCAAGCGTTCAATTGATTAAATAAATACTATCTGTAGCTTTTAATCACAAGATTATAATTTACATAACAAGGTACTAGGTAGAAAGCCACGTGACATTCAGTTAACACAAGGACCGACTGGCCAATTGCATCGCGTCCACGATCCGTTCGCTCTATATGGTGGTTGGTCAGTTGACACAAGGATCGACTGGTCAATCGCGTTGCGTCCACGATCCGTTCCTCTATATGGTGGTTGGTCAGTTGACACAAGGATCGACTGATCAATCGCGTTGCGTCCACGATCCGTTCCTCTATATGGTGGTTGGTCAGTTGACACAAGGATCGACAGATCAATCGCGTTGCGTCCACGATCCGTTCCTCTATATGGTGGTTGGTCAGTTGACACAAGGATCGACTGGTCAATTGCGTTGCGTCCACGATCCGTTCGCTCTAAATTGTGGTTGGTCAGTTGACACAAGGATCGACTGATCAATCGCGTTGCGTCCACGATCCGTTCCTCTATATGGTGGTTGGTCAGTTGACACAAGGATCGACTGGTCAATCGCGTTGCGTCCACGATCCGTTCCTCTATATGGTGGTTGGTCAGTTGACACAAGGATCGACTGGTCAATCGCGTTGCGTCCACGATCCGTTCCTCTAAATTGTGGTTGGTCAGTTGACACAAGGATCGACTGATCAATCGCGTTGCGTCCACGATCCGTTCCTCTATATGGTGGTTGGTCAGTTGACACAAGGATCGACTGGTCAATCGCGTTGCGTCCACGATCCGTTCCTCTATATGGTGGTTGGTCAGTTGACACAAGGATCGACTGATCAATCGCGTTGCGTCCACGATCCGTTCGCTCTATATAGTGGTGTGTCAGTTGACACAAGGACCGACTGGCCAATTGCGTCGCGTCCACGATCCGTTCGCTCGATATGGTGGTTGGTCAGTTGACACAAGGACCGACTGGCCAATTGCGTCGCGTCCACGATCCGTTCGCTCTATATGGTGGTTGGTCAGTTGACACAAGGATCGACTGGCCAATTGCGTCGCGTCCACGATCCGTTCGCTCGATATGGTGGTTGATCAGTTGACACAAGGACCGACTAGTCAATTGCGTCGCGTCCACGATCCGTTGGCTCTATATGATGGTTGGTCAGTTGACACAAGGATCGACTGGTCAATCGCGTTGCGTCCACGATCCGTTCGCTCTATATGATGGTTGGTCAGTTGACACAAGGATCGACTGGTCAATCGCGTTGCGTCCACGATCCGTTGGCTCTATATGATGGTTGGTCAGTTGACACAAGGATCGACTGGTCAATCGCGTTGTGTCCACGATCCGTTCGCTCTATATGGTGGTTGGTCAGTTGACACAAGGATCGACTGGTCAATCGCGTTGCGTCCACGATCCGTTGGCTCTATATGATGGTTGGTCAGTTGACACAAGGATCGACTGGTCAATCGCGTTGCGTCCACGATTTGTTCGCTCTATACGGTGTTTGGTCAGTTGACACAAGGATCGACTGGTCAATCGCGTTGCGTCCACGATCCGTTGGCTCTATATTGTGTTTGGTCAGTTGACACAAGAATCGACTGGTCAATCGCGTTGCGTCCACGATCCGTTCGCTCTTTATGATGGTTGGTCAGTAAACACAAGGATCGACTGGTCAATCGCGTTGTGTCCACGATCCGTTCGCTCTATATGGTGGTTGGTCAGTTGACACAAGGATCGACTGGTCAATCGTGTTGCGTCCACGATCCGTTGGCTCTATATGATGGTTGGTCAGTTGACACAAGGATCGACTGGTCAATCGCGTTGCGTCCACGATCCGTTCGCTCTATACGGTGTTTGGTCAGTTGACACAAGGATCGACTGGTCAATCGCGTTGCGTCCACGATCTGTTCGCTCTATACGGTGTTTGGTCAGTTGACACAAGGATCGACTGGTCAATCGCGTTGCGTCCACGATCTGTTCGCTCTATACGGTGTTTGGTCAGTTGACACAAGGATCGACTGGTCAATCGCGTTGCGTCCACGATCCGTTGGCTCTATATGATGGTTGGTCAGTTGACACAAGGATCGACTGGTCAATCGCGTTGCGTCCACGATCCGTTGGCTCTATATGATGGTTGGTCAGTTGACACAAGGATCGACTGGTCAATCGCGTTGCGTCCACGATCCGTTCCTCTATATGGTGGTTGGTCAGTTGACACAAGGATCGACTGGTCAATCGCGTTGCGTCCACGATCCGTTCGCTCTTTATGATGGTTGGTCAGTTGACACAAGGATCGACTGGTCAATCGCGTTGTGTCCACGATCCGTTCGCTCTATATGGTGGTTGGTCAGTTGACACAAGGATCGACTGGTCAATCGCGTTGCGTCCACGATCCGTTCGCTCTTTATGATGGTTGGTCAGTTGACACAAGGATCGACTGGTCAATCGCGTTGCGTCCACGATCCGTTCGCTCTATACGGTGTTTGGTCAGTTGACACAAGGATCGACTGGTCAATCGCGTTGCGTCCACGATCTGTTCGCTCTATACGGTGTTTGGTCAGTTGACACAAGGATCGACTGGTCAATCGCGTTGCGTCCACGATCCGTTGGCTCTATATGATGGTTGGTCAGTTGACACAAGGATCGACTGGTCAATCGCGTTGCGTCCACGATCCGTTCCTCTATATGGTGGTTGGTCAGTTGACACAAGGATCGACTGGTCAATCGCGTTGCGTCCACGATCCGTTCCTCTATATGGTGGTTGGTCAGTTGACACAAGGATCGACTGGTCAATCGCGTTGCGTCCACGATCCGTTCGCTCTTTATGATGGTTGGTCAGTTGACACAAGGATCGACTGGTCAATCGCGTTGCGTCCACGATCCGTTCCTCTATATGGTGGTTGGTCAGTTGACACAAGGATCGACTGGTCAATCGCGTTGCGTCCACGATCCGTTCCTCTATATGGTGGTTGGTCAGTTGACACAAGGATCGACTGGTCAATCGCGTTGCGTCAACGATCCATTCCTCTATATGGTGGTTGGTCAGTTGACACAAGGATCGACTGGTCAATCGCGTTGCGTCCACGATCCGTTCCTCTATATGGTGGTTGGTCAGTTGACACAAGGATCGACTGGTCAATCGCGTTGCGTCCACGATCCGTTCCTCTATATGGTGGTTGGTCAGTTGACACAAGGATCGACTGATCAATCGCGTTGCGTCCACGATCCATTCCTCTATATGGTGGTTGGTCAGCTGACACAAGGATCGACTGGTCAATCGCGTTGCGTCCACGATCCGTTCCTCTATATGGTGGTTGGTCAGTTGACACAAGGATCGACTGGTCAATCGCGTTGCGTCCACGATCCGTTCCTCTATATGGTGGTTGGTCAGTTGACACAAGGATCGACTGGTCAATCGCGTTGCGTCCACGATCCGTTCCTCTATATGGTGGTTGGTCAGTTGACACAAGGATCGACTGGTCAATCGCGTTGCGTCAACGATCCATTCCTCTATATGGTGGTTGGTCAGTTGACACAAGGATCGACTGGTCAATCGCGTTGCGTCCACGATCCGTTCCTCTATATGGTGGTTGGTCAGTTGACACAAGGATCGACTGGTCAATCGCGTTGCGTCCACGATCCGTTCCTCTATATGATGGTTGGTCAGTTGACACAAGGATCGACTGGTCAATCGCGTTGCGTCCACGATCCGTTCCTCTATATGGTGGTTGGTCAGTTGACACAAGGATCGACTGGTCAATCGCGTTGCGTCCACGATCCGTTCGCTCTTTATGATGGTTGGTCAGTTGACACAAGGATCGACTGGTCAATCGCGTTGTGTCCACGATCCGTTCGCTCTATATGGTGGTTGGTCAGTTGACACAAGGATCGACTGGTCAATCGCGTTGCGTCCACGATCCGTTCGCTCTTTATGATGGTTGGTCAGTTGACACAAGGATCGACTGGTCAATCGCGTTGCGTCCACGATCCGTTCGCTCTATACGGTGTTTGGTCAGTTGACACAAGGATCGACTGGTCAATCGCGTTGCGTCCACGATCTGTTCGCTCTATACGGTGTTTGGTCAGTTGACACAAGGATCGACTGGTCAATCGCGTTGCGTCCACGATCCGTTGGCTCTATATGATGGTTGGTCAGTTGACACAAGGATCGACTGGTCAATCGCGTTGCGTCCACGATCCGTTCCTCTATATGGTGGTTGGTCAGTTGACACAAGGATCGACTGGTCAATCGCGTTGCGTCCACGATCCGTTCCTCTATATGGTGGTTGGTCAGTTGACACAAGGATCGACTGGTCAATCGCGTTGCGTCCACGATCCGTTCGCTCTTTATGATGGTTGGTCAGTTGACACAAGGATCGACTGGTCAATCGCGTTGCGTCCACGATCCGTTCCTCTATATGGTGGTTGGTCAGTTGACACAAGGATCGACTGGTCAATCGCGTTGCGTCCACGATCCGTTCCTCTATATGGTGGTTGGTCAGTTGACACAAGGATCGACTGGTCAATCGCGTTGCGTCAACGATCCATTCCTCTATATGGTGGTTGGTCAGTTGACACAAGGATCGACTGGTCAATCGCGTTGCGTCCACGATCCGTTCCTCTATATGGTGGTTGGTCAGTTGACACAAGGATCGACTGGTCAATCGCGTTGCGTCCACGATCCGTTCCTCTATATGGTGGTTGGTCAGTTGACACAAGGATCGACTGATCAATCGCGTTGCGTCCACGATCCATTCCTCTATATGGTGGTTGGTCAGCTGACACAAGGATCGACTGGTCAATCGCGTTGCGTCCACGATCCGTTCCTCTATATGGTGGTTGGTCAGTTGACACAAGGATCGACTGGTCAATCGCGTTGCGTCCACGATCCGTTCCTCTATATGGTGGTTGGTCAGTTGACACAAGGATCGACTGGTCAATCGCGTTGCGTCCACGATCCGTTCCTCTATATGGTGGTTGGTCAGTTGACACAAGGATCGACTGGTCAATCGCGTTGCGTCAACGATCCATTCCTCTATATGGTGGTTGGTCAGTTGACACAAGGATCGACTGGTCAATCGCGTTGCGTCCACGATCCGTTCCTCTATATGGTGGTTGGTCAGTTGACACAAGGATCGACTGGTCAATCGCGTTGCGTCCACGATCCGTTCCTCTATATGGTGGTTGGTCAGTTGACACAAGGATCGACTGGTCAATCGCGTTGCGTCCACGATCCGTTCCTCTATATGGTGGTTGGTCAGTTGACACAAGGATCGACTGATCAATCGCGTTGCGTCCACGATTCGATTCTCTATGTGGTGGTTGGTCAGTTCGCGCACTATGCGCGATCTTACGCCCACTATGTTAAAACCTTGCCAAGTTACATGTCGCGGCCCATATTTTTTGAACGGCTGAACCGATTTTCATAAAACATAGCTAATAACACTCTCGAAAAAGACTCGTTTCTACCAAAAATAAAAAGTAAATTCCGAAACATAAAAAAGTTGAAATTAAGGTAAATTTTGGTACGTACAAGTTTTTGTGAAAATCTGAATTTGCCCATATCTTTTTTTTTATCGTGTTGATTCAGCACCTTGATTTCTATACACCTAATAGAGACAATAGACTTTAGTATCTGGTATAAATTTCAACTTGTTAGGTCCACCCGTTCCTGAGAAAATCGGTGGTGACACATGGACAAACAGACGGACAGGGGAGTGATCTTATAACGGTTCCTTTTTTACATTTTGCGGTACGGAACCCTAAAAAAGACAGTAAATAATGCCTGCCTGCGCAGCCTCTGCTTAACTATGTTATGGTTTGTTATGCAGCTGAATACCAATATTTTAACCCTTGACGGAAAAGTGTTATAAGTTAGACGTGTGTACCTGTTTATTTGTGTATCTGTCTGTGGCAACATAGCTCCTAAACGGATGAACCGAATTCGTATTTTTTTTGTTTGAAATGTGACTTTATCGAGAGTGTTCTTAGCAACGTCTGATGAAAATCGGTTCAGCCATTCTAAAGTTATGGGCGTTTTACTGTTTGAATCGGGGTGTTTTCGCAAGATATCGTGTCATAATTACGTGTTCAATAGATTGTCGATCGAAGCGTGTCTATTACTAGATAAATGATGTAGCATGAAATAAAAATGTGTCGGGGTTTTTTTTAATTTTACTTGTATATTACCAACTAACACTAGTTTTAAAATAAAATTGTTATTTACTTTGTCTGAAATAAAAGTTTATTTGTTTAGTATTGGAAACTTATTAAGTGGTCCGAAAACCAAAAAAAAAAAGGTAAAGGTTGTGAGAATTTTCTGGATACGAGATGCACGGTACCAGAAGTCCGGTACCGTGCATCTCGTATCCAGAAAAGTACACTTGGGGAAGGCCTTTATGTGATAAGCAGGGGAGATCTTTCGGATTAATATAGTACATTACTGCAACGGCCAGCAAAAGAGGCATTGATGGACGAACTACACGTTCGTCCATCAATGCCTCTTTTGCTGGCCGAATGTGGGCCGAGGCGAAGCCGAGGCACACATACGTAAGTCCATCAATGCCTAGTTGTGGCCAAGGCTTGTATAGTACTTTTCTCAAATTATGCGCGGCAATTAAAACTAAACAGTACCTAGAACTCATTTTGTCAAATACAATATTACTTTCCAAAATCAATGACGAACAGCGAGCAACAATAATTTTGCCTGCGTTAGTGTTCATTTGTTTCTTTTTTCAATAAACAGCTTTCTATTTGCAAGCCAGTTCGAAATTTAAATAAAACTTTTGATAAGTGACCTCCTTGGTTGCCATGTTGCAAATTTCCAAGCATGTTTGAGAAAAATAAATTAATTCGGGTTATGATGACGATGAAAACTTATTTTATTTTTGTTGCAGGAACCAACATGGACGTTGAGAATGCCAACTGTAAGGTTAAGGTGTCTCAATGTGCTGACATGGAAGTTCTACCCATCGAAAGACCTCTGAAAATTGACGTGTAAGTATTAACGTTATCAGTAGAAATCGGATTATAATATGGACTATCAAAATGCCGCCATTTTGATAGTCCATATTATAATCCAATATGCATGCAAATGAAAAAGGCCGAAATATGCACAAAATATGAATTATAAAAATAATTTTGTCATTTACGTTTATTGTCACAATATATTTAATCATCAGTTATTATTTCTATGAAAACATACAAACAAATACTTTCTAGATTTTCTAGAGCAAACTTGTGACGTTTGTTAATTTATATTATTTTTTAGGAAATAATGACATAGGCTATTTTTTAATCCCGAAAACGAGTCCTGTGGGGTGATCCACGGGAGCGAAGCCGCGGGCAACAGCTGGTCCTTCACAAAGATAGTTATTAATAGGAAGAAATGTAGCTTTCTATTGGTGAAAGAATTTTTCAAATCGGTCCACTAGTTTCGGCGCCTATTCGGTACAAACAAACAAACAAATCTGTCCTCTTTATAATATTATAGTAAATAGTATAGAAAACATCGTGAAATACTGGCATGACTTCTAGAACCAAAATTTTGTTTACGGATCATTCACTAACCCTGTGACGGCTGGGCATATGTGTAAGCCCACTACTTGAGCTCAAACCCTGTTGATTGTCCAGCTCTATATACGGTCTTCTGCTTCTGTCTCTGAAAGAAACCTGTCTTGATCTTTTCATGATGTTTTCTTAAGGGTACACTAGTCGAACGGCACGAACTATTTTGTGCGCGGGGTTAAAATGCATTTTATATCAACCGACAACACGTGCGGAAGAGATAGATGCTGTGATGAGCAGTAGGAAACTAGTTTGCGTACGAATACACACTTTTGCAAATTTGTAGCGAAATGGATAATGATTTAGGACGAAACCGAGCGCGTGAAATTTTATAAAAAGACCTTTGGCAGTCTAGATATCATGAAAATACGATTAAATCTATCTGTTCAAAATAAAATGATTTGCATTGTTGAACTACTAATCTATCCCTGTATGGAGGCCGTTTTGCAATTTTCCGTCTTCTTTTGGTATTTATTTGCGCCCATAAATGCGTTAAAATTAGTGTCAAAATGTGGAACTTTCGACGCTCATAACATTCAAATATTTTCTTTTTTTACTTTTTCGCTACAGGGCTAGATAATGATGAGACAAATTGATATCACTTTTTATTTTGAACGTACATTATCAAACAGTGAAATAATCCCTAGACTAGGTTTGTATGAAAAAAATTTCGACTAGTGTAACCTTAAAATCTTAATCAGTGATGTTCAACATTCATTTCAGATACTGCAAAGGTTACTTTGCAATTGATAACAGTTATTGATACCATCAATACAATAACTTACATTTATTTTGTATTTGCATTATAAATCAATCGTTACGTCATCTGATTGATTTACTGTTACTGATATTTGTAGGTATCTTTATTTATCGTATATTTTGATATCCTTTGAATAATAATAACAATCAAACGGGTCGATCTTCAAGGTTATGCAACGATTGCCGAGGATACTCTTTGGATGGCAACCATCCACGGAGAACACGTTAAGTTGTTGGTCCTGACTATAATTCTACATCAGACATTATTGTCATTTATGTCAGTGTTCTAAATCTGACTGCGAATATGTACAATCTGCAAATCATATCTTATGGGAGTGTATTCTTTGGCAGAATGAACGCAATATTATGTTGGTTAATGTACAGACTGCATCTAGAGTTGTTTACTGTACGGACCTTGTGGAAACTAGAACAAATTACCGTGCGTTCAAGCGTTTTTGCCATACCTATTATTGGAATCAATTATAACAGCTCACAATGTTAGGACCCATTAATATTAATGATCATTTTTATCCGTGGTGCTAGGCAGCTGGGCTTATCCCAGTTGTAAAGGACCATTTGTGCCTATTGGCCTTGTTTGTTCTGTCGCCTGTGTTGATAGAGGGAAGTGGAATTTGTGTTTTTCCTACTCCTCCGTTATTCTTTTCTTATTAATTTCGTTGCGGGATCCAAGACAGTTAAATTAATTCGCCGTGGGTCGAGCTTCATTGCCTCGGTGCTTTTCTGGTGGTCGCCACTGTTGATTCTGGCTTTCAGGAGTTGCAGTAGTTTGGGAATAGTGCGTTGGGATTGTCCCAAAAGAAAATGACTGTCATTCATAGATCTTTGGCTGTCGTTTTGGGTACTCATAAGCCGAATCCGACACCAGTCTTAAAGATAAAGATAAATTTATTTGTTCAAACATGTCTTACATGATACATGATATGCACATTTAGATGGTAACATAATTATACCGGACCAACATGTTTTGTCTTACTCAGCGTACATCATCATAATATCAGCCGAAAGACGTCCACTGCTGGACATAGGCCTCCCCCAAGCGTCGCCACATTGAACGGACCCGTGCGTCTCGTATCCAGCGGATCCCCGCAACCTTCAGCAGGTCATGGCTCCACCTAGTGGGAGGCCTTCCAACGCAACGTCTTCCGGTTGGCGATCTGCAAGCAAAGTGCCCTGCCCACTGCTACTTAAGTTTGGCAATTCTATTCAATTCATCGTACAAAATGTTTATAATGTTATGAATAAAATTGGCAATTATAAATTAATTAAATTAATGTCAATTTCATAATATAAAATTTGTGTCAGTACAAAATTTAGTCAATATTAATTACGGTCAAGGCTTTCCAAGGAGTATCGTGTTATCCGTTAGTTACTGGGTTTTAATGTTATGACAATATGAATACTGATATTTATTTCCGAAACCGACCCCAAAATAGTTGAGAGAAAGTTATGCGGATTAACTAAACTATCCTACAGCATAGCAAAGATCTCCCGTACTTTTCTCCGCATTCAATCATTAAATCGACAAAATGTTTGTTCACAGCGAGGTAACCGGCTTAGAGAATATGATTGGAGAGTTGCACAGGGTGTTTTCCCGCGACCACGTCAATGTACAGGATGTTCAGAAACTAATGGCCGGATATAAATCTGATCCCAAAGATTGGAGCAAGTTCGCGAAGTTTGACCGTTTCAGGTGAGTTCAATTTTATTTAATATGCCTGGTTTTCCCGTAGGAGTGGTAGAATTAACCCACATTTCATCATTCATCCCTTTTCTTACTATCCTATACTTCTAATATTATAAACTATTGACCCGCCCTGGCTTTGCACACACAGGTGCAATTAAATTGCCGGTGGATTTTCCAAAATGACATTTTCTTTCATACAAACCTTACCCTGACACTAACGAATTATTTGGATTTGTAGTGGTTAAGAATTTTCTGTCGATGTGTAATGCATTTGATGTGGCTATTTTAAATAAACACAAAAAAAACAAATCAATTATATCGGTCGAGAAGTTTTCAAGTGATGGGTCTCAGGTCATCAGACATGTACGAAAGTCAGTACGTTTGGATGTCTGTTAATCAATCACGCCTCAATGGCTGAACGTATTTGGACGAAATTTGGCCCACGGGTACAATATGACCTGAATTAGGACAAAATATACTTTTTACTCCGATAGTATATTCCTGTGAGTCAATTTCGCTTAATTCTCTCTGGTATAAGTACTAAAATCTTAGGCCGAGTTCCTCACCTTTAAATTGTCGCAGAATTAATGTGGGAAATTTGTCAAGCACGCCTTATCTGCTACTCATCATCATCAATAATTCAACCAATTACAGCACATAACGCGTGCTTTTATAATTTGTCACATTAAATCTGCGATAATTTTGAGGTGAGAAACTCGGGGTTAGTGATGCACAAAATCATCACGCAGTTTTCGAGAAAAGAGTTCGAGATAATTGCTAAGTCAACTTATAATTAGTTGACTTGAGTCTTCATCAGATTGCAGATGCAAATTATTTGGTTACAAAGCCTGTCAGCAATACAAACATAGTAGACAAAGACGATAGCAACCGGCATTATTTAAATGTTTAGTTTTTAAAACTATAATAATCTTGCAAACATTTACCTAAATATATTTGAGAACAACTGATAGTAACACACCTGTTGATAAAAATACACATGTGTGTAGGTAGGTAAAAACCCAGCGAAATGTCACAAATTTCAATGTGATAGATAACAATCACTGGTCTCCTCAAAGCTCCAGAGCCTTGAACATCGACGCCAAGTGGCCAGTCTGTCGGTTTTTTATCGGTTACATTTCGGGGAGTGTGCGATGGAACTGCACAATTTGATTCCGCATAGCCCTTTCCATCACCGGCCAACAAGACGTACGGCAATGCGCCACCGGTACGTGGTGGACATCCCACCCATACGTACAAAGCGTTTTGCAAATACTATCATTATACGCACAGCTAAGGAGTGGAATTCCCTGCCAGAGTCTTTGTTTCCTGATAGCTACAACCTTGTTCTTTAAGTCAAGAGTGAATAGGCAAGCGTGCTTCACCATCGACCACATGATCGCTTACCATCAGGCGAGATAGTGGTCATACGCGAGCCTATCGATAAATAAAAAGAATAAATAAAAAACAAGAGCGCGCCACACTATTCCTGAAAGCTGGAATCATCAGAGGAGATCAGAAAAGCGCTGACGCAGTGAATGCATCGCCGTAAGTCTTGTAGTCCGATGATGGAATCGGCTAGGTGGAATTAGATCATGTAATTCCATCGCACACTTACCAAAATGTAACCGCAATGTATATTACTAGCTGTTGCCCGCGGCTTCGCGCCCGTGGACCACCCCACAAGACCCGTTTTCGGGATAAAAAAATAGCCTATGTCACTCAGAAATAATGTAGTATCGGAGTATGTAGTATCCAGTAGTTTCGGAGCCTATTCGGTACAAAGAAACAAACAAAAAATCTATCCTCTTTATAATATTAGTATAGATATAGATTCCCACTTCTGGGACACCGGCCTCCTCTCTGTGAATAACAGCGGGCCGTAATCCATCACGCGAGCAAAATGCGGGTAGATTGATAACCGGGAATTTACAAGAATGAAAAATAAGGTGACTCAATGTTAATTTATTTATAATCCTGAGATAGTCTTTATCTTGACGGCAACCTAATTTTCCACTGTGTGTCTTATCACGACAGGTCGCGGGGGGCGGGTAGTTTTATCGTAATTTAGCATTTTCTCGAAGGAAATAATGCTCAATAAAACATTGTTCAGTCAAGAGCCAAACCGCAGACGCAATCGTAAGAGGATAATGGTTCACAAATGATTTATGCTATAATAATACCAGCTTGTATAACTGTCCTACTGTATTATAAAGGTCTCTTCTCATACAGAGAAGGCTTCAGAATAGATCACCACGCTTGCTCAAGCCGAATTGGTGATTTCAATTGGCGAATCGGGGTATTTCGCAAGAAAGTGTATCGTAATTACGTATTAAATAGATTGTCGATCCAAGTCTAACTACTAGATAAATTATTTAGCATGAAATAAAAATGTGTCGGGGGTTCTAAGAATTTTGAAATTTTACTTGTTTATAAGTCTTTATTTATTTATTTAGACTTCATGCACAAAAAGGTACAAAGGCGGACATAATGCCTTAGGCATTCTCTACCAGTCAACCAAGGGCGGTGAAGAGATAACATAGCAGGTGCATTGTTTAAACAATCAATAAAGAAAAAATTTGTTATTAACATACTTAAATAGGTAAAATTCACGTACAAAATATAATATAAAATATATTTATATAAAATATATATTTATGAAGTAACAGAGAAGAAAAAAGTGAGATGACTCTTCTTAGTTGTGCTGAAAATAAATCCGCAATTTCCGCTTGAATGCAAACCGACTTGTAGCCGTCCTGCAGCCGAATTGCGTAAGTATATTATCCAAAGCAAAAGAATCGATTCTTTCCCAAAACTGACTTTACGTAGTGCATATTGATACGGAAAGTCGTTTTTGGGAAGGAATCAATTCTTTTGCTTTGGATAATATACTTACGCAATTCGGCTGCTGATCTCGAGAGGAAGCGCGTTCCAGAAAAGAATGGACTGAATATTGAAGGAAGAGTAAACAAAATCAGTAGTATGAGAAGGACAAAGCAAGAGGAGATTATTGGGAGAACGCAGATTCCGAGCATGTGAAGAACATAGATATTGAAATTTAGACATAAGATAGGAAGGAGGGGTGGGAGAATTGAGTAGGGTGAAAAGCGTGGTCAAAGCGCGTAAACTTTTTCTCTGGCGAATCGGCGACAATTTTAGCTCAGACCTGTACTTCGACACATGGTCATACTTTCTGAGGTTAAATATGAATCTAAAACATATTCGGGTTAAATCTTGCAACCGATTTTTAAAACAGTTCTCCCCAACCAATTGATCTAAAATATTGTGGTTTGCTTTTGATGACAATTACCGAGTTGCTAAGTGACATTATTCTAAATCCAATATGGCGGGCTAACAAAGATGGCTGACCAAATACTTTTTAAGCAACCCATATTATTTATGGGTATCAAATAAAAGGCGTTGTTGAGAGGAATAAGTAAAAGATTGCTTTTGTAACACTTAGTTATAGAAAAATGTCGTTTTCTTTCATTATCAGTTTTTAAACTACCAAGCTATTAATAAAGTGTTATTCGTTCCGTCACTCGTATATATATGGCAAATTACCTGAACATTGAAAAGATGCGTAGCAACTGATGCTGTTACTAATTGAGAAATGTTATCTTTTTTATAACCTTCTGTAGGGGTCGAGGTTTATTATTATAAAACGTGATGATTAATCGATTTATTAGGTTAAGCTGTTTTACTAGGGCAGTGGGTTGATAGGTGACCATTCTTTACTTTTACGTGCACCTAACTTCTGACGTTTTTAGTGTTGCGTACCCAAATCCAAACGGAACCTTATTGCTGTCACTCACATGTCCGTCTGTCTGTTCGTCTGTCCTGTCCTAAAAATTTCACAAGCATTTTGTCCCAAAGCCATTCAAATTGTGAAAAAATGCGGGGTTGGTTAAGGGCTGTGAAAAAAAAAAATTGAGCTTCCCCATCAAGTGGAATTTCGTTGTTTAGAACTCGTTGAGTAGATAAATAATGTATTTTTTTATTTATAAAATATTGGAAACCAAAGGAATGAGAAGCTACCAAAGGAATGAGAAGCTGCCAGTCACTTTTTTTTTTTAAATTGTTATGGCAGTCCTATGGACATATGAATTTGAAAAAAACACTTATCCTATTACAACCAACTTAATTTTGTGGTTTGGTTCGAAACCCTAAATGTGCGAAGTCCGACACGCACTTGGCAGGTTTTCATTGTTGACACTGGCAGGCTCGCGTTTGACCACTATCTAAACGGATGGTAAGCAATGATGTGGTCCACGGTGAAGCACGCTTGCCTAGAAGTAAAATGATGTAGGTATCAGGAAACAGACTCCGGAGGGAAATTCCACTCAGTAGCTGTACGTACAATGAAAGTATTCCCAAAACGTTGTTGTATAGTGTTTCAATTTCTGTAAAATTTTCGAAATCTTCTAGGCAGAGAGACCATTATTATTTTAAGTACCTATATGTCAAATATGATCTTTACATGCTTGTCGATACTGAAAACCAATTAAAGGTAGGAGGAATGGCCCAGAATTAGTTTTATTGTTGAAATCAAGGACAGTCTTTCGAAGTCTAACCTAAAACTGTTTTCTAATCTCTAAATAGTATAAAACAAAGTTGCTGTTCGCGTCTGTCGACGTCATTTCTGTTTCTCCGCCAACTTCTACTAAACCACGCAATGGATTTTGATACTGTTTTAATTAATATATAGAGCGATAAACGAGGCAAGTTTATGTATGTAATGAAACTAGATAATATTTCGTACTTCTTTTTGGATAATGAATAATCAAAAGTTTGTAGCAGACAGCAGTCCGCAGTTAGACAAAGAAATTTCCTATCGCCCGTAATTCAGTGCGATCTCGTTTCATCCTCGAAGTACCTTCACGTGGAATAATATGCAACTTTCAAGCGAGCGAATTCGCTGGCCGATGTTAAAGCCATCTCTCTGTGTTCCAGGTACACCAGAAACCTGGTAGACGCTGGTAACGGAGCCTTCAACATCATGATTCTGTGCTGGGGTCCTGGCCACGCGTCTGCAATTCACGACCACGCTGATTCGCACTGCTTCATGAAGCTGCTGAGCGGAAGTCTGGATGAAGTCAGGTAAGCAGAAAAAAGAATTAAAAAAGAAGGTGTAACTAGACAATAATAGACGACCAAACCCACCACTCTATATTCAAACCACTTCAACTCCTGAAAGCCAGGATTAACAGTGGCGATCACCAGAAAAGAGCCGAGTTTTTGAAGCTCGATGAATCCCGGCGAAATGATTGATTGGAATTCGCAACAAAATTAATCAGAAAAGAACAGTATTTTCTCTTTTCACTTTGATGAGTTTCTTAACTTTTTGTTCTGAAATATATAGTTCGCCTATGAGCAAATAGGAGTTTTATATAAGTGGCATAATTATGGTATCTTGATTTGCCTTTGAGTGTAATAAAACCGTAGATTTTAGTGAAAATATATGTTCAAGTTGAGGTAATGTTACCTAAACGAGATCAACTGACATAAGTTCTTTGTACAGTAACAAAACTTATGTCAATATAAACCTTAATGTACAAGAATACTCACAAAATTAACTTGCTTCTGATAATTAGTGGAATTGTCTAGATAACTTGATTCAAATATTGATATGAAACTACTCTTTTCTGTTATATCAAGAAGAAATACATTCCGTTACTTATTGGGCACAATTCAACATAATTTTAAGTCAACTATGTTTTAGGGCAATCTGCAGAACCTATTTTATGAACCCAGTTATGTTTCAATATCATCAGCCTTTTAAGTTTCCAACTGCTGGGACACAGGCCTCCTCTCTTTTTGAGAGTGCATGGGCCGTAATCCACCACGCGGGCCCAGTGCGGGTTGGTGGATGTCACATATCTTCGAATTTTTTGCAGTGGGGATGAAATAATTTACACAAAGTAAAACACCAGCCTGGGTTCGAACCCACGACCTACAACTTGTAAGTCGCGGCCGTTACAGCTGGGCCACCAGCCTATTGACAAGACACTTCACGAAAAAAAAAATTAAACAAATGATAAGCAAGGTATCTGTAGGTAATTAGGAGCTTTAGCAACAAAACATACGATCTACGTCAATTACAATTCCAGATAAGACTAGAAGGTTTCGCGAAAACACGCGTCGGGTCCTCGTCACAGTTATAACATAAACACACTGACGAAAATAGCAATATTCTAGATTGTTATAGCAGTATGTTTATGCACTATTATCAGTGGCACTAAGGGGCATTAAAATAGCCTTTGGGGTAAAACTTTACTTACTGCACCGCTAAATTAAGGGTTGGGGGAGAGGGAGGGAGGGGTTGTGAATCCTTTTAGGAATTGAAAAAAAAAATTAGGTTAGGTTGCCCTGAAATGTTAAAATTGCTTACTGGAACGCTGAATTAAGAGTTGGGGGAGGGGTGGGGGGAGGGGAACCCTCCTGCGAGGAGGGGGGATTGCGATGTACATTTAGAGGCACAATTTCGAATAGCAATAGCTTCGTGCATGTGCAGCCCCTACGCCCTTGCGTGACAATCCACGGGCGCCCGTGCGAGCCGGAGCGGCGGAGGCTAGGTCACAACGGGCGGGGTCTGTCCTCCCTCCGCGCCTCTGAATTTGCAAAATCACTCTAGGGGTGTGACAGACAAGCTTGGAGTCGGGGTCAGCAGATTCGGATCTGTGACAGACTTTTGAACCTAAACTATTTGAATTCGGGGTTAGGTTAGGTTAGGTTCTATATATATTTTGTAGAATATGTATTATTACAAGTTGTTTTCAAGAGTCATCACGAATCGTCTCGCGCGCAGGTTTGACGATTTCCAGCCTCCCGAACAAGCCGGATTCCGAAAAGGCTTTAGCACCGTAGACCACATACATACGCTGCGGCAGGTTATACAGAAGACCGATGAGTATAACCTGCCTCTCTGTTTAGCGTTTGTGGACTACGAGAAAGCCTTCGATTCGATCGAGACTTGGGCTGTACTGCAGTCTCTCCAACGGTGCCAGATCGACTACCGGTACATTGAAGTGTTGAAGTGTTTGTACAAGAACGCCACTATGTCAGTCCGTCTTCAGGATCAGACCTCGAAACCAATTCTTCTCCGGCGCGGCGTGAGACAGGGAGACGTCATTTCTCCGAAACTGTTCACTGCTGCGCTGGAGGATGTCTTCAAGGTTCTGGATTGGAAAGGGCTTGGCATCAACGTTAATGGCGAGTACATCACTCACCTTCGGTTTGCCGACGACATAGTGGTCATGGCTGAGACCATGGAGAGCCTCAGTAAAATGCTCGATGACCTCAGTAGAGCTTCCGAAAGAGTGGGTCTTAAAATGAACATGGACAAAACCAAGGTCATGGTGAATGCCCATGTTACACCCACTCCTATCAAGGTCGGAGACTCTACACTCGAAGTTGTGGGCGACTATGTCTACCTGGGACAAACGATCCAATTGGGTAGGGCCAACTTCGAGAAAGAGGTCAACCGTCGAATCCGACTCAGCTGGGCAGCGTTCGGGAAGTTGCGCGGTATCTTCTCGTCCAACTTACCACAGTGTCTCAAGACGAAAGTCTATGACCAGTGTGTGTTGCCAGTGATGACATATGGCTCTGAGACGTGGTCGCTTACAATGGGCCTTATCAGGTAGCTTACAGTCACTCAAAGGGCAATGGAGAGGGCTATGCTCGGCGTTTCCTTGCGTGATCGAATCAGAAATGTGGAGATCCGCAAGAGAACCAGGGTTACCGACATAGCCTGAAGAATTGCCAAACTAAAGTGGCAGTGGGCAGGGCACATTGCTCGCAGAACGGATGGCCGATGGGGCAGAAAAGTTCTGGAATGGCGACCGCGAACCGGAAGACGATACGTTGGAAGGCCTCCCACTAGGTGGACCGATGACCTGGTTAAGGTTGCGGGAAGGCGCTGGATGCGAGACGCACGGGATCGGTCAATGTGGCGACGCCTGGGGGAGGCCTATGTCCAGCAGTGGACGTCTTTCGGCTGAAATGATGATGAATGATGTATTATTAAATAAAAAATTAAGATCAAAATAAATGAAAAAAAGAACTTTGTCAGCTGGCAAGGTTGAAACAAAACGCAATATATAAATAATCAATATTCCAGTTTTTTTTTCGAAAAACTACGAGTTTTCACAATCTAAAACTTTGCAGAAAGTCTGCTTATACTAAGACCTTTCTGCCATAAAATTACGGTTATCCACTTCATTGGTCCAGTAAGTAAAGTTTATCATAGAGCAGAGGAAGTTGAATTACAAAGACAAAGATATTTATTTCAAGTAGGCCACCAAGCGGCACTTTTGAACGTTAGGTACATAAAAATTTTCATGTTATAAAAGTTGATTCTACCGTGCATTCGGTAAGTAGCTTGTTATGGAGAAGAATGTAGATGTGGTTGTAGCGTTATTGACTACATGGGTTCTGAGCGTCTAACCAGTGAGATTCTACGCGATAGTGATTGGAAAAATTTCAAAAATTTATGGAAATGCCAAAATGTCATAAATGTATGGCAATGCCAAAATGTCAAAAATTTATGGGAATGCTAAAATGTCAAACATTTATGGAAATGCCAAAATGTCCAAAATGTATGGCCATCAAGTCAAAAAAGCATGGGAATGTCAAAATGTAAAAAATGCACGGGAATGACAAAATGTCAAAAATGAATGGTAATGCCAAAATCAATGTGTCTAGTCTTCTAACTATGTGGGGTTCGGTTTCCATTCTAACCAGATTTTACATGGAGCGACTGCCTATCTGACCTCCACAACCCAGTAACTGGATAACACGGTACCCTTTGGCAAGACTGGTGTCAGATCTCAGGCTTCTGACTACCCGTAACGACTGTCAAAGATCTTCAAATGACAGCCGGGACCAACGGCTTAGAAGAAGAGGAAGAAAATCGCTATGTAAAGATGGGTACCCATCCACAGACCCACCTCGGCAAGCATTGCTTAACCTTGAAGATCGACCCGTGTGGCTGTTGTTATTTAGCCACGAGCTCCTCATGTATAGGAACGCCAAGCGCTTTCGAAATGTCACCACGCATTTTGTTATTTCGACCATTGCTGACGTCAGGCAAAAAGTTTGATTAGGATTTTCCTTTAAAAAATTCTCAGTATTAGCCGGGAGTTAGGAAGTTGCCGGTGTGGCACCCCTATGTCTCGGCAATCACGAAAATTTGTGACCCTGTGCCTGATATATCCTCGGTCGTGTCGCATTATCGTGCAAGGTGAGAGAGTGAGGGAACATAGAATGCACATGTTTGTATTTCTGTTGGTGTTCCTGTTTTTATTTCTTCGTTTTTGACACAGACTTCCGAAATTGAATTGTGTAGTGTTTTTATTTGGAAGTCGTTTGAATTTTTTATAACATGTTTTTATATATTACTAAGCGAAATTGCAAGTACATTCACATGAACGTTATGCGATGCAATTCGACAAACACGGGCTCGGCATCGCCTATCGACGCAATTTAAATGGCGTCTCACCATCATGAATGCCCCTCAGTTTTAAATACAGCCATTTCAAAGACTCTAATCTAACGCATCTTATTGATCAATGATTGAATGCAAAGGCATGCAATAACTGATGCAACATCACCAGTCTAATGTTTATGATAACAAGTTCAAAATAATATTTATGTACAGTTGGCAAAACAACTAAGTTTTCTGCTTAGTAACTGTTTGATAAAGGCAGTGAAAATATTGGTACTCAGCTGCTCCCGTTTTGATTGGAAGCGGACTCCAGCATAGTTAGGAAAATAATAGGCAGATCAACGGCGTATGATGCGTTCGCCGACGTTTTATTACCCGATTGCCATAGAAGGGTTATGTTTATCGCGTGTATTTTGTATGTTTGTAAATTTCTTTTTCTCAAACATGCGTGGAAATTTGGGCATTATTTTGACAACCTTCTTCGAGATAAATCGAAATTGCTGTACTGGCCGTATACATGCGAGCAGCGGCCGGCAAAAGTTGTCTCGGCTTCGCCTCGGCCCACATTCACACGTTCGTCCATCAATGCCTCTTTTGCTGGCCGCTGCAGTAATATACTACTACAACCTCGTATCTTCCAAACGGCTGGATGGATTTCGACTGTTAAGATATTGTTATATTCGTCTTAAAAACTCAAGTGTTCTTACATTGGTGTTTGAAATAAAATAAAGTGGCGGCTTTTGTGGTCCCAATTTTTTCTATTCCAGACCCTTCGAGTGTGGTATCAAAATAAAGGGTTTTTAGTAGTGATTACAAAAAAAAAATGATTCATCATGATGATGATGATGTTTATTCTCGCACTAGAACGCCTTGCAGCAATTACACCATTTCAGCACAGACATAAACATACCAACTATAAGAACACGTTTCCTCACGATATTTTTTCCTTCACTGTTGCCAGCGATAAACGCGCTTTTTGACGTGTTAAAATCATCACAGGCGTCTCAATCAGAATAGGCGTGCTTCCATAAAAAAGCAAGTACTTCTTTTTCTATCATCATCATCAGCCTTTAGCGGTCCACTACTGGATATAGGCCTCTTCAATTGCACGCCATTTGCCTCGAACTTCGGCAAATGTCATCCAGCACCCTACGAAGGTCGTCGCTCCACCTAGCCTGAGGGCGTTCTACCTTACGTTTGCCAGTTCACGGTCTCCACTCAAGAACACGTCTACCCCAACGGTCATTGGTTCTACGGCTAATATGGCCGGCCCATTGCCACTTCAATTCAGCTTGCTTACTCTCTGAGCTATGTCGACAACTTTGGTTCTCTCTCTTTTTCTGTGTTTTTCCTGCCTATTGTTACTAACTGGAGGCCGTAAGATCAGAGATAAGGCCTTATAGATCCAGTTCACTTTGACGTATCTAAATCTACCATTATTGTTTTGGGGCAGTCCTCATGGCTACCTTTCTGGCAAACTAAGGTTGTGTTGGACTCTAACCGACTAAAAACCCACAGTTCTTACCGATACCATGAGTCTTGGGCCCGGGAAGCCATTACATTCACGCGCACTCCCGACTGGTTCTGGGTCACGGATAAATTTGTAAGAGAGTAAGGCCCTGGGTCAAGCAACTAAAGGAACATGGGTGGGTTTTAGTCGGTAAAAGTCTGACACTCCCACGGGAGAAGTCTTTGGATGAATTACCGTAGGTGAAAAAAAAAAACAAAACTCTGGTACCGACCCCATTGCTAGAGGACCCAATCACCTATTACGATACAACAATTCCAACAGTCGCATATCCCCCCTATTAGACGCACTTGAAATAACTGCGCGCATCCTCTTCAGGCCTGAGTGGTCAAGCAACGACTCAGCCCCAAGATCTTCTGCTGGGTAGCTTCATCTTTTGCTTGACAATTCAAAAGTAGTATACGTAATTCGCTGGTAGGCCCATCCTTATAGTGGCTAGGGATCATTAAGCGGCCTTGGACGTCCGGCTGCTATTCTGGTGCAGTTGGAGTAAGAGGTATGCTCTCTCTAACTCTGCCACCTGATTTAGGATTGCCGTAATTATTTTGATCTACACTCACAACGTAATGTTCCAAATATGAATTCAAAAAATATTGCATAAACACAAACTTTATATTCATGGATAGGTAAAATAAAAACTATTACAGTGCAACATTTTCGTTCGATTTTCAAACCACATCATAAAATAACTTTTTAATTTTTATAGCACACTTCTACTTTTTAATTAATTGGCGCTTATGGACTCATTGACTTAATTTAGAAGTGTCACTGTCTATGGATGCGCGCGCTGCGCTGTCATGGTGCAATTGGGCGCACGGTTGGCGCAGTGGTTGAGCGAATGACTGCTGCGCTGCGTGTCGCGGGTTCGATTGGAACAAATATTCGTATGACCTACCTACCTACCTACATGCTCTGGGTGTTATGTCTCTTCTTGGTCGCATTCTTCATTACTGAAGGTCGTGTCCCTGAAAGGCCCTCGTAGCTTTATGCACGATGTTCTTCCACTTCAGTCGGTTCTCAGCTTCTCTCAGGGCGGTTGTAACAGAGAGTCCAGTGAGGGCGGTTACCTGGTCTGACCAGCGGTTAGGTGACCGGCCGCGAGGTCTTTTCCCATCCACCTTGCCCATTACCACCAACTTCTCCAGATTGTCCGGATCCCGACGGGCAATGTGACCAAAGTAGCCGAGAATCCTTCGGTAGCAGAGCGTGGTTAGTCTGTCTTTTATGCCTAGTTGATCAAGGATAGATTTGTTCGTTCTCTTGGCGGTCCATGGTATGCGGAGCATTCTTCGCCAACACCACATCTCAAAAGCTTCTATCTTTTTCCGTTCTATTGCCCGAATCGTCCACGACTCCGATCCGTAAAGGAATATCGAGAAAACCAGTGTCCGGACTAGTCTCATCTTGGTGACATTGGAGACCTTTCTGTCCAGCCAAATACGTGTCAGCTTACTCATCGCATCTTTGGCCATTTGAGTCCTTCTCCTGATCTCTCTTTCGCTTCCTCCCTGGTCAGTAAGTAGCGATCCGAGGTATATAAACTCGCTGACAAATTCTAAGTCCGCGAGTTCTTTCGTTCTAGAGAGTTGACCGGTTCTGTCAATAAGCATGACTTTTGTCTTAGACTTATTAATGGTGAGTCCAACCATTCCACTCTCATATTCCACTCTACGAAATAGATCTGCCAGCTCCTTTTCTGAAGCCGCAAAGAGTGTAGTGTCATCCGCATATCTCAGGTTGCTGATCTTTAGTCCCCCGACAGATACGCCTCCCTCCCATCCTTCTAAGGCTTTCCTCATTATGTATTCACCATATATATTAAAGAGAATAGGAGAAAGAATACACCCCTGTCTTACCCCTTTTTCTGGCTTGAAAGGGCCTGAGATGACGTCATTAACCCTTACCATGGATACCTCGTCTTGGTACAGATTAGCGATCAACGAGACGAGGTGTTGAGGTACGCCCATCTCTTGAAGCACAGTCCACAGGCAACCCCATCTGACGCAATCAAACGCCTTCGAGTAATCGATGAAACACATTAATATCGGCGTGTTGAACTCTCGGCTTTTCTCAATTATTTGCCTCACATTCACAATCTGTTCTTTTGTGCCTCGACCTTTCACAAAACCCGCCTGTTCACTGGGTATCTGCCACTGAAGGTACGATTGCAGTCGGCCGTTGATTACGTAAAGCATTATCTTGCTGGCATGAGAAATAAGTGCAACTGTCCGGTAATTCCCGCATGTTCTAGTGGAACCTTTCTTGTGCAGAGGAATTAGTAGGGACTCTTTCCAGTCAGTACACCAACTGCCAGTTTTCCAGACTTGATTGCACAGGTCAAGCATTATCTTTATCCCTAGATCCCCTAGGTGCTTAAGCTCTTCAGCATAAATGTTGTCTCTACCGGCTGATTTGTTTGACTTGAGCTTGTGCAATGCACTCCGGATTTCAGATTCGAGGATTTCGGGTTCCATGCGTTGCTTGTCTGCAATCAGGTTACTTGGAGCTCGCGCTGCAGAGTCAGCGTATAGGTTTTCACAGTATGATCTCCATCTTTCTGTAACTTGATCTATCTCGGTCAACAGTCTTCCCTCTTCACTTTCTATGGCCCATGTTTTCGGCGGGTGTTATGTATGTGAGTTTATATGTTTGTAAACGCACTCACGATACAGGAAAAAACTAATGGGGCTAATGGGGCAATGTTTAAAAAAAACAAAAAAAAAAGAGAATCTAAATTGCCCGCCATACCGCATATTTTTTTCGTTACCACTTTTATTTTATTTCAACTGTATGAGTGAAGATAAAATAGTGTATGCAACGGCATATAATTAGGTATTAAAACACTCGCGTGTTAATAATATCACATTCGCCTTCGCCTCATGTGATAAATCCACGCTCGTGTTTTAATAACCGCTATTATATGACCATTGCATAAACTACTATTCTGTTACGCCCAACACTCAAATACACAGCTGAAATATTCCCCTGAGCTTTTACTTCTATACTTACGTCTTTTAATGACGCAACTTCATCCTGATTTATGTCTCTAATAATATTATTATTTACATTATCAGCTGTTATTATATTAGTCTCATATCTTAATCATTACGTCACAGCGATATTGCTTTACACAGTATTAAATGGGCCAGTCCTCTGACCTCTCAATTTCATGTTCTTCTTTATCGATTTAGTACGCATGTTTTTGTCACCACTTTTATCTGGTTACATGATTATTTATTTTTAACCGACTTTCGAAAAAGGAGGAGGTTCTATGTTCGACTTCTTGTATGTTTTTTTTTTGTGTATGTTCACCCATATCTCCGTCAATTAAGGACCGATTTTGAAAATTATTTGTTTGTTTGAAAGAGTATATTCCGAAATTGGTCCCATTTTAATTAGGTGAAGTTCTGATGAAGAACTTCGAAGATACAATTTCAATAAGTACGGAAAATCTTTAGGGACTGCTGCAATTGCATGTCTGTTTGTTGTTTATACCATTTCATAACATAACATCACGCTAATACGCTCTTAAGGGGTAAGTAGATCTCTCATTTGATCGGTTTTGTTCAAGTTTCATGATATATTGGGTAATCAATTCTGACGTTATAGGAATCTTACTTAACAACTTGCCTATTAGGTAGGTACAACTAAAAAGTGAAAAGTAAAAAAACTTTTTACAAAAAAATACTACCGACTTCCAAATAAGAAAACTACAAACTGAAAAATAACTTCGTTTTTGGAAGTCGGTGTCCATAACGCAAAAAAGTTATACCTACGAAAGACACCGACTTCCAAAATTACAATTATTTTTCACTTTGTAGTTTTCTTATTTGGAAGTCGGTAGTATTTTTTTGTTAAAAAGTTTTTTTGTTTTATAATCATAATAACACACACATGTGTCCCACAGCAGGGCACAGACCACTTCTTGTACAGAGAAGGCACGAGCATTGACCACTACGGTTGTTCAAGACGAGGTTTCCTCATGATGTTTTCCTTCGCCGTTTTCAGCAACGTCCAAGATAAACTTAAAAAGTATTCTTTTTATTGTTTTTAATTTATTAACATATATACAATTGATTATTCTAAAAAAAAACAAACCTATATACAAATACAAAAGGGAGACGGAAAAGAGCTCATTGTGCATCAAAAAATCCGTCCACATCGATGACAACGGGAAAAGTGCCTAGAACGCTGGCAGCATTGCCACGTTGTATGGCAATGCTGATTCTCTGGTCGAAAAAAAGGCCAGCCCTCTGGTCACGTGAAGAGTCGACGAGCTTTGTGCTAATTTCTCGAAAAAGTCGATGCGCACTCGGACCCCATGGGCCTAATGTTTCAACCCCAAACGGCTCAAACATATAACTTCCAATAAGGTGTTATATTTGCGCCGTTTGAGGTTTTCTGCACCAGCAGCAGCCGCCCGAGCACAGCCCGCCGTGCTAAGAAGATGGGATGGCGCAAGCGTGTCGACACATGTTGTATCCCACACCAAAGGCCTACCCACATTTCAAGGCATTATGGTCATCCCATCTGGTCTCTTCCCATCGTCGCGTGCCAAGCCATTGGGTTGTAAAACAGCTGGCACCCCGGCGGTGACAAGAGTTCGACGTATGATGTCATTAATGTTGGCGTGCCGTGCTATCCGGCCAGCGCTCCTACTGCTGGATAAAGAAAGAAGAAAAAGTACAATATAAATGATTTATCTATCCATCTATTAATATGAATTCAAAAAACTCACATTGATATAATTTGACCGGATTTGAACCCACGACCTCAGACGCGAGAGATATGATTATTTATTTTGGTTTTATCTTAAATGTCTTGAATGAGGTCAATAGATTATTTTCGTCTTGGGGAATACTTACACTACACTATAAAAATATGCATTTTAGATATCTGTCGTGTTTTGGTTAGTGTGACGGAAACATTAGAGTAAATTGGTACCTACCCATTTTAAGGGTTCCGTACTCGAAGGATCCAAACGGAGCTCTATTGCTGCTACTCATCTGTCTGTCCGTCCTCTGTCACACAGGTTTTGCAGTCAAATGGTTGGAGCTACAGTCTTCAAATTTTCACAGTATAAATTGACCAACCCCATTTAGAGGGATATCATTGTTTAGAGCTCGATGAGAAGATAAATACTGTATTTTTTGTTTTAAAAATATTGTAAAACAAACGAATGAGAAGCCACCAAAGCCAACTTTAAAAAAATTGTTGCGAAGCTTTGATTAATTCCCATTGACCTTCAAATTTGGTGATAATGTTTAAATGTGATATTATTACGAATATTTTACTAACAAACACAAATATATTGATAAATCTGATTTTTCTTTGAAATTCCCTCATTTTTAACACGCTTTTATTAGCTTGGTATGTATCGAGGAGCTCGTGGCTAAATAATAACAGCCGCACGGGTCGATCATCAAGGTTAAGCAACGCTTGAAGAGGGCGGGCAGTGGATGGGTGACAATTCCTCGTGGTCAAACTAGTTGGACTAGAAAGTTTGACTACGAGGAAGAAGCGACCATTTCAACATACCGAGTTTCCTTCGTGCCTCGGAAAGCACGTTAAGCCGTTGGTCCCGGCTGTCATTTGAAGATCTTTGACAGTCGTTACGGGTAGTCAGAAGCTTGAGATCTGACACCAGTCTTGCCAAGAGGTACCGTGTTACCCAGTTACTGGGTTGTGGATGTCAGATAGGCAGTCTCTCCACGTAAAACACTGGTACTTAGCTGAATCCGGTAAAGACTGGAAGCCGACCCCAATATAGTTGGAAAAAGGCTAGGCAGATGATGATGATGTATCTATGTATCAATGTAACGGAATCTTTGAACGTGATTTTCACCCCCTTCAAAACGTGGGATTGATTTGAAACTTTGCACACTTATCAAGGACCGATGACAATGCAATAATTTAGTCAAAGTGAAAGTCAAAGCCAAAGTCAAAGTCAAATATATTTATTCAACTTGGTTCAAATTTACAAGTAATGAAAGTTGATCTTACCGTGCGCGTTTAAATAGTTTGTCCCATTAGCCTTACCGAGATCTTCAGGATTAGCGACTTTTTAGTTCAATTTACCATTAAAGCGTGTTTTTTAGTTTTTAGAACTACAATTTATTTTTCAGCCAACTTGATTTTGCGATTTGGTACGGAACCTTACATGTGCGAAGTCCGACACGCACTTTGCCGATTTTTTTATTGTTGATAGGCTCACATATGAAGACTATCTCACCTGATGGTAAGCGATGACGTGACCGATGGTGAAGCACGCTTGCCTAGAAGTAACCTGTTCACTCTTGACTAAAACATAACTGGTGAAAAGTTGCGTGTGCTAGAAATGCACCTCTGCGAATCCTTTCGGGGTTTGGCGTGATGTTATGTCTTTAAGGTCAGTTCCAACACAGGTCAGTGTTATCGAACCTTATTGTTTATACAATGGACGCTTTTAACATTACTACGATAAGGTTGAAAGGCAGTTCAATCTGGTTTTATGTTAGTAAATATCTGTTGTGTTGATTATTAATGTAGTGCGTTGTGCTTTTTGAAGGATAGTTGCGATGTGGATTATTGCTAGAGTATTCTCTGGTATAGATTTAAATAGTATGTCATATCCCATCATAATCATCAGTATTTCAGCAGAAAGACGTCCACTGCTGGATATAGGTCTCCCCCAAGCGTCGTCACACTGATCGGTCCTGTGTGTCTCGCATTCACCGTACTCCCGCAGCCTTGCCCAGGTCGTAGCTCCAACTAAAGGTAGGACTGCTAACGCTGCATCTTCCGGTTCGCGGTCGCCACTCCAGAACTTTTCAGCCCCAACGGCCTTCCGTTTTACGAGCAATATGCCCTGCCCACTGCCACTTAAGTTTAGCAATTCTTCGGGGTATGTTGGTCAACTTGATTCTCTTGCAGATATCTTCATTTATGATTCAATCCCGCAAGGAAACGTCGACCATTGCTCTCTCTATTGCCCTTTGGGTGACTTAGCTCATATCGTGGTTTTATTAGTTGTTTTTAGATAGGCAGAAAGGTGGGTGGCCACCGCACACTAAGCGACCCTCCTGATGGCATTGCGATGCAATTCGACCAATTTGCACTTGAAATTGTCTTAGAAAATCATCATCATCATCAGCCTATTAATGTACGTCAGTCGCACTTGTCATTAAAATGAAAATTCATAAATTGTCACAATGCTATACTGACCGTACGCATACGTATTGCTACGCACTGCGTACGAGGACTGTCGGTCAAGCGCGACCGCATGCATGCGTCGTACGACTGACGCGCATTGGATACAATGAACACGATCAGTGCTGCACCGATCGGTAGACCGACCTCAGGAATGCGTAATTGAGTACAGTGTGTACTAGTCCGGTCAGTTTGTTTTTTTTTTATTTGGGACAATCCCACCGCACTATTCCCAAACCACTGCAACTCCTGAAAGCCAGAATCAACAGTGGCGACCACCAGAAAAGCGCCGAGGCAATGAAGCTCGACGAAGTCCCGGAGAATGAATTTAACTGTCTTGGATCCCGCAACGAAATTAATCAGAAAATAATAACGGAGGAGTAGGAAAAAGTACAAATTTCCACTTCCCTCCATATCAAGCAGGAGACAGAACAAACAAGGCCAATAGGCACAAAGGGTCGTATACAACTGGGATAAGCCCAGTTGCCTAGCACCACGGATAAAAATTTGCATTAATATTAAGGGGTCCTACATTGTGAGCTGCTATATTTGTTTCCAATAATAGGTATGGCAAAAATGCTTGAACGCACGGAAATTCAGTCAGTTCGGTCAGTTTGTTTGTCAGCAGAGCACTGTATAGTGCAAACTGACGGTTGGTTAATGCGTACGGTCAGGATGCACTGATGGTCGGTCAAGCACTGTAACCGGCCTTAACCCACTACGCGGGCCCAGTGCGGGTTGTTGGCTGTCACATGTCTTCGAATTTTTGGTTCTTGGCTGGTTTCCTCACGATATAATGTACACAAAGTAAAGACTGGGTTGGAAGCCACGACCTATGACCCTACTCGGCCAACACTGCTCTAGCAATACTTGCGCGCATAGATATAATAAACAAGCTTGCGCGGTATCGCCTATCGCGCCTTCAGTTAGGTCCCTTGGGCGGTGGGCCTTTATTTCAAGTCATATCCTTCAACTCAACTCCACTTCGAATCATCAAATAAACAGTTAGTGGTCAAACGCCTATCGTTAAAAAAAGTAAGAACTGGTGGTCCTCCAAACTGACTTGGAATACTCGTATGGGTTTTACTTTGTATACTAAACAAAAAGTGGAACCCTTTGTTTTTATATCTGAACTTTTAAACGCTAATTAAGCTATTTATGTTTACTCATTGATTTATTTTTTATTCATAAATAAAACTGTTCGCTCCGTCACTTGTCACTAAGGTTTTATTGTTTCGGAGTCGACACCGGCTATCGCTGAATACAAGCGATGTGGCTCTGTCTCGCACACGAGTCCCAGAATTATGCTGAGCGATGACCGTATTGCGTAGTTGTGACGCATACTTTGTAATGATTGTATTTATGTTCTTTTTTGTTCTTTTTATGGTATGCGTCCTGCCTGGCGTAAGTAAACAATTCTTCTTTCCTTCTCTCTTTTCTATTTTACTGTAACCAAGAGGCGAAGTAGGGAATGAACGAAGAATTCATGGATGCGGAATAATAAGAATTGCTACACCGACTACTAATAAATTGAGATACAAGCAAACGTTATTGAGATTTGGTTGAAATACATAAATTAAGTTCGAAACCTCTATAACATGTGCATATTTACTGTTCGAATTAACCTCACAACTAATTACAGTAAACACTAATTTTACTTTGTTTTACAGCTGTTTTTATCCATTAACAAATTCCTTTCAACAAACAAAAGAAACCGATAACCTGAATTACTCAACTAATCAAATATAATTGTCGATTTCCAGATACGAATGGCCCGAAAACGTGCAACCGGAGGTTATGAAGGTCTTAAACAACAACAAATCTAGAAGAAAACTTTGTTCCGAGAGCGAAGACCTACCGGAGATTATAACCGAACTGAAAATCGACACTGACAGCTGTCAAAGTGACAGTTGCGAATGTGACAGCTGTCAAAAGAGAAGGCAAACTGACAGGTGTCAGAATGAAGGTGAAAGGTGTCAGAAAACGCGGGAGGATGGTTACGAAGATCATTCTGAAGAGGAAGGGTATGATGCGAGGGATATGAAAGTGAGAGGGAGATCAAGAATGGAAATCAATGATGTTTGTTATATTAACGGTGAGTTTATGATCAAATCAATATTGCTTGTTGAAATAGTTTGAAAGTAAATAGGAAACAAGTGCCTATAACCTTAGAAATGCAGTAGTAAATAAGACCGTTTATTATTAAAATAATCATATTTATTATTGATATAAATTAAGGTAGCCATCGGATTTCCATAAACAGAAGCTCTAAGAAAATATTTTCAAAGCGACTGATAAATATTGTGTCCATTCATCATCTGCCTAGCCTTTTCCCAACTATATTGGGGTCGGCTTCCAGTCTTACCGGATTCAGCTAAGTGCCAGTGTTTTACATGGAGCGACTGCCTATCTGACCTCCACAACCCAGTAACTAGGTAACACGGTACCCCTTGGCAAGACTGGTGTCAGATATCTAGCTTCTGACCCGTAAAGACTGTCAAAGATCTTCAAATGACAGCCAATATTGTGTCCACTATGTGGAACATTGATTTGCTTGTCTTTTAATTAAAGCAAATCTGTCAAATATATACTGTATTTTTTTAATACTATCAATGATAATAAATTCGTATAAAAAAAACTGTATGGAGAGCTCTTAGCTGAGTAATGGCAGTCACACGGGTTGATCGTAAAGGTAAAGTACCGCTAGCCGAGGTTAGTCTGTGGATGGGTGACCACCTATTACATAGGTACTGAGATTTCTTTGACGTCGAAAAGTTCGTAAAGCCATTAGTCGCGGCTGATATTTGTAGATACCGTAGGGGCGATGCGTCATCGGTGCATGTTGGACATCCCACCCATACGCACCAAACGTTTTGGGAATACTTTTATTATGCGTACAGCTAAGGAGTGGAATGCGCTGCTGGAGTTTATATTTCCTGATAGCTACAGGTCCCGTCACGTAAAAAGAACGCTGAGCGACAGTGGAGGGGATGTATCTGCGCATGGTTACAGTCGCGTTCTAAAGTACTAGGATATTGTTTTATCTACACTCACAACGTAATGTTCCAATTATGAATTCAAAAAATATTGCATAAACACGTACTTTATATTCGTGGATAGGTAAAATTAAAAAAAAAAACATTATAGTTCAACATTTTCCTTCGATTTTCAAACAACTGCATCATAAAATAACTTTTTATCTATTATGATACAGGACAAATCCAAGAAGTTAATCACTAAGGAGATTCCATCAATTATTTAAATTTTTTGAAATGCCATTCTTATACCTAATAAAAAAAAATTGATTCCAATTTTAACTTTTCTGTAACAATGCCCGCTTTAGGCATATTACGCACTGCCATTTTTATTTGCGCGAACTTTTGTCTCTCTCCACCTGATCATGGAGCTCAAAATATTCGCGTGAATTATATTCGCGCTGCGATGCGGTGGATTCTGTTGCAAAACACGGATTTCATGCGGTATTATTGCCGTACGATTTTTTTACCGCAATTTAATGCGGTGATGTGCTGGGATTTGGCGAAATTCATACGTTTTGCAGGTTTCGTTTCATGACTTTTTAAAATTCTTGCTTAAAATGTCTGATATTAGTGAATGTGAAGAACAATTGACGCCGCCAAATATATGCGGCGAAGGAAATTACTCATAATCTCTTACCAGCAAAGTCGAGATTATTGTATGATGCATTTATCACGACTTTATGGCATGGAAAATACAAAAAATAAGATTAAGTAGGTTCAATCCCAAAATGTATGAGTGTAGATAAAGTAGTGTATGAAACTGCACATAACTAGGTATTAAAACATTCGTGTGAATACTATTAAAAACCTCGCCTACGGCTCGGTTTTTAAACTCACACTCATTTTTTAATACCCCTCATTATGCAACAGTATCATAAACTACTATTATAATATAAGAGTATTTGTTTTATTGTAGAGTCATAATAGGTACTTACTAGCTGCTTAATACTTTGGCAGAGGCTGGGTTTCAATTAGATAATGTCAATTAAGGATTGTATTTTATTTCGATCTTATCATTATAAATTATCAACCGCTCCTTTCTCAACTTCTTTCTTCATAAAACAATAAATAATTTTACTTTCCTTCATTTTTAAAACCATCGTCGTGCAAATAAAGTTGTGTGTGTGACTGTATTTTGGGAGAGAACGAAGCGTCATCTCTGCGAGGGAAGCATGGCTCAACTGACGAACCAATAGCGTGCGCGCACAGAAACACTTCATACCACCAGTTTGATCGAAAAATCGCTCACTGCGCAGATTCAAGGCCAGCGTTCTTTTTACGGACCTTGTACAACCTGGGAGTATTTAAGTTAAGAGTCAATAGGTTTCTTTTAGGCAAAACAAACTCGCACTAAAAGCCAAAAAAAAAAATAACAAGTGCGAGTTGGACTCGCGCACAAAGGGTTCCGTACCACTGTCGCAAAAAACGACAATAAAAATCACGTTTATTGTATGGGAGCCCCCCTTAATTCACTTTATTTTAATCATTACTATTTTTTGAAGTAAATATACAACTAAATATTCTGTGAATATTTCAAGCGTCTACCTGTTTCCGTTATTAATATCGAGCAAAAAACAACAAAAAAACACGTTTGTTGTATGGGATCCCCTCAATTTATTTTATTTTAATTTAATAATTATTATTTTTTGAAGTGAATATACAACCAAATATTCCGTGAATATTTCAAGCGTCTACCTGTTTCCGTTATTAATATCGAGCAAAAAAACACGTTTGTTGTATGGGAGCCCCCTCAATTTATTTTATTTTAATTTAATAATAATTACTTTTTGAAATGAATATACAACCAAATATGCCGTGAATATTTCAAGCGTCTACCTGTTGCCGTTATTAATATCGAGCATAAAACGGCAAAAAAATCACGTTTGTTGTATGGGAGCGCCCCTTAAATATGTATTTTCTTCTGTTTTTAGTATTTGTTGTTATAGCGGCAACAGAAATACATCATCTCTGAAAATTTCAACTGTCTAGCTATCACGGTTCACGAGATACAGCCAGACGGACAGACAGACAGACAGACGGATCGCGGAATCTTAGTTATAGGGTCCCGTTTTTACCCTTTGGGTACGGAACCCTAAAAACTATGAAATTTGACATATCGGTAACCCCACGCGACACCAGCGACTCTAGCGGCGAATTCATACGCGCCATTGAACAGTGCTCATTATTTTTCTTTCAATTTCCAGATGCGCTAGGCCTGCATCGCGTAGAGAACACCTCACACGTGGACGGCGCAGTCTCTCTGCATCTCTACTGTCCCCCGTTCGACAGTTGTCGTGTATTCGACGCCAGGACAGGCAAGCCTACTGAGGTCAAGGTCACCTTCTGGTCCATGTATGGGAAGAAGATTAAGAGGGTAGGTTTGGTTTTTATAAGTATGAACAGTGCTATTTAAATTAAAGAGTGAAAGAATTTTATTTTTACTTTTTATTGGGACTACACTGGGTTACAAAAAAAAAAAAACTGGCTCCTCAGCCAAGGTTACAGTGCCTGGCCAGGAAAAATAGTTCTTTTTGTTACCGGGGGAAATTATGACCTCTTTGTTGATGTATCGGTAAGAGCTATGTTACGCTATTATTTTCCCAGACCTTTAAAAAATATTGAGGCGATTTTTCGTACGTTGTAATGTTGAAATTGGCAGTTTCAGTTTTTCACTAACAGGCTCACAGACTTTTGTACTTTCATTTGTGAAGACTGTCTGTTAGTTTAGTGTTAATACAATGGTCACAAGTGCTAATGCCAGTCATAAGGTCCTGGCATTCGCTGGTTAAGCGGATTCAATGAGTTTTTCTCCTGAAATTTCTCACCCCAGACGTTCGGATATAACATCATGTCTTTTCATTAAATTAAAATATTTATTTCACCTTTTTCAGGTTATTGAATCAAACCATGCAGCTGACAGCCAGTAACAGCTTTATGCTTACAAAATTGAAAAAAAACATTCCAGTTTAGTATTTTAAGCATAGATTTAAATAGTAAAGATAAGGCCGTCCGAACGTTCACCATACAAGATACATGGCATTTTTAATGTCTCGAGCACGCGAGCGTTCCCGAAAGGTTGAACTTCGCGCCGCCCGCGCCTTGCGAGACTGGAGACCGAGACGGGAAACAGAGACAGGAGACCGCGACACATTTTTCGGTCTCCACTGGTGTAATGTTTGACGATACCGATACCAAAAACTCTTGTTGATTTAGTTGTTAATATCAGATATTTTGTTAAAAAATGTTATTCTACATTGCAAAGTTGTAAGCAAGTTATCAACTATTGGAGGAAGAAGAGCACGTTGATTTTCTATTATATTATTATTATAGAACTAAACAAAGACTGTCTATCAACGAGTTATATACAACTAGACACCAAAAAGATCGTTCTCAATACGGGTGTCAAGCAATAAAGGTTCTTTTATTGTCTGATGACAATAATATGTTCAAGGTTTTCGAGATGGAGGCGAGACTATGGTTGTCCGGGAGTGAGACCGTGTCGATTGTCCGCTGTCTCGCTCACGAATTTGCGCCCATACAAAGCCTTATGATAAGTAGCAGTTCCGGTCTCCTGTCTGGGTCTCCTGTCTCGGTGTCCGGTCTCAGTCTTCGGTCGCTGTCGCGGTGCGAACGCCCACCTGAAGATAGGCGACCGCGTAGCGAGTGCGCTTCGGTTTAATATGACCTATGTGTGTGTGACCAAATTGTGGCGTCAAAAAAACGTCCGGTCCGCCCTATCCTTACTATATAAGTCAATGAATTTATATTCCATTTGAAATAACATAAGACATTAAAATAATCTCTTTTTATAGCTTAATCTCAATTTTGACTCCTATGGCGTTGGTAATACGACCAATGGCAGCTATAGTAAACATTTGGGTTTGGTAACAAGTCTATGCTTCTTATGTCACCCTTATGTTTACGGAATAAAAATCAAAATCGGTTGAACGAACTATACTACATTTATATTTTTTTTTAATTTTTTTTCAAATGGAGTGTAGGTTAATAAATATTGTTGATTATTTTGTTAAGAATCATGTTATACGGCTATTGTATTGATAACTTTTAATAAGAGCAGTGTTCCAAAGCATATATAAATTGTGTAATTTTTTATAGGATTTTAGGGTAATTTTGACCCCAGTTTTGATAGTATATATGTCATGGACCAAGAGATTAATCATTGCACTATGCAAAATGCTTGGGCATTATGAATTAAGTCAAGTCAAATCGGGCAATGTAATGAATACTGATTTAACCTTCTATATTTATCACATTGTCTGGTCATTTTGAATATTGCTACGTAAAGCTTGGGCAATTCGAGAATTATGGTCAGTGAATTTAGTCCAAGAGCGAGTCAAGCGAGCTAGGCTGAAAAAAAGTTTATTTGTTTATCTTTTTTTTTTTTGCTTCAGCGAACAGAGTATAAATAAAGTGTTACTTAATCAATGATGGCTATTTTTTATTTAATTTAAGATGGGTTTGCTCTTGACTCAGTCTAGGTCTGAGGAAACAGAGACAAAGTCAACGATGGATTGAGCTTACCCAGAAGAAGCTTGGGGGTGACCATAATCTCTAGGAGTAATGTTATTTTGAGTGTGTGTAAGGGATAGATGTATTTGACTTGTATACATCTAAAGAAAGAAAAAGAAAGAAAAATTGTTTATTCTGCACAAACTAAACGCACAATACAAAATAAAGAGTGGCATTCACTAAAGGTACAAATAAGCCAAAAGCCTCGTATTTAAAACGATTTTTTTTTTGACTCTTGCTTGTTGAGAACAATACACCGTTATATCTGTGGGTGAGAGGCCAAAGACAATTTACTTGCGTAATATGTTTCGACATTACCAAATAAAAACAAACAAAACATTAAACAAAATGCCGATTACTGAGTGGAAAACAACAAGAACAAACAGGCTGTGCGTCGCATCTGTGCAAGAATAGGTCATTCTGTGGACATCTGTCTCTAATAGTGTTAAAACACACGTCCGGATTTGGTACGGCCCGACCACGGATTTGTGGGCGGGGTTAGTCCGGCCCCGACCATATCCGAGCGTGTGTAGAGTGGTCCGCGGACATTATTATTATTAAATTGATTCCGTCTCGGTCCAAACAAGCGTGTGTAAGCGAGAAAGCATTTGTGGGCGGAGTCGGTCCGGCCGTACCAAATTCGAGCGTGTGTTAACACTATAAAGCACACACAAAATAACCTATGGTCACTCCCCTGTTCACTTTGTCTTTGAAGAGATTCGGTTTGAATGCGTTCGGAAACATCGCATTGCCGCTAAAAAAATGTAAGGGATTGATCACCTGACAGATAGCACTTCAGAGCAATCCCATACATGTATGAAATTTTACCAATCGCTATCTGTTGTTTCGTTGAAAGAATAACACTAATTTGTCTAGAGCCTTAGAAGGCCCCCCGTGCACTGGGCATCCAGTACCTACATGACGGCACGGCAGCTCGTTGGCTGCGCATAGCCAGACCGTGTGTAGGCGAATGTCTGTGGCTGCTATCAATCTCCGCGCATTTGTCGTAACCGCCAGGCGTATTTTTAGTTCCAAAACTCAAAGTTATCATCAATTTTACCTCTATAGTTAAACAAGCTCGCATAGTATCGTATTCTCGTGTAGTTAAAAATCGGTCTGGGTGTTCACGGACATCCTTAAAGTTGGAGCCTTTTAAGGTTACACTAGTCGAATTTTTTTCCATACAAACGTAGTCTAGGGATTATTCCACTGTTTGACGATGTACGTTCAAAATAAAAAGTGATATAGATTTGTCTCATCATTATCAAGCCCTGTATGGAAGCGAAAAAGTAAAAAAAGAAAATATTGAAAAGTTATGAGCGTCGAAAGTTCCACATTTCGATACTAATTTTAACGCATTTTTGGGCGCAAATAAATACCATAAGAAGACGGAAAATTGCAAAATGGCCTTCATACAGGGATAGATTAGTAGTTCAACAATGCATAATTTTATTTTGAACAAATAGATTTAATAGTTTTTTCATGACATCTAGACTGCCAAAGGTCTGTTTATAAAATTTTGCGCGCTCGGTTTCGTCCTAAATCATTATCCATTTCGCAACAAATTTGCAAAAGTGTGTATTCGTACGGGAACTAGCTTCCTACTGCTCATCACAGCATCAATTTTTTCCGCACGTGTTGTCGGTTGATATAAAATGCATTTTAACCCCGCGCACAAAATAGTTCATGCCGTCGACTAGTGTACCCTTAAGTGCCGTTCTAGAAACGAATACAATGTATTTTCTTTGTTTTCGGTTTTTTACGAGATAGGTAAACAATTATAAGTTCTTCCACGTCCATATCGCTCGACGAAAGGGTCAGAACTGGCCGTTGATTGGCTGCTATAACTGGTTGCTCAAATATTTCAATTTTCGATTTACGACAGAACTTGCCGTCGCTTACGCCTCAAATTCTACACATCATTCTATAGCTATAGCGATTTTCAAAAAATGTATGGGACTGACTAGCGCTAATGAAATATCATGTTATCCATCAAAATTTTGATAATCGTCATCGCTGGCAGAATGACAATTTCTCTAAAGGGAGTAGTTACTCTTGTTTTGAGGGCTTGACGGGTTATAGTTGGTAGGGAACACCGATGTTGAAGTTATTTTTGTTAGGTTTTTTCATTCATAGTATATAATATTCTGCGAGTTTCATGACTCAATTTTTTATGTAAGTCTGCGTGGTTGACGCTACACTAGTTTCGAGAAAATGTATAAATATATCAACTTGGTTTTAAAAAGGACCTCTAATTAAAATAAATGTTTATAATTGTTAAATACAATGTTTAATGTGCCTTATGTAATTTTAAACTAGGATAAACTTAATATAAGACATAGAATTAAGAGACGATCGAAATTGTAAACTTTAAATGAATTTACAATAAATTTTACAAATAAAATTATATTTTTAGTAAAACATGTTTTTTTTTGTTTATATGCCAGATTTTAATTTAATATAATTCGTACAATAATATTAAGTCATTTATTAACATATATACAATTGATTATTCTAAAAAAAAACAAACAAACACACAAATACAAATACGAAAGGGAGACGGAAAAGAGCTCATTGTGCATCAAAAAATTCGTCATTGTTGTCAACGGGAAAAGTGCCCAGAACGCTGGCAGAATTGCCACGGTGGATGGCAATGCTGATTCACTGGCCGAAGAAAAGGCCAGCCCTCTGATCACTTGAAGAGTCGACGAGTTTTGTACTAATTTCTCGAAAACTCGATGCGCACTCACACATAGACCTAATGTTTCAACCCCAAACGGCTCAAACATATAACTTCCAATAAGGTTGTTATATTTGCGCCGTTTGAGGTTTTCTGCACCAGCAGCAGCCGCCCCAGCACAGCCCGCCGTGCTAAGAATATGTGATGGCGCAAGGGTGTCGAAACATGTTGCATCCCACACCAAAGGCCTACCCACCTTCCAAGGCATTATGGTCATCCCATCTGGTCTCTGCCCATCGTCGCGTGCCAAGCCATTGGGTTATAAAACAGCAGGCACCCCGGCGGTGACAAGAGCCTGACGTATGATGTCATTAATGCTGGCGTGCCGTGCTATCCAGCCAGCGCTCCTACTGCAGGATAGGCCATGGTGACCGAGGCGGTCGACTGCTTCACCACATTGACAACGATGACCCAAACGCAGACATGTAGGGATCCGATAATAATAATAAATCATTTATTTCAGATTCATCTTACGATTACATCCATAAATATAATAGTATTAAGTATTTATTTAACATTTATATATTTGAACTTTGTATTCATAAAATAAAATAAAGTTGGTTTAAATGAAATTATAAAAGCCGAGCGAGATTGTATGAGTTGTATGGTCTGAGACAGTACAAGTTTGATAACAATTTTTTAGAATATGTTAAAAATTATTCAAAATTATTTAAAAAAATTTGTCGTGTTGCAAAATCAAAATTTCTAAGTGAGACTATTAAAAATTCTAATAACAAAGTAAAAGCCACTTGGAAAATCATAAACAACGAAACGGGTAAATCGGTTAAAAAAGAAAATCAACTCGAGATCATGGTTGATAACAAATTAGTTAATAAACCAGCTGACGTAGCTGAGGCGTTTAATGAGTTTTTTACGAGCATACCTGCAACGACGACTTGCTCCTTAAGTTCGTCGCCGTCTAAGGCTGAAAACCTATTGCATAGTAGCGTCCCTAAATGTAGTTATGTATTGAGATTCGAGCATGTAGCGCCTCGTGATGTAGTTAATGTTTTTAATTCTCTTAAATCTAAAAACACGGGTGATTACTGGGGCATATCTACCAAACTTTTGGGCAATATAATAGACATTGTGGCCCCCTATCTTGCTGTTACGTTTAACAAATGCATTGATTTGGGTACTTTTCCTGATCTCATGAAGAGCAGTAAAGTTATCCCTCTATTTAAATCCGGTAGCAAAAATGATATTGGTAATTTCAGACCAATCTCTATTTTGCCTGCATTCAGCAAAATATTTGAAAAGTTAATTCTTAAGCAGTTACTCAGACATTTTAATTTACATAGCCTCCTTCACAATGACCAATATGGGTTTACGAATGGTCGCTCGACTACAGATGCGGGTGTTGCTTTGTTGAAGCACATATTTGACGCATGGGAGAAGTCGCGAAATGCAATTGGTGTTTTCTGCGATCTTTCTAAAGCCTTCGATTGCGTTCACCATGATACGCTTTTGCGTAAACTACGCCATTACGGTGTTCAAAACGAAGCCCTAAATGTAATTGAGTCATATTTACTTAATAGATACCAGTGCGTAGACGTTAATGGCGCTAAATCTTCCAGGTTACCTGTTGAGCTGGGTGTACCTCAAGGCTCAATACTGGGTCCGTTTTTATTCCTGGTTTATATTAACGATCTGCCATTCTATTTAAAGGATGTTTGCGACGTTGTACTGTTTGCAGATGATACTTCTCTGATCTTTAAAGTAGATAGGAATAGACAAGTTTTTGATGACGTGAATAACGCACTATCAATGGTCACAGATTGGTTCACAACAAATAATCTTGTTCTTAATGCCAAGAAGACTAAATGCATAAAGTTCGCTTTGCCCAATGTTAGAAATCTGGGTCCCAACATTGTGCTCGGCAATGAGAAGCTCGAAACTGTTGATTCAGCTGTGTTTCTGGGTATAACAGTAGACTCAAAAATTCAATGGGGGCCACATATATCAAGCCTAGCGGGTAGGCTTAGCTCGGCCGCCTACGCCGTCAGAAAGGTTAGACAATACACTGACGTTGATACAGCAAGGTTGGTCTACTTTAGTTATTTTCACAGTATCATGTCCTACGGTATTCTACTGTGGGGCAGAGCCGCTGATATTCAAAATATATTTGTGCTTCAAAAACGAGCTGTTCGTGCCATTTACCAATTAGGTGCGCGTTTTTCTCTAAGAGATTTTTTTAAAGAGATTGGTATTCTCACAGCGGCTTCACAGTACATATTCGCCAACATTTTATATATTAGGCAGAACATTCATTTGTACAGTAACAATAGTGATATTCACAACTTTAACACCAGAAATAAGGACAAATTACGAGCTCCCTTTCATCGACTTCATAAGGTGCATAGTTCATTTGTTGGGGTTGGTATAACTTTTTACAACAAGTTACCGTCTTCTTTTCTAGATTTGCCATTTAACGCATTTAAAGCAAAGGTAAAAGCTAATCTCTGTTCTAAGGCATACTATTCTATTAATGATTATTTAGATGATAAGCATAGTTGGTCGCTGTGTTGAACTCAAGACAATGTTCGTGTTCTTTTACCAAAATTAGCTTGCTGTCAGGTTAAATATTATTATTTTTTTAATTTCGTTTTTATGTGTATTTTTTAAATTTTATTTTTTGGTAAGACTGTCGTAGGTATCGTTTACTGTTATTGTCGGAGCTGATGAAGATTGCTACTATCTTTGCATTATATAGAGTTAATCTTTCTAGTATTGTATAGCAGCATAGCCAGCATTGTGTGGGTACCATGTACTTCAGAGCTATCATTGTCTAGATACCTACGTCTTCTATTGACTTGAATGACTCCGGTGGTTGAGAGTATGTCATGCCCACTCAAATGTCTCGCCGATGGTGGCGCGTGTGTCGGATCATTTAGCTCGCTTCAAAATGGTTGAGCTGAAATGAAATGAAATATGAAATGAAATAATTTATTTGCTAAATGTAGGTATACAGATTAGATGATGTTTTTTTGTAGAGCAGTCCCGATACATTTTACCTCAAGGCATGCAAAATTGTTTAATTTAATAAAAAAATACATTAAAGAATATTAAGGTAATCATTACAAAAATCGCTATTTAAATACAATAATTAAAAAAAAAAACGTATTAAAACAATAATAATCAATTACAACAATGAAATTTAAACACAATAGTTATGAATGTAGCCAAGATGAATATATAATGTCAAAATATCAATAAAATGTCTTAGAATATGCATGTCGAATCAACGTAAAATTAAATAATAAGAGTGTCAAAAAATTAATCAAATGTCAAGTAAAATAAATATTAGTCATATCTGTATAAAATTAGTCAAATGTCAAAAATAGCAAAAAAAATACATTATAAAAGATTTTACCATAAAATTTGAATAAAATACAAAATGTCAAAAAAATAATTACAATGAAAACTATAAAGTTTTATCATTGAGAAATTCACAAATTGAGTAATAACATTTATCAATTAAAAAGACTGACAATTTCTTTTTAAAAAGTGGAATGGACTCGTTTTTAATTTCATCGGGTATTTTATTAAAGATAATTGGGCACGTACATATAACACTTTTCCTTAATAATGCAGTGTTATGACCAGTAACACGTAGCATGTTTGTATACTGCCTTCTAACTGGTCGTGTTCTATTGTCAGACAATTTATTTGAATGGTGCTGATACATGTGTCATGTTCGTGAACGGGCGCTGTCGGTTGAGACTGGTCATCTCTTAGCTGCCATGGTTTATTTTAATTGATTCTAATTTTATTTCTGAATTGTCTTTTTATATTTACTATGGACACTTTTTAACTTTCTACATCGTTCTCACATAATGTGTAATCTCAACATGAATGATGTAACAAATGATTTGTAATAATTACCTAATGGAAAAAGAGTGTCCATGGAGTTTCTTGCCCGTTCTTCTCCATAGAGATCTACGCCTTGGAATGGGCATCTACGGTACTTTCACAGTTATTATGTCTTGTGACTGGGACTGTAGCACCATAATTTTGTAATATTTTATTTTGTCTTTTGACAATTCAAAAGTGCCTGTAACTGGCCTACTTGAAATAAAGTGCTTTGACTTTGACTTTGACTTTGACATTGGTAAAACCTTTTGTATGTGATGAGAAAACAATAAATAAAAAAAAACTAATACGGATAACGTTAACAAGGATATTATTGGTGATGTTCTTCAGAAAGGCCAGGTGTGCATTACTTGGCGAGACCTGTCTTTGCCGGGAGTAGTGAGGGCCATGCTGGCAGAGACAGAAAATTGAAGGGAAATGGCCTCCTTCTGTGAGATCGTGATGGTCCAGAAGGAGATCGCTGAGCGAGGTCGTGAGAGCGCCGATCTCACTCGAAGAAGAAGACGTCGAGGAGGCAACAGCATCATAGGCAAGAGGGAGTCCAGGGTCGCGGGCGTTCTGATTGGAGATTCTGTCCGTCCACCAAGTGACTCCAGGCAAGACGGTGGCACAGTGAGGATCAGGGGAGACGCTTTTTCAGTCTCTCCTTGGTTGTGCGCAGAGGGGTTCAGGGTTGGTCTTTCAAGAGGCCCCATTCCATGTGCTAATGGTGATCACTGGAGGTGGTTTTCCAGGTTAGTCCATACCAAAAAAAAACCGAAAGAAATGAAGGCTGTACTTATAACCGGCGCAGCGTGCGTGTATGACTATAGAGTATGAGGGTAGCAGGTGTAGTTTCTTAAAATTATGAGCTGTTTTTTTTTTGCTCTATTGGATACCTGTTACATCGCACTTTAGTATTAATTTCTATAGATTGAAAACTATACTTTTTTAAATATTTATCTTAATTCTCACTTGACATAGCAGTAATAAAGAAAGGTATTTATAAACTGTTCATAAATCATCAATATTATAATTTAATAAATAAAGGTCAAGTATATAGCAAAACGAAAAAAAAAATCTTGCAATATTTAGAAACTAACCGGAAATTTTCAAAAACATCAATCGATCTCTTTAATACAATTTAAAAAACAACATATAAACATTTATAATTCATTTATTTAACATTTTTAAATACATCATTTTTCACTGGACGTTTGCGATAGCTCTCTCTTTCGCTTTGACTTAGAGTTCTCCTTCAAGTTCGTGTTCAATCAGTTCCATCATATCATTCTTATTGTTAAAGTCATTTGGAATGAACATAAGCATACCATCGGAATGCCTGGTGATCTGTGGGATGTTCCTCACACATCCAGCATTGCAGATGAAGTCACAAGTCAGAGTGCTTGGGTTGAAGTGAAGACCCTCAGAGCAGGCTCTCAGGAAGAACTGGTCACCAATGCAAATGTAGTACTTGTCACACTCGGCATGAGCCCATGGGGCAACGTTGCATTCTTCCTTGCATCTGTCTGCTGGGTTGACTGGGCCGGGTGGGCATATTGGGCAGTCAGGGGGTCCAGCCGTAGTTGTTGTGTCGGGAACTTGGGTTGGTGTTGTTTCAGGAACAGCCGTTGTTGTTGTGTCGGGAACTTGGGTTGGTGTTGTTTCGGGAACAGCCATTGTGGTTGGTGTGGTTTCAGGCACAGCAGTTGTTGTGGTATCGGGAGCTTGGGATGGTGTGGTTTCGGGAGTTTCGGGTTGTGGCTGTGTAACAGGGTCATCTGGGAGTGATATTTCTTCACTGCTATCTACCGGTGTGGTTACGCTGGGCACTGTAACTGTTGGGCCTGTTGTCGTAGAGTCAGTTATCGCATCTGTTGGGCCTTGAGTACTGTCACGGATAGTTGTCGTAGGGGTTGTTGTTACGGGTTCTTCAGTTGTTGATCCACACCCATTGCCACCATCTCCAGGGGTGGAGCAGCCACCAGTCCAGGGTTGACAGCCAGCCTCGTGAGGCCATGTGCACGTCTAGAATTATAGTATAGTATGTAAGTTTTTCAATTTGAGACAAATATTTTGCCAGTCGGCATTGTCAAATAGTATTGAACAACAAAATGCCATAGTATTTTTCAGAAGAGGCGTTCAATTGGGTTTTCATGGTTGTTATTATTATGAATTTTGTGTTAATTTCTTGGTACGTCATTTAGTTTGGCAGTTGGTTTTTCCAGAAGCAAAAAAATCAAAAACCAAATTAAGGATATACATCAGAAATCAAAGAAAAGGATGTCGACTAATTAATAATGACATTGTTAATATAAATCATTAGTTATTATCAGACATGCTTAATTACATGATATATTAATTTACCAGAAAATTTAAATGTTGTGCTAGATTTTAAAAAATTTAGTTTTGATTTTAGTTTTAACGAGTGTACAGCGTGACAGATGTATACAACTGTCCCATACACACACTCAAAATAACCTTACCCTAAGAGCTTATGGTTCAGCCCCTTGATATATATCATCCAGATATACGTAAGAAGGATATTTTCCTACACTAAAAATATTTGCTTAGAAGGTAGGTTGTTACAATTTACAATTCAAGATATTATGTTCAACCCGAAATGGGTTAGTTTAGTACAGAACTATCATGTTAGTACAAATAATTATGTCATCGAAAACAAAACATTAATTTCTACCTGGTGAAAACCTCTGTCTGAATCCAATACTTTATTGCAATTTATTTGCAAAATTCTAGAATTTATTAGTTAACAATTGTTTTAAAGCTCTTGTTTAATTTATTTAATGTGTTTCTGGCTTCGTTTTAAAATGCTTCCTTCTCCAAGGACCAAACTGTCTCTATATCAGAATTGATTCACCGGCATAGGCGAAAATCAGACAAGCAGAATTACTTTTGCATTTATAAACATATTAGAGTATGTAAGTATCACAGTAGGTGCCGTTCTTTAGTTTCTGCCTACTCTCATGGGAAAAAAAGGCGTGAGTATATATATTTACCTGTAGTGTGGGGCTGAAATGAGTTGCGGCACCACATGGCATCAAAACTTTTGCTCCGTGAACACAGGCATAGTACAATGCGCAGTTAGATTCATGAGGCAAGAGATGGTGAATATTGAAGTCAGCTGGGCAGCCGTTGGGAAGAGCATCCCAAGAGTTTTGGTCGTCTGGGAGTGGGATTTCTTCACTGCTGTCTGGTTGGGGTGCTGCGGTAGCCCCTGCACTTCCTGCGCATTCTGGCACATTGAAGGGCCAGTCACAAACCTAAGAAAAAACAAAATTTTGTAACGATTTTCGATTTATATGCATTAAATTTGATTTTAAAAGATGGTGTAAGTAAATTACATTTGGTGAATTACTTTGGGTAATAAACAATCCAAAAATGATTTGTCATGACCTTCTCATTCATCATCACAATATCAATGAAATTATGAGTAGTAGTATATCAAGCATCTAAAAGAAACGAATTAGTTTTTACAATGTCTTTCCTGGTTTCTGTTTTATCTTCAAAAATGTCTATAGTCTAGAAAAGTACTATAGTCTACAAAACATTATGCAGATAATCTATAACTTAAGATTAGAATAAAAAGGATTTATTTTCAGACTTATCGAACTAAGCAAATTATATATGATTTATTGTTAATGCGTAATCTCGATATTGAATAATTTGCAATTAATTTACATATAGGAGCTTTTGTCAAAAAAAAATTGTTTGATTGCCTTTTTTATCAGGTACACAATTTTAGTAATGATTTTCCACATAACTCTACCCTGCTCATACGCAAAAGGAAAGGTGTTAAAGATACAAATAGGAAATTAAAAAGTCATATTTGAACTATTCTTGTATTTATCTATAAATAATCCAAAGTTGTTAGGATATATCAAATTACTGAATAAATAACACACGATTCAAGATTGTTGATGAGTTTAAGTATTAAGAAATTTATTTTGCAAAGAGAACTGTAAAGCTTTGTTTTGAAACTCTAGTAATGATGATGCAAAAGAAATAGTAATAACTATGCAAATGAAGAAAATAGACCCAGGAACAGAGCTAAAGAAAGCTGCAATGAAAACTAACAAATTGCATAAAACTTTAACAATAACTCATCTAGCAGACCAATCTATATGACAAAAGCAGCCTGATAACTTTACCTTAAATGGTGAAACAAACCGCAATTCTTTTATCAAGCGATACACAAAAGAGCACGCATACGATGCTTCGGTTTCTTATGGGATTTGACGAACACACTAACCTGGATTTGGAAGTTGAAAACCGTTCCGGGTGCACAGTTCTGTTCAATCTTTTCACCGAAGTTGCATCGGTAGTACTTCTCACATTCTTCGTGGGGAAGGAGGTGATGGATGTGGATGTTGGCGGGGCAACCGTTGTCTAAGACATTGCCGATATCGGCATCTCCAGGAGCTGTGGTAGACTCAATCTCGGGCGCGACGGTGGTTGGGTAGGTGAAGGGGCGATCATTAACGCAGCTGGTTTGCCAAAACTGGACACAGACCTTTAAAGAAGAGGTTGGTTAGTTTAATTTAATATAAATCAATTGAATCAGAAGACATTTATTCAAATTCAGCGGAGAGCTAGCACTTTTTGAACGTCAAAGTTCTTCATAAAGACAGCCTCCAAAACGCTCGCTTGTTATGCACGTATGCTTTGATATTTGGATTGTGGTAACAAAAGCTTGAACGTGATGATTAAAAGCTATGGCATCATCAGTAGTTCTTGATTTAACTTTTAAGATAGTGTCCTTATTAATTTGAATGACTGTGTTTAAATGATTCAGTTTGAGATACTGATGACACTTTAATAATATCTAGTTTCATCTTCTCTGTAGTGTTGACCAGTAATTGATGATTATTGAATGATAAAGTGGTCTACTTATATGTATTATAATGTTTAATGTTGTGATGATTGAAAAGAAGATAAATGGGTATAGTAATAATTATATAGTTAGTTTTAGTCTACTTATTGTAGTACCCTTATTATTAGTGAAAAAGCATCTTAACCTTTGGTAGCTGCTCTAAGTTCATTCTCTAGTCTTATATCTATACAAAGTTTATTGTCATTATCAAAAAGAAGTGGCTCCAGGTAATCGTCCGGTCTTGTTTCGTTAATCTTTTATAATCCCATAATACTTTTAAGTGTTAAACGTCCATAAAATATATAGTTGTAGCATTGGTGACGTGATTTAAAAAACTTTCAAGGCAATTTTATACCATCTCATTTTCTCGCACGTTAAACCCTATAGATCTATGTTTTTGTCACTTCTTCATTTAATCGAGTTTCAAAACACGGGCTAAAGAAGATTTTAGTTAAGAGAAAAAATGTCTCACGTAAAGAAAATTTGCGTGGTAAGGATTATAAGAATGGTATTTGCAATCAGTAATTAACCAGAAGTTTCTTACTTCTGTAAAGTCTTAAAATTATTGACAATAATATTTTTGTTAGATTGTTTTGGATAGGAACTATCGGTGATATTGTAGAGTAGGATTTTATATAACTAGTGAAGAGGTGATTATTAGGTTTTCATGACTGAAAAAGTGCTACCTTTCAACCTAAATTAAGAATTTTAGTAAATTATTATTTTTACTAACCTGATGTTCAGGGCTGAAGAACAGAGGCTCTCTGCAGGCACTCAAAACCTTCTCTCCTCGGACACAATTGTAGAACAGATGGCAGTATTCCTCATGGGGAAGCAGCTTGTGAATGGTGAAGTCGACAGGACAACCATTGTCTAAGGTCTCACAGTCATCAGGGTTGGAGCCAGCAGTTTGAACTGCTGTGCCATCTTCATTGGGACGAGCCTGCACAAGAGCCAAAGCTGTCAGGAGGAAAACGGCTTCTGAAAGAGAAGAGAAGAGGAGATTAGTCGAAGGTCTCATCATCATCATTTTAGCCGAAAGACGTCCACTGCTGGACATTGGCCTCCCGCAGGTGTCGCCACATTGACATCTCGCAAAAGGTCGAAGGTTTACTAATGTAAAATTTATAAGGACTCGAGCACTAGTATACTTCAGCGATCATCATCTGTCAAGCTATGTATTTCCTGTAGCCTGGGTTTGTCCTTAAGACCAGAGTGAATAGGTTACTTCGAGGCAAGCGTGACTAATCGTCGACCAAATCGTCGCTTTACTATCAGGTGAGATAGTGGTATAACGCGAGTCTATAAATCTTACTAATATTTTAAATGTGAAAGATTGGATGGATGGATATAAATGTTTGTTACTCAATCACGCCAGAACGGCTGAACAGGTCTAGAGGAGATAGATTATAGTCTGGATTAGCACATAGGCTACTTTTTATTCCAGTACAATGTTTCCCTTAGATGATAAAACACTTTTCACGCGGGCGAAGCTGCTGGCAGAAGCCAGCAATAATAAAAACATATATAGACTGCTAAAATCACAACCCTTATTTTGACTTCACCGTAGTCGGAAAAAAAAGAAAAGGATCTTCCACAACTTAAAATTGTTTGTAAACATAAGGTGGCAGTGCTGATCTGATTTATAAAATTATTCAACTCTTTCAAAGGTACTTTTACTAGCTTGTTATCTCGAAATAATGCTCTGTTGATTCAGGATAGACCACGAGAGTGAAACTACTGTCCAAAAATAACTAATAAAGCTTAGGCGAGATTTATTATAGGAATCAAAAACAAATGTCGGTGCCTACTACATAAGAATGCAAAATTCACGTGATGGCGTGGTTTATGATGAGTCATTGTTTAAAATTACTCGGTGAATGAACCATAATCTACAACATAAGAAGCTGTCGATTGATAAAGTTAAGGAAAATATTTGACTTTTGTACGATCGTTTTTGACGATTGTAGAAAAAGCCAGAATAAAAGGGATTGACCACATGAAATTTCGGAAGCAATTGTACGTCACATATTTCATTTTATTTAAATTTTGGTCAATCCTAAATGGTTATAATAACATTGTCTAGAGCCCTTGAGGGCCGAGACTATTACATTAGGTCGTTTTGACCGATTCTGTTGCAGCCCGTATTTGGTCACTGACTATTGTAAACGGGTTTTCGGTTAGCCGTATCCGATCACAGCCCGTATTCGGTCACCGTATTCAGTTCGTCTAAATGCGGTCGCCGAAACCGGTGATGGACTTAATGGACACATCCTAGTTCGGTTTACCGAACCGGTTCAACGGAAAGCGGTCGCCGTATATGGTGGTTGACCTAATTAAATTTAAGATTGACCGCAAACCATTTTGGTAGCACATTTCAATCCCATTACACTACCTAAGGTGTTTCCGATAATTGTTACCACGGTTACAGTTGATGATGAAAAATTTAGATAAATAGTTTATTTTTAAAAGTTTTTAAAAAAGACTTACTTATCATTCCTTGATCTGGATGTTCTATATTTTTTGCACACACAGTCACAAGACCACTTTAGTTATGCGATGTCTTTGGAAACTCAATTATATTTTATACTCGATATCGTTCGGTAATCCGCGACAATTAGCGATTAGGGAACAAACGATGCGCTTGTAAACACATGTGATATCGTTTTGGGGTTCCATTTGATTGAATGAAAAACACAGATTTTTATTTCGATAAGATTATCTTGATTTGATATGAAAAATAGATGGGGTGATCCAGCCTACCGTTTTGGCTTTGCCGCGTAAGGAATGAACGGATGTTGTAATTTTTTTGCGTGAATATTTTGATTAAAATCTTTGATTTGTATCGTTAGATTGGTAGCATGATTGCTGTTGGTATGGTAGGTTTGATCATGAAATATGAAACGGATTATTGGGCATATCCTATAGGAAACTATAACAGGCCAGAGTCTGGCTTGTGCACGCTAGATGGCAAAGAAGCGGGCAGACGTAATACGCTGTGTTGGACAGCCTCCCACTAGGTAGACCAATGATCTGGTTAAGGTTGCGGGCATCTACTGGATGCAAGACACACAGGATCAGTCGATGAGACGACATTTGGAGAAGGCCTATGTTCAGCAGTAGCAGTTCTTCCGGCTGCCAAGATTATGATGATAAATGGCAGGGAAAGATATCCTGTGGACGAAGCCTATATGATGGCAGTGAAAGAGCGACAGTACGGACTAGTATGGTTAAATAAGATAACCAATGGTTTCAAATTTCGGTAAAAATCGTTTTTTGACTGGTTTATTATTTCACGATTTGTTTAACTAATAACGGATTAAAAAACTGGGCCTAAGAAAATCAATGTGGCAAAATAGTTTTTAAATTTGTGTCCGCTGAATGGCAATGGACTTGCTGTCTTTTTCTTGGGATTTGTAACGTAACAACCGAAACGTTGGTGACGAAAATGACGTATTCCACATTGGGCACCCGTTTTAATGGCACCTGAGGTATTCCACATACGGCACCTAACGATATTTTTGGCAGGTGCCATTAGTGTAATCGTTTATTTTTTTTTCCACATATGGCACCTATGGATCGGTTTCTACTAGTGTTGAGGAGTTTATTTTTTAGGACGTCAGAATAAAAAAAAAAACGATTAAAATCAGTAGAGAATTTAATAACACATAAAAAATATAACTTCCACTTTTGCGTGTTTAGTTAGATGTTGAACATTATAAACAACTAGCTGACCCAGCAAACTTTGTTTTGCCATAAAAACACCAAACATTCACCTACCCTACACCTACCCTACACCTACCCTACACCTACCCTACACCTACCCTACACCTACCCTACACCTACCCTACACCTACCCTACACCTACCCTACACCTACCCTACACCTACCCTACACCTACCCTACACCTACCCTACACCTACCCTACACCTACCCTACACCTACCCTACACCTACCCTACACCTACCCTACACCTACCCTACACCTACCCTACACCTACCCTACACCTACCCTACACCTACCCTACACCTACCCTACACCTACCCTACACCTACCCTACACCTACCCTACACCTACCCTACACCTACCCTACACCTACCCTACACCTACCCTACACCTACCCTACACCTACCCTAAACCTACCCTACACCTACCCTACACCTACCCTACACCTACCCTACACCTACCCTACACCTACCCTACATCTACCCTACACCTACCCTACACCTACCCTACACCTACCCTACACCTACCCTACACCTACCCTACACCTACCCTACACCTACCCTACACCTACCCTACACCTACCCTACACCTACCCTACACCTACCCTACACCTACCCTACACCTACCCTACACCTACCCTACACCTACCCTACACCTACCCTACACCTACCCTACACCTACCCTACACCTACCCTACACCTACCCTACACCTACCCTACACCTACCCTACACCTACCCTACACCTACCCTACACCTACCCTACACCTACCCTACACCTACCCTACACCTACCCTACACCTACCAATTTTCAGCCATATCGGTAAAGCCGTTCTTGAGTTATAAATAGTGTAACTAACACGACTTTATTTTATATATATAGATTATACCCAAACTACCGGGAGGTCAGAATCATGAAGAATTTTTCAGACAAACAGTAATCAAAATAGTATAAAAAACTACTATTTATGTTGGGTCGCCGCGACCTAAAATTCAGGCTAGTTTTGCTCCCACATTTAAAAAATCGGAGGTTTGATTTGATATTCGAATTCAGCGATGGCGAGTGCGGTGGTCGAAATGCCAAAATGGTAGGGATTGATCACGTGACATTTCAATAGCGCTTGTCACACATTTACATTTTTGGCATTTTTCAATCGCTAATGCGACGCTGTCGGCGATAAAATGTCACTGTCTTAACTCAATATACGGAACCTGAATAACTACAAACAATAAAAAAAAAATCCTAAAGATTGTAATATGCTACTTAAAAATAAATTATATTTCCTTTTATCAGCGGAAATAGGTAGATTATTCGGAAGGTAAACCCCAGAAAATTCTGAGAAAATGATAGTCTATTGAAGTCCGAATGGATTAAATTAGTATTAATTTGAACGTGATTTTTAAGGAATGTACTTTCCTGCCAACCGTGTACTGGAAGATGCAGCGTTGGTAGCCCTCCCTTTTAGTGGAGCGATGATCTGGTTAAGGTTGCGAAAATCCGCTGGATGCTAGACGCATAGGACCGATCGATGTGGCGACTTTTCGGGTAGGTCTATATCCAGCAGTGGACGTCTTTCGATTTAAATAATGATTATGATGCCTTATATGATGATGAAGGCCTTCCAATGCAGTCTTCCTTTTCGCGGTCGCCACTCCAGAACTCTTAGGCCCGATCGATCATCCGTTCTGCTAGCAATGAGCCATGCCCACACAGCAATTCTTCGGGTTTTGTCGGTAACTTTGGTCCAGCTACGGATATCCTCAATTCGTGAAAACGCCGAGCATAGCCATCTCCATTGCCCTTTGGATGACATTAAAGCCTTTTGATCAAGCTAACTGTTAGAGTTAGATAAAAATGTCAGCTCTCTTCACAAATATGCAGGGCATAAGTATGTGTAGGTAGGTATTTACTCTAAACCTACGCATTTCCTGTTGGGAAATTTGGCGTGATAGTATGTTATTATTATGACTGCGTCGTCGCTCTCGCGGTGCAAGCCCATATTTTGAGGGAATTTGCGACTTTTTCAATTCATATGTTATCATCATCATAATTTTATCCGAAACACATCTACTGTTGGACATAGACCTCCCTGAAGTGTCGCCTTCATCGGATTTCTGCACTTATAAACAGGTCATCCGTCTACATAGAGACCTTACAACGTTACGTAATCCTGTTTGCGGTCGCCATTCATGAACTTTTCGTCCCTATCGACCATCTGTTCTGCGAGCAGTGTGCCCTCCCACAACCACATTAATTTGGCAATTCTTCGGGCAATGTCGGTATCTTTATTTCTGACTACCCGTGCACGCGGCTTCGTTTGAGTCAACTGCCTACCCTACTTATATACTTAATACCAGGTTAACTTATCTTCTCTTGCCACCTACCCTACTTAGCTACCAATTTTTTTCTAGGGTCATTCTGCCGCAGCGAATCTTAACACCGCCATTCAGAAAATGACGTCAAAAGCACAACAGCGTCTATCGAATATGGAGTTCAACTGTCCGAGTATCTGAATTGCGTGTGTTGTGATATTTTACTTCTTGAACACTTTAAATTCATCTAACTTTTGATAGATAGTACTGATTGCGATGAAACAAAAAGTATGTAATACCTCAAGTTACGCACAATTTTTATCATTAAATCATTATAGCGTTTTTTATGTGTGTTTTAAATTGGTGACGCCGCCGCCGCCGCCGTTCCGACGCCGTACAGCGCTTCTGGGAAGTCGAAGAACTTCCACTTGCTCCAAGAGTCGATCCAGCTGAACAAGAGTGCGAATTGATTTACCAGAATAATACTGGTCACCTCGCTGATGGTCATTTTGTCACTCGATTACCATTTCAGGCTGCGCGCCCCACTCTTGGTCATTCCTATGCCTTAGCAGAAAAAATGTTATTGTCCATGGAGCGTCGAATGCGGCGGGATTCGGAATTTTGTAGGCAGTATGTCGACTTCATGCGGGAGTACGAAGAGTTGGGACACATGTCTCCTTCCCTTCTTGATTGCCGTTCTATCGAGCACTACCTTTTGCCACACCATGCGGGTTTGAAAAGTCCGGGAGGTAAAATCCGTGTGGTATTTGATGACTCGGCCCCCACATCAAATGGAGTTTCTTTGAACCAGTGTTTGCACTCGGGTCACAAATTGCATAGGGACATTTCGGATATCCTCACCAATTTCCGCCGACACCAGATTGTTTTTGTGGCTGACATCCGTATGATGTTCAGACAATCTCTTGTTCATCCGGACGACCGGCGCTAGCAAATGAGCCTTTTCGTGAGCGACCTTGTGATACGATTTGTGTGTATGAGTTGAATACTACGACGTACGGACTCAGGTCTAGTCCCTATATTGCAAACCGCACTTTATTGGAGTTGGCCAGCCGTGAACAGTTGAAGTATCCACGTGCGGCTGCCATTTTGATAGACTCAGTATACGTCGACGATGTGTGTATCGGGGCCTCTACCGTTGAAGAAGCCTTGGTTTTGCGGGATGAGTTGATTGGGATCCTGAAATCAGGAGGCTACTAATTGCGTAAATGGTTGTCGAATCGTCCTGAGTTGTTGAGTGATCTGCCAGTAGAACATCAACAGGACCCTCTCCTTTTTGAAGGTGTGTATAACCCTAATTTGATTGCCATCCTTGGCATACAGTACCAGCCCGTCCAGGATATCTTCACCTATCAAGTTAAATTGCATACTCCCCAGACCTGGACGAAGCGCTTGGTCTTGTCAACTGTTGCCCGGACAATTGATCCCAATGGATGGATCACTCCTGTCATATTCTTGGCTAAGTGGTTTTTGCAGAAGCTTTGGTTAGCCAATATTACTTGGGACGAGCCTCTGCCGGAAGATTTGATGAAAGAATCGTTTACGATTGTATCCTCACTTCCGTATGTAAACCGGATTTCCTTGCCCAGACTCCTTCTACCCTTACCCTTTCTACCTTCTACCAGCTGGTAAGTGTCGAGTGAGTCTCCACGGGTTTTGTGACGCGTCCGAACGAGGGTACGCGGCCGTGGTATATTTACGGACCTTTTGTCCATCCGGTTCAGTAGCGGTCCATTTAGTGATGGTTAAGAGTAAGATGGCGCCTATTAGGTCACGGTTAACCATTCCTAAATTGGAATTGTCTGGTGCAGCTCTTTTTACTAGGCTCCTTCATCATGTTTACAGCACTTTGGGTCGCTTAGTTGATATCTCAGACGTTTTTGCTTGTACTGCCGTTGGAGGTTTTTGTGGCGAATAGAGTCTCACAGATTCAGAACTCTGAGACTAAACTGATCTGGAGACATGTCCCAGGAGATTTGAACCCCGCATACTGCGTGTCGCGTGGTTGCGAGGCTCCTGCCCTTGTTAACCATTCTCTTTGGTGGGGACCGTTGACGCATCGCGAGTAATCCCAGGATTACTCGAGATGCGCTGGGGCCAGCCCCAGAATAGGTTCTCCTCTCCAGAGGTTGTGCCAGGCTTGCGTATTGGAATTTTGGAAACGCAACCTGCATACAATTTGGATTATCTTTTGGACAGATACAGTTCTTTGTCAAAACTGTTGGGGGTTACCGCTTGGATCCGGCGTTTCATACGGAACGGACGGAACCCGAATAAAAAGTTGTTGTCCTCAGTTTTGTCGCCTCATGAACGTCAAGAGGCCCTGATGTTGTTGGTTCGTGCAGTGCAAGCCGAGCACTTTGACTAGACTATTGAAGCCCTGAACAGAGCCTCAGCTTTGAAGGGCTCTGTCGCTCGTCTTAATCCATTCCTAGACCAATCCGGTCTGCTCCGAGTCGGAGGATGACTCCGGAATTCGAATTTGCCTTATGGTGCTCGCCATCCTTTGTTGCTCCCTAAAGGAGGAGCGTTAGTGAAATTTTTGGTGTCGGATCGACACATTAATAATGCACGCGCCGGTTGCAACGCCCTCGTAGCTATTTTGCAGCGTGAATTTTGGATTTTGTCGGCCAGACGCACTATTCGTGGCATCATTTTCAAATGTATGCAGTGCTATCGTTTGAAGGCTACTCCCACTTAGCCCATAATGGGTGAATTGCCATCCGATCGAGTAACCGAGAGTAGGCCATTTGCTTCTGTTGGAACCGACTTCGCTGGTCCATTCTTGGTGAAGACTTCTCAACTTCGTAATGCTAAGGCTGTCAAGGCCTATTTGCGTGTGTTCGTCTGTCTGGCCTCCAAGGCGGTTCACTTGGAACTTGTAACTGCCTTCAGCACGGATGCGTTTGTTTCAGCGCTAGGTTTTCCCGCCAAGGACTACCATCTTTGGTATTCGTTCTGATAACGGTACTAATTATAAGGGCGCTGAGAGATATTTAAATGAAATTTGTAATTATTTAAATAAGGATAAACAGAATTTAAGATTTGCAATGTCCCAAATGGGAATGAATTGGCAATTTGACCCCCAGTTTGCCCACATTGGGGTGGTATTTTTGAAGCCGTAGTAAAAGTGGCAAAAACACATCTCCGCCGTGTTATTGGTGAAACAATTTTAACCTTTGAGGAACTTGTTACGGTATTTTGTAAAATTGAGGCCGTCCTCAATTCGCGACCCCTCTGTCCGATCTCCTCAGACCCAAATGACCTGGATGTCTTGACCCCTGGTAATTTTTTGATTGGTCAGCCCCTCAACGCCCTGCCGGAATACCCCTTCTGGGCAATTAAATCCTCGCGATTGACGCGTTTTGAATTGCTCCAACAGATGTCACATAGTTTCTGGCATCGTTGGTCTTTAGAATATTTGCATATCTTGCAGCAGCGCGTTAAGTGGACTAACTAAACTGACCCTCCCAAAGTTGGAGACCTTGTACTTGTTAAAGAATCTAATTTGTTGCCTTTGTATTTGCGTCGTGGACGCATCGTACACTTAATTTATTGGTCTAACGGATTTCCCAGAGTTTAGGAGGTCATGGTCGGAGATTCGGTTTTGAAGCGAGCAGTGGCGAGTTAAGCACGCTTGCCAATTTATTAGCGGACATTACTCCTTATGTCCGAGACGGGGGGATGTTTGAAACCAAATCGTTTGGTTGCAACACTGAGTCAACCAACTGTCATCGGTTTTTGACAGTTGTTAATTGACATTGACATCATCATCATCTTCCTGCCCTTGTCCCATGTTACTTGGGGTCGGCGCAACACGTTTTCTTCTTCCATACCGTCCTGTCCCTCGTCACGCTATCACTGACTCCCTTTTCTTTCATATCACTCCTCACACAGTCCATCCATCTTTTCTTTGGCCGTCCCCTCCTTCTCCATCCATCCACATTTATATTCATAACTCTTTTACAACATGCGTTTCATCCCTCCTAGAGGTTATTGACATTGAGGTAATTGACATTGACAGATAATAATAATAAATAATAATAATAAAACTTTATTGTCTCAAGTAGATACATACAATGGTAAAACACATGAGTTGTAACAAACTTAACATGTAGAATAATTTTGTTGACCGCTAGTACCCAAAGTAAGATTTAACTTGTGGTATGGGTACTAGGGCTCTCGTACTTAAAAGCAGCAGATAGTTGACGTTAGAGTGTAGTGTATCGTATATGTTGCATTACGGTAAGAAAATCTTAAATATTATAACTATTTGTATATATGTATATGTATTAGGTCGGTTTCCGGTGCTACTAAACGTCACAACTGCTACTAAACGCTCTCACATTAAAAATAGAAACAGTGCATCATAACATCCGTGATCCAAATCAGTGCCAATCCAAATACATTCTGTGCTTGTGTGCATCAGATAAACATTAAAATAACAACAAAAACAGTAATTCAGTGATTCAATCTCAAAATAAAATTTAGTCATTCAGTTTTTGAGGTTACATTTCAATCAGCAAAACTGTCATAGTGTAGTGCTACCAACTAAACAACACAAAGTGTGCGTTCGAAAACTTGTTTACAAAAATAAATTACGTTTCGTTTCTCCGTAAATCATGTCTTCCGAGCTGTCACCAGAAATGTCACTGCTCCTTACGAAAATGACAGAACAATTAAAAATACAAACCAATGTTATAACAGAAAATATTACTGCAGTGATATTACAAAAAGTGGATGAAAAACTAAAACCGATTATTGAGGAGAATCAAAACCTGAAAAACGAAGTGGATAAACTAAACAACAAGTTAATAAATCTCGAGGCGAACAGCAAGCGTAAAAACGTATTAATTCATGGGCTCCCAGAGCCAAATGGAGAAAATCATGGAGACCTAACTACTCTCGTTACGTCAACATTGAAAGAAATCGAGGTGAAACTAGAAATAGGCGAAATAGATAGACTTCAGAGACTTGGTAAAAAAGGAAACAATGATGCCAAAATCAGACCAATCTTGCTAGCTACCACAACCCTTGAGAAAAAAATTCAGATTTTAAAAAACAAAAAGAAAATGAAGTCGGGCACCTACATTACACATGATCTACCAAAAGCAGTACTGCAAGCAAAAACTGGAAATAAAAATAAAAATCTAAATACAAATACAGACAGTGAAAAAAGAAAAAGATCTGAAACTTCAAGCCCCAAAAAGCAGAGTACAAACACCTCTAAGATGCAGAAGAAAGATGCATTTCGGTATCTGCGGGAGAGATCACATTGTGTTTCAGGCAACATCACATATAAAAACTAACACACCACCAATCGGAACCGAAGAACTGCAACTATCTAAACTAAGTCAACAACAACAAATAATTCTACAACCAATACAACACCAAAACAATATTCAACAACCAATGCTCCCACCACGGTTGGTCACCGCGGGAGAAATAGACCATTACCCTCTAACAAAAAGCAACAAACTGCACATTGCAACATTAAATACCAGGACGTTAAGAACATATGAATCTCTATTAGAGCTTGAAGAAGCGTTAAATGAACTCAACTGGGACATACAGGGAATAAGTGAAATGCGGAGAGCTGGCGAATCAATAGAAGAACATACGGAATATATTATGTTTAACAAGGGAGAAACTGGGGGACAAAGAGGAGTTGGATTTATGGTAAAAACACACCTAAGAAACAATATACTCAACTTCATCGGAGTTACTGATCGAATTGCAATTTTACTTATTAAAATACCCAGTCATGAAAAAACATGGACAATAATACAAGCCTATGCACCAACCGAACAAGCTGACAAAACAGAACACATCAACTTCTACAACAACCTATCCCAAATTATATACAAATATTCAAAAAATATAATTGTTCTTATGGGGGATTTTAATGCTCAAGTAGGGACCAAGCAAAACAACGACGAATATGTACTGGGGAACTTTGGCCAAGGCAAAAGAAGCACAAACGGGCAAAGGCTAATAGAATTCTTGCTAGAGCACAACCTAACTCTCCTAAATAGTATCTTCAAGAAAAACAAGAAAAAGAAGTGGGCATGGATTTCCCCAGATGGTAAATACAAAAACGAGATAGATTATATTATATGCAGTCACCCAAAATTATTCACAAACACTTCAGTGATATCAAAGCTAAATTTTAATACAAACCATCGTATGATAAGAGCATCCCTCAAACTAACACCACCCAAAAAATCCAGAAAGAACATTACAACATCCAGCACGGTTCATTGTCCGGAAAACCACAAAATAACAGCCCAGTCCTTGGTAGTACTTGGCAAGGAATTACTGGCATATGACAAAAGAGATGTAAAGGCAAGCTATGCCAAACTACAGAGCCAACTTACAGGTACCAACAAAGGCAAACCATCAAAGCATAAATACATACTGAGCGATAAAACACTACAATTAATTCAGGAAAGAAAATATCTATTTGATAGCAAAAGGAAGAAACAGAATATTCAAATGATTACCAAGCTAAGTAAGAAAATCAAGGAAGGCATTAGGAAACATAGGAAGACCACGAGGCTACAAAAATTAGAAAAACATATTTTAGCTACTGGAGGAACAAGAAAAGCTCTTAAAGAACTACGGGAGTCAAATCCATGGATACCAAACCTGAAAAATAATCACTGTAATATCACAAACCGAAAAGAAATAAATAAAACAGCTACAAAATTCTACCATAATCTATACTCCAACCAAGATAACACCAATCAGGGAAGTTATGAAATACTTAGACTTAATCCATGCCTTTCAGACCCAGAACCTGAAATCTTACCCAGTGAAGTCAGGAAAGCAATACTAAGCCAAAAATCTGATAAAGCACCAGGCCCTGACAAAATTACAAACGAGTTGCTAAAAGGAACACTAGAAGAACTGGCTCCTATTCTGACTAAAATCTTCAACAATGTTATAACTTCAGGACTCATACCCGAACAGTGGGAAACATCTCATATAATCCTAATATACAAAAAAGGACCAAAAGAAGATATAGGAAACTATAGACCAATAAGCTTGATGTCCAACATCTATAAGGTTTTCTCCAAAATCATCCTAGACCGCCTAAGTACTAAACTAGACGAAAACCAACCAATAGAACAGGCGGGCTTTAGAAAAAAATTTGCCACAGTGGACCATATACATACTATTAAACAACTTATAGAAAAATACAACGAGTATAACAAGCACCTGTTTATGGCCTTCATCGACTACACCAAGGCCTTTGACAGCATTAGCCATAAAGCTATATGGGATAGTCTAGAAAACCAAGGAATACCCAAACAATACATAAAAATCATCAAAACAATTTACTCCAACACTAAAGCAAGAATACAACTAGAAAGTTTAGAGGAGACCTTCAATATAAATAGAGGTGTTAGGCAAGGAGATCCACTGTCCCCCAAGCTTTTCTCTGCAGTATTGGAGAATATATTCAGAAAGATGGAATGGGACCAACTTGGTTTAAGCATAGATGGACGAAGACTCAACCACCTAAGATTCGCAGACGATATTGTCGTCGCTGAAGAAAACCCTGAAAAATTAGAGAAAATGATCCAAGACTTAAACAGGGAAAGCGAGAAAATAGGGCTATCTATGAATATCACCAAGACCAAGCTCTTGACAAACTCCGATAACCGAGTTATAACAATAAATAACGAACCCCTCGAATACGTGGAAGAGTACATGTACCTGGGACAGATCATCTCGTTCAAGGATCAGACGGACAAGGAAATTAAAAGGCGAATAGCAAACGGTTGGAAAAAATACTGGTCACTTAAAGAAATCATGAAGGCCAACGACCTTAGCATCGGTACAAAACGAAATTTCTACAACACTTGCATTCTACCTTGTATCACATATGGCTGTGAAACATGGTCTCTTTCAAAACACCACCGAGATAAGCTGCAATGCTGTCAAAGAGCGATGGAGAGAAGCATGATAGGCATCAAGAAACAAGACAGGAAACGAAACACCTATATAAGAGCCAAGACAAGAGTTATGGATGTACTTACGAAGATAGACCAACTGAAATGGAGATGGACAGGCCACATGTTAAGGAGTACTCAGGAAAAGTGGAGTAAAATTGTGACAGAATGGTATCCCAGGGATGGACAAAGGAAGCGGGGAAGACAACTCAAGAGATGGGATGATGAGTTGAAACTTACAGCGGGCCCTTACTGGATAAGGGTTGCCAGAGATAGAACACAATGGAAAATGTTAGAGGAGGCCTTTGCCAAAAGGCACACTGAACTTAGAGATATCCTCTAAATGAGGAAAACAAACACTTCAAAACAGACGGAAGTTCAGGATAGAGGGCTTATTGATTGATTGATTGATATATATTTATATATATAACAAGGTATTGTGTATGTGAGTGTGTGTGTGCGGGTATGTGTATGTAATTGTGTGTGTGTGTGTGACGGATTAATTTAGGTTATAGCAAACTTAACTTAGTTTAATCAATTTTTCTTCATTCAGCGTCTCGCGCTTGTCTCGTGTGCACGCTCGCTCTACCTACCTTTCGTTCTTACCCAACCCTGAGTAGTGATTCCAAGAGTCGATTTAAAATTGTCGATAAAATGACTGTTAACGACACCTCTTGGTAGAAATGGATAGATACCTGCAACGTTCGGACTCAACTGGTAGTCTCAACTCCAAGAGACCAGCAACAGATAATGTGGATAACTGGCGTACACCTAAGCGACCAGCTGTTGCCAAACACTCGAAGTATGATGTTACCCGAGATATCTCAACGCAGAACAAATTTGAAGATCTTCCAGTGGATGGAGTGGCTAAATCTTCTGACAACGATTATTACCTCAAAGCCACCACCAAAGTCAAGAAGACCGGGCATATACCACCAATTATACTGGATATGAAGACCGACATGACACATGGGGCTTTAAAAGACCAAATTACCCAACTCACGAATCGCTACCACCTCCAGTACAGAAATGGAGGCAAGGTAGCCGTTATATGTCACACAGCTGACGGCCACCAGGCGGTTAAGGATGGTCTACGACTGCTTAATGCTTCATTTGTAACATTCACCAGAAAGGATGAAAAGGTGCCAAAATCAGTGATCCACGGTCTTCCGGCATATGTTGAAGAGGATCTACCAGAGGAGCTGGAAAAGCTTGGCTTCGTTGGAGCTTCAGTGAAACCCCTGAAGTCACGCACTGCTGAAAATCCATGTCCACCCTTTTTGGTGCAACTGCAAGCAGGAGCTGACATCACAAAGTTTCGGCAAATAAAGTACCTGTGTAGCTGTGTGGTGACCATCAGCAAATTCAAGCCAAACCGATCCCAAGGCACTCAATGCTTTCGCTGCCAAGAGTTCGGCCATGCATCCACCAACTGCAACAAGCCTCCTCGCTGCGTAAAGTGTGTTGCTCCTCATGCAACTGCTGCTTGTCCGAAGACTGACCGTGTGGAGCCTGCTCATTGCTGTAACTGCAATGAATCTCACCCCGCTAACTACAGGAAATGCAGGATACGACTTGCGTATCTTGAAAGCATTGAGAAGAAGAAGGCTTTAGAGCGTAAGCCCGTACCTCAAGTGCTGCAACCGAAAACAATGCCGTCGCCGATACCGTCAAGCCTGGTGTTTTGTCCAACATCAACGTGGCCTACTGTAAGAACTACTCGTAGCAACGTGGCACCACCTAAAAACCAGAATCAGCATGATCACGTTAAGACTGACCTCAATGATGAGACTACCAAAGATATGCTTGAAATCTTGCTGGCCTTAAGGAACATTAAATCTCAATTTTCTGCTTGCACGTCCTATTTAGAAAAGGTCATGCTTATACTCACCCATCTTGGTAAACATGTTTGATTCTAAACTTCGCCTATTATCCTGGAACTCCGATGGAGTACGTCTAAAACTGAGTGAACTGCTCGATTTGGCGGTAAGTGTTTTATCTGTCGATGTTATTGGTATTTGTGAAACAAGACTAACCTCAAACTTATTTTTAAACACACCTGGTTTTACCTGTCACCGACAAGATAAGCATCACTCTGGTCGTGGGCAGGGAGTTGCTTTGCTTGTAAGAAAGAATCTGGAACACTCTGTTCTAACTGTCCCAAAAACTAGAAATATTGAGGCTATAGGAATAACTGTCAAAGTGTCAGGAATTGATCATGTTATTTTATCAATTTATCAGTCTCCTAACCTACCAATGCTTCGTAGTGACCTTGAGCTACTGTTTGGCTTGGGTTCCCATGTTGTCATCATGGGAGACTTTAATGCCAACCATTCACACTGGCTCAGTAGCTATACTAATACGCGAGGCAGAACTCTCTTTAACCATATGCTCGATTCCGATTACGTCATACACACCCCTAACTTACCTACTCAAGTTAACTACTGCCCCAATCGTAGACCAACGAGCCCGGACTTGGTGCTGACTTTGAATGTTAACTGCATTAGCGAGGTTGAAACGATAATAGCCTTGTCCTCTAACCACTACCCCTTATTCTTCACTATTGGAGGTACGTTGTGTCGTAAGGCTAAAAGTCGATACTTTAAGTTTAACTGCGCAAATTGGAATGAGTATCGATCCCACCTCAATAAAAACATCATGCTTAGTTCTAAGACATTCAGTTCAGAAAAAGAAATTGATACTGCCATTGCTCATTTGCAACAGACTATAATTGATGCTAGGGACTCCTCCATACCGTCTACGACTGCTGTATTTAGCGATAATTCCTTAAAACTTCCTTGGTACATTAAACGTTTAATCCGCTATAAAAACTATTTACGTCGTTATGAACAGAAACTGCCTAGTGGTTCCCTTAGAAGACTCAATCGCAGTAATATTAATGTCCTTCAAACATACATTAATGCAAATATCCAGAATCATGTCGATAATGTGTGGAATGCTAAACTGGCAAAAGTTGATAATCCCAGTCAAGATATTTGGCGTCTGACTAAATCCCTCAAACCTAAGTCTACCGACATACCTCCCCTTAAACTTCCTGATGGGTCTCTTACGACTGGCCCGGTTGATCAATGCAATGCTCTAGCAAATGCGTTCTGCGAAAATATGAGCCTTACCACAAACTGGGTTAGTGACGCTGAACTCGAGTATGAGGTATCGAACTCCATGTCAGTCATAAATACCTATAAACTCACTTCCGATTTTATAAAGCCCATTAGGCCATTCGAGGTTCGTAAAGCGCTGACTAAACTCAAATCACGTAAATCTACCAGTCATGACGAGATCCATAACTTGCTCCTAAAGAATTTGCCTCAGAAAGCGATAGTTTATGTTACAAAGATATTCAATGGTTGTTTTGGTCTAGGCTATTTCCCTAACATCTGGAAAAAAGCTAAAATTATACCAATCAAAAAGCCCGGAAAAGACAGTACCTTACCTGTTAACTACCGACCCATAAGCCTGTTACCATCTTTTGGAAAACTTTTTGAGTCGTTGATTTATGCTAGACTATTAGCTGCCACTGAGCAATCGTTGATCCGGGAGCAATTTGGATTTCGTGCTGCTCACTCTACTACTCAACAGCTTGCCAGGGTGGCTGAACACATTTCCCATCATTTAAACCTTAGACAATCTACAGGTATGTTCCTGTTAGACATCGAAAAGGCATTTGATACCGTGTGGCACGAAGGCCTGCTACACAAGATGCTCATTCTGAAGGTGCCCATGCCGCTCATTAAACTCATCCAGTCGTACCTAGCAAATCGTACATTCCTAGTTTACATCAGGGAAACCTCATCTTCACCCCAAAAAATCCCAGCTGGCGTTCCACAAGGCTCGATTATCGGTCCCTTTTTATTTCTCCTGTTCCTAAACGATATCCCTATTCAACCCCGAACTAATTTAGCTTGCTTTGCTGACGATACTGCCTCGTATACCTCTTCCAATGATACCGATCTGATCATAGATCGCCTACAATATTCCATCGACTTACTTCTTGACTACTTCAAGGTATGGAAACTTAAAATAAATGAGAATAAGACAGAAGCTATATTCTTCTCTCGTGCTAGGCACCCACCACTGAGAGGTTTAAAGGTTGCAAGCCACACCGTACCTTGGAAAACTTGTGTACGTTATCTTGGGATCAATATGGATAGTCGACTTAATTGGTCCAAACACATATCTGACTTACGTGTAAAGGGGGCAGAAGCTCTTGGCGCTTTAAACCCTGTACTTAATAGAAAAAGCAAATTAAGTAGCAGTACCAAACTAAGGATCTATACTACACTTGTCCGCCCGTGTATAACATACGCTTGTCCAGTTTGGAGCAGCACATGTCTCTCTAACCATCAACAATTGCAAGTTATTCAGAATAAAGCATTAAAACTATCCTTCAAAACCAAATTTAAAACAAATCTCAAAAAACTACATAAACAAATTAAACTTCCTTTCCTATTCAATCACATAATTAAAATATCACTAAGATTTTATAATAAGAATAAAATTAATACTTCTAATCCCTTGATCTCTAATCTATGTTCATCAACATTAGACAAATTACCATATGTCGATAGATACGGCACTTACCGCCTTCCCCATCACTATCTTTTGTTCCCACCAAATGAGGTGCGAGTGACCAGCGGCTTGACCCCCGAGAGGCTCGCTGCCGCCCCGGCTCCGGCCGCTGTAGCACCGGAGCGCGGGCGGCAGGGAGGCTCCGTCCGCTGATCATTGACTGGTCGCACGGTTGTTATTTCTCCAGTATACCGTGCGTTCAGTTAATATTTTATTTAAACTATTTTTATTCTTGTCATACCTACATGAAAGCAGCAAAATTATAACTTTTACGAAATAATTTGCAAACAATGTTATTAAGTTACCATGTAATTGTGTTAAAAGTTAAAGATATTATCAGTTTAATAAATTCTTATTATTATAATTATAAACTTTGAAAGGCGAAAGTAGCCTCATAAAGTGTTTTCTGTGCTGTGTAAATGTGTCTTAGGGTAAGTGCATTTTTTTGTTTAAGCTTATATCAAATAAAGATCTTTGAAAATGAATCAATTTTTCTGTTTCCTCATATGATTTAGACAACAGCCAAAGAGTAACTATTTTCTTGCATTTCGATCTAGGTACTGAATAGATGTTGCATTGTTCGTTGGCAGTATTATACAGATGACAGCTTATAATACTGTAGTTGCGCGCTGCTAATGCACTTCTAAAACTTTGGGCTTGGCAGATCCTAGGTGGACGGCGCCTGTTTGTGACTTGTATGGTATATTTCAGACTAGCATGTTTCCTGCAGATAGTTTCAAGCACAAAAAACTGTCTGACAGTAAGCAGTTTACATTCGTGATATAACTGGGCAGTCGAGTATCTGAAAGGCTTAAAAGTAACCAACATAACCTTAAGGACTGCCCTTTGTGCTCGCTCCAAGGGCAGAAAACATGATTTCACAGCTCCACCCCAAACTGATATACAGTATGTCAAAATAGATTGACATAGTGAATAATAAACTAATTTTAGGGTGTCAAAGTCTGCTGAATTACGCAATTTTTTAAAAATATATATAATCTTGGGGACACGGGATGTAATATTATTTAGTTGGTGTTTCCATGAAATAAAACTATCAATCAATACTCCCAGATACTTTGTGTGGTCTGATCTCAGTATAGATGGGCAGACACAGGTGTGGGTAGAAGCGAAAGTCGTACAAGTGTGCGCTCTTATATTAAAAGTTTCTAAGGATGGTTGAGTTACAGCCGTCTTTGAAAACGTGATGTAAGTAGTTTTGTTGAGGTTCAGAGTTAGAAGATTATTTGAAAGCCACTGCATTACATGACTAAGAGCGCTCTCTGCACGAGCAAATACTTCAGTCCAGTTATTGCCACTGACAAGTATTGCAGTATCGTCTGCGTAGGTAAAGATAGAGGAAAATGGAAGGGATAGGGTGCACAGGGAGTTTATATAGAGTAGGAAGAGGGTTGGCCCAAGGATCGATCCCTGAGGGACGCCAAATGAAAGGGGAGCGTTGTCACTAACAAAGCTATCTATCTTTACACACTGAGTCCTATTAGAAAGGTAATCCTTAAAAATTCGAAGTGCATATCCGCGGATGCCCATTCCCTCCATCTTCAGTAGGAGATGAGGAACAGAGACAGTGTCAAATGCTTTGGTAAGATCAAGGAAAATTTACAGGCATTTTTGTCCACTATCGAGGGTATTTACTATTTGATCAACCAGAGAAGCTACTGCGTCTTCAGTCGATATTCCTACTCTGAAACCAAATTGATTCGGCGCTAGAATACTATTCTTCTGTAAAAAGTTTCTTAAACGGGTATCTAGCAACTTTTCTAGAATTTTGGACAGCGCAGGTAGGACAGATATGGGCCTGTAATTATTGACACTGTCTCTGTCTCCACTTTTAAATATGGGATGCACAACAGCCCTTTTAAAGGATTTTGGAAAATTCCCCTCTACCATTGAAATATTGCAAATGTGAGTTATTATTGGCACCAGGGTTTTTGAGCACCTTTGCAATAAATGAGCAGGGATTGCGTCCCACCCGACAGCGGCATCTCTACGTAGGCTTATAATAACTACATCAACCTGAGACTCGTCCGTTGGCAACAGAACAAAAGAATTAGCATTGATGTTATCACTCGGCAATTGATAATTTTGTATATTAGGGTCAATTTGTAATGCTAAGTCGCTACCGATGCGGGAAAAGTACTCATTAACTAGGTTAACAGATTTCAGATTATCTCTGCCTATATTTAAAAGCTCAACCGGCGAATGTTTAACGGAATCCATGCAAGTAATATTTTTAATTATTTTCCAAGTAGATCGTGGGTCTTTTCGTGCTTTACGTGATTCATAATTCTTGAAGTTATGTTTTAATCTTTTTAGTAACTTATTGCAATTTTGAGGGTGTAATTATCAGGATTTATTTTAAGCTGTTTATTCATGGAGTCACGATTTCGTATACATCTGAGCAATCCTATAGTGATCCAGGGTTTGAAAATGACAAGTTTAGACGGTGGGCGAATTATTCTAGAGTGCATTTGTATTATTGATCCAACACTTGTAATCAAAATCTCAGATGCAGCGTTAGGATCAGATGTATTTAATAATTGCGTGAAATCAGTCTTCGCAACATCCGCATAAACAGAGTCATAATCTACTTTGACAAAGTGGGATTTGCGTTTATTCGGTCTAAGTGTCGTTTCCATGCTAAAAAGTACTGGTAAGTGGTCCGTGATATTAGATTCAATAATTAAAGTGGTGGTTCTGAGACTAGACTTCAATAAGACGTGGTCCAGACAACTTTTGTCCCGGGTAGGTAGATTGTGCGTTGGTAAAAGTCCATGCAGTGCCGCTAGATTAAGATAATCGTTCGCCATACTGTTTAACTGTGCCGGGATGATGTTAATATTAATATCTCCTAATAAAACCACATTCTTATAGCTACTTAGTGAAGCAAGTGTATTTTCCAAGCTATCCAAAAAAATTTCAATATTACGGTTACAGGGTGGGCGATACAGGGCAACTATGACTAGATTTAAAGACTCAATTTTGCAAATTAAGCAGTTTGCGTCTTGTACGTGCGACTCAGTGACGAAATGTGTAATTGAAGTCTTTACAAAAACAATAACACCGTCGTTTTGATTTATATTTTTTACCGTGTGATAACCAACATAACCACTTAAAGTGGGATGGCTGGGCGCCTTACTTAGCCAGCACTCGGAAAGAACTATAATTTCAGGGACTATAGATAAATTACTTAAAAGAACAGTAAATTCATCAAAATTGTGGTTGACGCTACTTATATTGATATGCAATGATTATACGTAATCGTTAAATAATCCACCCCAGCTGCATCGGAATTGCATCCGCTATTCACGATTTGCATTGCGGGGCGTTTTGTGCTTTGGCTTTTGTGTATATTTCGCGCACAGAGAGGAATTTGTGTCGACCGCGTGCCTGGTGGACGCTGGAGTCTCCGGTACAGAAGACGGTGCTTATTCCTTATTGTCCTTTATTATATCTAAAATTCTAGCAGACAGGTGGGCCCCATACTGGGACATTGGATGCGCCTACATGCCAGTGGGGCGTACAAATATAATTAGTTTTGTTTTGTAATATAAGTAGTTTGCCTGTATTTAATGTAATTAATAGATTTTTATTCGTATTTAATAGTTGGTTTTTAAAATTTTCTGATATTTAAATTTGTGTAACTTTAGTCTTATGAAATTTTATAATTGGACATTTTAATTAAAAAATTTCTGACATTGTAATTTTGTGTCATTCTAATTTTATAAATTGTATTCTATTTTTTGACATTTTATATCTGTGACATTTTTAATTTTTGACCACTTTAATCTAATTAGGTAGTAATTTAAAATTGTGTCATTCTTATTTAATTTATACTTGGATCTCTGTAAGTATTATAAATTCATTAAATTGCTTTTGTGTCATGTACTGATTACTAACATTAATTATATGATTGTGTACTAACAAAGCATGGACTCCAAAATTGTCTGAATTTGAAAATAAATTAAATTAAATATATATACTCGTATTTTCCCCCTAACGCTTCGACCGGATGCTCTCCTCATCAACACCACGAAGATACCGGTAGGTTTCTTGTTTATGTACCACTGATTATTAACCAGGTATTCCCAATAAAAGCAGACTCCTAGTTTCGCTGCTGCGCAACGCAGTGTCGCGGGTACCAGGATCTGATAGGATCCAGGAATAAAAGCGTCGCTAATTGGCCCCGGCGTTGCCTCCTGGGCTTTGTGATCCGCAGGTCTGTACTATACAGTGATGTTCGTCAGAAAGGCCCGGTGTACAGTACTTGGCGAGACCTGTCTCTGCCAGGAATAGTGAGAGCCATGCTGGCAGAAACAGAAAATTGACGGGAAATGGCCTGCTTCTGTGAGATCGTGATGGTCCAGAAGGAGGTCGTTGAACGGGGTCGTGAGAGCGGCGATCCCACTCGAATAAGAAAGTATCGGGGAGGCAACAGCATCATAGGCAAGAGGGAGTCCGGGGACGCGGGCGTTCAGATTGGGGATTCTATCCGTCCACCAAGTGACTCCAGGCAAGACGGTGGCACAGTGAGGATCAGGGGAGACGCTTTTTCAGTCTCTCCTTGGTTGTGCGCAGAGGGGTTCCAGGTTGGTCTTTCAAGAGGCCCCATTCCATGTGCTGATGGTGATCACTGGAGGTGGTTTTCCAGGTTAGTCCATACCAAAAAAAAACGAAAGAAATGAAGGCTGTACTTATAACCGGCGCGGCGTGCGTGTATGACTATAGAGTATGAGGGTAGCAGGTGTAGTTTCTTAAAATTATGAGCTGTTTTTTTTTTGCTCTATTGGATACCTGTTACATCGCACTTTAATATTAATTTCTATAGATTGAAAACTATACTTTTTTAAATACTTATCTTAATTCTCACTTGACATAGCAATAATAAAGAGAGGTATTTATAAACTGTTCATAAATCATCAATATTATAATTTAATAAATAAAGGTCAAGTATATAGCAAAACGAAAAAAAAAATCCTTGCAATATTTAGAAACTAACAGGAAATTTTCAAAAACATCAATCGATCTCTTTAATACAATTTAAAAAACAACATAGAAACATTTATAATTCATTTATTTAACATTTTTAAATACATCATTTTTCACTGGACGTTTGCGATAGCTCTCTCTTTCGCTTTGACTTAGAGTTCTCCTTCAAGCTCGTGCTCAATCAGTTCCATCATATCATTCTTATTGTTAAAGTCATTTGGAATGAACATAAGCATACCATCGGAATGCCTGGTGATCTGTGGGATGTTCCTCACACATCCAGCATTGCAGATGAAGTCACAAGTCAGAGTGCTTGGGTTGAAGTGAAGACCCTCAGAGCAGGCTCTCAGGAAGAACTGGTCACCGATGCAAATGTAGTACTTGTCACACTCGGCATGAGCCCATGGGGCAACGTTGCATTCTTCCTTGCATCTGTCTGCTGGGTTGACTGGGCCGGGTGGGCATATTGGGCAGTCAGGGGGTCCAGCCGTTGTTGTTGTGTCGGGAACTTGGGTTGGTGTTGTTTCGGGAACAGCCGTTGTTGTTGTGTCGGGAACTTGGGTTGGTGTTGTTTCGGGAACAGCCGTTGTGGTTGGTGTGGTTTCAGGCACAGCAGTTGTTGTGGTATCGGGAGCTTGGGTTGGTGTGGTTTCGGGAGTTTCGGGTTGTGGCTGTGTAACAGGGTCATCTGGGAGTGATATTTCTTCACTGCTATCTACCGGTGTGGTTACGCTGGGCACTGTAACTGTTGGGCCTGTTGTGGTAGAGTCAGTTATCGCATCTGTTGGGCCTTGAGTACTGTCACGGATAGTTGTTGTAGGGGTTGTTGTTATGGGTTCTTCAGTTGTTGATCCACACCCATTGCCACCATCTCCAGGGGTGGAGCAGCCACCAGTCCAGGGTTGACAGCCAGCCTCGTGAGGCCATGTGCACGTCTAGAATTATAGTATAGTATGTAAGTTTTTTAATTTGAGACAAATATTTTGCCAGTCGGCATTGTAAAATAGTATTGAACAACAAAATGCCATAGTATTTTTCAGAAGAGGCGTTCAATTGGGTTTTCATGGTTGTTATTATTATGAATTTTGTGTTAATTTCTTGGTACGTCATTTAGTTTGGCAGTTGGTTTTTCCAGAAGCAAAAAAATCAAAAACCAAATTAAGGATATACATCAGAAATCAAAGAAAAGGATGTCGACTAATTAATAATGACATTGTTAATATAAATCATTAGTTATTATCAAACATGCTTAATTACATGATATATTAATTTACCAGAAAATTTAAATGTTGTGCTAGATTTTAAAAAGTTTAGTTTTGATTTTAGTTTTAACGAGTGTACAGCGTGACAGATGTATACAACTGTCCCATACACACACTCAAAATAACCTTACCCTAAGAGCTTATGGTTCAGCCCCTTGATATATATCATCCAGATATACGTAAGAAGGATATTTTCCTACACTAAAAATATTTGCTTAGAAGGTAGGTTGTTACAATTTACAATTCAAGATATTATGTCCAACCCGAAATGGGTTAGTTTAGTAGGTACAGAACTATCTTGTTAGTACAAATAATTATGTCATCGATGTAAACAAAACATTAATTTCTACCTGGTGAAAACCTCTGTCTGAATCCAATACTTTATTGCAATTTATTTGCAAAATTCTAGAATTTATTAGTTAACAATTGTTTTAAAGCTCTTGTTTAATTTATTTAATGTGTTTCTGGCTTCGTTTTAAAATGCTTCCTTCTCCAAGGACCAAACTGTCTCTATATCAGAATTGATTCACCGGTATAGGCGAAAATCAGACAAGCAGAATTACTTTTGCATTTATAAACATATTAGAGTATGTAAGTATCACAGTAGGTGCCGTTCTTTAGTTTCTGCCTACTCTCATGGGAAAGAAAGGCGTGAGTATATATATTTACCTGTAGTGTGGGGCTGAAATGAGTTGCGGCACCACATGGCATCAAAACTTTTGCTCCGTGAACACAGGCATAGTACAATGCGCAGTTAGATTCATGAGGCAAGAGATGGTGAATATTGAAGTCAGCTGGGCAGCCGTTGGGAAGAGCATCCCAAGAGTTTTGGTCGCCTGGGAGTGGGATTTCTTCACTGTTGTCTGGTTGGGGTGCTGCGGTAGCCCCTGCACTTCCTGCGCATTCTGGCACATTGAAGGGCCAGTCACAAACCTAAGAAAAAACAAAATTTTGTAACGATTTTCGATTTATATGCATTAAATTTGATTTTAAAAGATGGTGTAAGTAAATTACATTTGGTGAATTACTTTGGGTAATAAACAATCCAAAAATGATTTGTCATGACCTTCTCATTCATCATCACAATATCAATGAAATTATGAGTAGTAGTATATCAAGCATCTAAAAGAAACGAATTAGTTTTTACAATGTCTTTCCTGGTTTCTGTTTTATCTTCAAAAATGTCTATAGTCTAGAAAAGTACTATAGTCTACAAAACATTATGCAGATAATCTATAACTTGAGATTAGAATAAAAAGGATTTATTTTCAGACTTATCGAACTAAGCAAATTATAAATGTTTTATTGTTAATGCGTAATCTCGATTTTGAATAATTTGCAATGAATTTACACAAAGGTGCTTTTGTTCAAAAAAAAAATTGTTTGATTGCTTTTTTTATCAGGTACACAATTTTAGTAATGATTTTCCACATAACTCTACCCTGCTCATACGCAAAAGGAAAGGTGTTAAAGGTACAAATAGGAAATTAAAACGTCATATTTGAACTATTCATGTATTTATCTATAAATAATCCAAAGTTGTTTGGATATATCAAATTACTGAATAAATAACACATGATTCAAGATTGTTAATGAGTTTAAGTATTAAGAAATTTATTTTGAAAAGAGAACTGTAAAGCTTTGTTTTGAAACTCTAGTAATGATGATGCAAAAGAAATAGTAATAACTATGCAAATCATGAAGAAAATAGACCCAGGAACAGAGCTAAAGAAAGCTGCAATGAAAACTAACAAATTGCATAAAACTTTAACAATAACTCATCTAGCAGACCAATCTATATGACAAAAGCAGCCAGATAACTTTACCTTAAATGGTGAAACAAACCGCAATTCTTTTATCAAGCGATACACAAAAGAGCACGCATACGATGCTTCGGTTTTTTATGGGATTTGACGAACACACTAACCTGGATTTGGAAGTTGAAAACCGTTCCGGGTGCACAGTTCTGTTCAATCTTTTCACCGAAGTTGCATCGATAGTACTTCTCACATTCTTCGTGGGGAAGGAGGTGATGGATGTGGATGTTGGCGGGGCAACCGTTGTCTAAGACATTGCCGATATCGGCATCTCCAGGAGCTGTGGTAGACTCAATCTCGGGCCCGACGGTGGTTGGGTAGGTGAAGGGGCGATCATTAACGCAGCTGGTTTGCCAAAACTGGACACAGACCTTTAAAGAAGAGGTTGGTTAGTTTAATTTAATATAAATCAATTGAATTTTATCAATTAAATTAATTAGAAGACATTCATTCAAATTAGGCGGAGAGCTAGCACTTTTTGAACGTCAAAGTTCTTCATAAAGACAGCCTCCAAAAGGCTCGCTTGTTATGCACGTATGCTTTGATATTTGGATTGTAGTAACAAAAGCTTGAACGTGATGATTAAAAGCTATGGCATCATCAGTAGTTCTTAATTTAACTTTTAAGTTAGTGTCTTTATTAATTTGAATGACTGTGTTTAAATTTTTCTGTTTGAGATACTGATGACACTTTAATATCATCTAGTTTCATCTTCTCTGTAGTGTTGACCAGTAATTGATGATTATTGAATGACAAAGTGGTCTACTTATATGTATTATAATGTTTAATGTTGTGATGATTGAAAAGAAGATAAATGGGTATAGTAATAATTATATAGTTAGTTTTAGTCTACTTATTGTAGTACCCTCATTATTAGCGAAAAAGCATCTTAACGTTTGGTAGCTGCTCTAAGTTCATTCTCTAGTCTTTTATCAAAACAAAGTTTATTGTCATTATCAAAAAAAAGAAGTGGCTCCAGGTAATCGACAGGTCTTGTTTCGTTAATCTTTATAATCCCATAATACTTTTAAGTGTTAAACGTCCATAAAATATATAGTTGTAGCATTGGTGACGTGATTTAAAAACTTTCAAGGCAATTTTATACCATCTCATTTTCTCGCACGTTAAACCCTATGATCTATGTTTTTGTCACTTCTTCATTTAATCGAGTTTCAAGACACGGGCTAAAGAAGATTTTAGTTAAGGAAAAAAATGTCTCACGTAAAGAAAATTTGCGCGATTATAAGAATGGTATTTGCAATCAGTAATTAACCAGAAGTTTCTTACTTCTGTAAAGTCTTAAAATTGTTGAAAATAATATTTTTGTTAGACTGTTTTGGATAGGAACTATCGGTGATATTGTAGAGTAGGATTTTATATAACTAGTGAAGAGGTGATTATTAGGTTTTCATGACTGAAAAAGTGCTACCTTTCAACCTAAATTAAGAATTTTTGTAAATTATTATTTTTACTAACCTGATGTTCAGGGCTGAAGAACAGAGGCTCTCTGCAGGCACTCAAAACCTTCTCTCCTCGGACACAATTGTAAAACAGATGGCAGTATTCCTCATGGGGAAGCAGCTTGTGAATGGTGAAGTCGACAGGACAACCATTGTCTAAGGTCTCACAGTCATCAGGGTTGGAGCCAGCCGTTTGAACTGCTGTGCCATCTTCATTGGGACGAGCCTGCACAAGAGCCAAAGCTGTCAGGAGGAAAACGGCTTCTGAAAGAGAAGAGAAGAGGAGATTAGTCGAAGGTCTCATCATCATCATTTTAGCCGAAAGACGTCCACTGCTGGACATTGGCCTCCCGCAGGTGTCGCCACATTGACATCTCGCAAAAGGTCGAAGGTTTACTAATGTAAAATTTATAAGGACTCGAGCACTAGTATACTTCAGCGATCATCATCTGTCAAGCTTTTTCTCAAGTATGTTGGGTAGGCTTCCACTCTAACTGGAAGTTGCGGAGTATCAATATGTAACATGGCTATTTGAAGCAATTTAAGTGGAATTTCCTGCCAGAGTCTGTATTTCCTGTAGCCTGGGTTTGTCCTTAAGTCCAGAGTGAATAGGTTACTTCGAGGCAAGCGTGACTCATCGTCGACCAAATCGTCGCTTACTATTAGGTGAGATAGTGGTATAACGCGAGTCTATAAATCTTACTAATATTTTAAATGTGAAAGATTGGATGGATGGATATAAATGTTTGTTACTCAATCACGCCAGAACGGCTTAACAGGTCTAGAGGAGATAGATTATAGTCTGGATTAGCACATAGGCTACTTTTTATCCCAGTACAATGTTTCCCTTAGGCCTTGGCAGAAGCCAGCAATAATAAAAACATATATAGACTGCTAAAATCACAACCCTTCCTTTTGACTTCACCGTAGTCGGAAAAAAAAAAGGATCTTCCACAACTTTAAATTGTTTGTAAACATAAGGTGGCAGTGCTGATCTGATTTATAAAATTATTTAACTCTTTCAAAGGTACTTTTACTAGCTTGTTATCTCGAAAGAATGCTCTGTTGATTCAGGATAGACCACGAGAGTGAAACTACTGTCCAAAAATAACTAATAAAGCTTAGGCGAGATTTATCATAGGAATCAAAAACAAATGTCGGTGCCTACTACATAAGAACGCAAAATTCACGTGATGGCGTGGTTTATGATGAGTCATTGTTTAAAATTACTCCGTGAATGAACCATAATCTACAACATAAGAAGCTGTCGATTGATAAAGTTAAGGAAAATATTTGACTTTTGTACGATTGTTTTTGACGATTGTAGAAAAAGCCAGAATAAAAGGGATTGACCACATGAAATTTCGGAAGCAATTGTACGTCACATATTTCATTGTATTTAAATTTTGGTAAATCCAGAATGGTTATAATAACATTGTCTAGAGCCTTTGAGGGCCGAGACTATTACATTAGGTCGTTTTGATCGATTCTGTTGCCCGTATTTGGTCACTGACTATTGTAAACGGGTTTTCGGTTAGCCGTATCCGATCACAGCCCGTATTCGGTCACCGTATTCAGTTCGTATAAATACGGTCGCCGAAACCGGTGATGGACTTAATGGACACATCCTAGTTCGGTTTACCGAACCGGTTCAACGGAAAGCGGTCGCCGTATACGGTGGTTGACCTAATTCAATTCTAGATTGACCACAAAACATTTTGGTCGCACATTTCAATCCCATTATACCTATGGAGTTTCCGATAATTGTTACTACGGTTACAGTTGATGATGAAAAATTTAGATAAATAGTTTATTTATAAAAGTATTTAAAAAAGACTTACTTATCATTCCTTGATTTGGATGTTCTATATTTTTTGCACACACAGTCACAAGACCACTTTAGTTATGCGATGTCTTTGGAAACTCAATTATATTTTATACTCGATATCGTTCGGTAATCCGCGATAATTAGCGATTAGGGAACAAACGATGCGCTTGTAAACACATGTGATATCGTTTTGGGGTTCCATTTGATTGAATAAAAAACACAGATTTTTATTTCGATAAGATTATCTTGATTTGATATTAAAAATAGATGGGGTAATCCAGCCTACTGTGTTGGCTTTTTACCGCGTAAGGAATGAACGGATGTTGTAATTTATATGCGTGAATATTTTGATTAAAATCTTTGATTTGTATCGTTAGATTGGTAGCATGATTGCTGTTGGTATGGTAGGTTTGATCATGAAATATGAAACGGATTATTGGGCATATCCTATAGGAAACTATAACAGGCCAGAGTCTGGCTTGTGCACGCTAGATGGCAAAGAAGCGGGCAGACGTAATACGCTGTGTTGGACAGCCTCCCACTAGGTAGACCAATGATCTGGTTAAGGTTGCGGGCATCCACTGGATGCAAGACACACAGGATCAGTCGATGAGACGACATTTGGAGAAGGCCTATGTTCAGCAGTAGCAGTTCTTCCGGCTGTCATGATTATGATTATGAATGGCAGGGAAAGGGATCCCGTGGAGGAAGCCTATATGATGGCAGTGAAAGAGTGACAGTACGGCCTAGTATGGTTATTCAACCATACTAGGCCGTACTGTCACACAAGATAACCAATGGTTTCAAATTTCGGTAAAATCGTTTTTGACTGGTTTATTATTTCACGATTTGTTTGACTAACAACAGATTAAAAAACTGGGCCTAAGAAAATCAATGTGGCAAAATAGTTTTTAAATTTGTGTCCGCTGAATGGCAATAGACTCGCTGTCTTATTTTTTTAGGACGTCAGAATAAAAAAAAACTATTAAAATCAGTAGAGAGTTTAACAACACATAAAAATATAACTTCCTCTTTTGCGTGTTTAGTTAGATGTTGATAAACAATTATACACAAACTACCGGGAGGTCAGAATCATGAAGAATTTTTAAGTCAAGCAAAAATCAAAATAGTATAAAAAACTACTATTTATGTTGGGTCGCCGCGACCTAAAATTCACACTGGTTTTACCCCCACATTAAAAAAATAGAAGGTTTGTTTTGTCATTCGAAGTCAGCGATGGCGAGTGCGGTGGTCGAAATGCCAAAATGGTAGGGATTGATCACGTGACATTTCAATAGCGCTTATCACACATAAATTTTTGGCATTTTTAAATCGCTAATGCGACACTGTCGGCGATAAAATGTCACTGTATTAACCCAATATACGGAACCTGATTACCTACAAACAATAAAAAAATTGTAATCCTAAAGATTGTAGTATTCTACTTAAAATAAATTATATTTCCTTTTATCAGCGGAAATAGGTAGCTACCTAATATTCGGAAAGCAAACCCCAGAAAATTCTGAGAAATGATAGTCTATTGAAGTCCGAATGAATAAAATTAGGATTAATTTGGAACGTGATTTTTAAGGAAAGTACTTTCCTGCCGACCGCGTACTGGAAGATGCAGCGTTGGTAGCCCTTCCTCCTAGTGGAGCGATGATCTGGTTAAGATCGCGAGAATCCGCTGGATGCAAGACGCATACGACCAATCGATGTGGTGATGATGATGATGAAGGCCTTCCAATGTAGAGTCTTCCTTTTCGCGGTCGCGGAGCCCCTTTGTTTTTTTTTTTTTGGTTGTGAAATCATCCAGTGACTTCTCCCGCTCCCGCTCTGGGTAAAGCGGGAGGGAGTGTCAGACTTCCAGAGTTGAATCGCCAACTCAAGTGCTTACTAAATTTATTTTGCAATTTTTGAATTTGTTCAATATAAACTTCATACTGGGGATTCCAAACCGCTGAAGCATATTCAAGAATTGACCTTACAAGTGTCTTATAAAGAAGGATCAATGTTGACTTATGTTTGAAATCCCTACCAACTCTTAGTACGAATCGCAACATGCGAAATGCCTTGTTGGTCAGTGGTAATTTGAGAATCAAAATCAAGTTTACTGTCAAGTTGATGACGAAGTGATTATTAAACTGATTCGCAATTGCTTCTGGATTTGTAACTACTCTATTGTCAGCATTAATAATTTTCAGTAAACAATCCCGCGGTATATTTAATTTTTTATTATTTATTATATGCCACGTCGATCTAGTTTTATTTTCAGACGTTTTGATTTTATAATTATTTTGCGTCCTTTGGGTAAGTCGTATAATTTTTTTAAATAATTTACTATAATCAATAAATTAAGATTTATTAGTTTCAGATGGTTTACGTCTATATTTCTATAGCAGTTGTCGCTATTTCTTACTACAAATTTTAACACCTCGTGAGATCCATTTAGACTTTCTGTATATGCTAATAGTTACAAGTTTACATGGAAAACAAAGTTCATAAAATAACGTAAACTCCTCCAAAAATGAATTATATGCGATATTAGGGTCATCAGTATTATAAATATCAGCAAATTTCAGACTTTCTAGACAAGATCTGAATTTAAATATATTTTCTTTTGCATAGTCTCTCTGTGTTTTTTTCCAATATTTACTATTGTATACATTTTTTACCGGACATTTTAACAGCTGCGCCGTATGGTCCGATATAGCAAACTCTATCACTTCAGTCCCACATCTACTTTGAAAATTATGTGCAAAATTATCGATGCAAGTCTGGCTTTTTAATCGAGTAGGTTCATTAATGGCTAATTTCAAATTATAATTTAATAACAAACAAGTGAAATCAAGGCATACAGAGCTCTTCTTCATAATGTCAATATTGAAGTCACCGGCTAATATAATGTTGCTATACTTTTTTTTGTTGCTTACATTTGTTAATAATTTTTCTAATTTTTGAAAAAATACACTCAGATTTGTAAATTTTGGTACACGATAAATACACAATTAATATATTATACCTGGTTAATTCTATACCACAACATTCAAATACGATAGCTGTTGATAATTTTGCAACCTCAGGTACTTCTTTCCAAAAATGTCCATTTCTGACTAAGATACATGAGCCACCTCTTTTACTATTAGTTCTGCTGAAACATGAAGCTAAACTGTAGTTTGGGATCAGTAGATGTGTCTCATCGCCCTCTGACATAAAATGTTCTGTAATGCACAGTATATCAACTTTTAATTTCCTGTCTTTAAGATCTTCTAAGCAGACTGTAAGCATGTCAGATTTGTTGATTAATCCTGCAATGTTCTGATGCAAAATGATTAAATTCTCATTAGTCAAGAAAAAAATTAAATTTTTCTATGTTGGCCTGTAATTCGTTGTTGTTGTACTCTTGTAAATCCTGAATATAGTCATTTAGGTCTCTGAAGATTGCGCGAATACCTTTGTCATTAATTTTCCAATTTTTTGTATTATACAATGAGTAATCATAATATATATTTTTATTGGAATCTAAGAAATATGCATGCTCATGTGTAGTTATGTCTAAGTATAAAAGGTTGTTGAAGTTTTCAACTCTCCAATTATGCATGTTCTCGTAATCATTACATTTATAGGTAGGCAAACAAATGATTATATTTGTATGTGTTATATTTCGCAGGATCTCACGAATAAAAAATATCTGGTCAAAGTAATTTTTCGTCACTGTAAAGTCTTCGTCACCTATGAGTATGACACAATAATCTTGTTTTGTAAAATTGGTCAATTTTTCATTTATTCCTGTCAATAGTTTGTAGCGGCACCAGCGCCGCCACTTACGAACTAATGTCATGACGTCACACAAATCCTGCATCGCGCAAGTAAAGTTTTCGGCGCGATTAGAACACATACAACAGTCCGACAACAACCGTCGGGCAGATGCCCGGACCAGACACAACACCCGTCTGGTCGGAGGATCCTCCCTTTTCCATGGAGGTTCGTGGGACTTTACACCCTGTTCCACCTGCCCCCAAACTGGTGACCCTCGAACATGAACGTCAGCGCAGCCTTCGTGCAGAACAACTTCGTCGTGACGTCATCATCACTTCCTCAAGCTTTCGAGCGGCGAGTCATACAGCCAGCCAGTACCCACGACATCTACGGGGGTATCCTGACCACCAGCATGCAGCGGACGCGCATTCCTGGTCATCACCCTCAGCTTCATTCATCACCGCTCCAACCCACCGGAGCCAGCAGCACTGTCCCGACTCACTGGGACACCATCACCGCTCCGAACCACTGGAGCCAGCAACACTATCCCGACTCACTGGGATATCATCGCCCCGACTCACTGGGGCACAACCGCATACAGTTCCGACTCACCGCGAACTCTGCGACTTCCGGTTTCAACTCACGGGAACCAACCTTCCACTGGCCAGGCACGCATCACAAGATGTACGGACGACTCAACCTGTTATCGACCTCCGGTCTCCGGAGGGGAGTGATGTAGCGGCACCAGCGCCGCCACTTACGAACTAATGACATGACGTCACACAAATCCTGCATCGCGCAAGTAAAGTTTTCGGCGCGATTAGAACACATACAACAGTCCGACAACAACCGTCGGGCAGTTGCCCGGACCAGACACAACACCCGTCTGTTCGGAGGATCCTCCCTTTTCCATGGAGGTTCGTGGGACTTTACACCCTGTTCCACCTGCCCCCAAAAGTTGTTTGTTTCCTGCCTGGGGTGTTATGTAATGGCATAATTCAAAGTTGCCTTTAAATGTCGCTTGAGCAATTGTTAAAATGCTATTTTTGTTATTTGTGCTTATCAGACATATTTTATTTTTAGTCGTTTCCATTTTCGGTGCATTCTTATTTGGCTTCGTGGTGCTCTTTTCAAGTTCTATTTCCGTATCACTATTTGTAGGAGAACTTGTTCTTATCTGCTTCGAAACTGAACTTAATGTCTCTTCAGGTTGCCGTTTCTGTCGCTTTTTCTTGCTACTTATACGCACGGATGATGGCGTAGGAGCAAACCTTACTTTCTTGTAATTTTCTATAACTATTTTGCTGTGTTCTAATTCTGACTTTAGTTGTTGGTTTTCCTCTAGCAAATTATCTAATTTTTGGTGTACGGATGCTAATTCCATTTTTAGCTCATTTATTTGATTTTTTTTTTATATGATCGTTATTGATTATATAGTTATTGTTCAAAATGAAATGCGTTAATTCTTGTAGGAAAACAATATATTTTCCATATTTTAAAACACACAACGTGCGCCATGACACAGACAAATTTTCTAAGTAAAGATACAGGAAATGGCAAATAGTGTTGCCAGGGTTCTAATCTAGAGATGTACAACACAAATATTGCTATAGTTACTAAATTAAACTAACTAAAATATATGTTCATAGGCATGGACTTGAACATAGTTGGGCCAGGCCAAGAAGCAGAACTACAGAACAAAAAAATAGGAAGTTTTTTATTAATTGACAGATGTTATAAAATGACATATTTTTAATCAATAGGTAGCGGACACAATTTTGACACACTCCTTCTATAAATTTTATTATTAAATTTTACATCAGCCACTCTTACACATTTATCATTACCTGGATAAACCTTTACAATTCTAGCAATAGGCCACACTAATGGTGATGTATTCAAATGCTTTACCGGGACAATATCACCTTCCTTCATGTTTGGTGATTTATGTTTCCACTTGGGACGACTTTGCAGCTGAGTCAAGTAATCATTTGACCAGGTTTTCCAGAAGTCTTGCTTGAGCTTAGTTACTACCTTCCAAAATCGTAAACGATTTATAGGCACTTCTGTTAAATCAACTTCAGGATAACTGCACAAAGCCGTGCCAATCACAAAATGACCAGGAGTCAAATACTTTCCTTCATTTGGGTTTAGTGAGAGCAGAGGTCGAGAATTCAAAACACCTTCTATTTGCACCGCAACTGTGTTAAATTCCTCATAGGTCAAACTTAAGATGCCTACTACTCTTTTAAGGTGGTGTTTTACACTCTTCACCCCTGCTTCCCACAGTCCCCCAAACTCCGGTGAGTAACTAGGAATAAATATAAACCTAATATAATTACTTTTACAAAAATTATGCACTGAGTCTCTATGAGACTTTGAGTTTTGTAACTCATATAAATCTTTAAGTTGATTTTGTGCACCCTTAAAAGTCTTTGCGTTGTCGCAAAAAACCTTTGTAGGCATGCCTCTTCTAGAGATAAAACGATTGAAACATGCCAAAAAATTCTCAGTGGAGAGGTCTGATACTACCTCCACATGGATAGCCTTAGTGGCAAAGCAAACAAAGAGAGCAATATACCCCTTTGTTACGAGTGGTTTACGGATTCTACCAACCTTGATATTAAAAGGGCCACAAAAGTCAATTCCCACATACTGAAAGGGTCTAGTAGCGGTGATTCTCTCAGCTGGTAATGAACCCATAAGCTGCTTTGCAGTTTCAGCTTTCAAACGAACACATATTAAACATTTATGCAATACCTTTTTGACCTCTCTAATGCCACTGATGATCCAATATTTCTGCGAGAGGGAACTAAGTACTAGTCTAGGACCAGCATGCAGTAATCTGAGATGTTCTCTTTTAATTAATAAAGAAGTAATATGGCAATTTTTTGGAAGAATTAGGGGATGCATTTTATCATGCGGTATGCCTGCATTTAGCAACCTGCCACCCACGCGAAGCAATCCATGTGCATCTACAAAAGGGTGTAAACTTGCAAGAGATGTTTTCTTTTCCGATTTAAATTCTTCAGCAAAGTACTGTTTCTGTACACACCGAATGATAATTAAAAGAGCATCTTGCAATTCTTTTGGCGATAGATTTGAGTCAATGGCCTCTTCATTCTTTTTGAGAGTGTTATTATAAAATCTGTATATGTATGAGACAATATTTATAAATTTATTCAAATCAGAGAATTTTTCAAAAATATCCAATATGGAGGACTGCTCTACCTTTTGTAAGAAACAACCTATATCCTCTTCAACAATCTCTGCACTGTTAATATTATTTAATATTGGCTTTTCATGACAGAAGTCTGCTTTTGACAAATATTGTGGACCATGCCACCATAGAGAGTGATCTTGCAATTTTTGGGGCTCTATCCCCCTTGAGAGTATGTCAGCTGGATTATCAGAAGACCTTACATGAAACCAAGAAGACCTTTGTGTGAGCTCGACAATTTGTCGTACTCTGTTCTGAATATAAATATTACATTTTAATTTTTCGGCCTGTATCCATGCTAAAACAATTTGGGAATCACTGTAGAGATAGACTGAGAGATTAAATCTAGATGCAAGTACTCTACCGACTCTACTTGCTAACTGTGACAGCAATAATGCACTATTTAGTTCCAACTGAGGTATTGTTAATTCTTTAGCTACGGGAGCAACGGGTGATTTTGAGCATAGCAAATTAGTCTCAAATTTTCCATCTTCATATAAAACTCGCAAATAAATACAGCAGCCAAAGGCTTTCTGTGAAGCGTCAGCATAACCAACTAACTGAACCGATACCAAATTATGACTTTTGATAGATCTGGGTACTGAAATTTTTACCATAAGTTTTAAATTTGTAAGAAACTTTCTCCATAGCAGTAATTGTTTAGAAGGCAAAGTAGAATCCCACCCTATCTTTATCAGCCATAATTCCTGCATTATTAACTTGGCCACTACTATAATAGGCCCAATAAGACCCAAAGGGTCAAAAATTTTACCAATATAACTAAGCACTTTTCTCTTAGTATTTAAAGTTTCTTCCTCACACTGTGGGGATCGAAAAGTAAATTTATCCAAAAGAACATCATACTTTAGACCAAGCGTTTTAACAACCTTGTCTGTATTAAGATTAACTTCATCAAAATATTGACGTTGAACTGGAATGTCTTTGAGAACTGAAGAACAGTTTGAACACCATTTATGTAAATTGAAATTGCCTAATTTAAGTAACTCTATCAATTGACTTTTTAGCAGGTGTAGTTCCTCTACATTATCACAACCAGAAATGACATCGTCTACATAAGTGTTAGAAATGATAACATTAGCAGCTAGAGGGTATTGCTGCCTATATCTATTGGCAAGCTCTATTAAGCACCGAGTGGCCAAAAAGGTAGATGACTTTAACCCATATGTAATGGTTTGCAACTGCAAGCACCTGATGGGTTTGCTGGGATGATCCCTCCAGAGAATGTTCTGCAGGCTGGTATAGTGTTCATTAATAAAAACACACCTGAACATCTTCTCCATGTCACAAATCAAGGTGAACAAATATGTTCGGAATAGAAGAAGTATATCGAAAAGCTCACCCTGTACCACAGGCCCATTCAGCATTACATCATTTAATGAAGTATTGTTCTTAGTTTTCATACTTCCGTCAAAAACCACTCGCAACTTAGTGGTCTTGCTCTCCTCATTGAAGACTGCATGGTGGGCTAAAAAGTAAACAGAACCACAGTCAATATCATATAAACTGATATCAATTTCAATGGCATGTCCCATTGCAACATACTGATCTATAAATTCTTTATATTTCTCCAATAACATAGGATTTTGTTTAAATTTACGCTCTAAATACAAAAATCGTTGAAGGGCAATAGAGAAAGAGTTTCCAAGCTCTAATCTTTCCTTGCAACAGATGAGTGGCATGTCAACATGAAATGTATTGTTTTCAAGGCGCACAGACTGCTGAAAGATAGTTTCTGATTTTTGACACTCATCTGTGCACTTAGCAACTGGTTCAGGTAGCTTCTCATTAAGCCAAAAATTTTCCATCACCTCTTCCAATTTTACATTATTAGATATGGCAAAATTTGATACAAGGTTATTACATACCATTTGCTTGTTGCATTCCCCAATTGTGCCAGCAATAACATATCCAAATACAGTGTTTTGGAGTACAGGACCATTTGAAATTTTTATACAACCATTTAATAATGAGTTAAAATATATATCAGCACCCAACAAGATTGAGATTTCTGAAGGAATATTGAAGTTGCTGTCTGACAATTGAATATTTTTAGGAATCTTTAATTTAGAAACATCAACAAATTGTTGAGGCAAAGGTGTAGTGATAGAATCAACAACATAACAAGTTACATTGAATTTAACATCATCTAATTGACATGAATTTATGTTAAAATTAACAGTTTCATTAATTTTTGAAGAATGATTGCCGATCCCAATAATATTGGTGACCTGCTGAGTAGGACTCATGTTTAACTTTTTCACAAGCAATTTAGTGACAAAGGAACCTTGACTGCCACTGTCAAGCAATGCTCTAACTTTAAAACTACGACCATATTTGTCAATAATTTTCACTATTACAGTAGGCAGCATAATATTACAGGTTGTAACTTGAGAATTTGAACAAAGTGAGACTGGAGTCTCTGGTTGATCTTCACAATGTAAGAGTGTATTATGTGATTTTTTACAAACTCTGCATTTGAATTTATATTTACAAACATTGTCAACATGACTTTTCAAACAGATAGAACATAGTTTTTTATCTTTAACGAAAGCTAGTCTAGCATCTATAGGGATCATTTTAAATTGTGGGCAATTAAATATTGCATGTTCTTTTTTATTGCAAAAAGAGCACACTAAACCTGAAGCAACAGATAAATTAGATACATGTCTCTCAGACTTACCTTTATTTTCATTATTAACCTTATGAGGATTACTATCCTCCAATGCTGTAGCTCGTTTTTCAAGAAATGATAGAAACTCTGACATTGTCGGTAGTGTTTCTGGATTGCGGTCAAGTTGAAAAGCGCGATATGTATATAAATCCATCTTTCTACCAAGCACACATATCAGAAGTCGATCCCACTCATTGACCGGTTCACTTAAATTTTTTAATGCGTGCAACTGTTGCTGAATGCAAGAAACAAATGTCCTTATAGATGCAGCTGTGCCCTTAGGCATTGATGGGATGTCCAGAAGCAGATTTATGTGATTGCAAATCAATCTTGATTTATTATCATAACGTTTATTTAATAATGCTAAAGCCTCTGTGTAAGACTTATTTATGAGAGGCAGGTTCACAATTACCGACAAGGCCTCATCTAATAAATATTTTCTTAAATAAAACAGTTTCTGGACATCCGACAATGTTGTATTGTTATCAATAACAGCAATAAACAATTCAAAAAATGGTTTAAATTTAGTATAGTCTTTCCCATCAAATGTAGGAATGTCAATATTGGGCAATTTTGAGGAACTAACATACCCAGTCTGGGAAGGCTCTGCATCTGATCTAGAACGCGACTTTATATGTTCGTTAAGAATAGCAAGAGTTGAATAAAACTTCTCCTCAAATGCACCAACATCTTCAGAGTCCTCGGCATCCAAGCTCAAAATCTCTAATTGCACACTTTCGTATTGATTAAAAACAGCATTTAATTTTTCCTTGCGGGCTTCTAACATCTCAATTGTTGCTGAACTTACAATATTTGGATCACTTGCAAAGTTTTCCATACGTGTTAATGTTCCTTTGTACTGAGAACGCGTAATTTTTAGTTTCTTTAGGTCGGCCATTGTAACGCAACACCAATTCACTATATAATTTAACACTAGGTATCACTTTTATGCAGTTTCAACCATCGGCTGCAACTTTTCGTTGTTATATTTTGTTCAAAAACTTCTCCCTAAAACTTGTTTACGTCGGAGTGTAAATAAAATTGTCAATGTCAATCTGACAAGTAGTTGGCGGGACGTCAAACTTTTCCGTTGGTAGGTAGGAGAAATGTAGGTACCTACTTATTTTGGAATGTACCACCTTGATGATGAAAATCGCTCACTATCGGCGATCTTACGTGATCTCACGTTGATTTAATGCTGGAACTGATGCAAAGTCGGAATTATCACCCAAACTATGAGCAGGGTGAGGCTCCGCCGCCGGGGCAATTTGTCCCGAACAAACTCGCCACGCACACGGTGCAAGACGAAAAAAGCACTGCCAAAGGCACTGATTCTACTGTATAATTAATTTTCGAAGGACCACTACGCATGTTCAAAATGAAATGCGTTAATTCTTGTAGGAAAACAATATATTTTCCATATTTTAAAACACACAACGTGCGCCATGACACAGACAAATTTTCTAAGTAAAGATACAGGAAATGGCAAATAGTGTTGCCAGGGTTCTAATCTAGGGTCGCGGATAAATTTTAAAAAGAGTTACCGCGGCCCTGGCTCAAGCAACTGAAGGAACACGGGTGGGTTTTAGTCAGTAAAAGTCTGACACGCACTTCCGCTTCACCCAGAGCGGGAGAAGTCATTGGATGATTTCCCACCCAAAAAAAAAAAAAAAAAAAGGGTTCTAATCTAGAGATGTACAACACAAATATTGCTATAGTTACTAAATTAAACTAACTAAAATATATGTTCATAGGCATGGACTTGAACAGTTATATTTTATCGAGTTCATCTTTCTAGGAAATGCTATAATATTGCACTTTTTTATGTTACGGAACATACATTTTTGTTGCAGTAATCACACAGGTTGTTAATATAATTTTGTAGTTCTTGGCAATCTTCTGGTTTAGTTATAGTTTTATAAATTTTCTTATCATCTGCATAAAGAATAAATTTAGAATGTTTAAATATATTGAATACGTCATTTATTTATAAATTTAATAAAAGAGGTCCGAGGTGTGAGCCCTGGGGCACGCCCGATGTAACAGGCATAAAGGATGAGCAATACCCCTTTACCGTAACTGCTTGACTGCGTTCCTTTAAATAATATTCTAGCCATCGAAGTAGATCGCCATGTATACCGAAATACTCAAGTTTTTGAATTAACAGATTATGAGAAATCTTATCAAATGCTTTTGGTAATCGGTATACACGACATCCACCTGGTGACTATTATCCATGGCAGTCGCTATGTAGTCAATATATTCGCAGAGGTTTGTTTCAGTTGATTTTTTAGAAACAAATCCATGTTGCTCAGGTATTATAAGTGGCTTTAATAAGGGCGTTATTAAGTCACAGACGATTCGCTCAAAGAGCTTAGGTATAACACTCAACTTAGAAATTGGCCGGTAATTTGTTATGTCATGTTTGTCGCCATTCTTAAATATAGGTACAACGTATATGGCCAGCGTATAAGTAAGTTGCTACTTACTCAAGAATTTTTTTAAATACTTGCAAGGCAGCTAAGGCCTTGTACATTAGCAGGTTAGATTAGATTAAATTAGCAGAAAATAAAATCAAGACGGTTTGGAAAATTATAAACAGTGAAACGAATAATAATAAAATAAATAGTACTGATTACACGCTTGAGACCACACACGGACTTATTAGAGATAACAAAAAAGTTGCGTAAGAATTTGTAAATTTCTTTACCAACATCCCAATTAAAACTACTGAAAACTTAAATTCTTCGCCCTCGCTTGCTTTTGGATTATTAAACGCGAACGTTTCAGCCTGCCCGATTGTATTTTACTTTTCACATATAAACCCCATGACAGTAATAAAAACTCTTAAGCAAATCAAGATCAAACCGACTGAAGATCTGTGGGGAATGTCCATCAAAGCTTGTACCTCCATTATTCAGACTAAAGCGCCGTACTTGGCTTTGATTTTCAATTTGTGTGTGGATCAAGGAGTCTTTCCGGATCTAATGAAATATAGTAAGGTTATACCACTTTTTAATTCTGGGGACAGTAAAGACAAATAATTATAGACCAGTATCCGTGTTGCCGGTTTTCAACAAGGTATTTGAGAGGATAATGCTAAATCAAATGCTCATTCATTTTAATACGAATAACATCTTAATGATAGACAGCATGGTTTCACTAGAGAACTGACGCTGGTGTCACTCTATTAAAACACATCTTTGATGCGTGGGAAGAGTTGCAGGATGCCATAGGTATCTTCTGCGACCTGTCGAAGGCGTTTGATTGCGTTAATCATGAAACATTACTTCGGAAACTTGAGCATTACGGGCTAGGTCAATCAGCGTTAAGTTTGGTTAAATCTTATTTGAATGATAGACAGCAATTAGTTCAAATAAACGGTGTGAATTCGTCCGGGTTAAACGTTAAAATGGGGGTAACCCGGGGCTCAATTTTAGGTCCTTTCTTATTTTTAGTATACATAAACGATTTACCCCGTTTATTGGAAAACAAACTAAACATGGTGTTATTTGCTGATGATGATTTAATTTAAAAATAAATAGACGTACTTGTCAGGTTGACGACGTAAATAACGCGCTACGGCAGGTTCAGGATTGGTTCACCGCCAATAATTTAGTTTTAAATGGTGAAAACCAAGTGCGTAAAATTTTCTTTGCCGAATGTCAAAAGTACTGATTTTGACATTATATTAAACAAGGAGAAGCTAGAATTCGTCGATGAAACGGTTTTCCTGGGGATCACACTGGACTCAAGGTTGCAATGGGGTCCTCATTTGGTATCCCTTGCGGGGTGGCTGAGTTCGGCGGCTTATGCTGTTGGAAAGATTCGTCGGTTAACGGATGTGGATACCGCCAGACCTATTTTAGTTATTTTCATAGTATAATGTCTTACGGTATCTTACTATGAGGAAGGGCTGCAGACATTGAGTCAATTTTTATTCTGCAAAAACGAGCCATCAGAGCGATATACAATCTTTGCCGGCGCGATTCTCTAAGGGAACTGTTTAAGGACATTAACATCATGACGGTTCCTTGTCAATATATTTATGAATACATCATGTACGTGAGAAAGAATTTAATTCTTTTTAGTTAAAACGGCGACAGATATAATTACGTTACTAGAAATAGGAACCAATTAGTTCAACCAGGTTTCAGACTGGCTAAAGTAGCCTCATCTTTCATGGGTTACTGTACAAAATGTTACAATAAAATTCCTCCCCACATTCTTGAACTGAATGAGACGAAATTTAAAACTTGTATAAAACGCACACTATGCAGGCTGGCATATTATAAGTTGGGGGATTACATCACTGATAAAAATGCTTGGCTAAATGCTAGTCCTGCTCCACATCCACTAGGGCGCAAAAACAAGTGATATGCAGAACATTATTGTTTTGAAGTATTGTTGGACCTTCTGAAGACTGTATGAATATATTTGTATTGTATAAACTCAATTTCATTCATCAAGGTATGTTCTTATGTACCTAAATATTGTAAAACATTTTTTTTTAAAGAGTAAGTATGGAGTTTCTTGTGCATTCTTCTCCATTACAAGTTACTTTCCGAATGCACGGTAGAATCAACTATTATTACTTGTAAAGGACATGGCTAAACAACTGCCCTTAGCATGAATAGAAATTGTTCACTAGCTCGTAACATTCAAATATTCATTTATGAATTATTCATTAATGAATTATTCATTAATGAATTTATGAACTTTCGCGAACTAATCAAATAATTAAAAGTGTTTTAATGTTTTTGTTTGACACTTTTTACGAAAAATTGTAGTCAATAAACCTACTTTTAAAGACATTTGCGTAAATTGAAACGAACAGTATTTATTATTATTTATTTTTGTACCGTTCGCTATACACCTCAAAACTTTAGAGATAGAACCTTAGATGTTGATTTCTTTAATTGTATTTATCTGTTTTCTTGAAATTATTGGCACAAACTAGAAAGAAACGGCTCTTCTAGATTACATTTGATTCGATTAGAACCAAATAAAAAAAATACATGTTGGGGGTGTTGTGGGAACTCACATTGAACGAAGTTCCTTTCGCCGGGTATTATGTATTAATACAGAGCCAACTAGTATGGCCTTAAGTTTCAATTGCGTATTGATTCATCATGAGATACATAAACTGTGGTGTAGCCACAAATGACAGATCTTCAAATGACAGCCGGGACCAACGGCTTAACTAGCTTTCCAAGGAACGAAGGAACCATGGAATGATCTCGGCTAGCGTTGCTTAACCTTGAAGATCGACCTGTGCGGCTGTTATTATTAAACCACGAGCTCCTCTAAACGCCTTAATAAAGTATCATAGCAAAATCTTATTATTTTACATGTTTGCATACCTATTAATGTAGCAGTTTCTACGATTTTATTTTCAAGATTGTGACGATATAAAAAGTTCCAGTAACTTTTTTCATTCGAAATACTAATATTCAGCTATTCAGCATTACATATTACTAGTTAAAATGTTTATATATTGCTAGGGCAGTCAACCATACTTTATTTAGCCATGTCCTTTTAATGTAACGTTCAAAAGTGCCGCTTGGTGGCCTACTTGAAATAAAATATCTTTGTCTTTGTCTCTGTTCACTCACTCTCAAGTCCGATGGGACAGCATTCCGACACGACTGCAGAGATCGGGAGAAGAATTTTGAGTTAAGAACGAGTCAAATCCTAGATGAATGTCAAAGTTTGACAGGTTTGCAGGCTTAAGTAGAAAATTAACCGTGTGATTTTCTGGTATATAGCCTTATGGCACACATTGATAGTGAACTGTGTTCTTTTTTTTTACGGACTTTTTCCACCAACGTTATTGGCGCCTATGTTTTATCTTATCCTCATTCATACTTGTTCTCGCTTTTATGCCTCTCGCACTTTTATGCCTCATACTATATCTTTCATTCATTCTTATTACCATTTATTCAGTGGGTGAGACTCCCACTTCATGACCTACTTCCTATGCTTATTACGTCTTATGCACCCTATTTAAATTCTTTATTTCATTTCAGAACCATGGGGAAATAATTTGTTACACTACGGTTTTTTTTACATTGTTTAGCTTTTTATAGTTTTCTACTAATTTTAGGTAGTCTTATTACATAATCTTATTTGCTAAACATCATTATACACTTATTTAATGAATCTACTTTACACATAAATTACAATTTGTCTTATCCTACTGCTTAAACTATTTTACAATTACTGTCCTTTTTCCCTATGTTTACTGAAATATATACATAATATGATAGTAAAATAGTTGTCTTATCTGGTTTTATTTTTACTGGCTATATTCACACAGTAGTCTATTAGAATACTACGATTTTTGCCCGACATAACTTCTCGCACGCTTTCCCTATGCAGTTCCACACCCAACTCCTATTCCAGGTTGTAACGCTCTTTGGCGTACACCGGACATTCTAAGATGATATGCGGGACCGATTCGGCGACATTAGGGTCACAGGTGCACGATGGGCTCTCCTTACACTTGAAACGATTCAAGTATTCTGAGAACCCACCGTGCCCTGTTAGGACTTGCGTGAGTACACACCCGTTGTACAATACGGTAGGCAGCCACGGCGTCCGGAAGAAACATTTTTGTCACCGAGGCCGTCTCGCCTGACAAATATCTCCGATTCCACTCACCAAGCGAATCCAGACGGATTTGTCGCCTGATGTATGAAACCGGACACTGGTCATAGTCCAGCTTCCTCCGTGACGACAATCCCACTTTCTTTGCCAACTCGTCCGCGCGCTCACTCCCCGGCAAGCCCGCGTGGGCCTTGCCCCAAAAGAAAGACACATCTTTTTTCTGGTCCAATGCCCGAGCCAAGTTGGCTCGTGCGCGGACCGCTAGGGGATGGAGAGAGCCATTGCTTGCAAGCGTCTGCAATGCTGCCATTAAGTCGCTGTACAAACCATAGCTCATCTCTTTTTAATTTACATTAATGACCTACCGCGCCAAATCCACCACCCCATGGTACTGTTTGCCAAAGATAATACAGTACTCTTAAAATGTGACAATAATGAAAATTATGAAAATTATATAAACCACACCATTCAAATTATAATAAATTGGCTAAATACTAACAACTTGCAAATAAACATACAAAAAACAAAAATAATGCATTTTTACCAAAGACTTCGTATCAACGATCAAAATATTAATTATAATAGTCAAAATGTGGACAGAGTAGATGTTACAAAATTTCTAAGCATTTTAATTGACAGTCAACTGACGTGGAAGGCACAGGCAGAAGAAATCTGTAAAAAACTTAGCGCATCTGCTTATGCGCTTTATAATAAAAAAAAAAGTCAAAACAGTATTACTAGCATATCATAGTCTTGTCGTTTCTATTTTAAGGTTTGGTATTATATATTGGGGCAATTGTACCGATAGAGAGAGTATTTTTAAGGCCCAAAAACGCTGCCTACGAGCAATATTTACTTTAAGAGTTACTGACAGCTGTGTCCCAATTTTTAAAAGTCATAATTTGTTGACATTTCCGTGCCTATACATTTTAGAAATTGCTCTTTTTGTTAAATGTAATGGACATCTATTTTTAACTTTATCGGAAAGCAGATGCCGAATCGTAACTTTGCGATCTCAATACCAAAACTTGTTACGCACAAGTGGATATAGGACTGCTTTGTTGAGGAAAAGTATTTTTGGTATGGCACCGGTTATTTTTAACCACATTCCTAATTCCATAAAAGAGGAATCAGTAAAAACTTTCAAAAAGAAACTAACTTTACTTCTATTAAATAAATGTTACTATTCCGTGTCGGATTTTCTAACTGATAAATTTTAGTTGTGTTGTATAGATATCAATGTTTGTATGTTTGATGATAAATTGCATCAATGTTTGTAAGTTTCATGATAAATTGCATCATGGTAGAATGTACAAGGATTCTTGATATTATTGTAACCACCTTATTGTAAATATGTACCTACATTCTGAGCAAATAAATAATATTCTATTCTTTGCGCTTGAGGATTACGTCCGTTGCTTTGCAAATGGCTAGTAATTCCGCCTGGTAGACAGTGCAGTACGCGGCGAGGCTAAGCTTGAGGTTCTGGATTTCATCCTCATTATCCCACAGGGATAATGCGGCTCCGACCTTCCCCTCAATCTTGCTGCTGTCAGTGAATATTCGCACTGCCTGCACGTTCTGGCTGTCCATAAGCTGTTGGTCTGCCAGGCACATGAATTCCAAAGCCATTTGTTTGGCAGGGTGAGACGTCTCTGCAAATCTCACCATACTGAAGGTATGGTGAGATTTGTATCTCCCGGTCTCCTGGCACGAACTGGGACGACCCTCTCTTTGCCGACCCTTCTTGTATGCGGAGGTCTAGAGGCAGTATGCCCGCCAGTACCAGTGCCGAGTTTAATGAGACTGTACGGTAGGACTTGCAGAGCTTCTGGACAAATCCTGAATAAATAAATAAATCCTCATTGGACAGAGCCTAACTTCATACGTATATCCAACATTTTCGTAGCGGAAGCCCAGGCCCCAGCCGCGTACATGACAATCGGTTCTATTGTTTCAGTGTGTATGACCTTTATAATAATAATAATAATAACTTGACGCCCTGGATAGGAGGGTCCGCACGCTGCTTACCGCAAATCGTATGCATCACCCACGTTCATCGGTTATGAGACTGTATATCCCACGGAAGTGCGGTGGTCGTGGCTTTTTAAATGCTAAGACCCTGCACAACCGCGAGGTATGCAGTCTTAGGGAATACTTCCAGGCCGCCGACGTGGGTATGCATCGAGATGTAGTAGCGGTGGACAAGGGCCTTACCCCGCTCTCCTTGGCTAACGACAACTGGCGCAAACCTATAGTATTAGATACTAATGACCGCAGGGAGGTATGGCAGAGCAAGGAGCTTCACGGATGCTTATACCGGGTCCTACATGGGCCCGATGTAGATCTTTTAGCATCCGTGGCCTGGCTGCGATTTGGTGACCTTTTCGGGGAAACTGAAGGTTTTGTCTTTGCGATTATGGACGAAGTTATGATTACAAACAACTACCGGAAATATATTGTGAAGGACGGCACGGTTGACATTTGTCGGGCATGTCACCGGCCGGGGGAATCAATCAGACATATTATTTCCGGTTGTTCTAGTCTGGCTTACGGAGACTATTTGAATAGACACAACCTTGTAGCCAGGATTATCCACCAGCAACTTGCTCCTAAATACAATCTTGTGGAATCGGAAGTGCCTTACTATAAGTATGTGCCCGACCCAGTTCTCGAAAATGGCAATGTCACGTTGTATTGGGATCGGTCTATCATCACTGACAGGACTGTTGTTGGTAATAAGCCTGACATAGTGGTGATAGACCGACTAGAGCGTCGCGCAATGATTGTTGATATTGCGGTCCCCCATGATGAGAACCTCTTGAAGGCGGAGAGAGATAAGAAAAGTAAGTATCTTGATCTGGCTCGCGAGGTTGTCGACATGTGGGATGTGAATACAGCAGTCATTGTGCCGATAGTCGTGACGGCCAATGGTATAATAGCCAAGAGCTTCGACGAACATCTTAGGAGGCTCTCGTTGGGCAGCTGGATCAAGGGCTTGATCCAGAAAGCGGTACTCCTGGACACGGCTCGTATTGTTAGGAGGTTCCTCTCTCAGCAGCCCTGACCACCGGTAGCTTGGACCCTGTTCCCGATACCGGTGGGGTACTATTTTCGTATTTTTTAATGTTTTTTTATTTTATTTTTTATAGAATGGTATTTAAAAATGTAAAAATATGTAAATATAATAAATAAATGGAATAATAATAATAATAAAAATCTTTTATTTCAGACAAAGTCCATAGGATTAGTAACAATTTACTTAAAAAACTAGTGTTAGTAGGTACAGATATAAAACTACAATTCAGCGTGGAGCTGCATCCACCTCTGCATCATCGGAGAATCCCACCGGTCTGCGAACACACTGAGAATAGTGTTGGTACTGCCGCGAACACGCGTCATCAGAGAGGCACATCTTTTTCTAATAATGGCGGCGAAACAATCAATGTTTATGTCCGCAAACATCCCTGACGCACTGCAACGCCACGGCTGCCTTAACAGTACTCTCAGTGCATTATTATATTGGACGCGCAGGTCGCTGTATGCTCGCTGAGTGAAACTGACCCACAGGCTGCACGTGTAGAAGGACTGACAGTAAGCTTTGAAAAGCGTTACTTTAACTGGCTTCGTACATCGCGCAAACCTGCGGGCCAGCATGTTACAACGAACAGCCAGTGACCTACGTTCCCTCTCAATGTCACAATTATCTTGAAGATCTTCGGTGATCCAGTGGCCTAGGTATTTAAACTTGTCTACCCTTCGCAGGGGTTCTCCACACAGTGCGACATTCGGAATACTAGAATATGTCACACTGCCCGCTTTGAAAACCATTAGTTCGCTCTTTGTGACATTATATTTGAGGCCATGACTCACCGCGTAAGATTCGCATATAGCGATCAGTCGCCTCAGAGCACCGATCGATGGGCTCAGCAACACCATATCATCAGTATAACTAATATTATTAATACACACCCCGTCAACATGACATCCGACATTGATGCCGCTGAGCTCAACGATCAGTTGGTTCATGTACAGGTTGAAGAGTCGGGAGCTAAGCCCCCCCTGCCTCACCCCGCATTCCAGCCGATACACGTCCGAGTGCAAGCCAACCCACTTCACACTATTACTTTGACTACTATACCAGTACTTAAATATTGACACTATCTCAGGTGGTAAAGCAGTATCACACTGTAGTTTACACCACAGAACATCGTAACATACGAGATCGAATGCCCTTGACAGATCCAGAAAACAGGCAAAAATGGGCGTCTTCCTGTCTGTGTAGTATTGAACAGTCTGCTTGAGGCACAAGATTGCACTCTCAGTTGACAGCCCAGGCCTAAAGCCGAACTGGGCATCATGCAGTTCTAGATGTTTTGCTAATTGTTTATCAAGCAGACTGTCCAAAACTTTTGCTATGACAGTGGCCAGAGAAATGGGCGTGTAATTGGAAATGTCAGAGGAATCCCCTGTCTTATTTTTCACAATAGGCACTACCATTGTATACATAAGATCATCCGGTAAGTAACCGTGACTAATGCACAAATTAAAAAACAAAGCAAGAACACGTGGACGGTGTCCACCCGCATACTTCAGGTGCTCGATGCTGAGGCCGTCATGGCCCGGTGATTTACCCCTTTCCATTTTCCTTACAATGGCCGCAATTTCTTGAGCCGTAAAAATAATCGATACATCCCCAGAGTTGGCCCCAGCATCGACCGTTGACTCAATCTTGAAATAACGCCGGAAAGCATTAGCCACATCTGCTAGCTCATGTACGCCCGCCACGCCCACAGGGGGACTCGACTCGACGACTCTTTATAACTTCGCTATTTAGGCCCCAGCTAACCTTTGCAGCGTGTGCAAGCTGATTGTCCTCCGCTGCCTTTTTGCAGACATTTATGGTGTGCCCGCTGAAAGTTAATCTGTCGTCGATGGTTAAACTCAGCAGCTTCATACTCCTTACCATACCAATGTCTGAACTCAGAACTGGCGAGTCGTACTTACGTTTATATTGGTTATAAGCATCGCACAGGTTTTGTGCGGTGCAAACTTCAACTTATTTCTGAAGCCCTCTGAAGCCTCAACTCTGAACATGGGCGAGGGCTGCATTGGCAGTCCAGGAGACTTCAGCCGATGTGTCACCATCAACGACTAAAACTATATCGTCGGCGAACGCCTGCACGAAGTATCCTCTCTTTTCCAAGTCTTGCAGTAGCGGGTCCAGTATTAGGTTCCAAAAGATTAGACCACCAATTGACCCCTAGACATAGCCCTTGTTGATTTCCCTTGTGTTCTCCTCCCCAGCATACCTTACTCTTACTTTTCTGCAGTCGACTTTCAATTAACCTTCTGGTGTTCACGGGGCACTTTTTCTCAGCCGGTCTGACCTTGATTGCCGGCCATCAGGCGCTATCGAAGGCCCCTTCTATATCCAATGACACCAGGACAATTAGCTTCTTCAGCCTCAAATTGTCCTGCACGTGCTTTATTAGAGTATAGAAGACGTCCTCGGTGCTCTTCTGTGGCATAAAGCCAAACTGACGAGTACTAAACCGCGGCACTAGCTGCCACTTGATCCTCGCCACTACCATCCTCTCCAGGACCTTCCCCAAGACCGATAGAAGACCTATCTATCGGTCTGTATGACTTGGGGTTCGTATAATTTTTCTGAAATATAATGTTTCTTCTTAATCAATGTGTGCCATAAGGCTATATACCAGAAAATCACACGATTAATTTTCTACTTAAGCCTGCAAACCTGTCAAACTTTGACATTCATCTAGGATTTGACTCGTTCTTAACTCAAAATCCTTCGCCCAATCTCTGCGGTCGTGTTGGAATGCCATCCCATCGGACTTGAGAGTGAGTGAACAGAGAGAGCCCTTGTGTTTGCGCATACTCTTGTGCAATATAATATTTCCCGCGCCGATGGCTGGTCTCCACTGAGATTGGCCACCGCGGCTGAAATTCGGTCTGGCATATAAATACCAAATACATCATTCGGAAACCGGCCTGTAAATAGGAATATTCAGATTTTGTCATTTGTGGAAGATTTTCACAATCAGAATAAAAAATCATAATATTAACACTATAATAACTTTATCACATCCGTTCTTGGAAATGACTTGATAAAAATCTGTAATTGTTCCTACGATAGTTCTACCTATCGTTTGAGAGATTTTATCGTAACGATAGAGTTATTAGGTAGGTATTAGATGAATTAATTCATTGAATCTGTTACGACGCAAGAATCGTTCTGTGGATTCAGAAGCTCAAAGTCTGGGTTTAGTGTTTAGATTTGAGATACTAGTATTAATTTATTATTTTATTTTTTTGCTTTTCTTTTTTACTTTCGACGTTTTAAACAATGCACCTGCCATGTTGCCTCTTCGCCACCCTTGGTTGACTGGTAGAGAATGCCTAAGGCATTACGTCCGCCTTTGTACCTCTGTGCATGAAGTTTTAAATAAATATATACTTTGACATTTGAGTACTTTTGCCACGCCAGTGTCAGTAATTTAACTGCGCCAGTGTTAGTTGATATCTTAGGTGAGATAGGGTCACCTTGACAGACTCCTCTTTTTATTGGAAATTCTTCACCAGTAGTTTCCAATTTTATCTGAGCTGCACTTTTCACGTAAATGTTTATTAATATACGTATGTACTTTTTATGGATCCCTTGCCGCTCTAATGCTTGCCATATGTAGCTATGTTCTAAAGAGTCGAACGCCTTGTTGAAGTCTACGAAACACAAATAATATTTATTAATATATTCGTTGTATTTCTCCAACAACTGACGTAAAACGTGTATGTTATTATGATCTATGGTTGAGAATTTACTCCTGAATCCTGCTTGCTCTTTCGGCTGAACTTCGTTTAGAAAAAAAAATCTTTTCTATAGTTATATTGTTTCGACTAACACCCTAGACGATATGGTATTATATTATTATAGATAAAGATTGGTTATCAACGAAATACATATAACTAGAGGCCAACAAATGTGTTTTCAATATGGAAGTCGTGGTTATTTAATTGTTAAAATGACAAAATGTTCAGGCATTTCGAACGCTAACGCGACGCCTCTATACTCCATTTGAAATAACATTATAAATTTTTACAACCCCAGGACTGTAGTCCGTTCAACCGATTTTGAGTTCTATCCCGTAAATTTAAGGATGGCATAAAAAGCATAAACGTATTACCAAAACTAATTACTTAAAACAGTTGCCATTTGTCACATCACCAACGCAATAGAAGACAAAACCGGTTGAATGGGCTGTAAAATGGGATTATTTAATGTTATCTCAAATGAAGTATAGAGGTGTTCCGTCAGTCACGCATCGCAGTCGCGCGTTGCGGTCTCACGCGCGTTCTCTTTCCTAGACAAAGCATAAAGACGATTGGTATCGCGCGTCTCTTGCATTAAAGGAATGTTTCCTTTAAGTAAAATAATCTATCTTAAGGATTAAAATCGTTTCCCTTCAGGGCCCATTGGGTTTTTGTCCAACCTGTATATACAAGAAGAAACTGCCCGACTGACTTACTGATCGGTCAACGCACAGCCAAAACCTAGCCTAGAAATGAAATTTGACATAAAGGTACCTCAAGTGACGTAAATTAATGTGGTAGTGGGCAGGGCTCATTGCACGCAGAACGGATACTCGATGGGGCCTAAGAGTTCTGGCGTGGCGACCGCGAAAAGGAAGACTCTGCATTAGAAGGCCTTCATCATCATATAAGTCATAATCATCGTCATTTAAATCGAAATACGTCCACTGCTGGACATAGAACTACCTCAAAAGTCGCCACATCGATCGGTCCTTTGCGTCTAGCATCCAGCTGATTCCTGCAACCTTAACCAGATCATCGTTCCACTAAGAGGGAGGGCTTCCAACGATGTCTGTTTTTCATTTTGTATGTTTTATTTTTACTATGTTTTTAACTTTTTTAACTTTAGATTAATATTTAATATTTATAATTTGAAAGTTTAAATAATTTTGTGTTTGTGACCATATGGTGTAAGCTGCGTATACCTGTAATAGGCATACATACCCAGCACCTTTATTTTTTCTTTGTTTACAACAAACTGTTTTGTAAGTAATGCTGTTGGTGTACCTTATAATAAATAAATAAATAAAACGATGTGTCTTCCAGTACGCGGTTGGCAGGAAAGTACTTTCCTTAAAAATCACGTTCCAAATAAATCCTAATTAAATTCATTCGGAGTTCAATAGACTATCATTTCTCAGAATTTTCTGGGGTTTGCTTTCCGAATAAGAGGTATATTTATACATTGCTGCCATCTAATAGGAAGGTCATTTATGACTTTGCGTTAGAACTCTGGTGATCTAGATTCGGCAAACTGTGTGAAAGCATTTTGTACTACCTCCTGAGAAGAAAACTTTTTATCATGTAGAAAATTTTCCAAATCACGAAAAATATAGTAGCCCGTTGGAGCAAGGTCTGGCGAATACGGAGGGTGACAAATGGTTTCTAACTACAGTTCGTATAGAGTTAAAACGGTTTCTCGCGCTGTATGAGGTCTCACGTTATCATGGAGCAATAATGATGAAGATCGATTCATGAGTCGGGGCTATTTCACTGCTAGTTTTGATATCATTGTTTGGAGTTCGGCACAGTAGACATCTGCCGTTATTGTTTGACCAGATCGGCGAAAGCTATAGTGAATAACACCATGCTGAGACCACCAAACAGTTACCATTACCTTTTTACTGGTAGCCTTTGCTTTAGGACACTGTTGCTGCGTTTGACCTGGCGTCAGCCATTGCATTTTTCGCTTACGGTTATCGTAAAGAATCCAATTTTTGTCACATTTCACAATTCGATCCAATATTCCTTAATTTCGGTATCGATTCAACAAGGCAACAAAAGTTTCAATACGCGCTTCTTTCTGCAGATCAGTCAAATCATGAGGCACCCATTTTTCAAATATTTTTTTATTTTATTGATTTGACGCAAATGAAACAATATTGTTGGAAAGGTAACGTTAAACCATGCCGCTAATATCTGGGTAGTTTGGCTCGGATCGGCTTCCACCATCTCTTTCAATTCATTGTTATTCTTTGGTCTTCGACGTAGTTTGTTCTTAAAATCAAAGTTTCCATCACGAAAGCGTTTAAACCAAAATCGCACGGTGCGTTCATTAGCAGTCCTCTCTCCAAACGCAACATTGATATTGCAAGCTGTTTCTGCCGCGTTAGTTTCGCGTCGGAACTCGTATTCAAAAATCACTCATCTTTCTTGTCTAAACTGAAATGAAAATTCAACTGAAAGTCGATAATCGAATGTTGCACATTTTTAAAAAGAAGAACCTCATAGGTACCGTGTGAAAAAAGTTTCACTCAAAAATCTCAAACCATGATGGTTCTAGGTCAATTAGAAATATCTATTACAATAAAACGGCAATTACATACTTTAACCTATTATAGCAGAATCTTGTTGTTCCAAAATAACTACCTCGAATACTGAATTCTAAGTGTAGTGTGTTGTATCATTGCCTCAGGCATTAAGTCCGCCTATGTACCTGTAAGGTTGCATCAAGTTTTAATAAATACATTTTTACTTCTTTACTAGTATCAGTATTCGTTTATTAATTTCTCACTAACAAACATACATACGTAAAATACAGAACGCCACCTGCAACGACCCTTACACACTTCTTTTGCTTCGTTTAAATTCATGGGCATCTTAAAAACAATAAATTAAAAATGGATGAGGATTAGGATCAGAGACTAAGCTACTGGTGGTAGCTAAAGCTCCAGAGACAGCACCCTCTTCACAATGCGAGCCGTGTCCAGTGACCCTCACAACCACAGCTTCGACAGATAGTTTACGAGGCTTTTGGTGTTAACGACAATCGGCACAATGACAGCCAACTCCATGTTCTACATCTCGACAATCTCATGTGCTATGTTCTTCTGTTTCTTTCATTAAGTTGCATCTGCCAGGTTTTATCTCTGCACCACCCTAAGGTCGACTGGTAGAAATTAAGTATGCCTTTGTCACATCACATCACATCATCAGCCTATTAACGTTCCCACTGCTGGGACACAGGCCTCCTCTCTGTGAGAGGGAATGGGCCGAAATCCACCACGCGGACCCAGTGCGGGTTGGTGGATGTCACATGTCTTCGAATTTTTGATTAGGACATGCCGGTTTCCTCACGATGTTTTCCTTCACCGTTTTGAGAGCAGTGGTGATGAAATAATTTCCACAAAGTAAAGCGCCTACCTGGGCTCGAACCCACGACCTGCAACTTGTAAGTCGCGGCCGATACGATATGCCTTTGTATATGTGCATAAAGTTTTAATAAATGAAAGTCTGGCTTATTGGCATATTACAAAGATAATTATAATATCCATCATTCTAGATAGTGTTGAGATAGTGTGGCTTTTCACATGAGGAAACACTTAAGATAAATGTCTTTTTAATCAGTATAATTTTGATTCATACGTGTTACTAAAATATTATCTAGGTATCTTTATCAACATAATTCTGTTTCCTTCTCAAAATAATATTGATCGTTGTAGATGTAGATCTTAATGATTTAAATTTGATTAAATATGAGTCATTAAAAGGAAGGTTTTGGCAGAGTATATTTAGAATTCAGTATTCGAGGTAGTTATCATGTTTTGGAACAACAAGATTCTGCTATAATATTAGTTAAAGTATGTAATTACCGTTTTATTGTAATAGGTATTACGAATTGATAATAATATAGAACCTTCATGGTTTGAGATTTTTGAGTGAAACTTTATTCACATGGTACCTATGAAGTTCTTCTTTAAAAAAATGTGCAACATTTGATTATCGACTTTCAGTTGATTTTTTATTTCAGCTTAGACAAGAAAGATGGATACTTCGAAAATTCGAGTGATTTTTGAATACGAGTTCCGACGCGGAACTAACGCGGCAGAAACAGCTCGCAATATTAATGTTGCGTTTGGAGAGTGGACTGCTAATGAACGCACCGTGCGATTTTGGTTTTAACGCTTTCGTGATGGAAACTTTGATTTGAAGAATTTACCCAGACCCAACCCAATTTACCCAGAAATTTGCGGCATGGTTTAACGTTATCCTACCAACAATATTGACTTATTTGCGTTAAATCAATAAAATAAAATAAAAAATGAAAATGGGTGCCTCATTACTTGACTGATCTGCAGAAAGAAACGCGTGTTGAAACTTGTGTTGCCTTGTTGAATCGTTACAGAACTTTGGATCGAATTGTGACATGTGATGAAAATTGGATTCTTTACGATAACCGTAAGCGAAAAATGCAATGGCTGACCCCAGAACAAACGCCGCAACAGTGTCCTAATGCCAAGCTTACCAATAAAAAGGTAATGGTAACTGTTTGGTGGTCTCAGCATGGTGTTATTCACAATCGGGGTCGTTGCACATGCTGAGATAGGAGCCTTTTTGGTCTCGCACGGGGTTTTTATTTTTAATTTTGTTGAATTTTAAGCTGATTTTTCGTGTCTCCTGTGCGGGTCACAAATTAATACTTTTTCTTTTTTTTTTTTTTTTTTTTTTATTATTGTTTAATCTTAGGTTTTTCGAGGTATGCGGAACCGGGTGTAAAGTCCCACAAACCTCCATAGAAAAGGGAGGATCCTCCGACCACACGGGTGTTGTGTCTGGTCCGGGCAACTGCCCATCGGTTATTGTCGGATTGTTGTATGTGTTCTAATCGCGCCAAAACTTTTCTTGCGCGATGCAGGATTTGTGTGACGTCATGTCATTAGTTCGTAAGTAGAGGCGTCGATGCCGCTACATCACTCCCATCCAGAGACCGGAGTTCGATAGCAGGTTGAGTCGTTCGTACATCTTGTGATGAGTGCCTGGCCAGTGGAAGGTTGGTTCCCGTGAGTCGAAACTGGAAGTCGCAGAGTTCGCGGTGAGTCGGAACTGTATGTGGTTGTGCCCCAGTGAGTCGGGGTGATGATATCCCAGTGAGTCGGGATAGTGTTGCTGGCTCCAGTAGTTCGGAGCGGTGATGATGTCCCAGTGAGTCGGGACAGTGCTGCTGGCTCCAGTGGGTCGGAGCGGTGATGAAAGAAGCTGGGGGTGATGACTAGTAATGCGTGTCCGCTGCATGCTGGTGGTCAGTATACCCCCGTAGATGGCGTGGGTACTGGCGGGCTGTGTGACTCGCTGCTCGAAAGTTTGAGGAAGTGATGACGCCACGATGAAGTAGTTCTGCACGAAGGCTGCGCTGACGTTCATGTTCGAGGGTCACCTGGTCAAGCAATAACGGCAGATGTCTACTGTGCCAAACTCCGAACAATGATAGCAAAACTAGCAGTGAAACAGCCCCGACTCATGAATCGATCTTCACCATTATTACTCCATGATAACGCGAGATCTCATTCAGCGCGAGAAACCGTTTTAACACTATAGGAACGGCAATTAAAAACCATTCGTCACCCTCCGTATTCGCCAGACCTTGTTCCAACGGACTACCACTTTTTCGTGATTTGGACAATTTTCTACGTGATATAAAGTTAAAGTCTTCTCAGCCGGGCGAGCACGGCCTATTGTGACAGGCTTGAGTCACACATTTTTATCACAGATTGGGAACAAAAACTGTGATAAAATGCGTGACTCAAGCCTATCACAGAGGCCGTGCTCGCCCGGCAGGAGGCAGTACAAAATGCTTTCACACAGTTTGTCGAATCTAGATCACCAGAGTTCTAACGCAAAGGCATAAATGACCTTCCTATTAGATGGCAGCAATGTATAGATAATAATAGTGATTATTTTGATTAAATAAATATGTTAAATTAAAAAAATAAGCTAATTTCAATTGTTCAGTACAAATCGGCAATTACGTACTTTAACCCCTTATACATGAGTACCTAAATTGAAATTCCATTGCGAGCTATATCTACTTTCTTAGGTTATTTGTGAAAAAGTTCACTTAAATTCAATTTAAAACACACAGCGCTAAAGTCACAAGAGTTGGTGGCGATAGATTGAAATTATGTAGAATTACTAATTCAAGAATCTAAAATTTGACCAAAAATTCGAAACATCCACCAATTTACATTGGGTCCGATTGGTTGATTGCAGTCCACTCCCTCTTAAAAAGAGTTGGCCATTTTCCCAGCAGGTGGAACGATTTGGTGTGAATTTACTAATCGAAATTCTCGAGGTGCGAGTTCACAGCGCGACCGCAACACGAGACCATGATAATTATGTGTGGCTCACAAAATCGTCTCGATTTTAGTCGTTAAAATCAGTTATTTTGTTGAAAATTATTTAGTCCACATTGCAATGGCAAGCCAAGTTATTATTATTATTATTATAGCCATTTATTTATCCTTATATCATATAACACATTAATTATTCATTATAACATCAATTAAATTAAATACAATTTCAATTTAATTAATTATAGTTTCACATTAATAGTTCAATTTTAAATATAGTTAAAGCATATTAGGTTAGATTATATTACTTTTTATTCTAATTAAGGACCTCTTTTCGAGTAAAGGCCTCCTCCATTTCACTCCACAGTTTTCTGTCCTTGGCTTTTGAGTCCCAGTCTTCACCTGCTGTCTCTTTAATTTCATCAAGCCATCTTTCAGGGGGTCTACCTCGTTTTCTTTTGCCGACGGGGCCAGCCCAGTGTACTAATTTGTTGGTCCATCTGTCATTATTCATACGTGCAACGTGGCCTGACCATTTCCATTTTAACTTTTTGCAGTGAGTTACAGCATCTGTTACGTTGGTCCGTTTTCTTATATCTGAACTCTTTTGTTTATCCATGCGGTTTACGTTTAGAATACTTCGCTCCATTGCTCTCTGGCAGGTTTGAATTTTTCTTTCAATTCTTCCATTATAGATCCATGTTTGGCAGGCGTATGATAGGCAGGGCAGTAGGCATGAATCCAAAACAATCGACTTTAGACTGGTAGGTAGGTTTGACTTTAATAGTTCTTTGTAGCTCCAAAATTTGTTCCAAGTCATGTTTACACGTCTGTTTAATTCATCTATATGTCTAGATTTTTTGAAGGAGATTTGTTTGCCTAGATAAATATATTCCTGCACATACTCTAGTAGTCCCTCCCCAACTTTAATTGGTCGTTCTGTTCTGTTTGCCATAACCTTGGTTTTAGAGGTGTTTAGTTCCAAGCCAATGCGACGACTGACGTTGTTGAGGTCGTTTATCATAATTTGTAGCTGTGTTGGTGTTTCCGAAAACAGTACGATGTCATCAGCAAATCTTAGGTTGCTTAGGTAGTTCCCATTTATAAAAATACCTTTATCGGTCCAGTTTAGGTTTTTCATGATGTATTGAAGAACAGCAATGAACAATCTGGGTGATAATGGGTCACCCTGTCTCACACCTCTGCGTATTTTTATTTCTGGACCTTTTTTATCCAATTTGACTCTACTTACACTTTTCTCGTAGATATCTTTTATGAGCTCTATTGTTTCAGTTGGTACGTTACAGTCCTCTAAGGCTCTCCATATACTTTCATGTGAGATCGAGTCAAATGCTTTGGCGTAATCAATGAAGGCCAGATACAGTGGAGATTGCTGTTCTTCATATTTTTCAATAACTAGTTCTAGCGCGTGTATGTGATCGATCGTTGAGAAACCTTTCCTGAATCCTGCTTGTTCTACTGGCTGGTACTTCTCAGTATACTTTTCCAGGCGGTTTTCTAGACACGATGCAAATAGTTTGTATATGGTTGGTTGTAGGCTGATGGGGCGGTAATTGCTAATATCAGCTGGGTCGCCTTTTTTATATAGCAGTATGATATCAGACTGTGCCCAATCTTTTGGTATTCTTTTGTTGTCCAGTACTTTGTTGTAGAGATTAGTTATATAAGTAACTAGTAGATATTTAGCAGTCCTTAAGGCTTCGTTTGATATGCCGTCTGGGCCATTGCTTTTGTCTGTCTTAAGATTTTCGATTTTTGAGAGTACTTCCCGTTCCGTAAATCTTTCTAGCAGTACAGAGTCTTGGTGTGGGCCAGTGAAATTGGAAGCATTTTGAGTTGGCTGATGTGGATTCTGCATGTACAGGGATCGGTAGAAATCTGTTGCTATATTCGTTATTTGTGATCTTGAGTATGTTTTACTAGAGTTTTTGTTCAGGCACGGGATCCACTTTTTTGTAGTGTTAATTTCTTTGAAACCTTTTTTCAGACTTCTTGCAGTGTTTAGGTGTTTCTTTATGATTTGCAATCTATGTTCATTGTATTCTTTTTTTATTTTTCTGTTGATATTTTTATATAAGTTTTTCAGTTCCTGCTTTTCTTCTAAGATAAGAGGCTTCTTATGTTGTAGTTCACTTCTTCTTAGTATCATGGTTTTAATGGTGTTTGAGATGGAATATTTTTTCCTGTTTTTTAGTGATTCTGTAGACTTAAGGCTTTTTATGATCATTGTTTTCAATTTAGAGTAGTAACATTCAATGTCATCTCTTTCGGACAGCTTTGATGTTTTTATGTTTTCTTCAAGAGTTTCTATGTATCTGGCTTGGTTTTCGTTACAGATTTTTGTTGTTTTGTTGTTAAATGCAATTCTGCTTTTTCTGATTTCCTTTAGGTGTATGGTACTTCTAATAAGTCTGTGGTCGCTAGAGAAGGCGAACCGCTTGATAACCTCTATATTTGAAAAGTGTTTTTTAATGTTTGTTAATACGTAATCTATTTGACTTTTGTTTCTTTTTGGCGATAACCAAGTCCACAAGTTATTTATTTTCTTTTTAAATATGCTGTTGATTATTGTAAGATTGTTTTCAAGAGCAAACTGTAATAGTCTTTCACCTCGTTTGTCCCTTTTACCATAGCAGTATGGTCCGACTATGTGCTTTTCACTATGCAGAGGCTGGCCAATACGAGCATTAAAATCACCCATTAGTACAAGATTTTTACTGTAGTTTTCTTTAATCTCCAGCAACTTATCGTAGAAGCTGTCTATATCTTGGGAACTGGCATTGCAAGTCGGTGCATATGCTTGGACAATAGAGAGTACCGTACTATTGAATTTCAGGTTTAGTATACATATTCTTTCTGTTACCCCGATAAAACTCTCTATGTTTTCTTTCAAGTATTTTTTTATAAGAAATCCAACACCATGTAGACCTCTGGTTTCACCATAATAGCAAAAAATATGATCTGTTTCTTCTAATATAGCATACCCTGTTCTTCTGATCTCTGCCAGTCCAACAATATCATATTTAATTTTTGATAATGCTTCTTTTAATTCCAATAGTCTTTCAGTTGATAGGAGTGATCTAGTATTTAATGTACAGATGTGGAGCGTTTGAATAGGAGGGTTTTGGTCTCTTGCCCCCACGGTGACCAACCGGCTTGGGGTGCGATTTGATTTAGTTTGGTGCAGTTTATTGTTATTATAGTTGCAAGCCAAGTTATCAAATTAATATTGGAGGAGAGAATACGACGATATGATATAATAGTATTATTATTAAATAATTAAATATTGGTTATCAACTAGAGGCCAAAATATATCGTTTTCAATATGGAAGTCAATCAAAAAATGGTTATTTAATTGTAAAAAGACAAATGTTCAGGTATTTCGAGCGTGAACGCGACGCTTCTAGCGGTGTTCCGTCACGCATAGCGGTCCCGCGTCGCGGTCTCACGATCTGGCACGCGATTTCACTCCTAGACAAAGCCTAAGGACTAATGGTGTCGCACGTCTCTTACCTCGGTCGCGTGTCTCGGTCGCGCGGTGTACTCGCACCTTTATTACAATCCAGAATACAGCAAAGCTGCTTGTTGGTTTAAAGCTTGTCTAATCCTCTCCCTTAAATTAACACCATTCAGCTCACCCATTTAGAAGGGGACAACATATGCGCCACTGTTAGAGAAACATTTCACAATACTTTTATAAGTTTTTTTTTTATCGATGCTTTTTGCTTATGTCATACATCTACCAGCGTAATTCGGTTGCGGTTGTATATTACAGCTGACATGTACAATAATCTTTATGATCCTTTTTATAATATAACATAAACACAGTTATATATTAATACAATCAGCAGGGCCACCCAGGGCACCCCATTAATCTGCCTAGCCTTTGCACAACTAAATTGGGATTGGCTTTCTGTCTAACCGGATCCAGCTGAGTACCAGTACTTTACTGGAGCGACCTCCACAACCCAGTAACTGTGAAACCCGATACATTTATTTATTTATTTATGTACACACAAAACACTTAACAGAGAAAAGAAATAATACAGATAGAAGAGCACAAAGGTACTGCTTATTTCAATAGAAATTTCTTCCAGCAGACCTGCGAAAGTAAGTTGGATGATATACGAAGACACAGTGTATAGAAGGAAATAAGGAAACTCAAAATAGAATAACAACTATACAACTTAACTAATTATGTATTAATAACACATATACCTTAACTAAAAAAATACATAATAATATGTAATAATTGCAATATGGTGGAGAGGTGATATGAGATGATCTATGACTTGTTTCTTAAATAGATATACATTTTGGGAGTCACGAATTTTAGGTGTACATATATATCGTGTGAGACTAACATGTCAGATTACCTGACTGATGACTATCCGTAACGACTGAAAATTCCACCGCACTATTCCCAAACCACTGCAACTCCTGAAAACCAGAATCAACAGTGGCGACCACCAGAAAAGCGCCGAGGCAGTGAAGGTTGACGAAGTCTTAGAGAATGAATTTAACTGTCTTGGATCCCGCAACGAAATTAATCAGTAAAGAATAACAGAGAAGTAGGAAAAAAATATAAATTTCCACTTCCCTCCATATCCAGCAGGAGACAGAACAAACAAGGCCAATAGGCACAAAGGGTCGTTTACAACTGGTCTATGCCTAGTTGGGGCTATATAATTATGCAATTATTGGACGGTTGATCCTCGATTTCCGATAGCCTGACCAAGTCAGTTCACGTTTGATAACAGATAAACTATTATCTGCTGTCAAATATAAGCTAATTTAGCAAACGACCCAAGAGCTAGATTGACCGGAGACATCTCGGACGTCAGCCTGTACGAGATCAGGATGGCTCTGAAACACCTTAAAAATAACAAGGCACCGGGTGATGACGGAATCCCGGACGAACTCCTGAAGGCAGGTGGGAAACCTGTCCTTATTGCAAAACGGCCTCCATACAGGGATAGATTAGTAGTTCAACAATGCAAATAATTTTATTTTGAACAGTTAGATTTAGTCGTTTTTTCATGATATCTAGACTGCCAAAGGTCTGTTTATAAAATGCCGCCCGCTCGGTTTCGTCCTAAATCATTATCCATTTCGCTACAAATTTGCAAAAGTGTGTATTCGTACGCGAACTAGCTTCCTACTGCTCATCACAGCATCTATCTCTTCCGCACGTGTTGTCGGTTGATATAAAATGCATTTTAACCCCGCGCACAAAATAGTTTGTGCCGTCGAATAGTGTACCCTTGAGACTCTTCAGAAGCTGTTTGGTTCCGTCATACTCGAGAGAAAAACGCATGGTGCAGGAGTGTGGTGGTACTCTTCTTCAAGAAGGGTGACAATGCCCGACTGAAGAACTATAGGCCCATCTCACTTCTTAGCAATGTCTACAAGTTGTTTTCAAAAGTCATTACGAATCGTGTCGCACGCAGGTCTGACGATTTCTAGCCTCCCGAACAAGCCAGATTCCGAAAAGGCTTTAGCACCGTAGATTGCATACATATGCTGCGGCAGGTTACATAGAAGACCGAAGAGTATGACCTGCCTCTCTGCTTAGCGTTTGTGGACTACTAGAAAGCCTAATTTATTTATTTAATACTTCACACACACAAATGTACAGAGGCGGACTTAATGCCTTAGGCATTTTCTACCAGTCGACCATTGGGTGATACAGAGACAAATAGTGGTAGGTGGAATATTTTGAGTTAAACAAATCGCGTTTATTTAAAACGTATACGACGTAACGCATTACCTTAGACTTCGATTCGATCGAGACAGGAAGACGTCATTTCTCTGAAACTGTTCACTGCTGCGCTGGAGGATGTCTTCAACATTCTGGACTGGAGGGGGCTAGGCTTCAACGTTAATGGTGAATACATCACTCATCTTCGGTTGCCTATGACAAAGTGGTAATAGCTGATACCATGGAGGGCCTCAGTACAATGCTAAAACCTCAGTAGAGCTACCGAAAGATTGAGTCTTAAAATGAACATTGAAAAAAGGTCATGGTGAATGCCTATGTAATACCCTCTACTATCAAGATCGGAGAATCTACACTAGAAGTTATAGACGATTATGTCTACCTGGAACAAACGGTCCAGTTGGGTAGGTCTAACTTTGAGAAAGAGATCAACCGTCGAGTCCGACACGGCAGGGCGGCGTTCGGGAAGTTGCACGGTATCTTCTCGTCCAATTTACCGCAGTGTCTCAAAACAAAAGTCTATGACCAGTGTGTGTTGCCAGTGATCACCTATGGGACCGAGACGTGGTCGCTCACAATGGGCCTTATGAGAAAGCTTAAAGTCACCCATAGGGCAATGGAGCGGGCTATGCTCGGAGTTACTTTGCGTGATCACATCAGAAATGAGGATATCCGCAGGAGAACTAAATTTACCGAAATAGCCCGAAGAATTGCGAAACTTAAGCGGCAGTGGGCAGGGCACATTGCTCGCAGAACGGACGGTAGATGAAAAAGAGACGGAAAAGTGCCAGAATGGTGACTGCGAACCGGAAGACGATGCGTTGGAAGGCCTCACACCAGGTGGACCGATGACCTGGTTAAGGTTGCGGGAATGCGCTCGATGTGAAACGCGCGGGATCGGTCAATGTGGCGACGCCTGAGGGAGGCCTATGTCCAGCAGTGGACGTCTTTCGGCTGAAATGATGATGATGAAATATAAGCTGCTATGATTAATTTTGCTATCTGGGGTATAGTAAACCTACGTCAGTAAATCGTCACACCCTTTAAAACGGTTCAGGAGTGTAAGTAGTATTGACGAGCGTATCGAAAATTCTGGACAGAATGTGATTCATTAGCTAGAGAGCACACACTAACGTTGACTATCAGACGAGTGTATAGGAACCCTATTTTGCCTAGTCGTGTTTACAGTCAGGCTAATCTGGGTACGTGACCAATTGAGTGCTTTCCATATCTCTTTATCTGGCAATCTCTTAACCGATTGCGGGACTACCTGGCCAAAAGGAGTACACCTTCTAGGATCTGAACGTGGCAAATGACAAGTAGCTTCCATACCTACTGGCCGTAAAAACATGTTATTAACTCTGTAAACTTTCGACACCATATAATCATCATCATCTTCCTGCCCTTGTCCCATATCACTTGGGGTCGGCGCAACACGTTTTTCTCTTCCATACCGTCCTGTCCCAGTCACGCCATCATTGGCTCCCTTTTCTTTCATATCACTCCTCACACAGTCCATTCATCTTTTCTTTGGCCGTCCCCTCCCTCTACATCCATCCACATTTATATTCATAACTCTTTTAGTAACATGCGTTTCATCCCTCCTCATCACATGACCATACCAGGAGAAACGGTCTCCTTTCAACTTTGCTGTCACTGGCGCCACGTTCAAACTTCCTATAATATACTCATTTCTCACTTTATCCATTCTCGTCTCTATCTGCTACATGCAATCTCTTTTCATCCATCTTTATCACAGCCCAACATTCTGATCCATACAGTACGACAGGTCTTATTACGGACAAACTAAACTGTAGACACCAAATGAAGAAGAATATAGGTAAGTATCTGTTTTACTTCTTTAACGTTCATATACCATAAAACTAGCTTTTGCATTAAAAATAGCAATGTCCCGAGAAAAAAACGTGTGCGCCAAACAAATAGAGCAAATTTTGCTAAATTGATCACCGGGAAGTGTGTATTTAACTTGCAAGCCTAGATTACACACAGACAAGTAAAACTCATAAAAGCTTGAATTTACTATTTACCGGGACCGAAAATTGTTACTCTCCAGCCTACCAAACGGTTAGTAATTCCAAAATTATCAGCAATTAAAAAAGATACCAATCATGGCATATCTACGATTGTCGATCTAAATTGATCCCTCTTATCATTCCAATCCTTTTATGTGCCGCCGCCAATATAAAATCTGAAGCGGAATATTTATCACAAAACTTATATCTTAACTAGCTGATCCCCGTGGCTTCGCTCCCGTCAACTCGCTATCTACCTACCTACCTATCTATCCTACCCACCTACCTTACCTACCTAGCAACCTACTCACCTACCTCACCGATCAACCTACTTACCCTACCCTATCCTACATACCTATTTACCCTACCCTAAATACCTACTTACTAAACCCTACATACCTACCCACCTACCCTACCTACCAATTTGTTAAACTATTTATTTGAATAAGAATTAATCTATTTTAATTTGTTTGTTTGTTTGAACGCGCTAATCTCAGGAACTACTGGTTGGAATTGAAAAATTATTAGTATTGGATAGTTCATTTATCGAGGAAGGTTATAAGCTATATAAAATCACGCTACGACCAACAGGAGCGGAACATAAATGAAAAATGTTGCGAAAACGGGCAAAATATTCCTTTTGGAGAGCTTCCGTTGCGTGCGCTGCGTAACAATCATGCATGTAGGGTAGGTAGGGTAGATCGGTAGGTAGGTAGCCAGTTAACGGGAGCGAAGCCGCGTGGAACAACTAGTAATACAATACGAATGTAACCAACTTTTGTTTCTACCAGCGATCTTATTAAATTTTAGAACACATGCTGCTATTTAGACTTAACTATGATAGTGAACCATATACACGCACAGTCTTTTGTATAGGTAATAATGAGTACCTTTTTTTTTAATAATTACAACGTTGGCCTACACTAGGCATTTCTTCCCGTATCGTGGGTGCGTTTTTAAACATATAAACTCACATACACAAACACACAGAGCCGGACAACTATCTGTAGGTCATACAATTTTTTTTTCCGTGCGGGCATTGAACCCGCGACACGCAGCGCAGCAGTCAATCGCTCAACCACTGCGCCAACTTTAATCATGTAGTACATAATTGTTATGTATAATCAATATTTTTCTCAGCGCACGCCAAATCATGAATTTTACAGGCAAAATTTTTCTACTTTGGGTTACATTATTGCAATTTCCATGAGAATCTTATTTTTTTTTGAAAATACATTACAGCTTATGTTACTCGAGAATAAAGTAGCTTTCCATCGGTGAAAGAATGTTTAAAATCGGTCCAGTAGTTTCGGAGCCTATTCGGTACAAACAAACAAACGAAAAAATCTTTCCTCTTTATAATATTGGAATAGATTATGATTAGGCTATAATTAAACATGCACACTCAACCTTCCCTAAGTAATGTACTTATAGAACCAAATCGTGGTCGCTTACAATGGGCCTGCGATGGCGATGGTTGAAATGCCAAAGCGTTTGATATTCCTAAACATTCTTGACATTTTTCCAATCGCTATCGCCACGCTTACGATGATAGAAAATCACTTATCTAGGGCCTCAGAAGGGTTAAACTCAACCAAAAGGCAATGAAGAAGAAGGTTATGCCCGAAGTTTCCATGTGTGATCAGAAATGAAGATATCCACAGGAGAACCAGGGTTACCGACATAATAATAATAATGTTTATACATATGATATATATACATAGAGGAGCTCGTGGCTAAATAATAATAGCCGCACGGGTCAATCATCAAGGTTAAGCAACGCTTGATGAGGTCGGTCAGTGGATGGGTGACCATTTCCTCCGTGCCTCGGAAAGCACGTTAAGCCGTTGGTCCCGGCTGTCATTTGAAGATCTTTGACAGTCGTTACGGGCAGTCAGAAGCTTGAGATCTGACACCAGTCTTGCCAAGGGGTATCGTGTTACCCAGTTACTGGGTTGTGGAGGTCAGATAGGCAGTCGCTCCATGTAAAACACTGGTACTTAGCTGAATCCGGTAAGACTGGAAGCCGAACCCAATATAGTTGGGAAAAAGGCTAGGCAGATGAATGAATATGATATATATACATATATATTTACGGTTATGTTGTCCCCTTGGCGCTTGTAAGGCAGCTTTTCCTTACCCAACCAGCTAACTCATGGGTAGCAAGTAGCTTGAGACAATTGCAGGGACTAACTCACATGAAGCTGACTGAAGTAAAACACATTTAAGTTTGGTCAACTAATTTAATTCTTCAAGCACACATTCCATCAATTTCAATATCTTGAGGTTAACAAAGTATGAACCACTCACTTTCTGAAGGGATATAGTTTACCCACAATATTCAATGCTGGAGATATGATTCCTCAAACAGCATCGTTCTCTGTGTAGCTGTCCGTGAGCTTGCTGGATACCAGATGATGACAATAATGCTCGGAACCTTTTGCAAGAGGAGACTGCTGTAGCTTGAACAGCTAGTTGACCATTGGCTTTATTATTATATATATAAAATTATAACTAAAGATAGCATTTGGGGCTCTGCCAAGGAGAAGAAAATTGCATGTTAAGATCAAACGCACATGTGTCATGAAAATGGGCATTCAGACAAATTCAAACTAATACTCACAGCGCCTACTGAATCATTGATTATGATAAGCTTTTCATCTTGACGCTAGCCAGCCTTACCCCATATAACATCACGTATATCTTTGGGTCCTTGCCTTTGAGGTTATTTTTGGAAACCGTCCTCTCAACGCAAGTTCACTCGTAGTAAAGGCTCAAGTCATCGCAACTACAGACCTTGAACACTTTACTTTTAAGCCATAGGCCCATTTACTAAAGTATCCTTTTTTTTGTAACCAATGTGAAAAGACTTTACAATTAATTATTATATGTATTGAATTTGTGTGTTTGTTGTATTATATGATTTCATACAAATAAGATATATATTTTATTATTAACATTTTAAATAGTGTCAAACATACATCAACGCCATCTACATCATCATACACAAGATACTCAACTTGGGACACTTCAATATCGAACATGTGTCTGCCGGATGACGCCAGATGTCACCAACATATGCATTGGCAATTTTTAATCGTTACACGCTATGTCACTAAAGTGCTAGCGATCCTATAAGGGGGCCCATTACTCGAGTGTGCAAGTCTCCCACTGCCATTTTATAGCCTTGTAGTTTAACAGTGGTCAGGCAGGGACCAGTAATCCTTCTATAGTTTTAGGCAATCGATACACTAAACCTACCATCCATAGCCCAATACATTTTTTCTGCATGTTTTGCAATAATTCTGCACCAACCGAGGATTGTCCTTGGGTGACCGTGAGAAAATCTCTAGATTATTTAAACCACCTTTTGACGTCTGGGAGGAACTTTTATCCGAATGGCAATGTAGGTGGGATAATTCCATCAAGGGCCGACACCTCAACCAATTCTTTCCATCCGTTCGCGTGCGGCTTGCCAGGACGTGGCTGGAGGTGGATCACTGTGTTGCCCAATTTATCACAGGGCATGGTAACTTTAAAAGTAAATTATTTTCCTTCAAGCTCGTTGCCTCGCCTTTATGTCACTGTTCTACATCTGACTACGAAAATGTACAATCTGCATATCATATCTTATGGGAGTGTATTCTTTGGCAGAATGAATGCAATATTATGTTAAATAATGTACAAGCTGCATCAGGAGTTGTTTAATAGACGGACCTTGTGGAAACTAGAACAAATTTCCGTGCGTTCAAGCGTTTTTGCCATACCCGTTACGCTCACAATGTTAGGACTAATACTAATTTTTATGTGTGTATACGTGTTGCCTAGCAACACGGATAAAAATTAGTATAAGGCTTATCCCAGTTGTCTGCGACCCTTTGTGCCTATTGGTCTTGTTTGTTCTGTCTACTGCTTGGTATGGAGGGAAGAGGAAATTTATATTTTTTTCCTACTCCTCCATTATTCTTTTCTGATTAATTTCGTTGCGGGATCCAAGACAGTTAAATTCATTCTCCGGGACTTCGACGAGCTTGATTGCCTCAGCGCTTTTCTGGTGGTCGCCGCTGTTGATTCTGGCTTTCAGGAGTTGCAGTAGTTTGGGAATAGAGCGGTGGGACTGTCCCAAAAAAAAATATATCCTTGGGTGCAGTTGCTTACTGCATACAGGAATAGTCGCCGGTTGGTATCACATTTCCTGATACATGCCTAACAAGGCCTCCGCGAGTTGGTTTCGGTTCCTCGCACGCCTTTCAAAGGACTGGGACCCTTGGGTCCCGAGATTGTCAAAAACTCAATTTAAATAATAATAAGCCATTTATTTCCAAAAACACAAAATTTACAACTATTACATTCGCTAACATCTAATCTATTTCATGCAGAAATAAATCACATTAATTATCTTACTATAATTATAACAATTATCATATTTACTAGCTAGACCTTATGATTCTATTACATCTACATTACAATCAATCTAATCGATTCAATTAAAATGTCACATTCAATTTAAATAAATAAGGCCCGATCCCTCGATAGTCGGACAACCACCAACCGAGGCCCATTTGTATAGAATAAATGTCAAATGGCCACGCCTGGTCCCCCGTCAAAGCCATCAGAACACTGAAAAATCGGCCCAGTCAGATAAATTCTATATGGTATCAATTATGACACATAAAATGTAATTAATGAATAATAAATATTTGATAAAATTCCAATTAATTAAAATAAATTTGATTAATAATATGTTTACAATAAATACAATTTATAATAATAAATCATTATGCATTTCAATACATACAAGTTGTAGGTCGTGGGTTCGAGCCCAGGCAGGCGCTTTACTTTGTGTAAATTATTTCATCGCCACTGCTCTCGAAACGGTGAAGGAAAACATCGTGAGGAAACCGGCATGTCCTAGAACCAAAAAATCGAAGACATGTGACATCCACCAACCCGCACTGGGCCCGCGTGGTGGATTACGGCCCATTCCCTCTCAAAGAGAGGAGGCCTGTGTCCCAGCAGTGGGAACATTAATAGGCTGATGATGTGATGTGATGTGATGCATTTCAATTAATCGAGTTCATCAAAATGTTTAATAATTCAAATCAATTGAACAATCAGTTAGATAATTTCAATATAGTATATAATCAATTAATAAATTTAAAAATATCTGACAGAAATGCATGAAAATAAATTCGATTATAACATTAGGAATAAATAATATAAAAATATTTTGCATAAATTTCACTTGATATCAATGTGCTTACTTCTTAAATGGAATACTGGATCTTTGGCTAGGAAAATCGCAGATTGACTATCGGCATTAGTAGAGATCGATGAGTACCTGTTAAGTCCTATTTCATTGAGAAGGCTCTGTAAGTTAGTCCTTCCTTCAATGCCTCTGCAAGGATAACGTATTCCGCCTTGTAGCTGGATGTAGCACAGTATTATGCTGTCTGGAGCTCCTGTGTAAGATCGTCTATCTATCGAGCAACTCGCCCAATCTGCATCAGAGTAACCCACTATACTTACGAGTACCAGTTGATCTAAACCTTAGACCATGGTTTGCGGTACCTTTTATGTAACGTAAGATGCGCTTTGCTGCCTGCCAATGTCGTCCTTTTGGTGCCTTGACAATTGACATGCTGTGCAAGTCTTGATACCGAATTTAGAATATCAGGTCTAGTTGCTACAGCCAATTAAATACATTAACGAACCAATTAATTCTCGATATGGCTATTTTTTTACTTGATTCTCAGATATTTCACTTTGTTCCACCACTTCAGTATTTATATTATTAGCTGAATTCACTTCAATTGGTTTATTACTTTTACTAGCACTTCGTTCGCGTGATCCGCGTTTTATCCTGCAGATGTTGTTTTAGTTCATCCCCTTAAAGCTTGAAATTACAAAAATCCCTTCTTAGTGCTCCTATAGGTCATAGAAAGTAGCCCTTTACAGTAACATTCTTCAAAAATCTTTAACACAAACAACTTACAAACTGTCAACCCCATTTTTACCCCCCTTAGGGCTAGAATTTTTGAAATCTCAATTAAAAAAAATCTCATTGTTTTTTTATTAACCATGAGCGTAAACTAACAATTTCCGATGTTTAACCTTCCAAACTTCACATTAAGTTTCAACCCCTATTTTACCCCTTTAGGAGTGGAATTAACAAAAACCAATAAATACATAAATTCTATTTATCAACCAACAGCGTAAATCTAAAAGTTCACATGGCCAACTTACAAACTGTAGAAATTTCATACAAACTTTCATCCCCCTTTTTACCCTCTTACGGGTGGAATTGCCAAAAACCAATAAATAAATCAATTCTTTTTATCAATCAAGAGCATAAATTTAAAATTTCACGTGCCCAATTTACAAACTGTTGATATTTCATACATATTTTCAACCCCCTGTTTACCCCCGTAGGGGAGGAATGCCCAAAAATCATTTCTTAGTGCGCACTTACGTCACTTGAGGAACCTCCCTCCCTCCTTTCATCTTTATACGTCAATCGGTTTTCGATATTTCATGATAGTGTTAAATTATCGCAGAATTAATGTGACAAATTGTCAAGCACGCCTTATTTGCTGTGATTAATTGAATGAATTTTCAGCAGCCAACCACAACTGATAACCGGCGAATATTCGTCAATTACGTTAACAGCCCGATAATCCAGTGTTAAGACACCGGGAGTTAGATTCCCATTTGGTCCGTTGTGCGTGCAGGCCTCCTTTCTGTGAGAGAGAATGGGCCGTAACCCACCACGCGGGCCCAGTGCGGTTTGGTAGATGTCACATATCTTCGAATTTTTTGGTTCTAAGTCATGCCGGTTTCCTCACGATGTTTTTCTTTACCGTTTTGGGAAGATGAAATAATTTATACAAAGTAAAGCGCCTGCCTGGGTTCGAACCCACGACCTACAACTTGTAAGTCACGGCCAAACATGTATAAAATATTGTCTGAAATTTGGTATTTAATATGGTGATATGTGAATACTATAAGATACTTTTTACCACGGAAGTACCTGGGGAAAAACTACTTACCTACGTAAATGTTATTGTAAAAAAAATATAAATACCCATCTTCGTTTGAATTAATTTTGTTGTATTTTCTGTTAATCAATAAATGTTCGTGGAACACATAGGGTTGCAAAAGCGATTATATTCCCTTAAACCGGCCCTGTCGTAAAATCTGTTCCTTCATGACATGTCTTTACTATATTCTATCTCTTTACCAATTTTCAGATACAAAAAGCCAAGGATTTCATATAAACTTGCGAGAGCCCTTGCCGGCCCTGTCGCAAAATTCGTTCTTAGCGGACGTTTACCAACTATTACACAAATACCTCCCTTCCAAATTTCAAGTTTGTATCACAAAAAATAAAGAAGTTTCATACAAACTTGCTAGAGCCCTTAGACCCCCTAAATCCGGCACTTTTGAAAAATCCTTTCTTAGCGGACGTTTACTAACTATAAAGTATCTCCCTGCCAAATTTATAGGACATTAAGTTGTTAAAATTATTGTAGTTTGATACACCATTTATGGTAAAGTTTTCTGGCAGATTTTTTATTACAGATGGGTCTGCTTGATGATGCCTGTTAAGTGAAATAAGCCTATATTGTTGGTGAGTTAATGTTAAAGTATTGTGCAATTTGTTGGTTTTCATAGTTTTCATTCATTTCTCTAGCTCTGTTCCTAGGTCTATTTTCTTCATAATTTGCATAGTTATTACTACTTCTTTTGCATCATCATTACAAGAGTTTTAAAACAAAGTTCTTCAGTTCTCTTTGTGAAGTAAATTTCTAATAACAACTCATCAACAATATTGAATCGTATGTTATTTATTCAGGAATTTGTTTTGTCCAAACATCTATGGATGAATTTATAGATAAATTGTTTGAATATGACTTTCTAATTTCCTATTTCGTATAGAAGTATTTTTATTATTACCACCTTGCCTTTTGAGTATGAGAAGAGTTATTTTGAAAATCATTCCTAAACTTGTGTACTGTGTACCTGATAAAAAAGGCAACCAAACATTTTTTCTAACAATAACACCTTTATAAAGTCATTGTAAATTATCGAATGTCGGGATTTTGCATGATATTATTATATATATATATATATTTTTGGGGGCTGAGTCACCCTCGTCCGTAGGAGAGAACCCCATACGAATCCCTACACGTGGCCCCCGGGTGGTGCAAATCAGGTGACATCAATTAACTGGTGGTAGGTTACGGCCGAAGGCTTGCGACCACCCACCGGGCAAAGACGTGCCGCCAAGCGGCCTAGCCGTGTTCCGGTACGATGCCCGGTGTAGCCAACTAGAGGAGTTGGGTCGAGATAGCTGTTCCACTGCAGGCGTTCCAGCCTGACGCGCGCTGTTATGGGCCTATCGGGAGACTGGTCGCGGAGGGTAGCGGGATCCGAGGCACGGTGCGCCGCTGGCCGACCGCAGGTAGTTGGGGGCCCAAGTAGTGTGCCAGCCACACACGAAAGGCTGCCCCGCCAACTGTCGAAAAATCCCGGAATGCACCATCGTGCTGGTTGGCGACCAGAAGACAGGGCCCGATGGACATTCCCGGGGGGGCTCGGGCGTCCCCGCGGTCTCCAGATCAGTCCCCTATTGATAGCTTCCTGTCAGTGCGTGTCTGTAGGTTGCCAGCGTGGAACCTCATCTCACTGCCTTCTCCTCACCTTTTTTCACTCAAACAAATGCAAGGAAAAAATAAAAGAAAAGCTGTACAGCGGCAGCACTCCCTGTCACTCAAAGTGCACCTCAGCAACATAAGAGGGCTGCACTCTAATCTCGAAGCAGTCCATCACCACCTGGAGACTGATAGACCAGCTCTTCTTTTCCTTTCGGAGACGCAGATCGGATGTCCGTCAGACGTGTCGTACTTATCATACCCAGGGTTTACCCTGGAGCACAATTTTAAACCACGCGCGGGTGTATGCATGTACGCCCGAGACGACATCTGTTATCGGCGTCTCCGAAACCTTGAGGACTCCAGGTTTTCTGTGCTCTGGGCACTGGTGGACACAGGCCTGGATAAAATTATCTACGCCTGTGTCTACAGATCGCACAGTGGTGATCAGGAGACAACCAGGCTCACGGAACATCTGTGTGAGGCGGCTGATATGGCACAGCAGCGGTACCCTTCTGCCCAATTAGTGATACTGGGGGATTTCAATGCCCACCACCAGGAGTGGCTCTTCCCATACCAGTGCACTGATCATGCTGGGCGAGAGACGCGAAAGCTTGCGCTTGCGTTAAATCTCGCCCAGCTGGTCCAGGGAGCAACAAGGGTGCCGGATGTTCATTCGCACACTGCCAATTGCTTGGACCTTCTGCTGACAACAGATCCAGACCGCTACTCTGTGTTGGTATCTTCACCTTTGGGTAGCTCCGACCATTGTCTGGTGAAGTCTGTATCCGTCTACTCCCCGCCCGATCCCAGCCCAAGAGGCACTCGGCGGGTTTGGCGGTACAGGTCAGCAGATTGGGATGGGATGCGTTCTTTCTTCGCATCTTATCCTTGGCAGCCCATTTGCTTTTCTTCGGCTGATCCTTCGTCGTGCGCGGACGCCGTGACGGACGTGTTGCGTCGGGGAATGGAGTACTTCATTCCGTTCTCTGACGTAGCAATGTCTAGCGTTGACCAGCCATGGTTTGGCGCCGAGTGCAATCGTGCCAACACGCTGAAACATGAGGCGTACCTGGCTTGGGTCGACGCTCGGTCGCGCAAAGCTAGCGACGTCAGCCAGCGGAAGAGAGCCTTCAATAGGGCTGCCAAGTCCTGCAAGAGGGTATTGCGAAGGGCTCGATTTGACCACATAAGCCGCATTGGGTCCAAACTTGCTTCCTATCCAGCCGGTAGTAAAGCGTTCTGGTCCCTGGCTAAGTCGGTCGAATCGAACTTCTGCCGGCCCTCACTACCACCACTGCTGAAACCCGACGGAACGCTGGCCCACTCCGCTGAGGAGAAAGCAAACTTGTTTGCCTCTCTTTTTGCGGAATCCTCACGCCTGGATTCTGGTGACGCGCGGCCCCCTCCTTCTCCCGATGGATGCGAGACGAGTATGTCGGACATTCGCATTCATCAAAAAGACGTCCGTAGGGTGCTGCGGAATCTTGACGTGAACAAGGCTAGAGCCCCGATGGGGTACCGGCAATTGTTCTAAGAACTTGTGCGCCTGAACTGTCTCCGATCCTGACTCGCCTGTTTCGCCTTTCATATGAGACTGGAAAAGTACCGAATGCTTGGAAGCAAGCTAACGTTCAGCCTGTGCCCAAGAAGGGCAGTCGGGCTGACCCGGCCAACTATAGACCCATCTCAGTTACGTCCATCCTCTGTAAGAGTATGGAACGGGTGCTCAACTCCAAGCTCCTGGCATACCTAGAAGCTAACGACATCCTCAGTGACCGCCAATATGGCTTCCGGCGAAATCGGTCAACTGGGGATCTTCTAGCGTATGCCATTCACATATGGAGTGAAGCCATCGAGAGGCACGGGGAAGCGCTTGCCGTCTCCCTTGACATCTCGAAGGCTTTTGACAGGGTCTGGCATGGGAGCCTTATTGGTAAGCTTCCGTCATTCGGTCTGCCCGGTGGTCTGTGCGATTGGATCGCAGACTTCCTGAGGGACCGGTCTATACGAGTGGTTATTGATGGCCGCTCGTCTGACCAACGGGATATCAACGCCGGGGTCCCTCAGGGGTCGGTACTCTCGGCAACATTGTTCTTGTTGCACATAAATGATCTGCTAAAACCCGGCACTTTTGGGTATGCAGACGACAGCACTGTTGCTGAGAGATACTTGTCCAACGCGCGTGCTACCGGGCCTCAGATCCAGTCTCTCCGGGAGGCCATGGTGGAGCGCTTGAACTTGTCCTTGCAGGCAGTCTCCGAATGGGGCGATGCCAATCTGGTCAGGTTTAATGCTGCTAAAACCCAGGCGTGTCTTTTTTCCGCTAAAAGGAGCCAATTTCACCCGGCTCCTACTTTCCGCGGTGTAACCGTGCCGATAACGGACCATCTCGAGCTTCTTGGCGTTACGTTGACATCGACCCTCAATTTTGGTCCATTCATTGAGGCAAAAGCTCAACTGGCTGCCAAAAAGTTGGGGATCCTTGCAAAGGTGAGACGATACTTCACGCCAGAACAGCTGCTCAACTTGTATCAGGCGCAAGTTCGGTCATGCATGGAGTACTGCTCTCACCTCTGGGACGGATCTGCCAAGTACCAGCTGGATGCACTGGAGTCGATCGAAAAGCGGGCCAAGAGGCTCATCGGCAATGAGATATTGGTCAAGTCTAGGCTCCAGAGCCTTGAACATCGGCGCCAAGTTGCCAGTCTGTCGGTTTTTTATCGGTTACATTTCGGGGAGTGTGCGTTGGAATTGCATGAATTAATTCCTCCTAGCCCTTTCCATTATCGGAATACAAGACGTACGGCGATGTGTCATCGGTACATGGTGGACATTCCACCCATACGCACCAAACGTTTTGGGAATACTTTCATTATGCGTACAGCTAGGGAGTGGAATTCCCTTCCGGGGTCTGTATTTCCTGAGAGCTACAACCTGGGAGTCTTTAAGTCAAGAGTGAATAGGTTTCTTCTAGGTAAGCGCGCTACATCGTCGACCACATCATCACTTACCATCAGGTGAGATAGTGGTCAAGCGCGAGCCTATCAATAATAAAAAAAAAAAAAAAAAAAAAATATTTTTGTATTAATTTTGATTTACGCATTAACAATAAATCATAAATTTTAATGTATAATTTGCTTGGTTCGATAAGACTGGAAATAAATCCTTTTTGTTCTATACTTAAGTTGTAGACTATATTTTGTGGACTATAGTATTTATCAAGACTATAGACAATTTTGAATATAAAACAGAAACTAGGAAAGATATTGTAAAATCTAATTCGTTTCTTATAGATGCTTGATATATTACTACTAATCATAATTTGATCGTTAGATATAATATCAAACGTAAGGAATTAAGATATATCGATTTCATATTCAATTGATGATATTGATATTTATTTATAAAACAAAGGTTTAAATATGTACATAATTAAACACTAAACACAAGTAAACTTTACAAAATTATACTTAAACTAACTACTTACACTATATACAAAAGAAAGGTACACTTAGGCCTCCACATCGCTGTCATCCGGGAACGTGCCCAGAAGACTGACAGCATTGCCACGTTGAATGGTAATGCTGATTCTTTGCGCAAAGAAAGAACCAGCCCTCTGGTCACGCACAGTGTCGATCAGTCGGCGAGAGATCTCCTTAAAAAGGAGCATACAAGGAATAAAGGAATAGGAATTAAGTGGTTGCTACGATTTTAATCCAATTGTTTGATTTAATATTAGTTTCAAACTTTTGTCTTTTGCCGTTCTCTGTGAAAACGTAATTGGAAAGTGTGGTCAATTAAATCAGTGGAAAAAAAAAACATTTTCCGTGATTATTGTTTCTTTATTCGATAACGTTAAGACTTTTAGTTTTAATTTCTTGAACATCACAAAATATGCCATAATTTTAGTCAAGTACAATGAGTATTGAGTTGATATACATGAGTTAGGCATAAGACTTACATTGCATCAGTTTTTGAACGAAAAATTTTGCAACAAAATTGATGTGATAAATTGTCATTCGTGTTGATTGGTTAGAAGCATGTTGGAGGGCCACTATATGATAAACTCCTTCTTCAGAAAGCGTGAGCACAGGAAGTGGACCTGACAGTGCCCCGATGGTGCAACGAAAAATGAGATAAAATTCATCATGTTGACGAAGAAGCACATATTCTATTATGTCTCTGTGATCAACGCGGTAAAAACCGTAAGTGATCACCGTATGGTAAGAGGCACATTGAACTTAAATATTAAGCTGGAAAGATCTTGACTGATGAAGTCTACGCTCCATCCAAACAGAGAAAGTTAGAGTTATGCTATAGTCAAATATGCCTCATATTATTTCAAATATGCCTCATAATATTTTTGTAAACACCTGATCAAATATATTGAGCAAAACATTTTTGAATCTCTTCATTGCTCATACTTAATCATCTCTTGTTCCGACTGCCTAAGCGTACATGCTACCTAATATTATGTATTTGTATAAACCCTGTACCTATATTTTGTGGCTGACTGTCCAAAAATCTGTTAATAAAACTAGGGGATCCGACCGGAATAAAATATTTAAATTTATTTGTGATACCCTGCACGGTGGATCAGACCGGAATAGAATATATTATAAAAAAATAACTGATCCCCCAGGGGTCAGATCGAGCGGATCCGACCGGAACAAATCAATGATTTGACTTTGACAGCTCCTCTTTTTATGAATCAGAATTCATGAGTCTTATTTCAAATTGACGTGTGATTGACATCACCTGTTAATAAAGAGTTACAAATACGGGAAGGGGTAAATGAATTGACATTTTCGGATTGTTTATTACCCAAAGTAATTCACCAACTGTAACTGTCTTACTCTATCTTTTAAAATCAAATTCTATGCCTATAAATCGAAAATTGTTACACAATTTTGATTTTTTTGTTAGATTTGTGAATGGCCGTCAATGTGCCAGACTGCGCAGGCAATGCAGGCGCTATCGCAGCATCCCGACCTGACAGCAGCGAAGAAATTCCACTCCCAGATGACCAAGAGTCTTGGGAGGCTCTTCCTAACCCTGGCTACCCAGCTGACTCCAGCATCCACCACCTCTTGCTTCATGAATCTAAATGCGGATTGTACGATTCCTGTGTTCACGGAGGGCTAGTTTTGATAGAATGTGCTCCCGCAACTCATTTCAGCCCCACACTACAGGTCAATATAAAAAAAATATGTAAACTCACGCCTTTTTCCATGAGAGTAGTCAGAAACTAAATAACGGCACCTGCTGTGATACTTACTTAAAATAATATTTTTATAAATTTATTTATTTATTAAATAAATTGCTCTTAAAAATAAAAAGTAACTGTGCCTGTCTGATTTTTGTAACGTTTTCACTCCTATACCGATGTATCAATTGTGATTAATTTTGCTATAGAGACTGATTAGACCTTGGAAAAGGGCGTAGGATACCTTTTTTATCCCGGTTTTACTTTTCTTGGGATTATTTCCGCCTTTTCACGCGGTTGAATCCGCTGACAGGAGTTTGTAATAAAATAAGAATAAGACAGCTGACGTATCTCGTCATTCACAATAGTTGGCTACATTCAAGTGTACTGGAAGGCAAACTCAACATAGTTGACAAAAATACTAGTCACATGATGGACCAACACAGTTACATGTGAAAACTTTGCTTTTCTAAAGACTTTTTTTGACGATAATAATATCTGCAAAAGAAAGCATTTTAAATCGAAGCCAGTACCACAATAAATTAATGTAACAAGAACTCTGAAAAAATTGGGAACTAAATACATTCTAGAATTTTGCAAATTAATTTCTATAAAGTAGTGGATTCAGACAGAGGCTTTCACCAGCTAGAAGTTTATCTGGTTTGTTTATATCGACATAATTATTTATACGAGTACTAACAAGATAGTACTGTACTAAACTCACCCATTTCAGGTTAAAACATAATATCTTGAATTGTAAATTGTAACAACTTACCTTTTAGGAAAATATTTTTAATGTAGATAACTTTCCGTCTTTCGTATATCTGGATGATATATTGTGATGATCAAAACCAGCATAAATTATAATAATAAATTGTAGTTCTAAAAACTAAAATCACGCTTTAATGGTAAATTGATCTAAAAAGTCGCTAATCCTAAAGATCTTGGTAAGTCTAATGGGAAAAACTATTTAAACGCGCACGGTAGAATCAACTTTTATTACTTGTAAATTTTAATTTTTGTTTGACGTTCAAAAGTGCTGCTGCTTATTGGCCTCGAAGAATAAATATATTTGACTTTGACTAAATTATTGCTTTGTCATCGGTCCTTGATAAGTGTGCAAAGTTTCAAATCAATCCCACGTTTTGAAGGGGTGAAAATCACATTCAAAGATTCCGTTACATTGATACATAGATTCATAGACACATTTTTAGCTTTAGTTAAAAGCACACTTTGTAAACAAGCATAATTATTACAAACTAGATGATTATGTTCCAGATAAGAATGCTTGGAAACATGCTGGTCCTGCTCCATAGGGCAATCCTTAGTGTAGACAAAATCAAACTGGTTCATTTGTTTTATATTCATAAGTATAGTAACGCTTTATTTTTATTATTTTTGTTTAAAAAATTTTGACTCGCACACTGTTCCGTTGTTGTTGAATTAGGTAATTTACCTATGTATGCAATATTTGTAAGTATGTGAGAACCATGTTCCTATTTATCAAGTGAAGAGTTTACCTGTTAGTGCTTGTAATACTTTATACCTATATGTAGTATAATAGTGCTAGGTGCATCGTCCTCACGTACATGAATTTATTATTGTATATACTTTAATATTGTAAAACATTTTCTTTTTTAAAAGAGTGAGTATGGAGTTTCTTGTGCATTCTTCTCCATAACAAGCTACTTTTCCGAATGCACGGTAGAATCAATTTTTATTACTTGTAAATTTTAATTGTTAACGTTCAAAAGTGCCGCTTAATGGCCTGAATTGAATAAATACATTTGACTTTGACTTTGACATACATTCCAAGCTAATAAAAGCGTGTTAAAAAGCCTGCGCACTCATTAAAAATCTAGCACAACATTTAAATTTTCCGGTGAATTAATTTATAATGCAATTATATATATTCTTTATTGTGCACAAAAAGGTTTACAATACAAATTTTAAAAATTAAACTTGTTCACAAAGGTGAGCTTATCTCTTTATAGAGATCTCTTCCAGCCAACCTGTAAAGCTGATGTACGAAATAACAATACGGGGACAAGGTTGTACACACAAATATTTACATGTTATTAATATATATAATACATAAATATATAATGAAAAAAAAAAAAGGAAACCTACACCAATAAATATATATATTACATAAACCTATATATAAATACATAAATTTATATCAAGGTTGTTGCGAAAGGAGGTGCTCTTAATTATGAATGTCTGATAAGATTAAATGTTTTATATTAACAATGCCATTATTAATTAGTCGCTTAATTTTTTTTTTCCATCTGGAAAAAAAACAACTGCCAAACTAAACAACGTACCAAGAAATGGATACAAAATTCATAATATAACAACCAATGAACACCCAATTGAACGACTCTTCTGCAAAATACTATGGCATTTTGTTGTTCAATACTATTTGACAATTCAGACTGGCAAAATAATTGACACAAATCGTAAAACTTACCTACCTATGTACACTCTAAATTAATGTGTTTGTTTCTTAATTTTAGACGTGCACAATGGCCTCATGAGACTGCCTGTCAACCTTGGACTGTTGGCTGCACCACCGCTGGAGAAGGTGGTAGTGGGTGTGGATCAACTGAAGAACCCTTCTCAACAACCCCTACAACAACTATCCGTGACAGTGCTCTAGGCCCAACAGATGCGATAATTGACGCTACCACATCAGGCCCAACAAATACATTATCCAGGGTTACCACAACGATAGATAGCAGTGAAGAAATACCCCTCCCAGATGACCCTGTTATGCAACCACAACCAGAAGATGAACCTTCGGAACTTCTTCCTAACGGTTGCCCAGCTGACTTTGATGTCCACCACCTATTGCCTCATGAGTCTGACTGTGACAAGTTCTACTACTGCGTTTACGGAGAGATTAAATTGGAACTGTGTGCTCCTGGAACTCATTTCTGTCCAGAACTGCAGGTAAAAATCCCACCGCACTATGCCCAAACCACTGCAACTCCTGAAAGCCAGAATCTACAGTAGCAACCACCAGAAAAGCGCCGAAGCAATAAAGCTCGACGAAGTCCCGGAGAATGAATTTAACTGTATTGGATCCCGCAACGAAATTAATCAGAAAAGAATAAAGGAGGAGTAGGAAAAAATAAAAATGTCCACTTCCCTCATTATCAAGCAGGAGACAGAACAAAAAAGGCCAATAGGCACAAAGGGTCGTTTACAACTGGGATAAGCCCAGTTGCCTTGCACCACAGATAAAAAATTGCATTAATATTAATGGGTCCTAACATTGTGAGCTGCTATATTTGTTTCCAATAATCGGTATGAAAAAAACGCTTGAACGCACGGAAATTTGTTATTATTTCCACAAGGTCCGTATAGTAAACAACTCCTGATGCAGCCTGTACATAATTCAACATAACATTGCGTTCATTCTGCCAAAGAATACACTCCTATAATATATAATGTGCAGATTGTACATTTTCGCAGTCAGATGAAGAACACTGACATAGAGGCGAGGCAACGAGCTTGAAGGCAAATAATTTACTTTTAAAGTTACCACGCCCTGTGAGAAATTGGGCAGAACTGCAGGTAAATAAACAACATACTTATACATAACATCACGTCTGTATTCCTCAAAGGCTTGGGCAGAGGTGCACCTACAGCCCCCCCCACATTTCACCAGTTATGCTTAAGTCCCATATTAAAAGGGGAAGCCTATTGCCATTAACCGGGCCCAAATCCTGTCTGAGAAAATCCAGATGGAAAAACACAATATCTATTACTTTGTTCGACCCAGGACCTCATGCTCAGCAGCAAGTATTTGTTAATCTCGACTGTCAACTTATTTGTATCAAACTCAAGAACTTACAAACGTATACTTGAAATAGGAACCGATGTTTCTTAATGGATTCGACCCGTCAAGGTCAACCCAACAACGGTGGCTCCCGAAGTCACACCAACCTAAGCTCCCGAAATCACAACAACAATGGCAGCTCCAGTCAACCAACTCAACAACGGCTGTTCACAAAACCACACCAATCCATGCTCCTGACACCACAACGACGACTGTTCCCGAAACCGTCGTAAGTCGAAAATTTCAATATTTCAGCAGCCAATTATAGCAGCCAATCGACGGCCAGTTCAGACCCTTTCGTCGAGCGATATGGACGTGAAAGTTTAGTTATAATTGTTAACCTATTTCGTAAAAAGCGCAAAGCAAAGAAAATAATAATATATATTGCATTCATCCACATTTTATAGAACGGCAATAAAAAGGCTCCTATTTTAAGGATGTTCGTAGATCCAGACCGGTTTTTTAACGTGACGAGAATACGATACTCTGCGAGCTTGTATAACTCCAGAAGTAAAACTAGTGATTACTTTGAGTTTTGGAACAAGAAATAAGCCTGGCTGCTACGACAAGTGGGCGGAGACTGACAGCAGCCACATACATTCGCCTACACACGGTCTGGCTGCGCGCAGCCACCGAGCTGCCGTGCAATCAGGCGCGTTCTAATGGCTGCCGCAACCGGGAGTTCGTGGCTGCTTATTGCGTGTGGGGCGGAGTCAATGAGTTCCCATCTGGAATTTTTCAGTGTTAGCCCGATATCAACAACAACAACATCATCTCTTCTCAGTAAACTAAAATAATTTTTTCATCTTTTTTAGGTTATAGAATCAAACCATGCAGCCGACAGCCAGTAACAGCTTTAAGCTTACAAAATTGAAAAAAATAAACATTCCGGTTTAGTATTTTAAGCATGGATTTAAATAGTAAAGATACGGCCGTCCGATCGTTCACAATACAAGATACACGGCATTTTTAATGTCTCGAGCACGCGAGCGCTCCCGAAAGGTGAGACTTCGCGCCGACTTTCGCCTTGCGAGACTGGAGACGGAGACGGTAAATAGAGTTAGGAAACCACGAGACATTTTTCGGTTTCTGCTGGTGTAATGTAATGCTTGACGTCAAGACCGAGACCAAAAACCTTTGTCGGTGTAGTCTTTAAAGTCAGTTATTTTGTTAAAAATTATTCTATACTGTAATGAGAAGCCAAGTTATCAACTATTGAAGGAAGAAGAGCACGATGATTTTCTATATTATATTATTATTACAAAACTAAACAAAGGCTGCCTATCAAGGAAGTACATACAACTATAGGTCGAAAAGGAACCTTTTCAATATTGGTGACTAGAAAAATGGTTATTTTTATGTCTGATGACAATTTTATTAATGATCAGGCTTTTTCAAGCGTGACGATAATGATCGTCCGGGAACGAGACCGTCTCGCTGTCTTCTGTCTCGCGTCTCTGTTTTTGTCTCGGTCTCGCTCACAAACTCGTGTCAAAGCCTAATGATGAGAAGTATCAGTCTGACCACGTGACTTAACGTTCTGATGTGTCATTCCCATACATTGATTCGTTTTCTAGAACTTGTAGATTGTCAACTTGGTTACAGGTGCTGTCCTTACTATATCAGTCAATGAATTTATACTGCATTTGAAATAGCATTAGACATTAAAATAATCTATTTTTACAGTAAGTACAATCAATTTTGACTTATATTGCGTTGGTGATAATTAAGAAAAATGGCAGCTGAAGTAAACAGTTGGGTTTTGGTAACATATCGTGTATTCCGTGGACATAAGGATGACCTCAACAGATCTATTGAACTCAAAATCGGTTGAACGGACTGTAAAAGGCTTATAAAAATATTTAATGTTATTTCAAATGGAAAATTGTTCAGTTTTTGGTTAAGAATCATGTTATACGGCTATGGTATTGATACATTTTAATAAGAGCAGTAATCCAAAGCATAAATAAATTGTGTAATTTTTAATAGGATTTTATTGTAAGATGGGTTTTCTCTTGACTCTAGTCTAGGTTAGAGGTGACAGACACTAATTCGACAATAGAATGAGCTTACCCAGAAAAATCCTGTTCACTCTGAAGAGATTTGGGTTGAATGCGTTCGGAAACATCGGATTGCCGCCAAAAAATCCAACAGGGTTGATCACCTGATAGACAGCGCTTGGCAATCCCATGCATTTATGACATTTTAACAATCTTTATCTGTTGTGTCGTTGATATATTGCCACTACTTTGTCTATAGTCTTAGAAGGCCAAACATATATGACGGTGTGTGGGAGCCCGCGCACAAATCATTATTTATAAGTATTTGCTTCATCATAGTCGGTTAGCTATTCGATATATCTTATACCCATAGTTACATACTTAGCATTAAGGAGTTCCAGTGGCCATCTGTGGTCTTCAGTTCCATTTCACTAAATGACACCGCCTGAGTGTAAATGATTGCATTGTTGATAAAAATACCAAAATCGCTATATGTAAATTCAAATACGTTTATTGGTTCAAGAATAACAGAAATACAACAACAATACTCTGTCACTTAAAATAGGATTCCCTGTGCTATAAGTGACAGTAGCGATCGGAGTTGGCCTAATTTACAGTCATAGTTTATCAGTCCGTATTCATGTGATTAAAAAGTATATATAAAGAAAAATAAAATAATAAAGTTAAAATTTGAGGAAACAATTTAAAGTTACTAATTTAACATGCTTGTTTAAATATGTACCATGTGTGTGTGTGTATGTGTGCGTGTGTGAGAGAGTGTGTGGAATTGTGAGGTTGTGGGTGTGTGTGTGCATGAATGATGAATGTAGTATGTATGATTCGTGATTGGTAGGGCGTGTTTTAATTTGTGATATCTCAATTAGTTATGTATGCCTATAATATTTTCCTCAGGAGTTCCCTCAATTTCTCTCTGATGCCATCATTAGATCCTAGTTTCCTTAGCATGGTACCACCTTTGGGATATCTCCTTTCCAACAAAAAAATAATCATCACAATCAGTTTTTTTTTAATATCCTAAAGGCTCGCATTAGACTACTATCCCACCTGATGGTAAGCGATGATGTGGTCGACGGTGAATCACGCTTGCCTAGGAAAAACCTATTCACTCTTGACTTAAAGACCCCTAGATTGTAGCTGTCGGGAAACACAGACTCCGGCAGGGAATTCCACTCCTTAGCTGTACGCACAATAAAAGTGTTCCCAAAACGTTTGGTGCGTATGGGTGGGATGTCCACCATGTACCGATGGCGCATCGCCGTACGTCTGGTAGTCCGATGATGAAACGGGCCAGGTGGAATTAGATCATGCAATTCCATCGCACACTCGCCGAAGTGTAACCGATAAAAAACCGACAAACTGGCAACTCGACGACGATGTTCAAGGCTCTGGAGCTTTGTCTTGACCAGTGCTTCATCGCCGATGAGCCTCTTGGCCCGCTTTTCGATAGACTCCAGTGCATCAAGCTGGTATTTGGCAGATCCATCCCAGAGATGAGAACAGTACTCCATGCATGATCGAACTTGCGCTTGATACAAGTTGAGCAGCTGTTCCGGCGTGAAGTACTTTCTCACCTTTGCAAGGATCCCCAACTTTTTTGGCAGCCAGCTGAGCCTTTGCCTCAATGTACGGGCCAAAATTGAGAGTCGATGTCAAAGTAACGCCAAGAAGCTCAAGATGGTCCGTTATTGGCATGGTCAGATCTCGGCAAGTTGGAGCCGGGTGAAATTGACCAGTTTTCGCGGAAAAAAGACACGCCTGGGTTTTAGTAGCATTAAACCTGACCAGATTGGCATCGCCCTATTCGGAGACTGCCTGCAAGGACAGGTTCAAACGCTCCACCATGGCCTCACGAAGAGACTTGATCTGCGGCCTGGTAGCCCGTACGTTGGACAAGTATCTCTCAGCAACAGTGTTGTCGTCTGCATACCCAAAGGTGCCGGGTTTTAGCAGATCGTAAATGTGCAGCAAGAATAATGTTGGTGAGAGTACCGACCCCTGAGGGACCCCGGCATTGATATCCAATTGGTCCGATGAGTAGCCATCGATAACTACTCGAATGGACCGATCTATCAGGAAGTCTGCTATCCAATCACAAAGACCACCGGGTAAGACCGAATGAAGGAAACTTACCAATAAGGCTTTCGTGCCAGACCCTATCAAAAGCCTTCGAGATGTTGAGGAAGACGGCAAGCACTTCCCCGTGCCTCTCGATTGCCTCACTCCATATGTGAATGGCATACGCTAGAAGATCCCCAGTAGACCGATTTCGGCTGAAGCCGTATTGGTGGTCACTAAGGATATCGTTATTTTCTAGGTATGCCAGGAGCTTTGTGTTAAGTACACGCTCCATATTCTGTAAGACAGAGTGTCTACGCATCGTCATCAGTACGAGCCTAATACTACTGGTCGTCACGGGTGTAGTTCCAAAATCCTGCACGCGTGGCGCCTCGGTCGCAGTCTACAAATCGATCGACAAGCAAGCACACGACAAACGCATTATTTTTGTAAAAAAACATAATTTTGATTATACGCCTTATTGCTATCGAAGAAGAATTTTATTCATCTCCAAACATAATTTGGACCTTCAAAGCCGGATGCAGCAGAAGAAATCGTTGCGACCAGCATAAATCGGACGCACGAAACCATCAGCGAAGACATCCACGGTACCAGCATAAAACGGTCAGGTCAATCATCATTCTTTATCCTTATCCTTTTTCTATATTCAGTGCTTCATTTGTGTTGATATTGTGTGAAATCCTAGTGTTTTATTCCCGTTAAATAGTTAAAAACGCGTAAAGATTTTCGTTTTGTTGCTACCCTCAAGTTAAAATAAAAATATTTTTTTTTTTAGCAAATCTTTCAAATAACTATTTTCCACTGTCTCTCACAAACTACAAAATGACTAAAACTCCATCAAAAGAACGTCGTATCAGTGGTGAGGATATATTTCGAGATCTAAATAAAAGAAGAGGTGTTGTTCGCGGTAAATTTCGACTATTCATGAAGTATGTAGACTCTGTAGAAATAATGCCTATTAGTGAAATAATTAAAACAGAATTACAAACGCGTTTAGAAAAGGCAGATTTATTGTTACAGCAGTTTACAGAAATTCAGGACGAAATAGACTTAAAAATACCTGAAAGTCAAATAGAAAAGGAATTATCTGAGAGGGAAGCTTTTGAAACCCACTATTATGCGTATGTGACTAAAGCTAAGTGTATTATTAACGTAGATAATGCTCAAAATTGTTTTAAAGTTGCTAGTAAAATACAATTGCCCATAATTTCACTTCCTTCCTTTGATGGGTCCTATGATCATTGGTTGGAGTACCGCGATACTTACCTATCTCTCATCCATAATTCTAAAGAAATAGATAATGTGCAAAAATTCCATTACTTACGGTCTTCTCTTACTGGCAGTGCATTATCGGTTATTAAGTCATTAGAATTCTCCTCTGAGAATTACAATATAGCATGGGAGTTATTGGAAAACAGATTCAATAATAACCGTTTACTTGTGCAAAACCATGTAAAGGCTTTATTTTCTATTACGTCACTTAATAAAGAGTCACCCAATCAAATTCGTAAACTTATAGATACCGTTCTCAAAAATCTACGTTCCCTTAAAAACCTCGGCGAACCGACTGAGTCTTGGGACACGTTGATTATTTACTTAATCACATCTAAACTTGATCCAGTTACCGAAAGAGAATGGGAGACTCATAAAAGTTCAATTATAAATAGTCATAATCAGTCAAATTCAGGTACATCTCTTGATTCATTGATTACTTTTCTTAAAAATAGGGCTGACGTACTAGAAACTATTTATTTAGCACATAGTAAATAACGCAAAGACAATAACGCAATAACGCAAAGAAACCATCACATTCACAACAACCACACAAATCACATAGTTACACATCAACACAAAATAAACAAACTAATAATAAAAATTCCAAACGTTCTCGTATTTGCACTATGTGTCAAGCTAACCATCCGCTATATTCTTGCGATTCATTCTTAAAATTTACGGTCACCGATAAAATTAAATTCATTAATGAAAAGAAGTTATGTTGTAATTGTTTGCGCGCTGGTCATTTGGTAGACGAGTGTTGGCTCGGTCCTTGTAGACAATGCAACAAGAAACACAACAATTTAATTCATGATAAATGTGACGATGTTGCACTTAATTCACAGGCATCGTCGCAGGCAACAACTAGTGTTAACTCTTCAAACACTACCACATTACATTCTGCATCTCACACAACACATCAAAGTGCTACTCATTAATTATTAGAGACTGTACTGCTGTCTACAGCTTTAGTTGAGGTTGCAGATAAAAGCAATAATTATCACACTACCCGCGCTTTATTAGATAACGGTAGTCAGCATTGCTTTATTGCAGAATCTTTATGCAAACGACTTAATCTTAATTTAATACAGTCCACTGTGCAAGTCTCCGGAGTAGGTAACTCGGTGACTAATTCCACACAATCATGCGAAATTCATTTGAGGTCTAAAACTACACAATATAGTACACGCTTTAAATGTTTAGTTTTAAATCAAATAACAGCTCAGTTGCAATCTTTAGGTACAAAATCACACATAAATATCCCTGATCATGTACAGTTAGCAGATCCCAAATTTTATTTGCCATCGGGAATCGAATTATTAATTGGGGCTGATAAATTCTGGGAACTTTTAAATGACGGACTAATTCGACTAAGTAGTGGTCCATATCTTCAGAATACTAAGTTGGGATGGGTAATATCTGGCTCGTTGTTGAATAATAAGACTTCACGCAACAATCGAGTTCAATGTAATTACTCACAATCATTAGACACTCAACTTAGGAAATTCTGGGAGTTAGAAGAAATTGTTCCGCAAAATAAATTAACTAAGGACGAGTCTTTATGTGAAAACTTGTTTGTGCAAACTATGTACCGCGATAACACAGGTCGGTTTTTTGTGCGCATTCCATTAGCTGAGTCCAGCGACACACTAGGAGATACATATACACTCGCAGTAAATCGCTTTCACGCACTTGAACGTAAATTAGATAAGTCTACACCTGAATATAAAAAATTATATTGCGATTTTATGAATGAGTATTTAAGTTTAGGACACATGAGTCGAGTCAATCACTATCCATCATCAAATTATTTTCTACCGCATCACGGTGTTTTAAGAGTTCATAGTAGTACTACCAAACTTAGGGTGGTTTTTGATGGAAGTGCAAAATCAACATCAGGTAAATCGCTTAACGATATCCAGTATATTGGCCCTAGTTTGCATAACGACGTTTTCTCAATTTTGTTACGCTTTCGACAATTTAGATTTGTTGCATGCGCTGACGTCGAAAAGATGTATCGACAAATTAATATTCAACCCGATCAAAGAAACCTTCAGTTAATTCTTTGGCGTGAAAATAAATCGGACGAACTCGGTGTGTACCAGCTTAATACCGTAACATATGGTACCGCGTCCGCTCCTTACCTAAGTATTCGATGCATCAAACAGCTGGCATCTGAGTGTAAGGATTACGTCATAAAGCAAGTAATAAACAAAGATCTGTTTGTAGATGACTTAATTACTGGGCATGATGATAAACAATGTTTATTAGACATTTGTACCAAAGTAAATGATGTTTTAAAATCTGGTTGCTTCCATTTACGTAAATGGTTGTTTAATTCGGAGACTTCTACAACAGATCAACCAAAGGAATTAGCATTAGGCGAAAATTGTTTAACTAAAACTCTCGGTCTTGGATGGTTGAATTATTTAGATTTATTATATTTTACTACAAATATTGATCAAACTTCCACTCATGTGACTAAGCGCGTTATCTTGTCTATTGTCTCACAGGTGTACGACCCGTTAGGCTTGCTGTCACCCTCAATTATAATTGCAAAAATTCTTTTACAAAAGCTATGGCTTTGTAAATTAAGTTGGGACGATCCAGTACCCAATGATATTTTGTTTATGTGGAAAACCTTTATTGACACGCTTCAACACTTACAAAACATAAAAATTCCTCGTCAAGTCCGACAAGCTAATACAAAATACACAGATTTACATATTTTCACGGATGCATCACAGGACGCTTATGGTGCATGCGCATACATAAGTACATACAACGACAATTCACCAGTCACTGTTAGGTTACTTTGTGCTAAGACCAAAGTCGCACCAATTAAACCAGTAACAATACCGCGACTTGAACTGTGCGGAGCATTAGTTGGTGCCAAGTTATATCAAAAAATAATTCAGTCATGGCGATTGACTTTTGATAACATAATTATATTTTTGGTCAGACTCAACGATTGTCATAAATTGGATTAAAATTTCACCTAACTTGTTAAAATCATTTGTACAGAACAGAGTGGTGCAAATAAATGAATTGACTGGTGAGTTGCCGTGGTTACATGTTGCTGGTAAAAACAACCCGGCTGATCTTTTATCCCGCGGGCTCACGCTCGACGCGCTTCAAATTTCAGATATTTGGTGGCACGGGCCAGCATTTTTAGCCGAAATTAGCACTAATTTTAAACAAAATAATCACGATGAAGTGATTAACTCACACGATTTACCAGAAATGAAATCAAATATAAATTCTTTATTTACACAATCAACTTTTACTAGCATTTTTGTCTTTGAACGTTTTTCAAATTTTAATCGCATGAGACGCGCAGCCGCTTACTTGTTACGATTCATTCATAACGCACGGATCAAAGTCAAAACAGAACGTAGCGCTGGTCCGCTTACGTCTGATGAATTAAATAAATCAACTTTAGTTTTAGTACGGTTAGCACAACAAACATCATTTCCAGATATTTTTAATGCATTAATAAAAAACTTACCTGTTAAGTCGATGAGAAACATATCATGTCTTGATGTTTTCCTAGATTCTGATCGCGTTATTAGAGTAGGAGGAAGACTAGTAAATTCACACACCTTTTCCTATAGTAAAAAACATCCTGTATTATTATGTTCTAAACATACTTTCACGCGACTTCTTTTTCAATTTGAACATAAACGTCTACTCCATGCTGGTCCACAATTGCTATTGGCTACTATCAGAGAAAATTGGTGGCCACTCAAGGGTCGTGATTTAGCCAAGCAGACAGTACATAAGTGCATTACATGTACTCGCCAGAAAGGGAAAGCCCTGTCAGTAAAAATGGGTAACTTGCCTCCTGAAAGATTGGAGCCGGGGTATCCTTTCTTGCGCTGCGGTGTAGATTATGCGGGACCTATGTTTATATTAAATCGCAAAGGAAGGGGTTCAAAACTTGAAAAATGTTATGTTTGCCTATTCATATGCTTCACTACTCGTGCAATACACTTAGAATTGGTCACAAGTTTAAGTTCTGAAGCATACTTACTTGCTTTGAGAAGGTTCTTATCTCGTCGTGGAAAACCCGCACAAATATTTTCCGACAACGGAAAAACCTTTGTAGGCGCACTAAAGGAATTCTCTCAATTTTTAGATGCTAGTCAAAATGATATTTTAAATTTCGCTGCAAGCGAAAATATTAAGTTTAGCTTTATTCCTCCGTACTCACCACATTTTGGCGGTTTGTGGGAGGCAGGGGTCAAATCGTTTAAACATCATCTCCGACGTGTAGGAAACGTGAACCTGACGTATGAGGAATTTTCCACCTTATTAACACAAATAGAAGCCCTCCTAAACTCCAGACCTATGTATCCCATGTCTTCAGACCCAAACGACCTACTCCCTCTTACACCAGCCCATTTCCTGATTGGCCGACCGCTCGTTGCACCTACCTACGAAGACCTCACAGCTGCAACTACGTCACGCTTGGTCCGCTACGAGCGCATCGAACAGATGAGGCAGAACTTCTGGAAACGCTGGTCGCAGGAGTTCGTTTCGGAGCTGCAGACAAGGAGTAAATGGCAGTCCAACACCGACACAATAGCACCCAATACCTTGGTGCTCATTAAAGAAGACAATCTGCCACCCTTAAAATGGCGTCTTGGACGAGTCATAAGCACTTCATCTGGGAAGGACGGACTAGCACGTGTAGCTGACATTAAAACAGCTAACGGAGTGATACGAAGATCATACCCCAGACTGTGTCCGCTGCTTAAGGAGGACGAACCCTAACTACTCTCAACTTCTACATCTTCTTCGTTGGATGCTGTTGCTCCAAGGCGGGCGGCATGTCTACGCATCGTCATCAGTACGAGCCTAATACTACTGGTCGTCACGGGTGTAGTTCCGAAATCCTGCACGCGTGGCGCCTCGGTCGCAGTCTACAAATCGATCGACAAGCAAGCACACGACAAACGCATTATTTTTGTAAAAAACCATAATTTTGATTATACGCCTTATTGCTATCGAAGAAGAATTTTATTCATCTCCAAACACAGAGTATGGACGTTACTGAGATGGGTCTGTAGTTGGCCGGGTCAGCTCGAATACCCTTCTTGGGTACGGGCAGAACATTAGCTTGCTTCCATGCATTCGGCACTTTTCTAGTCTCATACGAAAGTCGAAATAGGCGAGTCAAGATTGGAGACAGTTCAGGGGCACAGGTTTTAAGAACTATTACTGGTATTCCATCAGGGCGGCTAGCCTTGTTCACGTCGAGGTAGCGCAGCACCCTACGGACGTCCTTTTGATGGATGCGAATGTCTGACATTCTCGTCTCGCATCCATCAGGAAAAGGAGGGGGCTGCGCGTCACCAGGATTCAGACGCGAATATTCCGCAAAAGGAGAGGCAAATAAATTTGCCTTCTCTTTAGCGGAGTAGGCCAGCGACCCGTCGGGTTTCAGCAGTGGTGGTTGTGAGGGACGGCAGAAGTTCGCCTCGACTGACATAGCCAGGGACCAAAACGCTTTACTACCTGCTGGGTGAGAAGCAAGTTTGGTCCCTATTCGGCCAATGTGGTCGAACCGAGCCCTTCGCAAAACCATCTTGGCAGACTTGGCAGCCCTGTTGAAGGCCCTCTTCTTCTGATCCACATCACTCGCTTTGCGCATTCGAGCGTCGGCCTATGCCAGGTACGCCTCATGCTTAAGTTCATAAACGACGAAGTTATCCGCAAACCATACTGTGTTGAAGGTCCTATACCTGAAGCAAAGAGTTCTGTTAATCTAACAGTCATTCCTGATTCAGATACTTCGATACTTCTTGAGCTAGCTCTCAGAGTCTCGTCGTGGAAAAAATTATTACGTATTCTGGTATATGTCTTGCGATTTCTACGTAAGCTACCTCCCGCTCCGCTAATTCAGGTCTCTGACCTTGAAACCGCTGAACTCGTGATTCTTCGCGAGTTGCGAAGCAAACACTTTGCTGACGAAATAAAAAATATTAAAAAGGGTAGATTGCCCTCGCCTTATTTAAGAAAGCTAAACCCTTTCGTTGATGACAACGGACTGCTCCGCGTGGGTGGCCGACTGACAAATGCTCATATACCATATGGCAGTCGGCATCCATTGTTGCTTCCTCGTCGACTCACTTAGTAGACCTACTAATAGATGATTGTCATCGATCCAATTGCCATACCGGTTCACATCTTCTTATGTCTTTATTATACTTATTACTATCACGCGAAAAAGGGGCGTTAAAAGTCAAAAGGCGTACATTTGTCTCTTCCTGTGCTTGACTACTAAAGCCATACACATTGAACTTGCCTCAGACTTGAGTTCAGAAACGTTTCTTGATGCTTTCAAGCGTTTTCTGTCTAGGCGAGGGCCAGTATCTGTTCTCTATTCCGATAACGGAACAAATTTCATTGGTGCAAAGCGTCAATTGGACGAATTATACACTTTCCTTTCGTCAAAAGACACATCTACCGCGTTTCAAAATGAATTAAATAATCGTAAAATAACATGGCGGAATATCCCCGCTCGCGCACCCCACTTTGGGGGAAATTGGGAAAGCAATATAAAATGCATAAAAACTCATTTATATCGTTGCATTGGACAGCAATTACTGTGCTATGAGGAATTGTTGACAGTGTTAACTCAAATTGAGAGCGTTTTAAACTCTCGTCCATTGTGTGCGCTGTCTGACCAGCCGCATACAATTATAACTCCTGCGCATTTTTTAAACACAACCCCTTTGCAGTCATTGCCTGCTTATGAGGTTGACGCATCTGTAAGCCTTCATAATAGGAAAAAACTGTTATGACAGTTTAGTCCAGAGCTATTGGAAAAAATGGCATGTGGATTATTTGCATACACTCCAACTGAGGCAAAAGTGGAATACTCCTGATGTACCTATTCGGCCAGGTTTACTTGTTCTCATCCACCAGGATGATTCACCGCCGCTTCGCTGGCCTACTGGCATTATTGAACAAGTGTATCCGGGTAAAGATGGAATCGTGCGAGTCGCATTAGTACGCACTACATCAGGTACTTTCAAACGCCCCATCGTTAAGTTGTGTCCTCTTCCTTCGCAATAATTTAAACTTAATTTATCAATTAGCACAGTTATAATAAACATTGGCTCCATGTTTAAAAATATTTAAAAAATAGTATTAACGAGTATTTAACGTTGAAAGTGGTGTTAAAGTGACAATATTGCTTGGAATTAGCTGTCCTATCGTTATCTGGACTTCAGCTTTACCCAGAAGAGTGGAAGAGTGATATAAAAGGCACATGTAAATAGTGTTTTAAAATAAAACTTATGAAGCGACAAACTCCTATATAAGACTGTTAATAACATACAGAACAATATCTCAACAAAAGAGAATCGTGAACAACTTAATACAAATAAAAATACATTGTGTCTAAAACGTGCAGCAAATCCAGTCTGACAGTGAGAATATTTTTGCAGCATGAGTCACATAACGACTGTTTAATGTTTAAAATTATTCTAAGTAAGATAGAGACACACAATTTCGTGTCAATATTCATTGCTTAGTTGGTGAAGTACGCAAAGCGCTAGCAACAAACACCATGTGAACGAAGTGTCGCGGGTTCGATCCCAACACTGTGCTTTCTTTTTGGCCATCATTACATTTGCAGAAATATTTGTGTAGGCACAAGTTTGATTCTGATATGTTTTAACTGGATTTTAATATTACTTTAATATTAATATTGTTGATTTATTTTACTGTCAAGAATGGCGAGTGGAGAAACTAGTAATATAACAATGAGAAAAATACGGAAATCGAATTCTCATAATAATGTGTCGATTATGAACACTTCAGACTCGTCACTCTTTGATACCACGATGCAAAGTCTGCCTGACCAAAACGAAACTTTGGAAGTACGCGATTTACAAGAAAAACTATCATCTGTACAGGAGGAATTACTGATTGCAAATAATGAAATAGACAATCTAAACACAGAAAATACAAAATTAAAGTGCGAATTGGAAAAGAGTTACAAAATCATAGAATTATACAAAAAAGTCGGATATGGGGAGTCTTCTTCCACCCCACCAACTTCAATCCGGAAGAATAAAAAGAAAGATCAGAATGAGATTAACACCCCGTCTAAGAAAAATAATGATCAACATATTACTTCTATATCTGACAGGCCCATGAATGTAGAACAACCAAAGCGAGATAAATGTTCTAAAAAAAAATCTACAAGTATGCAGGAAATTATTGAAAAAGATACCAACCCAAGTGAGGGCAAGGAAAGCCAGCTGCCAGCCGCCAGCTTTGCCCACAATAATAAACTATGCATACTGAGTGCGAATCATACTAATAAAATAATATCCATAGCGCAAGATACCTTCGCAAACAAACTTGACTGGTGTCACTACTTTACGTAATGGGAAAACTGAACATCTCTTGAAAGGTTTAAAAGAAAAACTTGTAAAATTTACCATGACTGACTTTTGTGTAATTCTTTTAGGTGATGAGGACTTCAAAAATACTAATAATTATTTTGATATTATATTCCAAATAAGAGAAGTTATTCAAAACATAAATCATACGAACGTGATCATCTGTTTACCGACGTATAAAAATGGATACTATGCAAATTTATTTAACAGTAGAATTGAAACTTTCAACAACCTCTTGTATCTCGATGTACTGACATATGAACATTTATATCTATTGGACAGTAATTTAAATTTATCCTTTGAGTACAAATTTTATAATAAACGAACTGGATTAGTAAGTAACAATGGAATGTATGTAATATTTAGGGACATAGACAGTTTAATAGTTGACATACAATATAATAATAGTCTAAGTGATACAATTGACATAGCCATTGATAATAATTTGACAAATAAGGACACTTTTTTTCTTGACTAAATATTTATGTATATTACATCAGAACATTGCCGGTCTCGTTAGTAAATCTGACGCTCTCATGGTCTGTTTATGTGAACTTTCAGAACGAGAAGTTGATGTTGATGTAATATGCATTTCAGAGCATTTTATGATTGCTGACTGTGAGAATCAGCTACACCTACCGTATTATAATTTAGCTGCTTGTTATAGTAGACAGACAAGTAAGCGAGGTGGTGCATGTATACTTGTTAAGCATGGTATTCAATGGAAAGAATTGACCAATATAGCAAAAATGTCCTCGCAAAGTATATTCGAGTGTTGTGCAGTAAAATTGACGGACTATAACATTATAATTGTGTGTATTTATAGAGAACCTAACTCAAATAATATCAATGCGTTTTTTGATAAACTGGAAACTCTTATGAAATATTTATCCAAACAACAATGTAAGAATACAGTTTTAGCTGGTGATTACAACATTGACATTTTGAAGAGAAGTAAACAGTCAGCCGAATTCGAGTGTATTCTTTTAAATTATAATTTACAACTTGCTTTGAGACAACCTACTCGGGCTGCGAGCCAAACATGCTTAGATAATTTTGCTCATGATTTTAATAAGCGCCGTTGTACATCAGACGTATTGGAGTTCGCGCTATCAGATCACACAGCACAACTGTTAAAGTGCCCCGTTATAAAAAAGGACGTTCTCAAGTATTATCGCAAAAACACAAGAGAGTACAATCAGCAAAATATAGAAAAATTTAAAACTTGTTTAAGTAGTCTATCCTTCTCAGATGTGTATGAGATGGACGATCCCAATGCAGCTTACAACTGTTTTATTGAAACGTTCCAATTATTTTACGAATTATGTTTCCCCATCAAAATGATTACCATTAAGACTACTAGGAAACCTACTTGGGTATCACGTGGGATAAAGTTGTGTAGTAAAAACAAACGGAAGCTTCTATGGCAATATAGATTAAAACCAAGTCAAGCTAAAAGAGATAAATTCAAAAGATATTCAAAATTACTCAAAAGAATTATTAATCTAACTCAGAAAGCACAGAATAATTATAATATAAAAACCTCTGATAACAAGTCTAAGACTATGTGGCAAATTATTAATAAGAGCAAAAACAATGCTCCGAAAAACTCAATTTCTTGTATCAAATTTGAAAGTAAAGAGATCACACAGCCAAAGGACATTGCCAATACATTTAATAATTATTTTATAGATAAAATACAACCAACAATTAACGCGGGAACAAACTCAACGTCATTAATTCTTGGCAGAGTACAATCTATGTTTATGGCTCCGTCAACGCCCTATGACATTCTAAATATTATTATGAAACTAAAAAACACGAATAGCGTTGGCTACGATGGCATTGCCACAAAAATATTGAAAGCAGTCGCACCTGAAATATGTGCTCATTTGTGTTTCATAATTAATCTTTGCATAAGTGCAGGTGTATTTCCTGATGCATTAAAGAAATCTATAGTGAAACCTCTATATAAGAAAGATAGTCACGAATTAATGATAAATTACAGACCGATCGCGCTTATCCCAGTAATATCTAAGGTGTTCTAAAAATATAAATATCGTGAAATGAATATCTATTTAGAAAAATATAATATTTTAAGTGACGAACAAAAGGGATTTCGAAAAAATAAAAGTATAAATTTGGCCATTTATGAGTTTTTACAAAATGTCATGCATAATGTAGATAGGAGAACACCAGTCTGTGCCATATTCTGCGACATGACACAAACCTTTGACTGTGTCCATTTTAATTCCTTGTAGATAAACTTGAAGCCTATGGTGTTAGAGGCAACGTTTTAGAATTAATTAAATCTTATCTACATAACCGCAAACAATTAACTGAAATCAGTAAAGTAAATACAAAAAGGAAACGTGAAGAAACTTCAAGATCAGAGGAACGCGAAGTTATATACGGAGTACCTCAAGGCAGTGTATTGGGGCCTCCGTTGTTTACTTTGTATATAAATGACTTGCCTAAAGTAACTGAACATCCGATGACACTTTTTGCTGACGATTGTACTTTGACAATAGCTTGTAATGACATAAACACATATGAACATGACATTAATAATTCACTAATATCTATTATAAATTGGTTAAATGACAATAATTTAATAATTAATTTAAAAAAGACTAACGTAATGCATTTTAGACAACGTACAAACACAATGGTAAATCTTAAAATTAAATTTAATAATATAAATATCAATGAAGTTGACACTACAACATTTCTAGGACTGTTAATAAAAAATATTAAAAAAAAAAAAAAAAAAAAAAAATATTTGACACTTTGAAATACATGTTACACAATCAAGTCATAATAAAGTAGCACACAAATGTATTGTCACAAATTTGATCCTAATAGATTCAAAATTGAATTGGAAACCTCAAATAGAGGCACTTAGTAAAAAATTGAGTAGTGCAGCCTACGCTCTTAAACAGCTTGCTGTGGTTCTCAACGCAGATGCGCTGACCACTGCTTACTATGGATTAGCCGAATCAATTCTTAGATATGGAGTCATATTTTGAGGTAATAGCACGGACAATGAAATAGCGTTTCGGGCACAGAAAAGGTGCATTAGATCGATGTTCAGACTGCAAACAACGGATAGCTGTAAATCTTATTTCATAAACCTAAGATATTGACATTGCCTTCATTATATATCCTGGAAACAGTAATGTTTATTAAATTGCATCCTCATTTATTCCAGCGTTTGTCTGATGCTGTCCCTAGAAATAGACGTGATAATTTCAAACTCTGTGTTCACGGCGCTAAAACAACTCTTATGCGTAAAAGCATCTTTTGCATGGCTCCGAACATTTTTAATAAATTGCCCAAAACATGGAAAACATTAAATATATCTGTTCTTAAAAGTAAATTGAAGAGTTTACTCATTGAAAGAGCATACTACAGTATAGCAGAATTTATGAAAGAGGACAACTTTCTTCGTTGATATGACAATGCTGAATGACATGATATTGTAATTTATTGTATTTTGGAATGAAATTGGAATAATTTTATTGTTATTTGGAATTTTAATTTTTATATTATTTTACATTTTCTATTGACCTATTTATTTAACTACTACTTTGACATTGAATTGTATCTAAGACATATGTTTATTGACTTAAAATGATACTCGCACCTAATATTTAATGAATAATGTTTGTTTGTGCACCATCTCTTCCAACCAATTTGTACGCCACTATTTGTGGATGAACATGCTAGAACCTTTTACCTCATTGTTATCCTGCATGCAATGTATCATGTACACCATGTTTAAACAAATAAAATTTACTTTACTTTACTTTACTTTAACACACATAAAAAAAATATATACGGTCGAATTGAGAAATTTCCTCCTTTTGGGAAGTTGGTTTTAAAAGAGGATGAATCCAATGTATTTTCTTTGCAGGTAAAAAAATATAAATTCTTCCACGTCCATACCGCTCGACGAAAGGGTCAGAACTGGCCGTTGATTGGCTGCTATAACTGACTGCTCTAATATTTCGATTCTCGATTTACGACAGAACTAAAGAAAGAAAGAAAAAAAATATATATTTGTGACCTGCACAGGAGATACGAGAAAAAGCTTAAAATTAAACAATAATAAAAATAAAAACCCCGCGCGAGACCAAAAAGGCTCCTATCTCAGCTTATGCAGCGATATCCGAAAAATAAATAACGCTACGCTGATATTCTGATAGGGCCCACTGTTGATGAGATGACACTTACGGAGACGGAAATATTATAACAAACAAAATAGAATAAACACAGAAGGTGGGTCAAAGTATGTATAGTTATGTGTATATATATAGTAGTAGTATAAGTATAATACAAATATTATACATTAAATGTAAGTATACCTGAGTAGACCGATTACGTCCGCAATGCTCAATTATCATTTGTCGCCGCATTAACTAGCTGTCGATTAAGCCTCAAGTTCTACACAAGTAACATTCTATAGCGATACCGATGGTCAAAAAATGTATGGGACTGACAAGCGCTATTAATCAAAATTTTGATAACCGTCATCGCTGACAGAATTACCATTTCTCTAGAGGGGCTGGTTACTCTTGTTTTGAAGGCTTGACGGGTTATAGTAGGTAGAGCACACCGATGATAAAGGTAATATTGTTAGGTGTGGCCTTTTTAACCGACTTCCCTAAAAGGAGGAGATTCTATGATCGACATTATGTATGTCACGTCGAGGTACCTATGAAATATAGGACCACCATCATCAACTCCAATTCTAGAGGCAATTCCTTCATTCTTCATAGGAACGGGTAAACTTCAATAACACACATCACTGGATTTGAGTTTTCATTCGAACTTGAAGTTAAAACCACATGGTGTGGCTCGCTAGGTCGCAATCCCTTGTCGATCTCTAGAGAAGACCTAGCAAGAAACTCTAGGATACTCTTTTAAATCTTTTTATAGTTTACACAATCACTTTATGACAATTAGCGTTACATGTTTATTAGGTTTTCAAACATCTGATCAATCAGATTTATTAAACAGTTATTATTTTAAACACCATACGCGCGATGCGCGTGTTAGATTTAAGGAGGAACTCCATATAAAAGTATCGATATTTACGAAAATAGCAAGCTTGGTATGTCAAGATGGTTGCTGGTTATTTACTGTGTATGTGATGTATAAGGTAAAGGTTTTATGAATAAAAGCACCGAAAGACAAGACTAGGTATTTATTTCAATTAGGCTTGTCAATTAATTCATATTGAGGCTCAGAGAGCTTACCGCCCGTTCGCTAAACTAGTTCTCGTGGAGAAGAAGGGCAAGAAACTCCACGGAAACAACTATGGTTGTAAAAGTATTTATCTTTTATATTTTTTTACAACCATATAAATATCGTTTATCACAATAAAGATCTAATTATATTATGGCCATTATATGATGAATCTTGTAACATTTCACAATGTTATATAATCAAAACAACAAGGATAAGGCAAAGAACATGACTAGCCCTTAAATCAATTTAACATCATCATTATGAATAAAGGCCACAACATGAAATAGACTTTCAACACAACCATTAGCAATAATCAAGTTATAATATCAAATAACTTACGTGAAGCTTGTGTAGTCCATATTTCACAAAATATAACAATTCAGGAAATAATATCACTATCACAATATAACAACTGGTCTGTACTGGCTTGTAGTTCACAATAAAGTGTGTCAACTAACGAATTACACACTATTTATAGTAACGAGTCGAACTGTCAAATGTCCCCACCATTTTCTACATTTGTGTCAAAATAAATGTTTTGGAACACAGTACGCCATTTTTTTCAATGAAAAATCTTGTTTTTGCTACCGGATTCAAAAAGAGTCAAATCCAAACCAATTCGTAGAAAAATCGATTCGAAATGACTGCTCAGTATCAAAAAGAGTCAAATCCTTTAAGCTTAGGAACAAAATAGGTCTAATCCACGTAGCCAATCAGAAGCCAGAACCATGTATGAAAATGACAGCCGACGGGCGGCCATTTTGCGGAGTGACGAGCGCATGGATCGTGGTTTTGTGTATTCGTCGCCGTTTTTCATTTAAAGTTAGTGATAAATTACAATAAAATGGATAATTTAATAAAGGAAACTACTCCCCAGTTGTCACGGAAAAGGACACAACACAAAGCTGATTGGAAATGCAACAAATTGAAGAAGGAAAGGTATGTTTGTACTGCTTTGGTTACTCACGCTGCCTTTCGTGGTCTGCGGTGCTAAACATGTGGTGGTTTTATTTTGAATAATTTACTATTTTCTTGCAATTTGTTTGTTTTTTTAATTAGATGGCATGAAAAAAATTAAAAACAAGTCCTGTCAAGACCTAAATCATCTACTACTCATGAACAGGTTGCTGAAGACTGTGATTTCTCCGAAGAATTACCAGCTATAGTTGTATAAAAAAATTATAAATATAATAGCTTTGATTATATACGTATAGTGATGATAAATGAAGGTTTTTCAAATAAAACAAGATTCTAAAGTACTAAATTGTACTAAATTGTTTATATTTATTGGTACTAACCAACCGACCCAAAATATTGAGAACCCCTGACATGATATTGTTTTAGCATCAAAATCAGTCATATCCATGGTGATAAAAATCAAAGATGGTCAAATCCAACTACATCAATAACAAAACTAGTCAAATCCATAGCTTGGTTTCAAAATAGGTCAAATCCAAAATAATATCCCTATTATTTTGATTTTTTAGTTTTATGGGTATGAATGTTTTCTTTTTAATCAGAAATACTAGCCTAAGTGAAGCCATATGGATTCAAACTCTAAACACAGCTTTTGCAGGGAGATCAGAACGAAAAGTCGTTGATTCCCATAAATACACCCGAATGGATTTGACCACTTTTGTTTCTAAACGACACATTTCTTTAAATAATCTCACAATTAGGTCAATAATCAATTCTTGAGTAATAAAACCTTTTTAAAACTTATCAAGACAATTAAGGAATTGAATATCGCCTATTTAGTCATTCTTAATCAATATTCGAAAGAATATTGATACTAACTGACAGTCTTGTACTAATTGTCTCAAAGGACTTATAATATTAAAATGGCAATATAAAATCCAGGATACATCACAATGATCATTATAAATTACGTAATATTTTATTGGCATATCATCACTATGGTTTATTTGTAAGTTTAGAGTCATTTCCTGTACACACAACAATATTTACTCAGGTGGGTACTCTAACAATTGTAGGTATTTGACAACACAATAATAATTTAGGTAGGTACTTAGATATTTGTCGGTAGATGCTTAACAAATATGACAGACAAGTCTGTTTGTATTTTGTAGCAACACATTGTGCTTAAAAAGTGAAAGTTCATGATTAAATGACGTCACACGTACTTCCAATACTAACACGCGTTGTATGTGGGCGGTACTTCCATATTGTTTTTGTTTAGACACTAATTACTTGGATAGTTGAATAAAGCTAACAAACAATACTAAAATGCTGCTCAGTTAATTATTTTAACATTAAATAATCCCAATACTCACAAATACAAAGTTGTTCGTAGATTATTACTAAAATAATCACCTCAACTCAAAACTATCCAAGTTTCCGGTGATCTGAATATCTTACTAATCAGAAAGTTTCTCATTATCACATAGCTATGTAAAATAGTCTTATTACTATACAGTATTTAATCAATTACTCAAATTTGTTTAGTTCTCGTATTAAATTATTAAATCTAGTTATTGGTCATTAAAATTACAACATCCACCATTGTTGACAACTTTTCGTAGTAAGAATAACAATAGGTCAAACATATCAAACATATTTACTTCGTCAAATGTGCAATAGTTAAAATGAGAACAAATCTACAAGTCCTACAATAAGTGTTCCCGTTTTGTTTAAACATCTCGTATTAATTAAACATTGAAAATTAGCTTATCAAATGATCTTCATTCAAACAAATCAATAACTAATTCCACAATAGGCCAATAGATGGCGCTGAACCCAAAAACCAACTTAAATAGACATTTAATAGTTCTAGCGAAATCTCAGAGATGACAGGATTATAGAGTTTGTGTTAATTGATAATTAAAATTATTAATTTGGATAACGAATTAGCACGCCTTCAATAAATAAAATCTCTCGGGATTGCTGCAATCGCATGTCTGTTTATTGTTAATACCATTTCATAACATAACATCACGCCAGTATGCTCTTAAGGGGTACGCAGATCTCTCATTTCACCTGTTGTGTTCAAGTTTCATGATATTCGGATAATATATTCTGGCGTTATAGGTCACTTACTAATCAACTTGCCTATTAGGTAGGTACAACTAAAAAGTGAAAAATAAAAAAAACTTTTTTGCGAAAAAAACTACCGACTTCGTAGTCGGTGTCTTTTGTAGGTACCAATTCAATGCGTTATGGACACCGACTTCAAAAAGTAAAGTTATTTTTCACTAGGTAGTTTTATTTGGAAGTCGGTAGTATTTTTTTTGCAAAAAGTTTATTTTTATTTTTCATTCATAGTTGATTTATTTTGTGAGTTTCATGGCTTGATTTTTTTTGTAAGTCTTAGTGGTTGGTACTACTTTTTCGAGAGAACTTCCAAAACAAATAACTGTTTCGAGACAAATTTAGTACCTATATGCCAATCTGGTTTATGGGCCCAAACAAACCTGCGGTGCGACGTCGCATCGTAATAATCTACGAGCTTGTTGCTTGCTGTTTAGCTGATTTTTGCGTTGTGAATTCGCAGTTTTGTGTTTAGGCCCTAAGGTGGTCCCAAGTTTAATTAAAAGCAAAATTTATAATGGTAAAATGTAATGTTTAATGTGCCTTGTGTAATTCTACAATAGAATTAAATTCTCTTTTCTTTCTTTCTTTTTTTAAAAAACGTTGCCCCACACTAGGAATTTCTCCTGTATCGTGGGTGCGTTTACAAACATATAAACTCACATACACAAACACCCAGAGCCGGAACAACCATTTGTAGATCATACAAATAATTGTTCCGTGCGGGAATCGAACCCGCGACACGCAGCGCAGCAGTCAATCGCTCAACCACTGCGCCAACCGTGCGCCAACTTAATATAAGACATAGAATTAAGAGACGAATTAAATTGTAAACTTTATATTTATTTACAATAAAATTTTACAAATAAAATACTATTTTAGAAAAACATATATATTTTTAATTTATACTCCAGTATTAAATTTAATTGAATTCTTACAATAATATTTAGTATTCTACGTGTTTTTAATTGACCCTTGTATTCATAAGATAAAATAAAGAAGTATTAAATTAAATTAGTGAAACTGCGTGGTTATGATGGGAATCGATGTCTTTTAACGAGAAAATAATAAATTTAAAACTCTTAACCAGATCTTATTGCTGATGTTCTTCAGAAAAGCCAGATACTCTCTTCTTGGCGAGACCTATCTCTGTCAGTAATAGTGAGGGCCATGCTGGCAGAGACAGAAAATATAGACAGAAATTACCATCAGGTAAGATAATGGTCAAGCGCGAGCCTATAGACAATAAAATCAAATTCGGTCTCTTCGGGAGGCCATGGTTGAGCGCTTGAACCTGTCTTTGGAGGCAGTCTCCGAATGGGGCAATGCCAATCTAGTCAGTTTCAATGCTGCTAAGACCCAGGCGTGTCTTTTTTCCGCAAAAAAGAGCCAATTCCACCCGGCTCCATCCTTCCGTGGTGTAACCGTGCCGATAACGGACCACCTCGACCTTCTTGGTGTTACGTTGACATCGACCCTCAATTTTGGTCCTTTCATTGAGGCAAAGGCTCAATTGGCTGCAAAAAGGGGATCCTTGCGAAGGTGAGACGGTACTTCACGCCTGAACAGCTGCTCAACTTGTATAAAGCGCAAGTTCGGTCATGCATGGAGTACTGCTCTCACCTCTGGGACGGATCTGCCAGGTACCAACTAGATGCACTTGAGTCGATTGACAGACGGGCCAAGAGACTTATCGGCAACGATGCGCTGGTCAACTCAAAGCTCCAGAGCCTTGAACACCGACGACGAGTTGCCAGCCTGTCGGTATTCTATCGGTTACATTTCGGAGAGTGTGCGATGGAACTGCACAATTTGATTCCGTCTAGCCCTTTCCATCATCGGACTCCAAGACGTACGGCAATGCGCCATCAGTACATGGTGGATATCCCACCCATACGCACAAAGCGTTTTGAAAATACTTTCATTGTGCGTACAGCTAAGGAGTGGAATTCCCTACCGGCGTCTTTGTTTCCTGATAGCTACAACCTAGGGGTCTTCAAGTCAAGAGTGAATAGGTTACTTCTAGGCAAGCGTGCTTCACCTTCGACCACATCATCACTTAACATCAGGCGAGATAGTGGTCAAACGCGAGCCTATAACAAATAAAAAAAAAAACAAATAAAAAAAAAAAAAAAAAAAAAAAAAAAATGGCTTATTCTGTGAGAACATGATGGTCCAGAAGGAAGTCGCCGAGCAGAATCGTGAGAGGGCCTATCCCACTCGAAGATGAGGGCGTCGGGGAGGCAACTGCCTTGACGCCAAAACCCCGCTTGCATCATAGGCAGACCGCGGGCGTTCAGATTGAGGACTGTTCGCCCACCAAGTAACTCCAGGAAAAATGGTGGATAACATGCTGCTGTGCAAAGTGAGGCTCAGGGGAGACGCTTTTTCAGTCTCCCCAGGGATGTGCCTTAACAGGCATTGCACAGAGGTGGTTCCGGGGTAGTCTTTCAAGAGGTCACGGGGTCCCATTCCATGTGCTGATGGTGATAACTGGAGTAGTTTTCCAGGTTAGTCCAGGCGCCTTTTGATGGTTTCCTCCAGAAAATAAAAGAAAAAGAAAGCGTCGCAGTACTTAAAACCGGCGTGGGTGTATGACTATGGACTATGAAAGTAGCAGGTGTAGTTTCTTAAAATTATAAGCTAAGACATCGTATTGGATACCTGTCACATCACAATTTAATATTACTTTGAATATAAAACTATACTTTTTTTAATATTTAGTTTAATTCTCTTCTTGTCTCATTGACATGCCAATAATAAAGAGAGGTATTTATAAACTGTTCATAAATCAATATTATAATTTTATGAATAATGGTCAAGTATATAGCAAAATGAAAAAAAATATCGTACAATATTCACAGCAAAGAATTTATGTGGAATTTTTCAAAAACATCAATCGATCTCTTTAATACAATTTCAAAAACAACATGTAAATATTTATAATTCATTTATTTAACATAATAATATAATAATTTAAATAATAATAGCATCATTTTTCACTGGATATTTGCGATAGCTCTCTCTCTCGCTTTGACTTAGAGTTCTCCTTCAAGCTCGTGTTCAATCAGTTCCATCATATCATGCTTATTGTTGAAGTCATTTGGAATGAACATAAGCATACCATCGGAATGCCTGGTGATCTGTGGGATGTTCCTCACACATCCAGCATTGCAGATGAAGTCACAAGTCAGAGTGCTTGGGTTGAAGTGAAGACCCTCAGAGCAGGCTCTCAGGAAGAACTGGTCACCGATGCAAATGTAGTACTTGTCACACTCGGCATGAGCCCATGGGGCAACGTTGCATTCTTCCTTGCATCTGTCTGCTGGGTTGACTGGGCCGGGTTGGCATTCTGGGCAGAGAGGGGGTGCAGCCGTTGTTGTGGTGTCGGGAGCTTGGGTAGGTGTGGTTTCGGGAACAGCTGTTGTTGTTGTTGGGTTGACGGGAATTGCTGTTGTTGTGGTGTCGGGTGCTTGGGTTGGTGTGGTTTCGGGAACAGCCGTTGTTGTGGTGTCGTCAGCTTGGGTTGGTGTGGTTTCGGGAACAGCCGTTGTTGTTGTTGGGTTGACGGGAACTGCTGTTGTAGTGGTGTCGGGAGCTTGGGTTGGTGTGGTTTCGGGAACAGCCGTTGTTGTTGTTGGGTTGACGGGAACTGCTGTTGTTGTGGTGACGGGAGCTTGGGTTGGTGTGGCTTCGGAAGCAGCCGTTGTCGTGGTGTCGGGTGCATCCGTTTCACCATTCCAGTGCTCACAGCCAGCCAAATAGGGCCATGTGCATACCTAGAATTGACAAAAAAGAATTGATTCCTATTTCAAGTATAAGTTTGTAAATTCTTGAGTTTGACACAAATAAGTTGACAGTCGAGATAACCAAATAATATTGAACTTGCTGCTGAGCATGAGGTTCTAGATCGAACAAAGTAATATTGGGTTTTTCCATCTGGAGTTTCTCAGTCAGGACTTGGGCCCGGTTAATGGCAATAGACTGTCCCTTATAGTATGGAACTTAAGCATAACTGGCGAAATGTGTTTAATGTGGTAAATACAGGCGTGATGTTATGTATATGCATGTTGTTTATTTACCTGCAGTTCTGGACTGAAATGAGTTCCAGGAGCACACAGTTCCAATTTAATCTCTCCGTAAACGCAGTAGTAGAACTTGTCACAGTCAGACTCATGAGGCAATAGGTGGTGGACATCGAAGTCAGCTGGGCAACCGTTAGGAAGAGGTTCCCAAGGTTCATCTTCAGGTTGTGGTTGTGTAACAGGGTCATCTGGGAGGGGTATTTCTTCGCTGCTATCAACTGGTGTGGTTACGCTGGGTACTGTAACTGTTGGTCCTGATGTGGTAGAGTCAGTTATCGCATCTGTTGGGCCTTGAGTACTGTCACGGATAGTTGTTGTAGGTGTTGTTGAGAAGGGTTCTTCAGTTGTTGATCCACACCCACTGCCACCTTCTTCTGGGGTGGTGCAGCCACCAGTCCAGGGTTGACAGCCAGCCTCGTGAGGCCATGTGCACGTCTAAAATTAAGAAACAAAAACATTAATTTCAAGTGTACTTAAGTATGTAAGTTTTTCAATTTGAGACAAATATTTTGTCAGTCGGAATTGTCAAATAGTATTGAACAACAAGATGCTATAGTATTTTTCAGAAGAGGCGTTCAATGGGTTCTGATTGGTTTTTATTATTATGAAATTTGTGTCCATTTCTTGGTACGCGTTTATTTTGGCAGTTGGTTTTTCCAGAAGGAAAAAAAAAACAACATCCAAACTAAAGATATACATCAAAAATCAAAGACAAGGATCTCGACTAATTAATAATGCCATTGTTAATATAACACATTAGTTCTTATCAGACACGCTTAATTGCATGATAAATTGATTTACCAGAACATTTAAAGGTTGTGCTAGATTTTAACAGTTTAGTTTTGATTTTACTTCTAAGGAGTGTACAGGTTTTTTTTATAGTTTAGGCTGGTTGTGATCATCACAATATATCATCCAGATATACGAAAAAAGGAAATTTTTCTACTCTAAAAATATTTCCTTAGACGGTAAGTTGTTACAATTTACATTTCAAGATATTATGTTCAACCCGAAATGGGTTAGTTTAGTACAGTACTATCTTGTTAGTATAAATTATTATGTCATCGATGTAAACAAACCATTAACTTCTACCTGGTGAAAACCTCTGTCTGAATCCACTTTTTTAATGCAATATATTTGCAAAATTCCAGAATGTTTTTAGTTAAAAATTATTTAAAAGCTCTTCTCTCTTCTCTCTCTGAGTTTCATGTTTGTGGCTTCGTTTTAAAATGCTTTATTTTGCAGATATCGTCAAAAAGTTTTTTGAAAACCAATTGTTTCACATGTAACTGTTTTGGTTAAATGACGAGATCCGGCAGCCGTCTTATTCTTATTTTATTACTTGTTCGTGTCAGCGGATTCAACCGCATGAAAGGCGGAAATCTGCCCAAGAAAAAGTAACCCCGGGCTAAGAAAAGGAAGTATCCTAAAGGTCCAATCTGTCTCTATATCAAAACTAATCAGAATGGATTCAGCGGTAAAGGTGTGAAAACGTTACAAAAAATCAGACAGGCACAGTTACTTTTGCATTTATAAAAATATTATTATCACAGCAGGTGCCGTTATTTAGTGTCTGCCTACTTTCATAGAAAAATGGCGTAAGTTTATATATTTACCTGTAGTGTGGGGCTGAAATGAGTTGCGGGAGCACATTCCATCAAAACTAGACCTCCGTGAACACAGGCATAGTACAATCCGCAGTTAGATTCATGAGGCAAGAGATGGTTGATGCTGGAGTCAGCTGGGCAGCCGTTGGGAAGAGCCTCCCAAGAGTCTTGGTCATCTGGTAGTGGGATTTCTTCGCTGCTGTCTGGTAGGGGTGCTGCGGTAGCGCCTGCACTTCCTGCGCATTCTGGCACATTGAAGGGCCAGTCACAAACCTAAGAAAAAAACAATTTTTAGGCATCGAATTTGATTTTAAAATATAGTTTAAGAAAATTACAGTTGGTGAATTACTTAGGGTAATAAACAATCAAAAAATGTTGTCAATTCATTAACCCCTTCCTGTATTTGTAACTCAGTATTGACAGGTGATGTCAATCACACGTAATTGAAATAAGACTCATGAATTCAGATTCATGAATAGAAAGGCTGTCAAAGTCAAATTATTAGGTACCATGTATGCTTTGGAAGCGAAAAGAAGAGATATATTATCCTTTAGTGTGACCAATAAAGAGATTCAAGAATGTCTTGGTCAATCATTTTGATCAGGTGTTTACAAAAATATTATGAGCCATCTTGATAGTGGACTATAGGCACATTAAAGAGTTGTAAAGACAGTTTCTGATGAGAAATTTTCAAAGCATGCAAGCCAAGCAAAGCAAGTCAAGTGATGCAATTTGCTGTTGCAAATACTTTCAACCAATCACAGCAGCTAACACACGTATGACAATTTATCACATCAATGTTGCACAAAATTGCGTTCAGAAACTGAGCCAATGTACTAGGAGGGATCAAAAAGTAGTGAGAATGACATACTCCTAGGTAAGAAAAAAAAATGGAGACAAACGAAGTGCGAGCCGTTATTAAATACCTCTGTTTAAAAAAGTTAACGACGCAAGAGATTCATTGCGATTTGGCAGCAATATTAGGAGAGTCTGCTCCACTGTCGCTAGGTGGGCTTCTCAATTTCGAGTAGGGAGAACGAGCACGCAAGACGAACATCGTTGCGGCCGTCCATCGACGTCAGTCACCCATGACGAGAAACAAGAAAATGTTGCGAAAGTCGAGAAAATTGTATTGAGCGATCGAAGAGTTACCATCCGATACTTAATTCAAGAAACGGGCATTTTATATGGAAGTATTCAATCCATATTGAAACAAAGTTTGAACATGAGAAATGTCTCCGCAAGATGGGAGCCGAGAATGTTAACCGACAGTCCGAAACAAAATCGACTTGACATTGTTGGACAAGTTTCAAGAAGATTCTGAAAACTTTTTGTCTCGTTTCGTAGCAATATGGGTCCATCATTTTGATCCCGAGACAAAACAGCAATCTTCGCAATGGAAACGGCCATCATCACCGACCCCGAAGAAGTTTCGTATCGTGGAATCGGCTGGCAAGGTTATGGCCTCAGTATTTTGGGACTCAGAAGGGATAATGTTGACTGATTACCTGGAGCGTGGAACCACTATTACAGGGTATTATTATGCAGCATTAATTCCCAAGTTGAGGAATGTCATCAAAGAGAAAAGGAGAGAGAACTTCGAAGGGGCGTACTGTTTCATCACGACAACGCACCCGCGCACAGGTCGGCAGTTGCGATGGCTGCCATTCAGCAAGCTGGCTTCGAATTGGTTGACCACCCCCCTTATTCACCAGATCTGGCGGCTAGCGATTTTTATCTGTTCCCTAAATTGAAAAAATATTTAAGGGGAAACAGATACGAAGACGATAACGAGGTGATGGATGCCGTGGAGAGCTTTTTGCAGGACCAAGACAATTTTTTTTTTTGTGAAAGGGATTAAAGCCTTGGAAAAGCGCTGGACTCGGTGTGTAGAGAGACTATGTAGAAAAATAAATTATTAAGTTATCAATAGTCATTATACTCTATCTCATTCACACTACTTTTTGATCCCTCCTCGTAAATCTTATAACTTCATACTTACATAAGTATGAAGGCAGATTTAGTCATGATTGTATTTGACTAAAATTATGACTTATTTTGTGAAGTGAAAACTGTAAGTCTTTCGTTATCGAAATAAAGAAACTATTATCACGGAAAATGTTATAGTCTACTGATTTAATTGACAACACTTTCCAATTACGTTATCACTGAGAACGGCAAAAGACAAACGTTTGAAACTAATATTAAATCAATCAATTTGATTAAAATCGTAAGAACCATTTAATTCCTTACGTTTGATATTGTATCTAACGATCTAAATTATTATTTGAACGCAATCTAATATTTCCAATGTTGATATTTTTTACATAATCATATAAAAAAGTGATGATTGAAAGTATATATTGATAACCTTTTTATAAGTCAGCTTTAGAAAATGGACATAAAACACATCCAACTCAAGATGGACTACGTTCATAGTATTTTGCAGATGAATTACTATCAAACTCATGGACCACGTCATACAGCTTAAGTAGGCACTTACTAATTAAAATCATTTGTAGTTAACAAACGCGGTATATATTTTATGTGTATCGCGTCAAATTTAATCGGTAAAATCTTCTTTAGTTGACGTAGCATTGTTATCGGAAACCTTGCATGAGTGATTAATATTTTGTTGATTTTATCAACTCACATACGCAGTATTATGCTTCACATTTTCCGGTAGGCGATAATACCGTATCTTTAACATCACTATATAAATTTTCAAGTACCGTTTTTATTGAATTATCACAAATTACCATCTTTATAAGTAACTACTGTTTATGTTATTGAAAATCTTTTGATTCATCATGATAATAATAATAAAATTATGAGTATAAGTACTATATGAAACATCTATAAAGACCAAATTTGTTTTTTACAATGTCTTTCCTAGTTTCTTTTTATCTTAAAAAATGTCATCACTGTAATTGCCAGCACTAGTTTCCTGTTTCAAAACTTATTATAATTAATCATGAAATACTTCAGCGTTTGCGTCATGCTGAAATGTTTGATTTGATTTTAATCCTTTTATCTGCTTGCCTATTAGTTTCCTTTATTAAGCTATTTCTTTATCAATCGCAAATCTTTATTTTATCGGTAGCCCCTGTTTGTATTTGATGGATAAATTTGATTATCCTTTCTATTACCATAGAAATCAGTGCAATAATATGATTAAATTTTTACAAGCAATATTTTTGATCATTGAAAAATAATACAGAGTGGCGATTTTCAATAATCTGATAACTTTTAACTGAGGAACAAAAATGGCGTTTTCCAAGCTTTTGTATAGAAAATATGTCAAACGGCCATTTTTGTTCGTCAGTTAAAAGTTATCATACTATTGAAAATTCGGCACTTAATCTTCAAACATTATGCAGATAGTCTGCAACTTAATACTAAAATAAAAAGGATTTATTGCCAGACTTATCAAACCAAGCAAATTATACAGTAAAACTTATGATATTGTTAATGCGTAAATCGAAATCAACACAAAAATATATCATATCAGGCATAATCTCGACATTGAATAATTAAAGACATTGAATTTATAAATGTATTATTTTTTTTAAAATTTTGTTTTGTTGTCTTTTTATCAGGTACACTTGTTTAGAAATTATTTTCTATATAACTCTGCCCTGCTCATACTCAAAAGGCAAGGTGTTAAAAATACAAATAGGAAATTAAAAAGTCATATTTGAACTATTCTTGTATTTATCTATAAATAATCCAAAGTTGTTTGGATACAACAAATTTCTGAATAAATAACACATGATTCAATATTATTGATGAGTAAAAGTATTAATTTTTTTTATAAATAGATTTTAGAAAGTAAACTACAGAACTTTGTTTTGAAAATTCTAATAATAATGATGCAGAAAAAGACAAAAGAAGAGAGAAACTATGGAAATAATTAAGAAAATAGACCTATAAACAGAACTAGATAAGGCTGCAACTAAAAGCAACGAAATATACAAAATTGTGACAATGACTCATCAACAATATACTTAGGCTTATTTCACTAGACAGGCATCATCTAGCGGATAAAACTTATTAACCTTAGAGAAGGTAAAACAAACCAAAATTTATTTAACAAGCGATACACAAAAGAGCACCCATATGGTGCTTTGGTTTCTTATGAGATTTGACGGACACACTAACCTGGATTTGGAAGTTGAAAACAGTTCCGGGTGCACAGTTCTCTTCGATCTTCTCGCCGAAGTTGCAACGGTAGTACTTCTCGCATTCTTCGTGGGGAAGGAGGTGGTGGATGCCGAAATCGGCGGGGCAACCATTGTCTAAGACATCTCCGATATCAGCATCTCCAGGGGCTGTGGTAGACTCAATCTCGGGAGCAACGGTGGTTGGGTAGGTGTAGGGGCCATCATTCACGCAGCTGGTTTGCCATGAGTGTACACAGACCTTTAAATAAGAGGTTGGTTTGTTTAATATAATATAAATTAATCAAATCAGACGACATTAATTCAAATTAAGCTGAGATCCAGCACTCTTTAAACTCAAAGTTCTTTATAGAGATAGTCCTCCAAAACGCTCTTTGAATTGTGGTAACAAAAGCTTGAACATGATGATTAAAAGCTATGGCATCATGAGTAGTTCTTGATTTAACTGTCTTTATAAATTTTTATGAATTTGTTTATTTGATTCGGTTTGTGATACTGATGACACTTTAATATCATCTAGTTTCAAAAGTTTTGGAATTTCATCTTCTCTGTAGTGTTGACCAGTAATTGATGATTATTGAAAGACAAACTGGTCTACTTATATGTTTCATAATGTAAAATGTTGTGATGATTGAAAAGAAGATAGTTGGCTATAAAAATAATTATATAGTTTTAGTAAACTTATTGTAGTGCCACCATGATTAGCGAAAAAGCATCTTTATCTTTGGTAGCTGCCATAAGTTTATTCTCTAGTCTCATAACAATACAAAGTTTATTGTTATTATCAAAAAGAAGTGGCTCAAGGTAATCGACAGGTCTTCCCCTGTCAAATCTTACCTCATATATTTTTGCTTCGTTGATCTTTTATAATCCCATAATACTTTTATGAGTACTTAATCCATAAAATAAATAGTTGTAGCATTGGTGACGCGATTTAAAAAAACATTCAAGGAAATTTTATAATGTCTCATTTTCTCGCACGTTAAACCCTATTGATGTATGTTTTTGTCTCTTTTTAATGTAAATATTTCATTTAATCGGGTTTCAAATCATAATGGGGATAAAGAAGTTTTTACTTTAAAAAAAAATTCTCACCTAAAATCAGTAATTTACTAGAAGTGTCTTACTTCTGTAAAGTCATAAAATTGATCAGAATAATATTTTTGTTAGATTGTTTTGGATTGGAACCACTATCAGTAACATTGTAGTGTAGGATTTTGTACCGAAAAACTTAACGCGTCCTGTGTGTGTGGGTGGGCAGAAAAATACTAACCTGATATTCAGGGCTGAAGTACAGAGGCTCTCTGCAGGCAGTCAAAACCTTCTCTCCTCGGACACAATAGTAGAACAGATGGCAGTATTCCTCATGGGGAAGCAGTTTGTGAATGGTGAAGTCAACGGGACAACCATTGTCTAAGGTCTCACAGTCATCAGGGTTGGGGCCAGCCGTTGGAGCTGCTGTGGGAGCATCAGTTGGGGATGCTGTAGGATCAGCAGTTGGTCCTGCCGTGGGAGCTTCAGTTGGAGCTGCTGTTGGAGCAGCTGTTGGCGCTGCTGTTGGTGCTGCTGTTGGTGCTGCTGTTGGTGCTGCTGTTGGTGCTGCTGTTGGTGCTTCTGTTGGCGCTGCTGTTGGTGCTGCTGTTGGTGCTGCTGTTGGTGCTGCTGTTGGTGCTGCTGTTGGTGCTGCTGTTGGTGCTGCTGTTGGCGCTACTGTTGGAGCGGCTGTTGATTCGTCTCCAGGAGCGGCAGTTGTTCCGTCTCCAGGCGCTGCGGTGGAGTATCCTGGTAAAGTGCACCCTGAAGAGACAGGGTGGACACAAACCTGTTGAAATAATATAATTGATTAGTTAAATTTTATAAGATACGCAATAGTTAAGTAGCTTATTAAGGATGTCATCGTTCGATGATCAAAACTAAAATAATGCGTATGTAAGTCATGTTTTCTCGGGGCATACTTATGAGTAAAGTCTATACTACTGTCTAAATAAAACAGGGACTAATGGACAACACGGGCAACATGGACAAACACAAATTCTTTGGAGATTAGTATAGTCATTATTAAGAAAAGTTTTGTATGAATGAGAAGGCTATACAAAGACTGAAAGACCAAAACATGATCGAAAAACTGTGTAAAAGACGACATTCTCTCTCTGGAGAGAGAATAAGAGATGAAAAGAAAAGAGAAGTATGGAATAAATAATTGTAATTTATAAATAAGCCTAATAAACAAGGAGAGAATGATCATAATAGAAGTACACTGATTAGGCTGTTTAGTAAATGAATCAAGCGTGAAACTTTTGATACCCAAACTGGGACATGGCCAGTATCTCTGATGTCAGCGTTCTTGCCTAGCTAGTCACAATATGTAGATGGCCTAGGCAAATTTTGAAAGAGAGAAGAGCAATGATGATAATATAAATGTTTTAACTAACCTGGATTTGAGCGTTAAACTCAGTACCAGGAGCGCAGCTCCTGGGTTCGATGTACTTTAGGCCATATTCGCAGTAGTAGAACTTTGTGCAGTCGTATTCGTGAGGAAGCAAGAAATGGATCTCTGTAGGTGGACAGTCTTCATGGACTTCATATAACCTAGCGTTGGTCACCACTCCATCTTCATTGGGACGAGCCTGCACGAGAGCCAAGGCCGTCAGTAGGAAAAAGGCTTCTGAAAGAGAAGAGAAGAGGAGATTAGTCGAAGGTCTTATCATCATCATTTTAGGCGAATGACGTCCACTGCTGGATATAGGCCTCTCCCTGGCATCGTTGCCACATTGATCGATCCCGTGCGTCTCGCAAAAGGTCGAAGGTTTACTGATGTAAAATTTATAAGGATTCCAGCTCTAGTATACTTCAGCGATCATCATCTGTCAAGCTTTTTCTCAAGTATCTTGGGTAAACTTCCACTCTGACTGGATGCTGCTGAGTATCAATATGGTATATGGCTATTTGAAGCAGTTTCAGTGGCATTCCCTGCCGGAGTCTGTATTTCCTGATAGCTACAACTTGGGGAGTCTTTAAGTCAAGAGTGAATAGTTTACTTCTTGCCAAGTGTGACTCAGCGTAGACCAAATCTTCGCTTACTATCAGAAGAGATAGTGGTCTAACGCCTGTCTATAAATCTTACTAATATTATGAATATAAAAGATTGGATGTATGGATATGTTTGTTACTCAATCACGCCAGAACGGCTGAACGGATCTAGAAGTGATAGATTATAGTCTGGATTAGCACATAGGTAGGCTACTTTTTATCTCGGTGTAATGTTCACATTAGATGATAAAACACTTTTCACGCAGGTAAACCCGCTGCAGGCCGCGGCAGAAGCTAGCAATAATAAAAAAACATAAATACTAAAAAATGTACATAGACTGCTAAAATCACAACCCTTCCTTTTGACTTCGCTGTAGTCGGGTAAAAGAAAAGGATCTTCCACAACTTAAAATTGTTTGTTTGCACAACGTGACAGTGCTGTTCTGATTTCGTTTTTTTTTTAACTCTTTCAAAGGTACTTTTAATAGCTTGTTATCTCTAAAGAATGCTCTGTTGATTCGGGATAGACCACGAGAGTGAAACCGCTGTCCAGAAATCAAAAACAAATTTTGTTAAATTCACGTGATGGTGTGGTTTATAATGAGTCATTGTTAAAAATTATTACGTGAATGAACCGATAGTAATTAATCTTTATATCTACAACATGAGAAGCTGTCGATTGATAAAGTTAAAGAAACGTGCAAAAGATTAATCTAATTGATCACCATTATGTTTTGGAAATGATTAGTGTAAGACTACTGGTATTTTGTCGACTGTATTATATATTGATAAATAAATTGTATAATATACAAAACATAATTATCACGCCTGAATGCCACGAAGATTTAGACAGATTACTTAGAGCTCACCCACTTTGCCTAATGCGAGCATCGAACCTAAGACCTCAGCAGTTATAGCGAAAATGCAGACAAATTAAAAAAAAAATGTTTACAAAATAAATAATTTAACATTAATTACTACTAAACCTTTAGGTGCGTTAAAAATCTTAATCCGATAACATTCGTAGATTGTGTGAATCATATTTTACAAGTTGCCACTTTATAATCTTTCTTTATCTAACATATTTTTAATTATATTGACGTCATATAAATATGTTGCAATAAATTATTAAAAAAGGAACTTCCTTGTCCACTTCCGTAACTACTACAAAATAATTACATTCTTCTTTAAGTCAGTTATAAATTTTCTCTCTTGAATAGAACTTTAAACAAAGAAGGGTAACTCCAAAGATACGTAAATTTACTTTTTAAATTAGGATAAGATTGCCATACAATGGCGACATCAGAATCAAAGAAGAGCATAGAAATATCAACAGTGGCGTCCATCAGAAAAGCGCCGAGTCATGTCAACTCGGATCCCGCAACGAAATTAATCGGCAACAAACAGCGGAGGACTAAGAAAATAAATTGATGTATTTTCTACTTCCCTCCAGCAGGAAACAGAACAGAGCTTGGCGAATAGATTAAAGAAATAAAAATTATAAACTGTTATATTTGATTCCAGTAACAGATACAACAATAGAATAACCAAGATTCCAAAAATAGAACATCTGGGGCCCTCAGGGGTTCAAATGACGTTCGTCGGTGTCTTTGGTAATCCTCCTTTTTGTACAGTCGGTTAAAAAGGGATTGACCACAATCATGAAATTGCGGAAGCACTTGTCAGTCACACATTTAATTTCATTTCAATTTTGGTCAATCCAGAATGTTTTTAATAACATTGTCTAGAGCCCGTGAGGGCCGAGACAAAGAGAAATTCTAGATTGGCCATAAATTACATTTCTACATATGTCAATCCCATACATTAAGGAGTTTTCGACAATTGTTCTCACTTTGTTTAGGTTAGAGATGATGAAAAGTTGAGATTGATAGTTTATTTTTAAAAGTATGTAATAATTACTTACTTATCATTCCTTGATTTGTATGTTCTTTATTTTTTGCACACACAGTCACAAGACCACTTTAGTTATGCGATGTCTTCGGAAACTCAAATATATTTTATAGTCGATATCGTTCGGTAATCCGCGATAATTAGCGATTAGGGAACAAACGATGTACTTGTAAACACATGTGATATCGTTTTGGGGTTCCGTTTGATTTAATGAAAAACACTGATTTATATTTCGATTAGATTATCTTGATCTGATAATAAAATTGTATGACGTAATCCAGCCTACCGTTTTGGCATTTTTTTCGCGTGATTTTTTGATAATATCTTTTATTTGTATCGTGTTGGTTGCTGGTGGTATGGTAGGTTTGATCGTGAAAGATGAAAGGGTTTATTGGGCATTTTCTAATGGAAACAAGTAAAAAGTTTTTGGCCTATGTTTATGGCTAATAATAAAGAATCGATTGACACTTTGTTTATCAATTTTGGATAAATAGTTTAGGCCAGGGATTCCCAAAGTGGTCGATATCGACCCCTTGGGTTTGAATACGGTTTTCCTGGGGTTGACAGAAATGAAAACTGATTTTGAGGGTCGACGAAGACATAAAATCGACCCCTAATTAATTTAACACAAGTTCTTATTTGAAACTTTCAAGATATCTACTGAAAAAAATATGTTACATGTACCAACTTGTTGACGAATATTTTAGTAGGAAGTATCATTGTTGTTCGTTTAAAAACTCAACGAGGCGATAAGCTTGCACAAGTTCGTACAAGATGAAAAACTCAGCAAGTCAATAATCGGTTTTTAAAGTAATTTGGCTGATTTTAAAGTAATTTGGCTATGGAGGTCTGAGGTATCAGTTAATTTTGGAAAAGGGGTCTCTTGCCAAAAATAGTTTGGAAATCCCTGGATTAGGTGCTACGGAAGGAACATACGTAAATACAAAGATACATACATAAATAGACTGCTAAAATCATAACCCTTCCTATTTGGGTACGTATTTGGGTAAATTTCCAGAGCTTGAATTTGTGCACGCTTAATGTCAAAGAAGCGGGCAGATGGAATATGCTGTATTGGAAGGCCTCCCACAAGGTGAACCAATGATCTGGTTATGGTTGCGGGAATATGCTAGATGCGAGACTCACAGGATCGGTCGATGAGATGACTCTTTGGGGAAGGCCTATGTTCAACAGTAGCAGTTCTTCCAGCTGTCATGATTATGATGATGAATGGCAGTGAAGGAGCGACAGTAAAGCCTAGTTTTTTGATCCGTACTTAACTCAACCAATGTTTTAATATGCTAAACATTGGTCTGGAATTTCAGTACAAATCGTTTTCGCCCTGGTTAATTATTTCTCTATTTGTTAGACTAACTACGGATTAAAAAACTGTTCCTAAGAAAATCAATGTGGCAGCATAGTTTCTTAATTTTTACTCGGTGGATGGCAATAGACTCGCTGTCTTTATCTTGGCATTTGTAACATAACAACCGAAACGTTGGTGTAATCAACCTCTAGGAATTTCATGAGTTTTACCTTCATAAGTCTTCTACAGAATATTTATTACCACTTATGTCTGCGTTGTGGATTATGTCTGCGTCGGCGAATGATTTGGGATCGAATCCATTCTTTGAAGAAGGAACATTTTTGTTGAGATGAAAGCTGAATACTAGGCCAAACAGTATTAAAATTTTAAAACGATATTTGGCATCGGTCTACTAAGCATATGAACAGAAAATGTGTCGAATGGTCATATACTAGGGTAACTACTATGTTAAGAACGTGTTAAACCCGACTTTAATTCCAAAGTTTGACAGATTTTCCGAGATAGACAAACACCCAACTTTAAACTCTTAAGGCGCAGATAGCCGTCTGTACATAATTTTAAAATGAACATTGCGTCTAAGCAGACAGTCGTAATTAAAAAAAAAAACAATGTCAATACTACATGCTAGATCCTTTTCTTAAAATTTTTACACAATTTTTCTTTTTGTTTGTAAAACATAGGGTAATTAATTTGCAAAGTTATGTCTGATTCGAACAAAAAACGACGATCGCACCAAAACTACGAAGTGATTTTTTTTCTGAAATTATCATCTCATAGATAATTTATGTTTTGATCTACGGTTTTTTTTTAAAGTCAAAGAATATTAAGAGTAATACAAAAAACTAGTATATTTAGGATCGCCGCGACCTAAATTCACACTGGTTTCGCCCCCACGTGACCCAATATTTCAGAAATCGGAGGTTTGTTTAGAGCACAAGAGGCTCCAGACTAGTGTCATTCAATGTCAGCGAAGGCGATGGACGATATGCCAAAATGTAATCGATTGATCACGTGACATTTTAATAGCGTTTGTCACACATACATTTTTGGCATTTTTCAGTCGCTATCACGACGCTTTCGGTGATAGGATGTCACTGTCTTAAGCTACTATACGGAACCCGATCACCTACAAACAATAAAAAATTGCAATTCTAAAGATTGCAGTATTATACTAAAAAAAACATGTTATATTTCCTTATATCAGCGGAAACAAACAAACCCCAGGAAATTCTGAGAAATGATAGTCTATTGAACTCCGAATGGATTAAATCAGGGTTAATTTGGAACGTGATTTTTAAGGAAAGTACTTACTGGAAGACGCAGCGTTGGAAGCTTTTCCTCTAGGTGGAGCGATGCGAATCCGCTGGATGCGAGATGCATAAGACCGATCGATGTGATGACTTTTGAGGAGGTCTATGCCCAGCAGTGGATGTCTTCCGATTGAAATGGTAATGATGATGACTTATATGATGATTAAGGCCTTTCCAACGCAGAGTCGTCCTGTTCGCGGTCGTCTCTCCAGAACTTTTCGGTCCCATCGACCATACGTTCTGCGAGCATTGAGCCCTGCCCACCGCCACTTAAGTTTAGCAATTCCTCTCCTCCCTTAATTTATCTACTAACAATTCCACGTCTAAAATTTTGCCGGAGAAGCGATTTATATTTTGATGATATAGTAAAATATTACTATTCGTCTTCTCTTTTGTCGGCTCTAATAGTTTAAAGAATCTACAGTATTATCAGAAAAACTAGATAATAGTGTTAAATCACTAAACCTAGTCTCAGTTAAATCATGAATAACTGCGTGTATATTAAAAGCTAACAATGTAGTATAATAAATGTCGACTATTGGTCCCGATACAAAACAAAATCACTAAAAAAATTGTTGGTGCCTAATCTTAACTAAAGTAGGGTATCAACAATACCATTCACTATGTCCCTTTTTGTTATACTAAGGCTATTTCCAAATAGAAGTACTACACTAGTTTGCTCATTCAATTGTGTCTATTGAATTTTATGAATAAGCTAATTAAAGTGCAGTTTATGATAATAATGGTTCACTTTTGCATGTTTAGAACGCTTATTTAACAAAGATCCAAAACCTGTTCCTAATTTATCAGAATATACTAAGATATTACTTTTGGTGGGGTTCAAAGTTGTTGCAGTATGATCGATTGCTAAATTTTTAGGAGCAACATGTTGTGACATGAGAGGTGGCGGAGCGGCAGCACAACTACAGGTGAGGTTGTTAGTCAATGACTCATACCTCTCTGCATGAACTTTACCAGGTCCACCAACTCACAGGCCTCCTGCAAGCGCTCACTTAACATATGTTGACTACATTCATATTTACAAAATATTTCCTTTAGTGTATTTTCCCTACTCAATAATTCCCTTTGAAGGTTCTGAATGTTAACATCATACATTTGTGTACTAGTTTCTAATTTACTATTACTTATATTTAATTGGTTTTTTATGTTTCTAAATCTCTTCTAAGGTTATAATATTTGTAAACACTTTGAGTTTTTAAGAGTTTCTTATATTTCTTAATACTTTTATTGATTTTAATATATTTCATAATTTTATTGTAACTACTTACAATTGGACATTTAGCAATGGTATCAACTCCTGTAAGGTCTATGGTAATGGTGGGCCGCTCACACACCAGTTCAGATGCATTAGCAATCAGCTCATTGTACAAGTTACTGGTGTTAGAAACCTCTTCGCTGACTTTCAGCGAGTCGATGGAGGTAATGGTGTTATGAGCCTTGCACAATTCAGCTTCTAGAACAGATATACGCTTCAGTGCCTGGTCATGAGTGTCATGGCACTGTTAAAAATCTGACACTAGTTGACGGAGATGGTGATGCTGGTCCATATGCTGGGAGTGTAGTTCTGCAATCTGGTTCTTGATTTGAGTGTTTGTTCACTATTAACTCAATTTCAACTTCACTTTCTTCTCGTTCCCGCAAAAATGGTAGGTGGTGGGGCCATTGACTTTGACCCACTACAAGGGCACTAAGGGTCCCATATACGGGGTCGTCTGGTACCCATGTGCTGGTTTGGTCCCTGGGGTGGTCACGGCGCACAGTGAGTTCTGGTGCGCCGGTGATGAATCATTTTAATGAATTCGAGTCTTTTTCAATTTTTATAAAATCATCATTATCACATTTCAGCCGAAAGACATCCACTGCTGGACAATGGACATAGCTAGGCCTCCCACGAGCTTCGCCACACTGGTAGGGACGGTGCGTCTGATATCCAAAGGATTGCCGCAGCCTTAACCAGGTTATCAGTCCACCTAGAAGGAGACCTTCCAACGAGTCTTCCTGTTTGCAATCGCCACTCAGGAACTTTTCGGCCCATCGACCATTCATTCTACGAGCAAAGTGTCGTGCCACTAAAGTTTGTAATTCTTAGGCTTTGACGGTGACTCTGGGTCTCCCGCGGATATCTTAATTTTTCTATTTTTATCTTGGATATCACTGACAATGATAAAGGAAAACATCGCGAGAAAACCTGCAGCCTAATTGCGTAAGTGATTTCGGCAAGGCAAAGGGCTTGACCCCATAAAAGAGTATGACATCGAATCGAGAGAGTATGATATCTCTTTAAATAATTAGGTATTACCAAAAATTATTGGACTCTTTCGAAAAGAGTATCTTACCCATGAAAAAGTCCAATATGCCAATACTTAATTATTGAAAGAGTATATGTCATACACTTTCATGGGGTCAAACCTTTTGCCTTACCGAATTCACTTACGCAATTAGGCTGCAGTAGCCCTAATTGCATCCAATCCAACAGTTGACCAAACACAAGCGACATGAAAGACGCGATGTAGATTTCCGTCTATGTAATGTTTCATACTCTTTTATGGGGTCAAACCCTTGCCGAATTCACATATACGCGGCTTCGCTCCCGTGGACCACCCCACAGGATCCGATTTTGGGATGACAAAATAACCTATGTCACTCAGGAATAATGTAGCTTTCTATTGGTGAAAGTATTTTTTTAATCGGTCCAGTAGTTTCGGAGCCATACGGTACAAACAAACAAAAAAATTTTTTTTTTCTTTAGCTGCTGGACTTATATTTCCTATAAGTTTTAAATCGCCAAACCACACTGAGAAAACTTAATAATATGCCTTCTCGGTATGAGAAGAAGCCGTTGCCCTGCAGTGGGACAATTACAGGCAGTTATAAGGGGAGTAAGGGTACGCAAAATACGCGCTTGGTCGTGGAGTTGCGGAGACAGCCCGTCTAAACTAAACTAAACTAAGGGGAGTAAGGGGAGAACGGACCAAACATCTTACGGCCCAACTGTCAACCTCACCTGCACGCGCCGGATGGCGACGACAACCAATTGGTTTTCGTGGTGCTCCCTGCTGGACAACAGACGAGGCTCTGGCGCCCGAGCATATGGCGGGATAACCATTCACCTGACTGGGAAACCGGTTGGAGGAGGCTACAACAGCCTTGGGGCTTAAATCACCTCCAAAATGCTTGGCGAGGAAAGGAATGGGACACTACCTCGACTAACATCTTCCCAAGAAAGCTAACATGAGGTCCACAACAAGAAATAGTTTGTCATGCCACCCGGCTGACGCCCGGCGCCAGTTAGATTCCGGATCTTCAGGTGTGAAATTGGCTACCGGCTGCAAGACGGTGGGTCAGCAGGCTACTTGCAGAAATTGGGCAACTGTTAACAACACTAACTCAAAGTATAACACCAAACACCAAGCTGTCATGATAGGTACATGGAATGTGCGCGGCCTGAACAAAGCGGGAAAATTGGAAGTGGTTGAAAATGAGATGGACCGATATCGGCTGGACGTTCTGGGGTTAAGTGAAATGCACCTAATAGAAAATGGTCACTCGAAGACAGGAAAAGGAATGACCATGATAAATGCGGGAAGCGATGACAATGTTTTTGGTGGGGTTGGATTTCTGATCTCTAGGCAACTAGTTAATAAGATAATAGGGTATGACACCATTAGTGACAGAATTATAAGACTTAAACTGGGGGCATGACCTCACCCTATACATCTTATTCAAGTCTATGCACCAACATCTGGCTCTAATAAGGAGGACATTACCGATTTCTACAACACTTTAAGTCAAGTCTATCAGGACATACCATCCAAGGAAATTACTATAGTGCTTGGGGACCTCAATGCTAAGATTGGAGCCACAACTTCGGATGACCACCTGAGAGAGATCGTGGGCAGATTTGGTTTAGGTGAACGGAATGATCGCGGACAGATGTAACTGGATTTCTGCGCAGAAAACAGTCTGTCTATAATGAATTCGTGGTTCAAACAACATACGCGAAGTCTTTATACATGGACGTCACCGAACGGTAAATTTAGGAACCAGATTGACTACGTCATGATAGGCAAAAGGTGGGGGTCGGCAATTACTTGCACTAAGACCCGACCTGGCGCTGATTGTGGTACCGATCATCAGCTGCTAGCAGCTGCCCTCAAAGTCCGATTAAAAGCTTCAAATATCAAAGTTGCAAAGAAGTCCATTAACTTGCCAGCACAGGCCGTAAACGTGTATCGGGAATTGGCGATGAAACGACTCGAAAGCCTTGAGTTAGATCCCTTCGACTCTGCCCAAGCGTCATGGGAGACGTCAAAAACCGTAACTCTGAAAACCGCCCAAGATGCAGCGAGTAAAGTCAGAGAGTCACACCCCAAGGCAGATTGGATAAAACCGGAAACTTGGGCACTCATTGAGGAAAGGAGAGCTCTGAAAGAAGGTGGCTTAAGCTCTGATTCTCAGAGACGTCAATACCGTGATATACATGGCACAGTTCAAAAGTTGTGCAGAAGAGACAAGAATGCTGCCATTGACCAAGTCTGTCGAGATATTGAGAAAACGTCAAACCATGCACACACTAAGGACATGTTTGCAAAAGTAAAATTCTTGGCTAAAGACTATAGGCCGAAAAGTTGGATTGTGGCAGACGAAAATGGAATTCCACTCATGGACAAACATCTTGTGCCTGAGAGGTGGCGCCAGTACTGTCGACAACTATACAGCGAAAGCAACGACGCGATTGAAGAACGCATAGACTACACTGAAAGGGAACCAGATATACTTCTCCACGAAGTGGAAGCCTCAGTTGCACGTCTCAAACACAAAGCGTGTGGCGGTGATGGAATATCTGCGCAAATGCTAAAATGGTTGGGCTCCGATGGCATAAAAATCTTACACAAGATATGTCAGAAAGTCTGGAGGACAGGACACTGGCCTGCAGATTGGGTGGAATCAGTCGTAGTTCCCTTACATAATAAAGGCTCTACCAAGAAGTGTGAAAACTGTCGCACCATCTCACTGACTTCACACGCTAGCAAAATTCTTTTGCACATCATCAATGGAGGATTTCATTGGTGGACAGATAGAACAAGCAGGGTTTGCCAGAGGTAGAGGTACCCGCGAGCAGATCCTAAACATGAGACAGTTAATTGAGAAGGCCCGCGAGTTCAACATACCGATGGCTCTATGTTTCATCGACTATGCCAAGGCTTTTGACTGTATCAACTGGAAGAAAATGTTGAGCGTCATGAGAGAGATGGGAATACCGGAACACTTGACTTTCCTTGTACAAAATCTGTATCTTGACAGTAAATCGAAGATCCGTATAGAAGACGCAGAGTCAGGCCCTTTCCAGACCAACCGTGGAGTAAGGCAAGGATGTATTCTCTCACCTCAACTTTTCAACCTTATGGGCGAACATATCATGAGAAGAGTTCTGGAAGATTGGAATGGAGGCATACGGGTTGGAGGACACCTTATTAATAATCTACGCTTTGCAGATGATACCACTATCATAGGGGGAAATGAAAGGGAACTTGCTGAACTTCTGCAAAGAGTACAAAGAGTGAGTGTGGACTCCATATCAACCGAGCTAAAACCAAGTTGATGTTTGTGGATCGTGCTCGTTTATTGCAACGAACTGGAGAGCTATTCGACCTGGACACCGTACAGAAGTTTGTCTACCTTGGCTCCATGGTAACTGCAGATGGCGATTATGAAGCAGAGGTAGTAAGAAGAGCCCAGATTGCAAAGTCAGCGGTAAAGCGATTGGAGAAGATTTGGAGGAACAGAGGAATCAGCAAGAGTACCAAAGTTAAGCTAATGCGGACTCTGATCTTCTCTATATTTCTGTATGCTTCTGAAACCTGGACACTAAAATCACGCATTCGTAACAGAATTGTTGCGTTCGAAATGTGGTGCTGGCGCAAAATGATAGGCATTCCCTGGACGGCGCGCCGCACAAACGCGTCAATTCTGAACGAACTGAAAGTTAAATCTCGCCTATCGACCATCTGCATGAAACGACTCCTACAGTACTTCGGACACGTGGCCAGGAGGGAGCCTGGTAGCTTGGAAAAGCTTATTGTGGCTGGTAACGTGAAAGGAAAAAGGGGCCGTGGAAGATCACCAACCCGATGGACAGATGGGGTCAAAGATGTCTGTGGGGGGAATTTTCAGGGGGATTTTTCTGTCCGCATGGCCGAAAACCGCTCAGCATGGAGAGCGTTGGTGGAGAAGGCAACGACCTCATGTGGCCACGACCCTCAGTCATGAGGAAACGAGGAAGAAGAAGATTATTATAAAATTAAAAATTAATGCAACTGTGTAGGTGTGGCTTTAATGATATGACGCCCATCACCGTTATCATTTATCTTCATGTCTATCTAATTTATTTTCTATCTTAGAGGATATTGATTAAATTATCACGAATTTTCGTGAACGATGTTGTCATATCCTGCTTTGTTATAAAAATCTCTGTTTTTGCCTACTTGATGTAAAGAAATTATTTAACAAAAAGAGTTGCAGCTCCACAACGAAACATGATAAGCTACGCCTTCGTAAATTATCTCAAAGAAACCTAATTTCAGCCCCCGTACCCTGACGTATCAAAACTATCATAGTTCCACTGTAAAAAAGGGACTGATGTATATCACATACATCTGTCCCTATCGCACACTCAGCATAACTTTTCTCTAAGAGCTTATGGTCTGGATTAAAAGGATTCTATGTGTTAATCCATGGCTACTATCACAAACTATCTGCGTGCCATATTTCATCCGAACCTGTTCAGTAATTTTTGCTTGAAAGAGCAACATACATCCATTAATAGTCACAAACTTTCGCGTTTTCAATAGTAAAGTAGCATAGGATAACAGTATTTTTTATGGGACAAGCTCGCAACTCACAAATCAACAGTGATGACCACCAGAAAAGTGCCTAGTCAATGAAGCTTGACGAGAAGCGTAGAAACGATTCAATTGTCTTGGATCCCGCAACGAAATTAATCAGTAAATGAGAATCAAAGAAGATGGCTTTCAGGAGTTGCAGTAGTCTCATAAATTGCGGTAGGTAAATTTGTTGCAAAAAATACTATTAGCAATTAGTGTGTAGTGCTATTCTGGGTATGTAGTGTCGGCTTTTACTTAAAAGACTAAAATCTTGTGTGGGTATTTTGGCGGGGATAGCGATGTAAAAAAAAATGCTTGGAAAGGGTTTACTCACCCAGTGTATTCTCATATCAAATACACAGTCACACAGAACACAGTTTATGGAAAATAATTTATAGAACATGGTTTATAGAACATAGTTTATAGAACACAGTTTATAGAATACAGTTTATAAAGCACTTACCCTAATACTTATTAATGTAGCCTCGATCAAAAATAGACTGCCTTTGATGGCAAGAGCTACAATATTTATATTCTCGAAATGGGCGGGAAACGAGAAGTGCAAGCTTGTCGTTTACCAACCTGACAAAAAACAGTCCATCTTTGTTGCAAGCATAAAAATATCAAACAAATTATTGCCAACATAGAAAAATCACTTAGTGTGCTCAATTAAATATAAAGATCGCTAACAGTAGTGTATGTACTTATGTCAATATTGTAAAACACTTATTTTTTTTAAAGAGTAGGTATATATTTATTTCTGAAAAAAAAACGTTGCCCCATAATAGGAATTTCTTCCTGTATCGTGGGTGCGTTTACAAACATATAAATTCACATACGCAAACACCCAGAGCCGGAACAACCAGTTTCTTGTCAGTTCTTCTCCATTAAAGTAGCTTGACTTTTCCAAATGGACGGTAGAATCAATTTATATAACTTGAAAATTTTAATTTTTGATGTTCAAAACTGCCGCTTAGTGTAATAAATATATTTGACTTTGACTTTAGTATAATTAGGCAGTGGTGGCCCAATGGTAATGGCCGGGACTTACAAGTTGTAGGTCTCGGGTTCGAACCCAGGCAGGCTCTTCACTTTGTGTAAATTATTTCACCACCACTGCTGTCAAAACGGTGAAGGAAACATCGTGAGGAAACCGGCGTGTCCTAAAACCAAAAATTCGAATTAATGTGTCATTTAGCAACCCGCACTGGGCCTGCGTGGTTGATTAAGGCCCATTCCCTCTCACAGCGAGGAGGCTTGTGTCCCAGCAGTGAGAACATTAAAAGGCTGATGATGATGATGATGATTATAACTTACATCGATTAAATATCGAGACTCCTTTGTACGTCAGAACGCACGTCTGGTCCGTCACTTGTAGATATTTGACAGTCGTTAATAGCAGTCACACTCCAGAAAATGTGACATCAATCTTGGCAAGGGATGCCATGTTAACCAGTTACTGGGTTGTGGATGTCAGATAGGCAGACGCTCTGCGTTAAATAGTGGTATTCAGATTTCAGTTGCAGGTATTCTGTTAAGCGGGAAGACCCTAACATGGGGCAACTTAGTCAGATGCAGTAAATTATAATTATACCTTACCAGGCCAGTAATTGTCAAAGTGGGGAAAGCGCTAATAGCGCGCCATATAAATTTTTAAATTCGCTAGTAATGAAAGACACCTTTGCCCAGCTGTGGGGCAACATAAACTAAAAAAATAAAGTAATAGAATATTTTCTATTACGTTCAACAAAGACGAAAAAAAACAACATTTGTTATCGTATAACGTCACCAATCGTCAAATTAAATCATAATCATTGTTTTTGTTGCCATTGTCCTTAATAGGCAATTGACATTTAAGAATAATATGCGTCTGGAAAAAACTGCAGAGACGTTGTGGCCTTAATTAGGATATAAGAATTTCTTTGTCTCTGCATCGAATCAGTGATGCCTCTGAGGCTCTAGATAAGTGACATTATTGCACCGAAAGCGTCGCCAAAACGATTGGAAATCAGTATTAAGTAAAAATATATAAAAAAAACATTTTTTGATCTGTAAGGTGCTTGATGTGTTCGACGGTAAAACACGCTTGCCTAAAAATAACCTATTCACTCTTGACTTAAAGACCCCTAGATTGTAGCTGTCAGGAAACACAGACTCTGGCAGGAAATGCCGCTCCTTAGCTGTACGCAAAATTAAAGTGTTCCCAAAACGTTTTGTGCGTATGGGTGTATCGATGGCGCATCGCCGTACGTCTGGTAGTTGGATGATGAAATGGGCTAGGTGGAATTAGATCGTGTATTTCCATCGCACACTCCCCGAAAAGTAACCGATAGAAATACGACAAGCTGGCAACTTTGAGTTGACCAGTGTCTCATTGCCGATGAGCCTCTTGGCCCGCTTTTCATTGCTGAAAGAATAACACTTTTTGTAGGAGCCTCAGCACGTTTTTATACAGTAAATTACATATACTGAACCTTTTTGACGAACTTTCGTAATACAATAAAAATAAAATATGCTATCGTACAAAATCTCTTGCTATCATACAAAAGATCACAATATTTTTTAACTTCTAATCAATGATTCAAATGCATGTTTAATTGCACAATGAGAATTAAATTACATTAATCGCTTGAACAATCATTTTCAATTCAAGTCGCCAGATTATTAATTTTCCTTGTCACGTGTTGAAAGAACAAAATAGACAGATACCACATAACATCACGCCTTTCTTTTTTGCTTGAAGAAATGTTCATGCATACTGCACCACCACGGGGAGATAATGCAGTTACATGGGACTCCAACCCACTAAAACTCTAAGGGACACCGGGCTGCGCGGGCGGGCCGGGCCGGATTGTCGTCCTGTGCCTCTTATGGCGGAAACACGAGCACGCGTTAGGACCCTCCTCTGAGGAGTACCGCCCATCACCGGCGCACCAGAACACATTGTACGCCGTGAATACTCCAGGGACCAAACCAGCACGTGCGCCAGACGAACCTGTATGTGGGACCATTGGTCCGTTTGTGAAGGATCAGGTCAGTGACCCTGCTAATTTAAAGAAACCTGGGAAGAAAGCGTTTCATTTATATCAAGAACTTATACAGTACAACAGTACAACAGTCTGGTCCTCGAGCCCGATAGTAGACCGATAGCCGACTCCACTGGGTGCGAAACAACAGCAAACAGGTCATCGACCACTACACGTGACCAGAGGGCTGGCATTTTTTCGGGCAACATAACGTAGCATTGCTGCTAAAGTTTATTGATACTTAATAAGTTCTTTCCCTCCCCTTTCCTATACCGTTTGTCAATAATAATAATATCGTTATAAGCATGTAAATATTAACCACTCGTTACATCATCATCATCATAATTTCAGCCGAAAGACGACCACTGCTGGACATAGGCCTTCCCCAAGTGTCTCGCATCCAGCGGATGCTTACAATCTTCACCAGGTCATCGTTCCAACAAGTGGCCGAGTTTAAGCTTCTCCGTGCGATCTATCTGGCTTTAGCACAGTCCATTGTGGGTTACTGTATTACTGCTTGGGGAGGTGCTTGTAAAACCTACATGATACGCCTCGAGAGAGCCCAACGATCTCTGTTACAAGTCATGACCTTCAAGCCGTACCGGTTCCCCACAAAAACCCTTTATGAAAGTTGCCAAGTACTTACAGTGAGACAACTATACTTGCTTAATCTCACATTGAAACAGCATGAGAAAACACCGGTAAATCATGCAAATAAACATAAGAGAACGATCAGTGATGTATGTAGCACAGTCAAATGTAAAACCGCATCCGCTCGACGGCAACATCTATATCTATCTACTTATTTATACAATAAATTAAACAACATCCTCAACTTCAACCCACTAACAAAAAAGAAAACTAAGATAAAACTAAATTCATGGCTTCAAACACTTGATTACCAACAGACGGAAAACTTAATCAAAGAACTATACTCGAGATGAAATAGTTAGGTAGGCAAATCAAGTCTCATAATATAACCATAGTCCAGCCACCAACCATGATCACTGACACTACACACCACACACACACACACACACACACACACACACACACACACACACACATAGACACAACACACTCACACTTTCACACCTACGCATAAACACACGCACACACACCACGCAAGAGCACGTATGTATTATTTTTAATGATTATTATTCTTTTTTCTATTCTGATGCATAAAATGTAGTGCACACAAGTACCATAACGGGTGAGGACACTGACTCCTGTAACACAGGTCTCACCTAGCACAGGAGTCAGGGTTTCAAATGGAAATGTATAACTTTTTCTTTGTGTCAATAAAAATATTTTATTTATTTTATTAACTAGTGAGAGACCTTCCAATGCAACGTCTTCTGGTTCGCAGTCGTCACTCCAGTACTGTTCTGCCTCATCGGCCATCCATTCTGCGAGCAATGGGCCCTGCCCACTGTCACTCGCTACATACCTAAATAAAATACACGCCGTGAACTATGCACCTGACATAATACATGAAAGAAAATACCTCGGCTCTGCAAGCTAAGTTAAATTTGTTTTAAGAAAATGGGCCACACAATCTTTTCTTCAGGTCATTGGTTCATGACACTCATTAAAATTTTGTACCTACTTATTTACTTCTTATCTCTGAATGATCAAGCTTTAAAGGTGCAGAATGCAAGCGTGGTGATCAATTCGCATTTCATCTGTAATAAATAATGCAGATGAGAGGGATACAACGGGAGGACGCACTATATAGTATACACAGAGCCTACTCCATTTTTATTTATTCCGTGTTTTATAGTTACTTACTTTTGTAGGAAATTTGCGTTGCGGCAGTTCAGGGGGATGACCATAAGCTCTTAGAGCGGTATCAATTTGAGATCGAATAAGGGACAGATGTATATGACTTGTATAAATCTGTCACTTACTCGATGTCAAATTGTCACCCCCAGAGTAATTATTAACACGTTTTTATTAGCTTGGTATGTATCTATGTATCAATGTAACGGAATATTTGAACGTGATTTTCACCCACTTCAAAACGTCGGATTGATTTGAAACTTTGCACACCTATCAAGGACCGATGACAATGCAAAAATTTAGTCAAAGTCAAAGAACTTTTGAAATTCAAACAAAAATTAAAATTTACAAGTAATAAAAGTTGAATCTACCGTGCGCGTTTAAATTGTTTGTCCCATTAGCCTTACCAAGATCTTCAGGATTAGCGACTTTTTAGTTCAATTTACCAATAAAGCGTGTTTTTTAGTTTTTAGAACTACAATTTATTTTAAAATGAGAATAGAATTGTATTGTTTTGTGGTTTTACTTATTTCCTTTGAAAGAGAGCCTACCTAGCGCCGATAGCAGGTTTACCAAATAAACGTTTTACCTAGTTTTTATGTCCATGAACGAAGACAAACATTTTGTAATGAAGGATGACAGACATAATTAGAATCGACCCCTCAAGACGTTTCTAATTATGTCTGTCATCCTTCATTACAAAATGTTTGTCTTCGTTAATAACACAAGAAAGACATTCACATTCTTAGGCCCGTATTCCAGATGCTCAAACTCAAAATTGGCCACATCTACCTATCAACTGCCAACCAATCACAACTCTCGTGTTTGGCATAATTATGATTCTTCAGCTTGACAATGTGTACTCCATAAAGCAAGAACCCAGACGCCCCAGACGTTACTGAATTCTTTCTTCACAAAATGGGTGGTATGTATTGAATGAAAATAAATGTCCAAGTTAGCAAGTACGAGTACATTCCAAGTACCACTACTTAATTCCACTGATTTTGTGTTAAAGGTAACGGAAAAGAAAGTAGAAAGGCACTTTACCTAAACTTGCTATAGGTTCATCATCATCAGCCTATAGCCATCCACTGCTGGACATAGGCCTCTCCAATTGCACGCTATTTGGTTCGATTTTCGGCAACTCTCATCCAGCTGCTACCAGCCACCCTGCGAAGGTCTTCGCTCGGTGGAGCGAAAACCTTCGCAGGGAAAAGTAGGACTTCGAAAGCTACCTTTCGTTTACCAGTTCAATTCCTGTAACTACTCAGAAGCAGCCCAGATTTGGGCTTGTGTGTGGTTGATGGCAATATGCTCGGGGGCCATGAGACTTAACCATAACTGGCGAAAGGAAGTAGGTACCATAAATGCATGTCTACCTAACCGTTCGGCGAATACACACGTGATGTTATGGAAGGTTGAGTCATCATCATCATTTCAGCTGAAACACGTCTACTGCTGGGCATTCCTAGGTCTCCCAAAGTGTCGCCACAACGATCACGGTCGTCACTACAGAACTTTTCGGCACCATCGACCATCTGTTCTGCGAGTACTGTACTTGAGATCGGCAATTCTTCAGGCTATGTCGGTAACCCTGATTCTAAATTGAAATAATGGTAATAAAAGTGGTTTTTTTTCCTTCTCCTTATTTCTGATTAATTTCGTTGCGGAATCCAAGACAGCCCGTAACGCATCTTTTGCACACCGTGTGTGAGTAAGTTATTGTTTATCTATTGTGTCTGCTAATTATGCGCGTGATGTGTATTCGCAGGGATTTCGTCGAGCTTCATTGCTTCGGTGCCATTGTTGATTCTAGCATTCAGGAGTTGCAGTGGGGAATAGTGCGGTGGGATAGTCCCAATTGTTGCTATGGTTCTCCTGTGGATGTCTTCATTCCGTATCGATCACACGTGGATACTCTCAGTAGGTATAGCCTTCTTCATTACCTTTTGGTTGACTTTAGCCCTTCTTATGAAGCCTATTGTAAGCGACCACGATTCGGTTCCATAAATAAGATACTTAGGGAAGGTTGAGTGTGCATGTTTAATTATAGCTTAATCATAATTAAGATAATAATTATGTGAAAAATATTCCGCTTCAGATATTATATTGGCGGTGGCACAAAAAAGATTGGAATGATAAGATGCTACAATTAAGATCGACAATCGTAGCTCGTATTTTATATAATTGATAGATACTAGCTGATAACTTTGGAATTACTAACCGTTTGGTACATAGACATATTAAATAGTATGGACTGGACATACCTACAAAAAAAACGTGCCTACCTAAACCTTAAAATGGCACTTAAAATGGCTGCCGATGCTATGGTTGTGTTAATCACGGAACACACACATTAATAATACAAAACAGCCATTTAACAGCAGGACTACCACGAACACAACCACAAAATTCGTCACATATTATGGCGAATATGGCACGTACCTACAACTGTCACTATGTCATAACAAAATATTGCCATAATGAGCAACAACTGAAATATTGTTGTCTCTTTTGTCAAATACGATTACTACATTAGAAAGAATGAAACAAAACGATGTTTCACATTCTGTATCGTATTTCACTCATATTTTTATAAGCTAATGTATGTATAGAACATCGCGGCGCCTCCATATTTTTCCTAGCTCAATGGTTTGGTAGGGTGGAGAGTACCAATTTTCGGTACCGGTAAATAGTAAACACAAGTTTTTCTTTAGTTTTATTTGTCTGTGTGTAATCAAATCTTGCAAGTTTAAGACCCACTTCCCAGTGTTCGATTGAACTGAAATTTGCCTGATTTGGTGGGCACACACGTTTCTTTTCTTGGTACATTGCTATTTTTAATCCCTTAAGGAAAAAGAGGGGAGTTAAAGTTTGACGTGTGTACCGGTGTCTTTGTTTATTTGTGTATCTGTACACAAATACACAAAGACACCGGTACACACTGTGGCATCATAGCTCCTAAACAGATGAACCAATTTGGATTTCGTTTTTTCGAACCGATTTGGGGTGACTTTATCGAAAGTGTTCTTAGCTATGTTTGATGAAAATCGGTCCCCTTTCAAAAGTTATGGGCGTTTATTGTTTAAATCGGGGTGTTTTCGCAAGATATCGTGTCATAATTACGTTTCTAATAGATTTTCGATCGAAGCGCGTCTACTACTACTAGATAAATTATGTAGCATTCAATAAAAATGTGTCGGTGATTTTTTTAATTTTACTTGTTAGTATAAAAGCTAGTTTTATGAAATGAAAAATAAAAACAAAAACTTTTTTTAAATGTCATTTGCCACGATCAGAACCTAGAAGGTAACGAAGGTACGTAGCTGGGTATGAAAGACAGGCATGGAGTTGCATCATATCCTGCGAAGAAGCACACTGGCACTGTGTTTTGGATGGGTCCTTTTGGCCAGGTAATAAGTACATACAGTGGCCAACCCGAGTCCGTTATCGGTTAAGAGATTTCTAGATTAAAATATATGGAAAGCACTCAATTGGTTGCGTACTTAGATTATCCGCTGTAAACACGACTTGGCAAAAAAACTTATTTTGCCAAGTCGTATTTACAGCGGATATCCTATACACCGTCTGATAGTCAACGTGGGTGTGTGCTCTCTAGCTAAGAGTCACATTCTGTCCAGAATGTTCGATAAGCTCGTCTACTCTACCTACATACCTGAACCCATTTGAACGGTGTAATGATTTACTGACGTATGTTTACTATACCCCCGATAGCAAAATTAATCATAAAAGCTTATATTTAACAGCAGATAATAGTTTATCTGTTATCAAACGTGAACGAACTTGGTCAGGGTATTGGAAATCTAGGATCAACAGTCCAATAATTGGATCTTTCGTTATATATCTATTAATAATTATATCTTCGCGGACTCCCTGAGGAGCTCGAAGCTAAATTATAACAGCCGCACAGGTCAATCTTCAAGGTTAAGCAACTTTTGCCGAGGTTGGTCCGTGGAAGGGGGTACCATCTTTATATCTTGGCAAGCATGATAAACTGCTGGTCCCGGCTGTCATTTTCAGGTCATTAACAGTCGATACGGGTATCTAGATCACTGTGTTGCCCAATTTCTCACACGATATGGTAACTTTAAAAGTAAATTATTTTACTTAAAGTTCGTTGCCTCGCCTTTATCTCAATGTTCTACATCATCATCATCTGCCTAGCCTTTTCCCAACTATATTGGGGTCGGCTTCCAGTCTTACCGGATTCAGCTAAGTACCAGTGTTTTACATGGAGCGACTGCCTATATGACCTCCACAACCCAGTAACTGGGTAACACGATACCCCTTGGCAAGACTGGTGTCAGATCTCAAGCTTCTGACTACCCGTAAAGACTGTCAAAGATCTTCGAATGACAGCCGGGACAAACGGCTTAACGCTTTCCGAGGCACGGAGGAAACTCGGTATGTTGAAATAGTCACCCATCCACGGACCGACCTCGTCAAGCGTTGCTTAACCTTGATGATCGACCCGTGCGGTTGTTATTATTTAGCCACGAGCTCCTCTTGTCAATGTTCTACATCTGATTGCGAATATGTACAATCTACACAATCTTATGGGAGTGTATTCTTTGGCAGAATGTGCGCTATATTATTTTGGATAAGGTACAGGCTGCATCTAAAGTTATTTACGGACTAAACTAGAACAAATTTCCGTGCGTTCAAGCGTTTTTGCCATACCTATTATTGGATTCAAATATAACAGGCTATTACGAGGAGTCGCTAGTCAGAATCAACAATGTGGTGTCGGGGCCTTTTAAGCCAGAGAAAGGAGAACGCCAGGGCTGTATTCTGTCCCCTCTTCTTTTTAACATCTATGCCGAATACATCATGAGGAGAGCCTTAGAAGAGAGGGAGTGAGGCATAGGCAAGGTAGGTGGCAATAAAATCAGCAATGTTCAATATGCAGATGATACCACTTTGTTTGTATCTTCGGAGCGCGAGTTTTCTGAGCTATTTGTGAGGATAGATCGTAAAAGCGAGATGGTCAGACTGTCGATCAAAAAATCTAAGAAGAAAGTCTTGATCATCGGCAGAGAGACAGGCAGATAACCTGGAAAAACTGGTTGTTATAGGAAAAGTGGATGGGAAAAGGCCACGCGGACGCTCACCCACTCGGTGGTCAGAACAGATCAGGGCGATTACGGGACTCACGGTGACCACTGCCCTGAGAAGAGCTGAAGACAGAGTGGCTTGGAAGCAGCTCGTCAATGACTCCGTGAAAATTGCCAAGACGGGCACGACCTTCAGTAATGAAGACCCTTTAATATTATTGATAATTATTATCCATGGTGCTAGGCAACTGGGGTTAAACCAGTTATAAACGACCCATTTTGCTTATTGGTCTTCTTTGTTCTGACTCCTGCTTGATATGGAGGGAAGTGGAAAATAGTATTTTCTCCTACTTCTCCATTATTCTTTTCTGATTAATTTCGCTGTGGGATCCAAGACAGTTAAATTCATTCTAAGGGACTTCGTCGAGCTTCATTGCCTCGGCGCTTTTCTGGTGGTCGCCACTGTTGATTCTGACTTTCAGGAGTTGCATTGGTTTGGGAATTGTGCGGTGGAATTGTCAGTCGTTACTGAAGTCGGTAGTACGGAGTCAGAAGACAAAAAAAAATCTGACATCATAGTCTTAAGATATGATGATATGTATTTGGCTTGAATATTGCTGTGATTAACGTAGTAATGAATCATAAAGATTATTCTTCACGTCAGCTGTAAATTTTGTTGTTCCGAACGGATGTATTATCTGTAAAACTGCAACCGAGTTACGCTGGGTTTATTGTATGACTGTTTACGTCATCAAAAAGTAGGTAAAGTTGCATCAGTGTTACGAAATTTTCTTGCCTATCAGCAATGGCGCATGTTTTGGTCCATTCGGTTTCCTTCAAAGCGCAAGCGGAAGGGAATGGCCAGCTATAAACCAACAAGCATCTTTACTGTATTCCAGATTTTTATTATTTAGAATTTCGTTAAGAATATTCATAAATCGTTCCTACTGTTGGAAAAAAGCCAACTCTCTTTGGGAGAGGCTGCAATCATTCATGCGGGCCCAGTGTAAGTTGATGGTTGGATTCTGAAATTAATCTTAGAGTTCTAGCTAATTTCAATCCATCGTTATCAACTAAGTGTCAACTTTAGGCCCTAAGAAAGTGGATATGGTTCGCAATGGAATTTAAATATAATTTTAATATTTTTTAAATGCATATTTAGATATGCTAACCAATGGTTTTAAATTTCGAAAAAAAAACGCGTATTCATCAATTGTTGGCATCACTAATGGTCAAATAAGTTGATAAGTTAATTATTTGATCATTTGTGTGCTAAGCAAGCATATTTAACCAAAAACCTGGCCCTTAGTCATGTATGACAGAGCTTGTTGTTCCAAAATATGATAACTATCTCGAATACTGAATTCTAAATATACTCTGCCAAAACCTTCCATTAAGTGACTCATAATTATGTAATCAAATTAAAATCATTAAAATGTACATCTACAACGATCAAAATTATTTTGAGAAGGAAACAAAATTTTGTTGATAAAGATAAGTAGATAATATTGTAGTTACGCGTATTAACCAAAATGATAATGATAAAAAGACATTTCTTATGTATTTTCTTCGTGGGGAAAGCCTCTTATGTATCTCAATACTATATAGATAAATATTATTATCTTTTAATATTCCAATAAGCCGAACTTAGTGTTGATCTTAAAATATTAATAACAGGTGTTGATAGACCGATTAGCGGACCGCACAAAGACAATCGATGTTACCATCCCGCATGAGGAGAACCTCGTGAAAGCTGAGAAAAATAATCAAATTGGTATTCTCTGCCGGAGTGAGTGCTTGGGTAACTTAGAGGCAAGCGTGCATTATCGTCGACCACAGTGATCATCGCTTACCATGGTGCGATAGTGATCAAACTCGAGTCTGCATACAAACATAAACTCACGAATTTTAACAGGTAAGCATACAGATGGCGTTGCTGCTGCTGTAGAACGCCATCTGCTATGACGCGATACGCGAGCTGTCAATAATGTTACGGAAAATCTTATATCTCGTGTTTGCACATGAGGTTGTGAAAATGTGGAATTTGGATTCGGATATAATTGGGCTGATTGTAGTTTCCACCATGCAACGGTCTGATGGCCAAAAGCCTCGACGATCATCTGTATAGAGGCTGTCATTGTGTGGTTGCATCAAGAGCCTGAAACAAAGTATCATTAGGTATACAGTTCCATCATCGGACTACAATACGTGAGCCGATGCGCCATCGGTACATGGTGGATATCTCACCCATGTGAACTTCAAGCGTTCTTCGACGTCGACCACATCATTGCTTACCATCAGGTGAGATAGTGGTCAAGCGCGAGCCTATTTTTTATGGAGGTAGGAAAATACAGTACGCCATCTACTAGGACGCGAAACGCGAGCCTGTCAATAATATAACGACTAATCAAATATCTCGACTTAGCACATGAGGTTGTCGAGATGTAGAAAATGGAATAGACCGATGTGCCGATTGTCGTTAACATCAAAGGTCTGATGGCCAAAAGCCTCGACGACCATCTGTCGAAGCTGCGGTGGTGCGGTTGGATCAGGGTACTGATACAGAAGACAGTACTCCTCGACACGGCTCTCGTTGTGAAGAGGGTGCTGTCGCCGGAGTTTTAACTACCACCTGTAGCTTAGACTCTGTTCCCAAGCCGGATCCATTTTTTTAAAGTTATATGCCTTTGAACGTAAACGAAGTAATGAAAATGTGTATAGCAGGTGGCGTTCTGTAGTTTACGTATGTATGTATTTAATAAATAGTTAAAAATATGAAAGGTATGAGTAAGAAATTAATAAACGAATACTAGTAAAGAAGTAAAAATGTATTTATTTATTATACAGGTACGTAGGTGGACCCTAATGCCTGAGGCACTGATATAACATATAGCAAAACCCAAGGGGTACCCCTATTTTTTCCATTTAAGTAACTAAATAGTACATTTTGATAACTATTTCTTAACAGAATCCACCGCACCGCGGCGTGGTTTAAATTCGCTCGAATATTTTGTACTCTATAAACAGGTAGAAAGAGATAAAAATCATGCGGTAGAATGATATATTTTATCCGCAGTGCGTGTTAGTTACGATTCAGTACGCGTGTTTCGTCCCTAAACGTTTGTGGCAACACCGACTCAACCGGCTGTCATTGATTTTTGACAGTTGTTAGTTGACGGTTGACAGGTGTCAATAGTCTAGAAATATTTGGTGTGATCGCGTGCAACGCGAAATAGGGGTCTCGTTGTGATTATCTATAATCGTTAAATAATCAACCGCAGCTGCATCGGAATTGCATCCGCGATTCGCGATTTGTATTGTGCGGCGTCTTGTGCTTTGGTTTTTGTGTATATTTCGCGCACAGCGAGGGTATTATGGCGGGACCGTGTCCAGGTGTCTGCAGGGAATCTTTACCCCCAGACCACGCCCCTTACCCTTTATTAGGATAAACTTTCCTTTATGTGCCGCTGATTTTTGGCGCGGGGAGGTTGGAGGGGAAGGGGGGAGTGGTTTGGCTACTCCCCTGTACGATCCCCACCACTCGGAGCCCCATGGTTATGGAGATATCCATGGTTAAAGTTTTCAGGTTAGACTAAAAATTTCCATAAATGTCCATCGTTTTAAGGGGCGGGGAGGGCGAGACGGCAAGGGGGGTAGGGGGGCTACCCCACTGTACCATCCCCACCTCACGGAACTCCATGGTTATGGAGATATTAGATATGTTTTTTACTTAAATATAATTTGTGAGGTAAAAAAATGTGAATTGGTCCAAGAGCGAGCGAAGCGAGCTCGGGAGCTTGGGGCACTCCGACACAGATAGGTTAGGTTCAAAGAGACGACGGGATCTGAACTGAGCGAGCAAAGCGAGCGAACTCAGCTCCCGTCATCTCCTTCGTGTTAGGTTACTTCAGGCCCTTCAGACAGAAATAGGAGCTCCGTCGACTTTGTTGCTTAAATAGTAATCGTAAAAACTTTAACCATGGATATCTCCATATACATGGGGTTCCGTGGGGTGGCGATGGTGCAGGGGGGTAGCTCCCCTACCAGCCTTCCCCTCCCTCCTTCCCCGCCCCTTAAAACGATGGACATTTACTAAAATTTTGAGTCTAACCTGAAAACTTTAACCATGAGCTCGGAGCCCCATGGTTATGGATATCTCCATAACCATGGGGCTCCGAGCGGTGGGGATCGTACAGGGGGATAGCCTCACCCCCTCCCACCCCACCTTCCCCGCGCCAAAAATCAGCGGCCTATAAAGGAAATTTTAACCCTTTATTATATATATTCTCCTATGCCTAATTGAAATGCGGTATTGAACGACCCCAGGAGCTCACCGCGGGAATCAAGGTGACTACTAGTGTTAATTAGTGTACTTGTCCCAGTGCCCACCTGTCTGACAGGAACCAGTATCTCTCCCCAATAAAGAACCGACCCCTAGCTTTCCACTGCTGCGGATCACAGTTTCGTAGGTACTGGTCCTGGTAGGATCCAGGAGTCGCAGCGCTGCTATGGGCCCCAGCGTTCGCCTCTTGGCTTTGTGATCCGCAGGCCTGTATTAAACAACGCGGATAAAAATTCGCGCGAATAAAATCCACGCGGCTAAAAATCGCAGTGTGTGCTAAGCCTTAACTCCAAATCCTTTGCCCGATCTCTCACCGATCGTGCCGGATTGCCATCACATTGGACTATGAATGTGAGTGAACAGCTAGAGAGTGCCACTGAGTTTGCGCACCCACTATAATATCTCACGTGCTGGTCTCCACTAAGATTAGCCGCTGTGGCAATAAGTCGGTCTGGAGGAAAATAAACACCAAATATTTAATTCTGGGCGCACGGTTGGCGCAGTGGTTGAGCGATTGACTGCTGCGCTGCGTGTCGCGGGTTCGTGTCCCGCACGGATCAAATATTTGTACGACCTGCAGATAGTTGTTCCGGGTGTTGTGTATGTGAGTTTATTATTTATTATATTCTTTATTGTACACCACAAAATATACATACAGGACAAAAAATCATAAAAACAAGTGTACAATGGGCGGTCTTATCGCACAAGGCAATCTCTTACAGACAACCTTTGGATGAACTGTACGAGAGCAGAGGAATTTAGGGTTGTCAGTGTACAATAAACCTTAAATAATAATACTTAGACATAATAACATAAAATACATACAATAATAAATAATATACCAATAAATAACAAAAATATCACAAAGAAAGGAGAAGACTAATTATAGTGAAATGAAATACTCCTTCACCATTTTTTTGAATGTTGGTAAGGATTGAGCACGCCTCGCTTTAATAGGTAATGCATTCCACAAACGAGCTGCTTGAACTGTAAAAGATTTGTCGAAGAAGGATGTGGAATGCAAACGTATACTTAATTTTAGATTCTCTGATGATCTCGAGGATCTAGAATGTGTGTCACAAAGGAACTGAAAGCGTTCTTTAAGATAAAAAGGACTAGATGGATTAAAGAGCACGTTATATAGCAAAGAAACTATGTGGGCATTCCGGCGAAGGCGAATAGGAAGCCATTTAAGCTTAGTTCGAAATTCAGAAACATGATCATACTTGCGCAAGCCAAATATGAACCTGACACAGAAATTTTGAAGTCGCTCAAGCTTATCCAAATGGTCTTGGGTGAGATCAAGATAGCTGGCATTAGCATAGTCCAGGATAGGGAGAAGTAGATTGTGCTATCGCAACTTTAGTGGTCATGGGAAGAAAATTACGAAGGCGTCTCAGGGAACCAGCAGAAGCAAATAGTATATATGTTAGTAAATGCACCCACGATACAGGATAAATTCCTAGTGTGGGGCAACGTTATTTTTCAATTTAATAAAAAAAACCGACCTATAAATAGAAATATTCAGATTTCGTCATGTGTGGAAGATTTTCACAATCAGAATATTGAATCATAATATTATGACCATAATAACTTTATCGCATACGTTCTGGGAAATGACTTGATTAAAATCTATAATTGTTATATAATCTAAAATAGTTTTATCTCCCGTTTTAATCGATTTAATCATAACGATAGAGTTATTAGACTACGTCATCTATTACCACTGTTCTTGTTCTTGTAATGTTTGTATGTCGTTTGGGGGAAATTAAATACTTTTTCTTTCTTTCATGTTGTAGGTTGTGGGGTCAAAGTTTCTAACCCATGCAGGCGCTATGCCACAAACGTTTTAGGGGTCTTTAAGTCAAGAGTGAATAGGTTTTTTCTAGATAAGCGTGCTTCACCGTCGACCACATCATTGCCATCAAGTGAGTGATCAAGCGCGAGCCTTTAGACTTTAAACATAAAATAAAACGATGGCCAATCTTCTATCTTGATTCTCTTGGCTGTTGGCGTGGCTGAGTTCTGGGGGGTGACCATTAGCTCTTAGAGTAAGGTTATTTTGAGATCGAGTAAGTGACAGATGTATACAAGTCATATACATCTGTCCCTTACACACACTCAAAATAACCTTAATCTAAGAGCTTAGAGCCCCTGGTCGAAGCACAATATAATATGAAATATAGAATCATTAAATAAATAAATCATTGACACGAAGACAAACAAGAAAGCCTTGCGTGAAGTGTTTAATCACCACTTCTCTTAAATCTGTGAAGGAAAATATCGTGCGTTTCCACAAGATATTTTCCTTCACACGGCATGATCTAAAACCTAGATTAGTTAATTCATTCGAATTTGTTACAGGTTATTGATTCAAATGTTTATTGGATCCTTACTGCGTTATCGTTACGGGTTGTTAGAATCACAAAGGTAAAATATTCTTACGCTTACGCTAAATACCAGTATTTTTAACCCCGACGGAAAAATTTGTGTCTGTCTGTGGCATCATAGCTCCGAAACGGATGAACCGATTTTGTTTTTTTTTTGCTTGAAAGGTGTCTTCGTCGAAAGTGTCTTAGCTATGTTTGAATAAAATCGGTAAAGCCGTTCAAACGTTTTACTCTTACGCATTTTACTAGTTGAATCGGGGCATTTTCGCAAAGATATCGTGTCGTAATTGAGTGTTTCGATAGATTTTCGATTGAAGCATGTCAACTACTAAGTATTATATGTAGTTTTAAAAAGAATGAAATAAAAAAATACCTCCTTAATGTAATTTTAGATGGAGCGACAGACTATCTAAACTCCACAACCCAGTATAAAGGTAACAGGATACCTCTTGGCAAGACTGCTGTAAGATTTCCTGGATTTTGACTATGCGTAACGACTATTAAAGATCTATAAATGGCAGCCAGGACCAACGGCTTAACGTGCTGTCTGAGGCTCGGAGGAATATCAGTATGTAATCTTACTGTCCCCCATCCACCCACCGCTCTCAGCAAGCGTTGCTTAGCCGTGAAGATAGACCAGTACGATTTCAAATACTTAATAACCACGAGCTTTCTGTCTGGTTGGTTTGAAAAAACCCGACTGCTTAAGAAGCGATTTTTAGATTTTTTTATTAATACACTGCCGAGCAATGACAAAGTTCACTCCACAAAATGCCGACAAACACCTTAATATCTCCTAAGACATGAACCTAGCTTCATAAATTAAAAAGTATAATGAAATCTATTTTACACACATCAACACGGTCTAGGGATATTTTTAAAAAAGCGAATTACTATCAATGTGTTAATTATTTATATGACATGTATATATTTAAAAGATACGTTATTTAATATTCTACCATTTTTTAATAATGGTTAAGGTACTTCGATTAAAATTTCAGGATTTTATGGAAAAAAAATGAAGCATAGACGGAAACCGTATATGAATTAACTTTTAATTTATGAGTAAAAACTGAAAAAAAATAGAAAAATCATTTAATTTGTGTTTATAAACTTGAAGTTAGTAGTCTGAGAAAGCGCCCATGATGTTCATAACACATCGGCAACGATTCGGCATGCTCAGAACAAGGTTGTCAATGTCTTGCTGCGGAATATTGTCCCATGTCCTTCTGAGGTGCGCAAAAAGTTGATCTTCTGTAGCCAGATTTTCAGGAACTTCCTTCAGAGCTCTTCTTTGCAGCATATCCCACGCATGCTCAATGGGATTTAGATCTGGCGATTGAGCAGGCCAGTCTAAGGCCCAAACATTGCGTGTATGTAACCAAGCTGCTACCGTTCTCGCCGTGTGTGCCCGGGCATTGTCGTGCATGAGCAGGAAATCTTGCCCCATTTGTGTTCTGTGGGGCAAGATTACGGGCCCCAGCATCTGTTGGACGTATCGTTTTGCCGTCATATTGCCCCGCACCCAAACGAGATCCGTCCGTCCTCCAAGACAAATTCCTGCCAAAACCATAATTGTTCCTCCTTGGTATGGGTGAACTTCCTGAGGGTTCTGAAGACGGCTCCATCGTCCAGGAACTCGCCAAACACGCGTCCTTCGTGAATCTGTATGGAAGCCGAACCTGGATTCATCCGTGAACAGCACATTGAACCATTGCTCACGGCCCCAGTCCACGTGGTTCCGAACCCATTCTAATCGTTGTCCACGATTGCCTCTCCGTAAAGGTGGGACCCGGAGTGGTCTACGAGAGCGTAGATTGCTTTCATGCAGTCACCTTCTTACAGTTTGGTCACTCACAAGCACTTGGTGTTCCACTCGCAGCCTTTGGACCAATTGAGTCGCCGTTGCATTTGGTTGAGCTTGCACAGTAATTTGCAAAAATCGGTCTTGTCTGGGGGTAGTAATGCGACTTGGCCCCCGGTGCCTCTCCGCTACTTCACCTGTGGCACGATAGCGTGTCCATAATCTTGAAATTACATTTTGGTTGGTCCCTATGGCCTCAGCAACATTACGCTAAACAGACCCAGCTTCCAGCATTCCCACAGCTCGTAACATCTCCGCCCTCGTCAAATGTTGGCGTTGCATGGCTACAATACCTCAATTTTAACTTTATCTTTCGTTTAAAAATGAAAAAAAAACTGTAACTAAACGTAATTCGTATTGTTTTCTAAATTTCGCACAAATGAAAATTCCCTCTCCTACACATCAAGACATTTTTATGCCACCGAAACAAAAGAATTTTCAAAAATTTGAATTTGGAATTAGTCTGAGATAAATTACAAACTATCAACTTCAAGCTTGAGAGAACTCGTTTGATGAAGTCTAGGCTCCGTCCAAACTTGCTCCAAACTATGTTGGGATCTGAAGCGTTCCAATCAGACCTGGAGAACCGGTTCGCTGTCTTGGAAACCACAGACGACGTTGACCAGACGCTCAACCAAACGGTGCAAATCCTCAGGGAGGAAGGTACGAGATTTTGTAAGATGCGGCGTACGGGCCGGAAGTCTAAACTTTCGGAAGAGACTCTAAAGCTCATGACGAAGCGACGGGAAAATCCACCAGCCACTTCGCCAGAACAGCGGGCACTCAACAAAACTATTAGGAAACTGGTACGACGCGATCTCCGGCGATCCAATACGCTCTCTATAGAGAAAGCGATTGAGCAAAACCGGGGGTCAAAAGTGTTCTTCCAGCCACTTGGGAGGAGCCATCTGACGAAGCTGGCTAAATCGAGTGGGGATATCGTCGTTTCGAGGCCGGAGATTCTTTCAGGTTGAAAACTTCTACGGCCAACTGTACGCATCGCATGCATTTCGGCCTGATCCCAAAAATGAGGATTCTAGAGCCACCTTAACCCGCCATTTTACAGAAGACCTGCCTGAAGTAAGCCAAGATGAAATCGAGGCGGCTCTCAAAGAGCTCAAAAATGGAAAAGCCCCGGGCGAGGACGGGATTACAACCGAGCTCCTGAAAGCGGGAGGACGCCCGGTATTGAAGGAACTTGGGGGGCTCTTTAACTCTGTCCTGTTCTCTGGGAGAACTCCAGTGGCGTGGCAAAGGAGCGTGGTCGTTCTTTTCTTCAAAAAGGGTGACAAGACCCTTTTGAAGAATTATAGACCCATTTCGCTTCTTAGTCACGTTTATAAGTTGTTTTCGAGAGTCGTCACGAATCGTCTAGCGCGAAGACTCGACGAGTTTCAGCCACCGGAGCAGGCCGGATTCCGACGAGGATACAGCACTATAGACCACATCCACACGTTGCGGCAAATTATACAAAAGTCGGAAGAGTATAATCGGCCCCTGTGTTTTGCTTTTGTGGACTATGAGAAGGCTTTTGACTCCATCGAAACCTGGTCTGTTTTGGAGTCTATGCAGCGATGCCAAGTTGACTGGCGATACATCCAAGTGCTGAGATGTCTTTATGAAAACGCAACAATGACCGTCCAAAGTCAGGACCGGCAAACTAGGCATATCTCACTGCGTCGAGGGGTTAGACAAGGGGACGTAATTTCCCCGAAATTGTTTAGTAACGCAGTGGAAGATATGTTTAAGACGCTGGACTGGGAACGACGCGGCATTAATATAAACGGCGAGTACATCTCACACTTAAGATTTGCGGATGACATCGTCATAATGGCAGAGTCGGTGCACGACTAGCAGCAGATGCTGGATGGCCTAGCTGATTCTTCTGCACGCATTGGTCTCCGGATGAACTTGGATAAAACCCAGGTTATGTTCAATTCACACGTCACTCCGGGATCGATTGTGGTCAATGGCGGTGCTCTTAAAGTTGTTCGAGAATACGTTTACCTCGGGCAAACTCTGCAGTTTGGTAAGAACAACTTTGAGAAGGAGGCTAGCAGAAGAATACAGCTGGGCTGGGCGGCGTTTGGAAAACTTCGTCGAGTTTTCTCGTCGCGCATCCCACAAAGCCTGAAGACTAAAGTCTTCAACCAGTGCGTCCTACCTGTTATGACCTACGGTGCCGAGACGTGGACACTCACAATACGGCTGGTTCATCAGTTCAAAGTTGCTCAGCGAGCTATGGAAAGGGCTATGCTCGGAGTCTCTCTAAGGGATCGAATCAGAAACGAGGTGATCCGGCAGAGAACCAAAGTAGTCGACATAGCTCACAGAATAAGTAAGCTGAAGTGGCAATGGGCCGGCCATGTAAGTCGTAGAACCGATGACCGTTGGGGTAAACGTGTTCTTGAGTGGAGGCCGCGAACTGGTAAACGTAAGGTAGGACGCCCTCAGGCTAGGTGGAGCGACGACCTTCGCAGGGTGGCTAGTAGAAGCTGGATGACAGTTGCCGAAAATCGAACCAAATGGCGTGCAATTGGAGAGGCCTATGTCCAGCAGTGGACTGCTATAGGCTGATGATGATGATGATGAAATTACAAACAAATCGGTGTATAAAAAATTCCAATGAGGCCAGTACTTTTCGAGTTATTTAATTGAGTGTGAAATATCCCTAGACCGTGTTGATGTGTTTATTATGCAAACTTAAACGTTAGCGTTTTGTTTAAAGCCATGGATGAAAAAAGTAGAAAACAAAATTTTGGTGTTTGAAAATTCGCAACGGGTTTACTGGTTGACGTGTACAACTGCCCATAGAATCTCTCGATCTCCCTCAGAAGCTCCGGTTTGGCGAATACGATCCTGCCATCAACGGTCTTTAGTTTTGTGAGCTGGCTCTGCCCAATAGGCAGATCCCTTGCAAAGACCTTGGAGCCCTTATTCCACTCAATCGCATCTTTAATACTTTCAGTAATAAAGCGGTGGAGGTCGCTTTTCAAGGACTTTGAGATTCGTCTATTTAGCTGCCGGTATTTCAACGAATCGTCTGAAGACGGCAGGATCATCTCACGCCTCTCCTCCATGAGCTTGAGAGTAGGATCAGAGTGCTTTTTGTTCCTATCTGTACGGTAGATCTTGAAAAACTTAGACCAGACCGTATGGACAGCTTCCACGAACCCATCGCTGTAATCGTCCACGGAGCTTCCTAGACACTCGAAACGGTTCTGGAGTTCGAGCTGAAAGTTCTCGGGGTTGTGGACCTGGATCTGTGCTGGACGGAGCTGGACTTCATCAGTCGAGACCTTTCAAGCTTAACATTAATGTTCAATGTCCCTCTTACCATGCGGTGATCGCTCCCGGTTTTCAGCGAATTGTTCACAGAGACATCATTGAACATTTGCTTCTTGGTTGACATGATGATGTCGATCTCGTTTTAGTTGCACCATCGGGGTATTGCCAGGTCCACTTCCTGTGCTCTCGCTTTATGAAGAAGGAGTTCATCATGTAGAGGCCCTCCTTCTCCATAAAACTGGCCAGTAGGTGACCCCGGTGGTTCCGACGTCCAATGCCCCACTTGCAGCTCATCCACGTCTCGTTTGCCCAGTTTCGCGTTGAAGTCCCCCATGACAACGGCGAAGTGAGTTTTGAAACCATTCATGGCTCTAGAGATATCCTCATACATGGTCTCTACCTCGTCATCGGGGTATGCCGAGGTCGGGGCGTAGACCTGTATGACCTTCAGTGAATATCTTGCGGATATTCTGAGTATAAGAACCGACATTTTGCTGAACTGGTCCTATTTGGCGCAGCCGTGGGACACACAATGTTACTTTTATATTGTTTTTTTTTTATATTGTTGTTATTGTTGTTGTTTAGTCTAAGTTTTTTTTTTTATGTTTGTGTTGTGTGCTCTGGCTTGTGTCAAATAAATGTGTTTTCTTTCTTTCTTTCACCCTGGTCGACACACTCTCGATATGCACCACGTTGTTCACAAGGGACTTGTGGACGATAAACCCGACACCGCTCTGGGACTGTCGGTCATCCTCTCGGAAATAGAGCAGGTTACCGGATTTGAGGATTATCGAGTCCTTCCCCTCTCTTCGGACTTCAGATAACCCTATAATACTCCATCGCAACCTGCTCAATTCTTCCTCGAGTTCGGCTATCTTTTCGTCAGTCCGGAGTGTTCGAGTGTTATACGTTCCCAGGTCCAGTCGTCGGTGTTTATAGGGGTAGCCGGGTCCACTCCGGAGATTCTTTGCACCTCTTGCCACGCCATCGTCTCGACCGCTACCGTAGCCGAGGGTAGACGGGCTGCCAGGCACTCGGGGTCGTTTTTTCTGTGTGTTATTCATTTTAGTTTGGGGGGTTTGCCATAATCGCCACACTCGGCAGGCGGGTTGGCGATCGCAGTTTGTTGTTAAAGTGTACAGAGACCGCTGCTGCCCATTCTCTGGTGTGTCCCTTAGTCGCCTCTTACGACACCCACGGGAAGATATGGGATGGTGAAATTCTTTACGTCCGTCACCATACGGTACAAGTATATTTGGTCTATAACAATTAATAAAGGTAACGCAGCCATCGCAACCTCGTTACAGTGCTATATGAATGACGTGAGAAACGCCCGCACTAATCGCTCGAGACAGCCGTGACGTGACAAGAATCCCTGTAAACTCGCAATGTCAAATGTAAAGATCCGCAAGAGGTTACCGACATAGCCTCAAGAATTTCCAAACTTAAGTGGCAGTGGGCAGGGCACATTGCTCGCAGAACGGATGGCCGATGGGGCCGAAAAGTTATGGAATGGCGACCGCGAACCGGAAGACGATGCATTGGAAGGCCACCCACCAGGTGGACCGATGACCTGGTGAAAGTGGCTGGGATCCGCTGCATGCGGAATGCACGGGACTGGTCAATGTGGCGACGCTTGGGGGAGGCCTAAGTCCAGCAGTGGACGTCTTTCGGCTGATATGATGATGATTATGATGAAACTAGATTAAATAAAATAATAAATTGGCTACTAAATAGTAAATTTACAATCAAATTGTAAAATTTGACGTAAAGTTTAAATATAATCAAAATCACAAAAATTTAAATATTAAATATATATATATTTTTTTCTTACATAAGGCCTTATGCGAGACGCACGGGACCGGTCAATGTGGCGACGCCTGGAGGAGGCCTATGTCCAGCAGTGGACATCTTTTGGCTGAAATGATGATGATGATGAATATAAAATTGTAAAACTAGTCACTATCGTTGTTTCAGAGAAAGGTTTAAATTAAAACACCTGATTCTCTCAAACTCCTTTTATCGGATTATTTGTTTGTTTATAGAAGTGTTGAGTCATCGTGAGCACCTTATATCCAAGCATTGTGTTTTTTCGACTGCCCTCTTTGTATTGCTTTAATTCCTCAATAAATAATTCCCGGTCCGAATCTAAAAATTATTTCCTTATGTTTCATTTCTTAATAAAAGTGAAATAAAAGTTATTAAAACTCATTTTTGCCGCTTTATCGTAGAAATTTCTTGAGGAGATATAGGTTACTTTTAGAGGAGCTGACATAAGGTTTCCTATTGAACTATGGACTGGCCATTTGCTCAATTCAGCATCAAAGCCAGGAACCTCAATCAACAATGGTCCTTGCAACCGCTGGACGCAAAAACGAAACAGTCATTGTTAAGATTCTAACATCAAGAAATGTCACTTTTGTTATTAAATTAGCATCAAACCAATAGATGGCGGTGTACATTTTTGGCTCTCCGCTACATCGCGGTGTTAAGATTTTCAGGGATTTCATGACCCCCCTTGTACATATTATAAATAAATGTTTTTCTCGTTCTGATCACGGCGTTTTCTTGTTTCTAAATGTAAACTGCCGTGAAGGCTCCTCAGACTTTTTAGGAATTTGTACATGGTCCCTCGAGCTGGATGGACGATAAGTTGGTTGATTGAAGTTGAACCACGCAGCGACAAATCCAGTACTGGAACGGTATCGGAAGGAACGGATAGTTTGGAACCGATTTCAGTAAAGTATGAAGAAGTGAAACTGTGAGTACTCTTTGCAATATTATCTTTGAGAAAATTCAAGCAAATTAGAACCTTCAATACAAGAAGAAATAGACTTAGAAAATTTAGAAGTTGTTTGGACTTAGAATAGTTTCGCAAAAAGTGAACAGACGGGGAATCCACGCCGGTTTTCCCCTAGAAGTGCCAAACACTTAGAAAATTTTGAGAAAAAAGTTCATCGACTTGCAATTTTTTTGAGATTGGTGATTCAAGTTAATTGAAATTTAACTATATATTCTTTTAAAATGGATAAGTATTTTGCATTTCAAGAAGATGTGAAATCAAAAATACAAAAAGCCAGAGTCAATTTTAAGAAATCTCCAAGGGAAAGGTTAACACAATCCTATTTGGAAACTCGGCTTGGAACACTGGAAAATTATTGGACTTCATATCGCGAAACACATAGAGTCATCGTTTCGGAATTTAATCACAAGGAATTGGTTAAGTCTACTTATTACACAACTGATGCATATGACGCAACTGAAGAACTATACACGGAATATAAAACGGAAATAAAGGATTGTTTACTTAGGTTTAAGATCGATTCTAATACTGGTGCATTGTCTAGTTCTAAGGTTGATGAGTCAAACGTCGGTCAATCCTTTAGTGTTAGATTACCCAAGATTTCCATTCCTACTTTTAGCGGCAAATACACCGAATGGACAAGTTTTCGTGATTTATTCATATCGTTAATACATAGCAACAAAGCATTGGACGACGTTCAACGGCTTCACTATCTCAAAGGCTATTTAACAGGTGAGGCCGAGCAACTTTTACGGCATATTCCTATCACGGCCAATAATTACAAAGTCTGTTGGGATCAGTTAGAACATCGCTATAATAATAAATTACACCTTGCTATTTGTATTTTAAAACGTTTCATGAATCAAAAGAACATACAGTTAGAATCATCCAGTGCCATTAAAGAATTACTTGATACCACAAATGAATGTTTAAACGCCCTCAAAAATTTAGATATTGACATTTCTTCTTGGGATATTATTGTAATTTACATTGTTAGTTTGAAACTTGATACTGAATCTAGAAAGTTATGGGAAGTTCAAATCTGTAAGTTCAATGACGAACTACCTAAAATAAGTTATTTGCAAGAATTCTTAGAGCAGCGATTCAGATCTCTTGAGTTTTTGGATAATAAGGTTAACAAGTCGAATAATAGTACTCGCGCAACTAAGGTTATGCATGTCACTTCAAATTCAAAATGTGAGTTTTGTGATGAAGACCATAAGTTGATGAATTGCAAAAAGTTTGCAAGGGAAGATGTTGAAACACGTCGTAAGTTTATCCAAACCAATAAGTTGTGTTTTAACTGTTTCGGCTCAAATCATTCGGTATATTCATGTCGTCAGTCAACCAATTGTCGTATTTGTAGGAAGAGGCATCACTCTCTCCTTCACCAGAAATCAATCCCTAAAGGTCACAACTCACGTGATCAAGAGGATGATGGTGCGGATCAAACTCCACCATCAATTCCACAGACCGAGAATCCAATTAACGTTGTGTCTTGTTTCTCCAGTGTGAACAGCCAAGTGCTATTGGCCACTGCCTTAGTACAGGTAGAAGCGAGAACAGGCACTTTCGTTTTAAGATCTCTCTTAGACCAAGGATCTCAAGCATCGTTTATTACCGAATCCTCGGTACAAATGCTTGGTCTGAAGAAGATTACAGACAAGAGCTTTATTTCAGGACTTGGCTGTGACCAGAGTGCAACATTGCATTCTAAATGTTTTGTAAACATAAGGATTCAGTCACGCCACGATCCCAACTTTATAGTTGTTGTGAAGGCTCATGTTCTAAAGAACATCACATCACTTCTTCCTGAGAGGAAGATTGTTTTGACAGCGTTGTCACCTCAAATGTCGGATCTAAAGCTAGCTGATCCTTCATTTAATACTCCGAATAAAATTGATATTTTACTAGGAGCAGAAGTATATTGCCAGATTATAATGGATGGTGTTATCAAGGGTTCACCTGGGTTGCCTGTGGCTCAGAATACCAGACTCGGATGGATTCTCTCTGGCTGTATACATTCACAAATCAAGCAAGGTTCTCTGCAAAGAAATAAAATCGTGAACATGCACACTCATTTGACTGATGATCTGTTAAAGAAGTTCTGGGAGTTAGAGGAACCTTCTTCTGACAAAAGGTTTCTATCAGAGGAAGAGCAGGCCTGTGAGGACTTCTTTGCAGAAACTGTTAAAAGAGATTCAGCATGTCGCTATGTAGTAAAATTGCCTTTCAAGTCAAATGATCCCGAGTGTAAATTTGGCAACTCTTTCGATATTGCTCGGAAACGATTTTATTTGCTCGAGAAACGGTTTCTTAAGAATCCTGAATTTGCAATAAAATATTCTGAAGTTATTGAGGAGTATTTGACGTTGGGTCATATGGAGGTGGTTCCAGAATTAGAGATAGAGAATCATAGTGCCATCTATCTGCCACACCACGCAGTCATCAAAAATGATAGAACCACAACAAAGGTGAGGGTTGTATTCGACGCGTCATGTATTCTAAACAATGGTTCATCGTTAAATAGAGACATGATGATTGGTCCAAGGCTACAACCTGAACTGAGGCACATTATCATGCGTTGGCGCTGTTATCCTATATGTCTTGTTGCAGACATAGTAAAAATGTATAGACAAGTAAAGGTATCTGAAGAAGATGTTGATTTTCAACGCCTGTTGTGGCGTAAGGATGTGAACTCGGAACTTCAACATCTAAGGTTACTGCGCGTAACATTTGGTACATCTTCAGCACCTTACTTAGCTGTACGAGCTCTGCAACAGCTTGCGTATGATGAAGGTGATAAATACCCTTTAGCAGCAGATAGGGTTTTAAAGGAGTTCTACGTCGACGATCTCATGACAGGTTGCGAAACCGTTGAAGAAGGTGTTAAAATCTTTCATCAATTGAAAGACCTTCTTAATTGTGGCGGATTTGAGCTTCAGAAGTGGTCTTGTAATAACAATGGGTTATTGCAAGAAATTGATACAGACAGTAAGGATAGAAAGGAAAACTTAGAATTGAAATTAGATTCTGTTATGAAAATTCTAGGATTAACCTGGAACAGATCTAATGATGAGTTTCAATATACTGTCCAACTTCCGTCGCTTGAAACACCTGTGACCAAACGTAAGGTCATTTCAGATGTGGCCAAATTATTTGATCCACTTGGTTGGATTGCGCCCGTCATAACAACAGCCAAGATTTTTATTCAGAGAATATGGCTGGCTGGTATAGGGTGGGATGACGAGATACCAATTGACATACTCAAAGATTGGCTTTCATATCGTAAGGATCTCGTTCATCTCACCAGTTTTCAACTTCCGAGATGGACGGGGGCAAGCAGAGATAATGTTCACATGGAACTACAAGGGTTTTGTGATGCTTCTAATGCAGCGTATGCAGCCGTTGTCTACGTTAGAACAGTAGATTGCAACGGTAAGGTTGATGTGAATCTGGTCGCTTCCAAATCAAGAATTGCCCCTGTGAAACAAGTATCAATTCCTCGCTTGGAGCTTTGTGGAGCTGTTTTATTAGCTAAATTACTCCAAGAAGTTTCGGAAGTATTGGCTATCTCAAAAGAAAATATCCACGCTTGGACTGACTCTAGTGTTGTTCTTGCTTGGCTGAGTAGTCATCCTAGCAAGTGGAAAACGTTTGTCGCAAACAGGGTCTCGGAAATATTGACCATAATAGACAATAGTCAGTGGGCGCATGTCAAGTCCGATGAGAACCCAGCAGATTGCGTATCGCGGGGCATAAATCCGAGGGATATTTCTGAAATTACAATTTGGAAAAAGGGCCCTATGTGGCTACAAGAAAATACAGTCCACTACAGTAAAGGAAAGTTTAAACAAATTGACTTAGAAGAAAAGAAAAATAAGGTATTATGTCATGTCACAATTGAAGACATTGATAATATAATGTCAAGGTTTTCAAGTTTAAGTAGGATGATAAGAGTAATTTCATATTGTAGAAGGTTTCTTAAAACCTTAAATAGGGCGAGCACTAGCTCTACAACCACACGTTGGCTAACGTCTAAGGAAATGAAGGAGTCATTACTTACCTGTATCCGGTTGGATCAACGGGAAAGATTCCTGAACGAAATAAAGAGTTTACGGGGATTAGGTAGAGTAAATAAAGAGAGTAAACTTACTTCGCTTAATCCATTCCTCGATGGCGAAGGCATCCTTAGAGTTGGTGGGCGATTGCAGAAGGCTAACGTAGTGGATGAGATGAAGCATCCTATACTGATACCTCCTAATTCACATCTTGCAAATTTGATTGTTGCAGATGCCCATGAGCGTACTATTCATGGGGGTCCTCAGTCCATGCTAAGTTATATAAGAACTCGGTATTGGATCATGAACGCAAAGAGTCTTATAAGACAGCATTTTCGTAAATGTGTCGTTTGTATACGTTATGCGGCTCAAACGAACCAACAATTGATGGGCCAGTTGCCATCAGCTCGTGTCACTGCTTGCCGCCCTTTTCATAAAAGCGGTGTTGATTACGCAGGACCTATCGCAGTCAGAACCACAAAGGGACGTGGCCATCACTCCACTAAAGGTTATATTTGTTTATTCATCTGCATGGCCACTCGTGGAATTCATCTGGAGGTCGTGAGTGATCTAACCTCAGAAGCATTTTTGGCTGCTTTTAAGCGTTTTGTTGCACGCAGAGGTCATTGTGCAGAATTGTGGAGTGATAATGGCACAAATTTTGTTGGAGCGAATAAAGAGCTCAAAAAATTAGTACCACGGGAAAGTTCGGTAGTAGCGAATGATATAGCTGACTGGCTTGCAACAAATGGCACCAACTGGCACTTCATTCCACCCCATTCACCAAACTTTGGTGGACTCTGGGAAGCTGGAGTGAAGTCCACAAAACATCACCTAAAAAGGGTTATCGGCAATAGCACACTCACTTTCGAGGAGATGACGACTCTTTTGTGCCAAATAGAGGCATGTCTTAACTCACGACCGATAACACAAATAAGTTCCAATACAGAAGATCCGTACCCACTTACCCCGGGACATTTTCTTGTGGGTGAGCCATTAGTACTGGTACCGGATGCTAATTATGAAAATTCGACCTTGAGTACTCTCAAAAGATGGCATTTAACACAACGCCTTGTGCAGGACTTTTGGCGTAGATGGTCAAACGAATACCTTACACAACTCCAGCATCGTTATAAATGGACACAAATAACTCCGGAACCTAAGGTGGGAGATATAGTGCTGGTTAAAGAGGACGATCTACCACCGGCAAGATGGTTGTATGGCATTATAACTGACAAGCATATTGGAGTGGATAAACATACGCGCGTTGTTTCATTAAAATGTAAGGGTTCTATTATAAAGAGACCAGTATCTAAGCTCATTATTTTACCCGTCACCATCTAGACTTAAGTTTTGAAATTTGTTTTGATTTATGTATTCAAATGCTACCTATCACATAAAATGTTATGAATTGTTAGTTTAAGTTTTGATATTTTATTTTTTGTTGGTAATAGCTAAACTGTTGTCATGGTGGGCGGATAAATTATTTTTTAAGTCTTTATAATGTGTTAATTTATGGACACTCTGTCCATGGTGGGCGGAATGTTAAGATTCTAACATCAAGAAATGTCACTTTTGTTATTAAATTAGCATCAAACCAATAGATGGCGGTGTACATTTTTGGCTCTCCGCTACATCGCGGTGTTAAGATTTTCAGGGATTTCATGACCCCCCTTGTACATATTATAAATAAATGTTTTCTCGTTCTGATCACGGCGTTTTCTTGTTTCTAAATGTAAACTGCCGTGAAGGCTCCTCAGACTTTTTAGGAATTTGTACAGTCATCAACATATTCGTACTTACAAATTGAACTAAGTGGCTGTGAAATGCGCTTATGTGTTTTTATTTAGGTAGTAATTTAGTTTTTGCCTAGTGTTCGTGAAAAATTAGTCACTGCTTTACTATCAAAATACGTCAGTAGGTACCTACCTACATTGAGTCAAAAATAAATGTGATACAAATTTGTTTTGTGACGTCATATTGTTGTGTGTGTAAAATAACTAGCTTAATCCAGTTTTGCTGCCGATAAACACATATCATTTTAAATCCGACGTTCTTAATCCCTTATTCCGGCGTTCAAGACAAAAATACTAACCTAATCAAAAAAATTCAAAACAAGGAAAAACAACTATTAAAAGTTTATTATAGGTAATCTAATTTCCTGAAATCATTATCTTGAAATTCTTTCCATTATCGTATTTTTAAGCGCGTCACACAGTAGCATTAGTATTCTTCATATCAAGCATAGATTTAAACAGTAAAGATACGGCCGTCCGAACGCTTGCTTATACGCGTTCACCATTCAAGAAACACGCCATTTTTAATGTCTCGCGCACACGTCTTCTCCCGAAGATAGCCGACTGCATGGCGAGTTTGTTTAGGTCCAGAATGAACTATTACAAAATTGTAGCATCAAAAAAATGTGCGGTCCACCCTGTCGGTATGTAAGTTAATGGAATCGAGCCATACCATTTCGTGAGTTCGTGACGATCTTTGTTCACTGGATTACCTGCCATTTCTTGTGTGATCGGATATGTTATGTAATCATGCAGCAATACGAGAAATAAAGATAAGTTAGATCAACCATCTTATAGACTAGCTAAAGTACACTCATCTTTCATGGGGTACTGTGTTAAATTTGATAACAAAATACCTTGTGATATATTAAAACTAAATGAAAGTAAATTTAAAACTTTAGTTAAAAGCACACTTTGTAAACAAGCATATTACAAACTAGATGATTATATTCAAGATAATAATGCTTGGAAACATGCTGGTCCTGCTCCATAGGGCAATCTTTAGTGTATACAAAATCAAATTTGTTAATTTATATTCATAGTTATTGTATTAATATTCTTATTTTTTTAACAAATTGACTCACACACTGTTCCGTTGTTGTTGAATTAGGTATTTTACCTACGTTTGCAAAATTTGTAAGTATGTGAGAACCATGTTCCTATTTATTATCAATTTATCTGTTAATGCTTTTATTACTTTAAACCTGTACGTAGTATAGTGTGTAGTGCTATTTTTGGGAGCATCGTCCTCACATATATGAATTTATTAATGTATGTACTTATGTAAATATTGTAAGTCACCTATTTTTTTTTAAAAGAGTAAGTATGGAGTTTCTTGTGCATTCTTCTCCTTATCAAGCTACTTTTCCGAATGCACGGTAGAATCAACTTTTACTACTTGTACATTTTAATTCATATATGTATGACGTTCAAAAGTGCCGCTTACTGGCCTAATTGAAATAAATATATTTGACTTTGTCTTTGACTTTGACATGTCTATACAGTCTATATAAATCTAACTGCGCATAATTGGTTTCATGTTCAGTTCCCAGGGTTAAGTGGTTTACCATTAAGAATTTCTTAGTAGCTGCCTGGAATTTGGAAGATGACCTCGATAAGCACGTAAACGGTCTTGGTGCTGTTCTTTCCCAAATCCTGTATGATTGCTGTCGCATCGTCGAACTATGTGAGTAAGGGCCAAAATGTACATGCTTGTAACTTGCGCAAAAATGTACCGTAATAACTTCTGATAGGTAAATGTCACTCAGTTATTCAAGCTATTTGTCCAAAACTGCGCTACCACGGGGAGATAGCGCAGTCATGTGGGACTCCAATCCACTAAGACTCCACGGTGTCCTCCTGTGCAGCTTATAGCGGGCACACGAGCATCACAACCTCAGGGACCAAACCAGCATAATGGGCGCCAGACGACCCCATGTATGGCACGCTTGGTCCCCATGTGACGGGTCAGACTATTTGGCTGCAGGGGATAGGGAGAGTGGCCAACGCTATACTGATACTCCTCGCCCGCTGCGCGATGTCTCCCATACGGCCCGCCTCAGTTGCGATGCCACCCAAGTGGCACCACTACTTGCCTATTAGTTAGGTACAACTACAAAATGAAAAAAAAAATACAAATAAATACTACCGACTTCCAATTAAGAAAACTACAAAGTAAAAAATAACTTCATTTTTGGAAGTCATGTCCATAACGCAAAAAATTGGTACCTACTAAAGACACTTTGTAGTTTTCTTATTTGGAAGTCGGTAGTATATATTTTGTTTTTTTTTTATGTTAAATCTTTTCAAGTGGTTTATTTTTTGTTATTGTTTAAAATCATACGCGAGTTATCAACATTGTCTGATTATTGTAATTTTGTATTGGAGATCCAATAAATGGAAACTTCATTAAAAAAGAGGCGAGGAACTTGGTCTCTGACGTGGTTCCCCCGACCGCACACTTTTATTTTTGTTTTGACCGCGTTTAGAATGCGTCAGCTTTTTTTCATTGCCATAACGCTGCGATACCACGTTGCGAATTTCGCTTCACAAGGCGAAAAAAAATGTCCACAGATATTATTGTATTTGTCACAACGCGTCCAGAGATCTATTAATAAAAAATCACACTTTTAAAATCTGTAGGTAACTTTTGTTTTTGATAAAACTAAATTTTCATGAATAGTTTGCTACAGGGTTGTTTTGAAACTGATGAATTAGTTTAGATTTAGTACAGCGTCATCTCTGGAGCGGTGCAGGAACCACGGAGAGTTAGGGTAGCGTAGATGAAGGATGCCTACGGACTACGGACCATCTTTTGCTAAAAAGGTGTGTTGCATTTTGGCGTAGAATTTCGTTATTTTCAATAGATGGCAGCAGATACCAGGTAGGTCAAGCATTTGGCTTTCTGTAACTTCTGGTTGCCTTTATCTGAACAAGACGTGAGTTTATAAAAACAATTTGTTTTTTGGACTTTGCACTAGTAATGTGGCTTTCCAATATTGTGGATAACTGAGCATACTGATATTACCGATTACTGGCGACGGATTGATGAAAGGCATACACATTTATTTATTCCGTTGACTGCCTGCCTGCTAACCTAGACCTACCTCCCCTACCCACCTACCAATGTTTTTCTGAATCTTAACCGCCATTCAGAAAATGACGTCAAATGCACAACGCCATCTATCGAATATGGAGTTCAACGTTCCGAGTATCTGAATGGGGATGTGAACGCAAAGCTGAGCGCAGATGTCACTGGCGGCGCAATGGCTGCTGTCAAATCATTTTTGCTTTGTTTACATCACGTTTTTTTGTTATTTTTTGGATTTAAACCGTTCTTCCATCGTTATTGATAATATGTATTGTCCCTGGAAGCTTAAGGAATTGAAAGACGAACTAAAAACATGAGGAGCCAGGAACACGTGAAAAACAGATCTTATTGAGAGGCAGACTATATACTAAAATATTTTTCGTCGGTGATATGTTCTAGATTTGGATATTTTTTTAGTTGTAACGAGTTAATTTTACTTGACTCATGGTAGGAAAATTTACAAAAAATGAGAGAGCGTTACTTTAATGTGTTGGTATTCTTTACGTTTTAGGTTAGAGGTTTTATTTTATTTTCGGCAATAAAGGCCCTCAAGCTTCTGAAGGCCAAGCAAATGACATTCCTGATGTAGAACTAAACACTAAAAAACAACATAACCTATAAATATAATATGTATAGCCTATTCCCTAGTTCCCTATTAATAAATGATCCCAGTGATCGACTATGGGGACGTGTGCTATTTTGACATGAACGCGGTCTTGCTGGACAAACTGGATAGGGTCTTGAACAACTGTATTAGATTCATATTTAATATTCGGAAATATGACTATGTATCGAGCTATAGGTCCGAGTTAAAATGGTTGCCCATTCGCCAGAGAAGAAGATTATGCGCTTTGGCCACGCTTTTCTCTCTACTCAATTCGCCCACCCCTCCTTCCTATCTTATCTCTAGCTTTCAATATCTAAGTTCTTCACACGCTCGCAATCTGCGTTCTTCCAATAATCTCCTCTTACTCTGTCCCTCTCATACTACTGATTTTGTTCACTCTTCCTTTCATATCCAGTCAATTCTTTTTTGGAATGCGCTTCCTTCCGAGATCAGGGCGGCCACCAGTCGGTACGCATTTAAACGGCAATTGCGGATTTATTTATTTTCAACACAAATAAGCTGAGTCATCTCACTTTCTTCTTTTCTGTTTCTTCATAAACATTTATAATATGTATATTTATATAGATGTATATTATATTCAATATATATGTACGTGTATTTTACCCATTTTAGTATAATAACTTCTAGCTTTTTATTATTAAACTATGCACCTGCCATGATGTCTCTTCACCACCCTAGGTTGACTGGTAGAGAATGCCTAAGGCATTAAGTCCGCCTTTGTACCTTTGTGCATGATGTCTAAATAAATAAATAAATAGGTTGCAATTTTTTTGGAATTGGTAGCCATAGCGACGATGCGCCACCTATCGTGAAACAATGGCGATTCACATCCCCATTGCGTGTGTTGTGTTCTTTTACTTCTTGAACACTTTAAATTCATATAACTTTTGATAGGGTGAACCGATTGCGTTGAAACAAAAACTAAGTAATACTTCAAGTTACACACAATTTTTATGTATAAAAGTAATCTACATTGGTTTCGTTCATTTTACGTGTTGCGTGCATTACTAAACAGATGGTTCTGTTGGTTATCTTTTAAGACTCTTAATTCTTAATTCTATTATTGATTGAAAACTCTATGGAGAAGAACGTGCAAGCAACTGCGTGGGCACTCTTTAAAATCATGTCATCATCTCTTTAATCATGTTCATAATAATATAATCAATAATATTGCCACTATGTTTTGCAAACCGATTCGCGATCAGTGATTGGTTGTGTTATCAATAACTTATCAGTCACTTATCAATCACTTATCAATCACTTTTCAATCACTTTTCAATCACTTTTCAACCACTTATCAATCACTTATCAATTACATATCAATCATTTATCAATACCTTCCTACCTATAGTCTTGATGATTAAGTCTTACAGCTGATTATAAATATAAATCCTCCCGACCGATTTTCGGTAGCCAATCTCAACGGAGATTGGACGTAGAAGGTATTACAGTACACAAGTGTAATAAATAAATTTGTCATAATAGCTCACAGACTCCGGTCTGGACACATACCTTGCAATAAGTTTAGGCATCTCATGAGAATAAAACCTAGCCCAAACTGTACCGAGTGTGGTGTTGTAGAGGACGTATACCACTTGTTGGTGGAATGTGTCAGGACCAGAGCTGGGAGAGAGGCTCTGATGAATAGATTTAATATTAAATTAATAGATTTAGGAATTTTCCAAAGTATCTTGTCAGCGCCTCTGTCGGAAGCAGCCATTTTAATTTATAAAATAATAGATAAGATAGAATAAGTGTATATTTATGTATGTGTATAGGCTTAGGTTATGATGGGGCTGGCATGGTCTTAACTGTGACTAAATGCCCCTAAATAAAAGAAGATAAAAAAAAAAGTGTGTGCGCAAACGCAGATGCACTTTCTGTTCCTACGAAGTCACGGCAATCCTATACGGCTGAGGAGAGATCAGGACAAAGACAAAGAGAAAGACAAAAAATCTTTATTTCATTTAAGCCATTAGCGGCACTTTTGAACGTCAAAAATTTAAAAGTAATAATAATTGACTCTACCAACGCAGGCGCAGGCCATTACGTGTATTCCGCAAACAACTACCAAACTTCGGGTTATTCAACACAATTCGGTATACTAACAAGTTGCATTAAGGCGCAGATACCCTTCAGTAGCCGATTTTAAAATAAGAATTAAGTCTAAACGGCTTATCATAATTTTTTGATGAAAATATATGTTACATCAGACCATTTTCTTAATAATTTGATCAATGAAAAATTTATTCGTATAACATAGTGTAATTAATTTGTAAAGTTATGTCTAACACTGACATAAAATTGACAATCGCACCAAAACCGCCATGTGTATTTTAATGAAATTTTCACCATCTCAAAGACAATTTAATTATCTACTAATTAAATTGATTGATTTAAGGCTTTTTTTAAGTCATAGAATAATAAGGTAAGTTCGAAAAACTATTGAATATTGGGTAGCGCTGGTGTAAAGTGAGTGCGCGTTTTGTTCCCTCATGGTCGTTGGCGACTGTCGTCGTCTTAAGCGCTTCTCCTCCACATTCATAATGCCAAAGTTCGGCACTCTCTGCCAGCGTCTGTGGTCCACCTAAAACCCGTAAGGCATCTTCTGGGCTCGCTTTTTCCATTGGACACCTTATCCAACGCTTACCAAACTAATAGGCTAGATCAAGGTAAAACCTTTCAAATTAAGAAAAACTAAAGTAAGGGAATTTACAGTACATTCCCTTATGGAATAAGGTTCAAGGTTGCTAGGCTGAAAATATTTACAGTAGATGTCGCTAGCTGTCTGAAATATGAAGGATGTTTATTATAAAAATGTTAGGTGAATTTAATGCTAAAATTCTACTCTTTTACAATTGTTGTTTATTTTTTCAGGGTTAGTTGTATGTAATGATAAACAAAGCCAAAAATAAGACTTTTGTATTGCCAAGCGTATTAAAAAATTACTTTTGCTATTCGGCGCTAGATGGAGCTAGCGTCAAGGTTTCGACAAGTATCAACAGTCAAGAGTCCACGTGGTCACGGAGGAACTGAGAGGAATCATGTAATGTAAAGGACAGTTATCTATGAAAACTGCATAAAGTGCTACTTTGTGATGACACAGACCCGTAATATTTTTGAATGGTCTATCCCACGATACACCACACCATGAGAAAGACGAAAAAAAAAACGCACTTTACGTGTAAAAAGTTTTTCATGATTTTATTTTACCACTTTACCGGCGTGATCAATATGTATATCCATGCCAAATTATAGCTTTCTAATACTAAAAGTCTCCGAGCTAAGCTGCGGACGGACGGATGGACGGACAGATAGACGGACATGATAAAAATATAATTATTAGTTGACTACGGAACCCTTAAAATGGGGAAAATGGTTCCTTTCAAGGAACCATTTTTTTTTTTTTTTCTTCTTCAGTAGAACGCTAGTTATGATGTACCTAATTTTAAACCCAGATTTCTTTTAACAGTGTTTCCTTTTAGTTTATTATGGTTTAAGTACCTCACCATTTGACTTCACTTGGTTCTGGTCAATAATTTGAAGAGTACCATAGAATGGAGGGTAAAAATCAAGGTTACCGATGGCCCACAATTTGACTGACAAAGTATTTTTTTTTTAAATTCAATTAGGGCATTAAGCGGCGAAAGGTGAACGGCAGATTCTGTACCGCATACTTTTTTTGTTGTTCGGTAATAGAATTTGTACCACTTATTAAGGCAACTAAACCATTTATTTTCATGTTCGTTTACTATTTTTAGAACTTCGGATTAATTAATAATATAAATAAAAAGATTTTAATAAATGCACGTAATAAAATCGTAGGACACTAAACGCAGTTATGTTTTAAGATGTTGCATTATGTAAAATAACACAAATATTGAAATGATTATAAATTGTTTAGAGATAGAAATAACATTAAATATAATCAAACTCATCATTATCAAACTGTTGCAGTCCGCTGCAGGACATAGGTATCTCCTAATGCCCTGAGTAGGTACGATCCTCATCTCAATCTACCTACTTAATGGTAAGTAAAACACTACAAAGATAGCAACAAACAATTTACTTTACACATTATTTAACAATATGTTATATTTAACTATATGTAACAATCTACATTGGTACACTAGTACATAACCTTAAAAAATGAAATAGGTTATAACTTTTATGTCCCAAGTTTAAAAAATCTAAGAATTTAAAAAGGGATTATCTGTCATATTAACTACCAATTAGAACAAAAAATATCCCAAAACACTAAATTTTATTAGCGGTACGAAAGTCGCATACAAGCCTGCCATTCTCCTTTAACCTAGAACCTAGAACCCTCTTAAAATCTAGTAAATAAAGGTGAATTGTAGCCTAAAATTTAGAAAATTTAATGCAGTGTTTACCATAGTTCTTTCTATTATTTCATCCATGTCTTTATTAGTATATTTACCTGAAAGCAGTAGTGGCCCAGTGGTAATGGCCGCAACTTACAAATTGTAGGTCGTGGGATCGAACCCAGGTAGGCGCTTAATTTTGTGTTAATTATTTCATCACCACTGCTCTCAAAACGGTGAAGGAAAACATCGTGAAAAACGGCATGTCTTAGAACCAAAAATTCGAAGACATGTGACATCCACCAACATGTACTAGGGCCCGCGTGGTGGATTACGGCCCATTCCCGCTCACAGAGAGAAGTCCTGCACGCGCAACGGACAAAATGCGAGTCTAAGTGTGGTAAATGATGATGAAAGGGGTTAATTTATCCTATCCTAGTATAATTGCTTATACAATGCCTAACCTACACTATATGAAGTATAGTAGTGTTATACTGAATGCATCGTCCTCACGTAACTATATGAATTAATGTATGTATGTAAATATTGAAAAACATTTTGTTTTAAAGAGTTCGTTCCTCTCCATAACAATCTACTTTTGCGAATGGACAGTAGAATCAGTTAAAAATAAATAAATAAATAAATAAAATAAAATAAAATAGCCTTTATTGCTGAACTTATTTTACAATGATTTTCTTACAAATATGTTTACTTTATAACAGAAGTTTTTTTTTTTTCCATAAATTAGGTATCGGTAAACGGTCGTTTCTACGTTGCAGCTTGTCTTTCGACATAGGCCTCCTCTAAAGATTTCCACTCTATTCTATCTTTCGCTATGCGAGTCCATATTGGACCTACTATTTTCTTCTCTCTCTCTCTTCTGAGTAGAATCAGTTATTATATTTCAAATTAAAATTTTCGTCGTTCAAAAGTGTCGCTTAATGGCCTAACTGAATTAAATTTAGGCTTTCTAGATTTCTAGATGATTGTTAACATATGTTAACTTTTTATTTCGTTTTACATTTTTTTTTTTGTTTGTTTTTTTAATTTCGTACGACTTATTGTCGGGCCTACGTTGTCCCCCCATATCCAAGTACTAATGCTGTAACATGGAAATATTGTAATCACATTTTTTTTTAAAGAGTATCATGGAGTTTCTTGCCGGTTCTTCTCCATAGGAAACGACTAACCCGAACCGTGCACCTTTTGTCGACGTTTTATAAGTGCCCATGTAGGCCTATGTAAAATAAAATAAAAATTGATTTTGATTTTGAAATAACTTTGATTTTGCCAATAATATAAATGATGAAATGTGAATGTACTAATAAGTGTTTATCTTTCAACTAAATTTATCAATGTTTATTAAGAAAGTTTTAATGTGTAATTTAATAAATTAATAACTCAGGATTGCAGATCTTAATTTAGTTTAAAATAAACGGCTCGCTATCACACATCAGTTAAACCCTGTGAAGTTTGCGTTGTGTGGTTTTTTTTATTTTTTTTTTTATTTATCGATAGGCTCGCGTTTGACCACTATCTCGCCTGATGGTAAGCGATGATGTGGTCGACGGTGAAGCACGCTTGCCTAGAAGTAACCTATTCACTCTTGAATTGAAGACCCCAAGGTTGTAGCTATCAGGAAACAAAGACTCCGGCAGGGAATTCCACTCCTTAGCTGTGCGTACAATGAAAGTATTCGCAAAACGCTTTGTACGTATGGGTGGGATTTCCACCATGTACCGGTGGCGCATTGCCGTGCGTCTTGTTGTCCGGTGATGGAAAGGGCTAGGCGGAATCAAATTGTGCAGTTCCATCGCACACTCCCCGAAATGTAACCGATAAAAAACCGACGGACTGGCCACTTGGCGTCGATGTTCAAGGCTCTGGAGCTTTGAGGCGACCAGTGCATCGTGGCCGATAAGCCTCTTGGCCCGTTTGTCAATAGACTCAAGTGCATCAAGTTGATATTTGGCAGATTCGTCCCAGAGGTGAGAGCAGCGGTTAAAACCAAATGTAAAAAAGATTAACTATTTTGCTCTTCAACGTAAGATTCAGTTGAAAACCACCGTCAGGTAACTCCCAGTTGTCTGGCATTTTGCTGAACTGGACATTTTTGGCGCAGCCGCGGGGCACACTATGTATGTAATTATTTAAAAAATAAGTTCCCTTTTATTTGTAACTAAATTGTGTGTATCTGTGTGTCCAAATAAACTAGTTTTCTTTCTTTCTTTCTTGTGTCAAAAAAGGAAGTATGTGCATACCTGCATATTCCTTCGATAAATACAGGCGCGATGTTATGTGTAAATCGAAATCTTCAAAACCGCCACTGGGGAGTTATCGAGTAAGTGACAGATGTATACAAGTCAAATACATCTGTCTCTTATTCGATATCAAATTGATACCGCTCTAAGAGCTTATGGTCACCCCCTGCAGTCTCAGCCAATAATCCCACGTTACCAACTACACTTTAAGCAATGCTTAATGCCATGCATTTCTGCTTACTCCCTCTATACCACCGGCTGTAAAGACGCGAAATCAAACAAAAGACAAATTAGCTATTCTCAAGAGGCGCGGTGGTCCAGGCGAAATAATATTTTAATCCTATCTCAAACAGATGTTTACAAGCGAATCTCATTATTGTGGGGTGAACGATACTGTTGTTGGTTATGTGACGAAACATTAAAATTAAATAAAAAAAAAAAATGTGTATCACACTAAACTGTCTGAAGATAAAAATACGATTTTTCTGTTTTGAAGGACAGATACTCGTAAGTAAGAATAGGGATCTTACTTAGCTTTAACTAACTTTTACCCGCTGCGTAACTCACAGAACCCGTGCATTTTACTGTAGGTAGCCATGTTATTTTACACGCATTTCTATCAAACATACAATTTTCATTATAAGTTTAATTTAAAATTTTAGTTTAAACAACAAGTTTAGATACTGTCCACACCTATCATTTATTGAAAAAACGATAATTAAGCTAAGTATTTTGGTAAATATATGATTGACTTAAAAAAATACTGGCTCATAATGACTTATTTTTAACAGGCTTTTTTTTGATTCAAGGAAAAACATTTTCGTTGTTGTATATAAAAAGCATTTATTGCCACAGAAATCGGCATGCCTTTAAATTATGCTTAAAATAATATACATAACGATAATACCTTGCCAATCGCTTCAACTTAAAGCAACCAATCTTTGTTATTGTGGTATTTTTATATCTGTAATTGATTCTGAAATTAGAAGGCGTGGAACCGATGGTTTTCAGTTCATTTGGCTTGCGTCGGGGTCACTTAAGCCGTCGCCTAGTCGGTCCGTATCAACCCAAATTAGACAAAGCGAAATGTATGGGTTATTTTACACTTAACACAACCTGCCTCTACTACCAAATTTGTATAAGATGTAGATCTTAGAATCAAAAGATAAGACAAGAATAAAATCAAAATAATATATCATCATCATCATTTAGCTGAAAGACGTCCACTGCTGGACATAGGCCTCCCCCAGGCGTCGCCGCATTGACCAAGCCCGTGTGTCTCGCAGCCAGCGCCTTCCTGCAACCTTAACCAGGTCATTGGTCCACCTAGTGGAAGGCCTTCCAACGTGTCGTCTTCCGGTTCACTGTCGCCATTCCAGAACTCTTCGAATGCAGAATTGTAGACATTTTAGGTCTTTTTAAGTTCTCCTGAAAGCATGAATTCGGTATGATTTTGACGCATAGCTAATATGAACATATGAGAAGTCATTAAAAAAACTCTTCATCATCTTCCACATTCCAACATCTTCTACTGCTGGACATAAATCCCAAGTTGCTTGTACCATTCATCACGTGACGCTTCGCTTGACAACATTTTTTTTCATGCATCATTGAACAAGTCTGTTAAGCACGGACAACAACAGTCTCCTCCACCCTACTCGCGATACAATAAGAATAAGATTCGTGTTACTACCTCTCTCGCTGGCTACCCCTCACCGTGACGGATTTAACATAATATTATTAATATTTATATTTTTGTATCGTACTTCCTTTTGATGGCGTTTCGAAGAAAATGCCCAATGGCATTTTTTTCATATAAAATTACAAAGATTTCTGGCATTTGCGGGACGTCATTTTTTCAATTTTTATTTCTTATAATGGAAACTTTTTAAAATCTCTTTTTTAGGTCACTTTGTTGACAGCCAACAGTGGATTCCAAAAGATTTTCTGATATACTACACATTTCATTTTAAAACTAGAAATTTGTGGTATTTTTTTTTCTGTCAGGAAAGTGAAACAAACAACACAAAAAGTAAAAACAAGTTAATTAACAACTGCATGTGCACGGACTAATTATGGCAGAAAACCAGTATTAGTGGAAGGAGCACAGTGGATTTATCCAAACAATCATACCGGAGACAAGTCAAGCAGATATTGTTTAGTAAATTGATTGTTTAGTGAACTGATTGTGCTATAACTCTTAACTCTCATAACTCTTAGGATTAAGGATTATGTGTGATATATTTCAACTAAGCATAGATATTCATGATGTTATATTTCGCTAATATTTAGTTTGTTTTTCCCTTTGTCTAATTAATATACCCATGTTTGCATATTTAAATAGTTTAACTCTGATTTAAAGTGACCAATGAGTCTTCAATCCCACATAATCACTATAGCTGCACTTGTGTGTAGCTAATTAACATAACCTAACTAGCTTTATCCATGCCGTGAAACTCTGTTATTGGCTTAATAGATAATTGTCATCATCTCGCTGTTACTGTGCAATATGTGTGTGTTTACTAAATTGCAAGTAACGTTGATGCAACTACACTGGGCTGTTCATTAACAGTTAGGTGAACATCTATTCATGTAAATTAGTAATAAGCTGTTGAGTTTCCAAATAAATAAATAAATAAAGCACAGCTATTCAGTGATGTACCGGAGGATATAAAAAGGTGTGATAATATTAACATATTTAAGAGTAAACTAAAGAAATCATGTATGTACCCTATAACGTCGCCAACGACCCAGAGACAAATATTATATTATTATTTAGATTAACGTAACTTTGTATCTCCTTATAAGTTCTTATGGGAAATAAATATTCTTAAACTTAAAGTGTTTCTATTAACAGAAATACATTGAATCTCTGAAACTATTTCTGCAACCACTATCAAAACACCAACTTATGATGTAACCCAGTTATTCAGTAAAAGTAGTTTACCTCCAGAAATCAGTCAGATGTACAATCAGAGTCAAGCTGTTTCTCTAATCTTATTGTTACATGAACCGGTGCCGGCTAACTTGACCTAATCTCTGAGCGGATAATCTTGAAGGCACGCGACTTGAAATACCTGTTTGGTAATTTGTAGTTTTACATTTGGGGTGCATGATTAAAAAGACAAATAAAAAAAAAATTAAACACTTGACACAAATACCTCTAAAAAGCAAATTATATTTTTTTTATTTTTTATTTTATGTTTTTTAAACTACATTATTAAATAAATAAAAAACCGGCTAAGTGCGAGTCGGACTCGCGCGCGAAGGGTTCCGTACCATTATCGCAAAAAACGGCAAAAAAATCACTTTTGTTGTATGGGAGCCCCACTTAAATATTTATTTTATTCGGTTTTTAGTATTTGTTGTTGTTATAGCGGCAACAGAAATACAAAATCTGTGAAAATTTCAGCTGTCTAGCTATCACGGTTCATGAGATACAGCCTGGTGATAGACAGACAGACGGATCGCGGTGTCTTAGTAATAGGGTCCCGTTTTTACCCTTTAGGTACGGAACCCTAAAAAGATATATAAATAGAAAAAAGTATTATCTATACTAATATTATAAAGAGGCAAGATTTTTTTGTTTGTTTGTACCGAATAGGCTCCAAAACTACTAGACCGATTTGAAAAATTCTTTCACCAATAGAAAGCTACATTATTCCTGAGTGACATAGGCTATTTTTTAATCCCGAAAATGGGTCCTGTGGGGTGGTCCACGGGAGCGAAGCCACGGGCAACAGCTATTTAATAATAAATGTTATTAATTATTATCTAATAGTAATAATTATTATTAATAAGGCATTAAAAATAAATAATTCATCTAGTAGTAGACACGTTTCGATCAACAATCCATCGAAACAGGTAATTATTCCGCGATATCTTGCGAAAAACCCAGATGCAAACAGTAAAATGACTTATGGATAAATGAAAAGATTTATAACCACCGACGGAGAAAGAGTGGTGTTATAAGTTTGACGTGTGTGCAGTAGTAAAGTATCAATAATTATATTTTTACTGCAAATCATCCCAACTATCGCCCTGTTTCGTTTGATCCACGATTTTCTGCCTACCATGTATATAAAATCCCGAATGAAATATCAACGCCCAGCCTAAATCACTAGGTAATGATAGAAGTTTGAAATTTTGAGAGGATATTGATTTTATAATAATCTTTATTCAGAAAGTAGTAAAGATAAAATACTGTATGAATCTTAGATAGCTAATCTATACTATCTATACTAATATTACAAAGAGGAAAGATTTTTTTGTTTGTTTGTTTGTACCGAATAGGCGCCGAAACTACTGGACCGATTTGAAAAATTGTTTCACCAATAGAAAGCTACATTATTCCTGAGTAACAAAGGCTATTTTTTTATCCCGAACAAATCGGGCCCTGTGGGGGCCAACAGCTAGTGTAAGTATAATAATGGAAGAGTGATGTTTGATGAAGAATGATTTTATACTGGTGTCATTTAAGAAAGGCTTTTTCAAAATTCATCCCGTAAAGGGGGAAACAGGGGATGAAAGTTTGTATGCACATTTTTATTTACTCTAAGACCGTCTGGAAGCTCAGTTAGATTTTCCACTACTGACTAGGAGACCAGAATCCCGAAGTGAAAAAACTGGGGCTGGAATCATGATTGGTGACTCTTGAACTACCAGGAGATCAGAATCATAAAGAAAAGAAGTATAACCGAGGATGGAATCATGTGTGGTAAACACTCTCAAACTACCAGGTAATCCGTTGAAAAAGTAGAAAATCACAAATTCTATATTGACCAGCGCGAAGCAGAGGCGAGCAGCTAGTCCAATATAAACTGGGTAACACGTAACCACTTGGCAAGATTGGCCCTTGTCAGTTTTTCTGCCTTTTGAATATACGTAACGACTGTCAAAATTCTTCAAATGGCAGCCGAGACGATAAGTTTAACGTGCTTGCTGAGGCGCAGAAGAATCTGGCTGTGTAAAGTTGTTCACCCATCCACGGACCGACCCTGGTAGGCGTTGCTTAACCTTGAATGAAAACTACTATTATTGTAGGTATTTAGGTAGGGTAGGGTGGGTAGGATAGGGCAGGTAAGGTAGGGTAGGGTAGGGTAGGTAGGTAAGATAGGGTATGGTGGGTAGGGTAGATAGAATAGGGTAGACAGGTAGGGTAGGGTAGGTAGGTAAGGTAGGATAGAGTAGGGTAGGCAGTAGACGGGAGCAAAGCCGCGGGCATAGCTAGTTCTAAATAATATTACACATAATGTTGTTTGACATTATATTGAAAACTGTTTGACATATTATTTAAAACAGCTGTTTGACATTATACGAGTAATTAAAACTATTTGGATCTTTATATGAATATCTCTAGGCATTTTAATTAGTCATTCATTGTTCTTTGCATTTTTATGAAAATTTGTCAAAAAATGTTAAGTCTGTAATTTATCTGTTTGTGAATCAGCCAATCTTCAACGTCTAAACAGATGTTTGAAACTTGACACACTGTTCACCAGTGTGCCAAGTTTCAGAACCTGAGTTAATTAGAATAGAATAGAATATAAGTTTAATTCTCTCAAAAAACTTTTTTACTAAAATTACAACCAACTTTTTCACTTTGTAGTGTTTTTGTTTGGAAGTCGGTTGTAATTTTTGTAAAAAAGTTTTTTATTTTTCACTTTTTAGTTGTGGTACATAAGGCAACACTTTGGGCGTTATAGGTACCTAGCCTAGGTCAAAGTGAAACCTGAATAAATTAACCCAATAACATGAAACCTAAATTAACAAAACCGGTGGCATGAGAGTATACCAGGGTGAACTGTTCACACCTGCGTAACCCTTTAAAGCTTACCAGTGTGATGTTATGTTATGAAATGGTATAAACAATAAACAGATATGCGATTGCAGCTATCCCGAGTGATTTGCCGTCATTTATTGAAGAGTTCTGATGTACATCTCCGAAGTTCTTTATCAAATCTTGATGAAAATTAAATGGGACCACATGACAAACACCAGCTTTCGAATAAAAAAAGAATCATCAAAATCGGTTAACCCAATAAAAAGTTCTGAGGTAAAACACATAAAAAAAAAATATACATTCGAATTGATAACCTCCTCCTTTTTGCGAAGTCGGTTAAAAAGGTACATTTCGGTAAATAGTATCTAGGTTACAGCAGATTCAAACCTTTGTGAGAGCTGGAGTCTATACTGGGTTCGAGACCTGTATGACAGATCTCCAGGCTCACACCCTTAAAATTACAAATTTATGGTGCACTTACGTACTACAACAATGTGAAAGTATCAAATTGAGAGTATCAAAGTGTCCAATAACGTTCCATTGGACATGTGACATCCACCAAACCACGCTGGGTTCGAGTGGTGAGAGTGAAGAGGCCTGTGTCCCAGCGGTGGGAACATAATATACTGTTCTTGCTAATACTAGAAGGTATACCAAAATATGTGTTTGTCGAAGAATGCAGTTCCAAGTGCATTGTAATACGATATTACAGAAATTGCTCCCATATTTTATGATAACGAGCGACTTCCAAAATAGTTCACTGGCTGCATAACTTAATAATATCTGACCTAATTAACATTCTGCTTTATTACTAAATTATTCGTGTCTTACTTGAAAATAGTATGAAAATCTTTTGAAGAGATAAGATGGTATACAGATAAAATAATACTATATTATCTGCCCCCGTACCATGAAATATCAAACCTATTATGGTTCGACATTGAAAAAGGGACAGATGTATACAAGTCAGATGCATCTGTTACTTCTGCACACTAAAAATAACCTTGCTCTAAGAGCTTATGGTCACTCCCATGAACTGTGCTTTAAGCTACGAGTAACTGATGTTACCAAATCTATACTGAAGTCCCGTTTCTGAATCGAGAATTAGTAGTTAAAAACGTGTCGATCCGTACTTTAATTTTAATACCAATGTTTGACGTTTTCAAGCTAAAGCTAAGTTTGAGAAATTATCAATTTCAAATTCCTAATTCACAAATTTATAGTAAGGGTTCTTTATGCTGCCTATGTCAAAGTCAAAGTCAAATATATTTATTTCAACTAGGCCAATAAGCAGCACTATTTGAATGTCAAACAATTCATAATTAAAATTAACAAGTAATAAAAAAAAAAAAAATTACCGCATGCATGCTTAAATCGGCCGACGGCAACTGCCGACTTGGTGAGAAGTAGTTTCAAACGTGTTTTTAGATTCACATGGTTTACTGATGCGTTATTGTGTTATTGCAATGTTACTGGCTCTTCATATCGAAACACGAAACCATGGTGACGGACAGCGGAAAAAAAATAGGTAAGCAAATATTTTTTCCATGTGAAAATTCTTATTAGCAGCTGGGACTCGAGAGTCTGAACTCCTTTTTATTTTTTCTATTCGTTATTCCGTTTCATATTGTATTTAGTTTCAGTCTAAAATGTGAATCAGTTTTCAAATATTGTATCTAGGTACCAATGAGATGATTGTTTGTTTGTTTTTCCCCGACTGCGACAGGTTATTGTTTTTCGAGCGTATGTATGTATTTTCATTTCTATAGCACGCTCTACAACCCAAACGGCTTGACGAATAGTGACACCTTTTTTTTTTTGTTTTTTGCGTGGAGAAATGCTCATGCTTACTGCACTACCACGGAGAGATAGTGCAGTTATGTGGGACTCTAACCCGCTAAAACTCCACGGTGTCCTCCAGTGCCGCTTATGGCGGGAACACGGGAACGCGTTAGCACTCACCGCGAACCCGCCGCGGCTGTCCGTCACCGGACCCTCCTCGGGGGAGTACCCCCCATCACCGGCGCACAAGAACACACTGCACGCCGTGACCACCCCAGGGCCCAAATCAGCACATAGGTGCCAGACGACCCCGTGTATGGCACCCTTGGTCCCACTGTGACGGGTCGAGGTCAATGGCCCCGCCACCTACCATTTTGCGGCCGCAGGGGATAGGGTGACCGACACTCCTCTTCCCCTGCGGCCCCACCGCGTCCGCCATCAGACGGTGGTGACCCCGTCTAGGCCGCGGAAGGTAGGGAGAGCGGCGCACCGCAATACCGGTACTCCTCTCCCGACGCGGCCTCCAACCCTCAGCCGCGATATCGTATGGGACCTGGGAATCTCCATGTGACATCGCGGCCCGCCTCAGTCGCCATGTCGCCTGTTACCAAGCGGCACCGCAACCTACTAGTTGGCCGCTACGTCGTCGGCTTAATCGGCAAAAGTCCTGACGAGCGGCCCCTCCTCGGGTTCCTCTTCGCTTCACTGTGGGTGACCAAGCCACGGTTACTGAGCCCCCCCGCCTCGACAAAGCGGGAACCCACCGGAGGGGACGGGTAGTGACACCTGAGGTGACGTTGGATTTTCTCAATTGTGGGAGTGACATAGACTAAATAATTTTAAAAAATAGAGCAGCCCTCTAAAAACAGAGGAGTGATACAATTTTTTTGTTCGTTGTCCTAACAATATGGGTATCAAATAAAAGCTACTAAATAGGCTATTCCAAATATATATATTGTAACCAGATATGTTCCTATTTTGCCACCAATTCAAGCAAAATAAATAATCTTTTACCACATAACTTATTTGGAGAACTCGTTCATTACTAAACCTGAAAAGTTTGAAGTAAAACAAAACCCGACTGCTAAAAATTAATTAACTGAAAAGAGAAAAACAAGTACTAGATATATTTTATACATTAAATATTATGACGTGCTGCAGGCGGGGACAAACAAAAATTATAGATAAATCGACCATAACTTCGTAGGCGGGTGCCAAGGCTCCCTTGATGTAAGGGTAAATACGCTATTGCATGACTGCGACTGAGGCTGACTGAGTTAGAACGTGGTAAATTAGTTGAACTAGCTTAATAAGCGGCGCGCTAGAAGATATGTAGGAAACAAAGACGTACGAGAAACCGTGTCCGGGAAAACATACAACGTAATACGTGCTTTACTATTTTACGCGTGAATTTGTAAACTAAATTTTATTCTGTAAATAAGTGGTGCTTGCAAAAGCAAGCTTGGCACCCCGTCAATCATCGCGCCAGGATATAGCCTGATTAGCCTGTGGATAAAACAGGCCCTGCTAAGAAGGGCTGAAGACAGGACAATGAATCCTTCAAAGCTGAATCAGCAAAAATCTGTTCGATGAACTAAAATCAAAAAAGATAATATACACTTATAATTGCTCTTCTGGGCTAAAGTTTTCGGAATGGCATCTAAAATTTACAATAGGATACCTGTGGACATTTTAAACACCAAGGAACTCCCACTATTCAAATAGTAGTATTTGTGCCACATGTTAAATTTAGTGTTGTTATTTTTATATTAATTGGTTTTTTTTACCTTTGTATAGATTCTTTTACCGATTGTTTTGTGAATGTGTGACCATTGTAGGCTTTCTAGATTTCTAGATGATTGTTAACTTTTGTTAACTTTTTACTTCGTTTTACATTATTTTTTTTTTGTTTTTTTTTTTAATTTCGTACGACTTATTGTCGGGCATACGTTGTGCCTGTTGAACAGCCTTCTCAGCCTTTGACGGTGTCTTTCCAATTCTGGACACCACCAGTACTGCCTAACTCCCTGCCTAGGTATTGTGAGGGGGCAAGACTGTTCATAGCTGGATAAAAGGATGGATGTGATGTTGTTTACAAGTTCTTCTAAGTTGGTTACAGGTATTTCAGCCGGTAATGAGGGTAATTTTCCTAACTCGGTTGTGACAAGCCTACAAAACTTAGACTGGTCAGTGTTTCGAGAGGACCTTCTTGGCTGTGGTTTGGGTAGATTAAAGTTGATGGTGTACTGGATCCATCTGTGGTCTGAGCATGATATCTCGTTGGAGACCTGTCAGTCCTGGATGGAGTTGGCAGTGCATATCCAAGTACTAATGATGTAACATGGAAATATTATAAAACCGAACAAATTTTTAAAAGAGTAACCATGGAGTTTCTTGCCGGTTCTTCTCCATAGGAAACGACTAACCCGAACCGTGCACCTTTTGTCGACGTTTTATAAGTGCCCATGTAGGCCTATGTAAAATAATTGCGTTTTTTTTTTAAATTAACAAAGCTTACTACCACAGAATAAAAAAAAAACGCCTGTCTTCTCTGTTCTGTGCTTACTACAATCTGTCACCATACACCTAATTCTTATTTTGTAAGATTTGCTTCATATGATACCTATGTTTTTTTACAAGTTTTTTATAACTTGCAATGTATGTATGTAAGTGTGTTCGGGTCAAATCTTGCAACTAAATTTTAAAGCAGTTATCCTCAACTGATTAAGATGAAAATTTGCATACACGTTTAGTTTGGATGACAATACATGGTTAGCTAAGTGACGCCATTCTAAACCGAATATGACGGACGGCCCAAGATGACGGACCTGTTTTTTTTCGTGCACTGCTATGATATGGGTATCAAATGAAAAGGTTTCCTGCGAAGAATACGAAAGACTGTTATAATTAATAATTTTATTTATACTGCTTGTTGACATATTTATTGTATTTTTATCAGGCAGGACATAATGGAACTGTAATTTACCTAACATCTGTCACCTATAACTACAATAAAAAAATAATTTGATTTGAAGCTTTCCAAGAATGCGTGCCCGTCTTGGCAAGCAAAGCTAAGCTAGTACGTATCATCAGCAATGAAATGAAATGACAACACTACTGGCGAAATTAATGTTGAAATTAAAATGTTTTCTTCACTTCTTTCTATCCTTTAGAGACTACATGTGATATCTTGATTTTCTTATTTTATTTCTATGTATTTTCAATAGCACGCGCCCCAGGTGCAGTAACGGGGTGTTTACAAAATATTTACAGTACAACATCACGGTGGTAATGCGTTAAATGGAATTTAAAAGCTTCGGATTTCTCTCCGCTATTGTTAGGACGGGTTTATGCAACAAGTGATTTTGAGGCAGGCATTTTACCAATTTTTTTTTTCGGTTTAAATACCCTCAGGTTATAGCTATCAGGAAATACAGACTCCGTCAGAGAATTTCAGTTCTTAGCTGTTCGCACAATGAAAGTATTCCCAAAACGTTTGGTGCGTATGGGTGGGAAGTCCACCATGTACCGATGGCGCATCGCCCGTACGTCTTGTAGTCCGATGATGGAACGGGCTAGTTCAAGATAATATTGTGATAGGTGGAAGATTTTTATCAGGCTATTTCAGTCACATAATTGAAACAATAACAGCATAATTATTATAAGTACAACAAAATCATGATTGATTAATTGGATATATCAGAAAACAGAAGTCCGGTATAGTAATTAGAAATGATTGCGAATCATGCAAAATAATGGATATACCATGTTGAAAGATATATCTTATTTCGTGCTGTTAAAGTATTACTGTGAGTGATTATCAGTTAAATACCGATGTAGATTTTATCTGGTAGATTTTGTGTTTCCAGCTACTTGTTATGTGGTTCAAAGTGTTTATTTCTAAGAATAGACTGGTTTATCGTTATCCAATTGGAAAAGAGGAGTCGTGTTTGTAACTACTGTGGACTTAGTGCGAGTTTTTAATCACGCAAATCGCGTTAACGTAAACGACAATTTGTATTGAAAGCGACATCTGGTGACGGTAATAAGAAACTTCTTTGTACTAATATTATTTATATATAAATTGCCATAAGATAGTTTTCGTTAACGCGATCGAGCCTGAGAAAAACTCAACATAAGCATACAGTACCTAATAGTGCTAAGGGACACTTGCATGAAAAACTTAACTCATAGTTATTTGCTAACACGAGGTTAAACTGACAATATTGTATGACGAACTGTACTGTACTAATCATTGGGTTTGGTAGAAATGGTAGAAAATTTTACAATTTTCTTTTGTACACGAGGTTAAACTGAGAATATTGTATGACGAACTACTTGTACTAATCATTAGGTTTGGTAGAAATGGTAGAAAATTTGAAATTTTTGTATGTTATACCAAAACAAACGATTCATAGACTTTGAAACGTATTTAAATATTTCTACAGTTCCTATAATTAATCAATTCGTTGTATTTAAAAAATAAATAATAATACTGAGTAAGAGTAGTACTTTTAAATGTTTGGGCCTGGTAATACTAAATGTAAGATGGTGGTTTGCGGAGTTTTGGCGGGGTTTGTTCGAGTGAAATTCAACGGCTGTTAATGTTATTTGCAAATTGATTCCTAGTGGAATAAAATTAGTGTAGTTTTTAACCGACTTCGCAAAAAGGAGGAGGTTATCAATTCGATTGTTTGTTGTTGTTGTGTGTTGAACAATCAGCATACAGCAAGCAGTCGGTGTCAAACAAAGAAACGAAAACAGGAACAACGGCTTTCGAAATTGAAGTTATTTTTCACTTTGTAGTGTTTTTGTTTGGAAGTCGGTTGTAATTTTTGTAAAAAAGACTTTTGTTTATTTATGTTTCATGTTATTGGGTTAATTTATTCTGGCTTCACTTTGGGCGTTATAGGTACCTAGGCTAGTGTTGGTGTAGTGTAGTGTTCCATTAGGTACCACAACTAAAAAGTAAAAAAATAAAAAACCTTTTTTACAAAAATTACAACCGACTTTCAAACAAAAACACTACTAAGTGAAAAATAACTTCAATTTCGAAAGCCGGTGTTCCTGTTTTCGTTTCTTTGCTTCTCAGCTGTCTACACAACTGGACAATAATTATGTGAAATCATTAAGATCCTTTGGGGTATATTTAGCTGCCGGTATTTTGAAGCATCATCGTCTGAAGACTGTAGGATCATCTCACGCCTCTCCTTCATGAGCTTCAGAGTAGGATCAGAGAGCTGTTTGTTCCTATCTATACGATGGGTCTTGAAGAATGAGAGTTGAGGAGACTTGGGATTTGAGGATTATCGATTCCTCCCTCTCTCTTCGAACTTCAGATAAACCTATAATACTCCATCGTAAACTGCTCAATTCCTATTCGAGTTTGGTGACCTTTTCGTCGGTCCGGAGTTCGGAGTGTGCGCGTGTTGTACGTTGCCAGGTCCTGTCGTCGGTATTTGTTGGGATAGCCGGATCTCGTCCAGGATTTTTAGCACCCCTTGCCATACCGTTACCTCGACCGCTACCGTAGTCGAGGGTAGGCAGGCTGCCGGGCACTAGGGGCTATGTTTTATTTGTGCTATTCATGGGGAGTGCTTTGCAGGTGGGTTGGCGATCGCAGTATATTTGTAACAAATGCACAGAGAACGCTGCTGCCTATTCTCTGGTTTGTCCCTTAGTCGCCTCTTACGACACCCACGGGGAAACATGGGATGTTGAAATTCTTTACGCCCGACACCATACGGTAAGTGATGTAGATTCCAAAAAATATACACACATTTTTTTTTTATTTACTATAAATTTGGTAGGTTTAGGTAGCGTAGTTAGGTAGCATAAATATATCGGGATACTTACACTATCGTTTATACAATCAATTTGTCCCGTGTTTTGCGCCATAGTGCACAGTCTAGTAGCACAGTAGTAAGAAGTATAAGGTCTTTTATTTTTACAGTTATCAGCATCTTTTTGCTTTTTTTTGCGTTGGTCCCGGCTGTCATTTGAAGGTCATTGACAGTCGTTACGGGTAGTTAGAAGCCTGAGATCTAACACCAGTCTGGCCAAGAGGTATCGTGTAACCCAGTTACTGGGTTGTGGAGGTCAGATAGGCAGTCGCTCAATGTAAAACACTGGTACTCAGCTGAACCCGGTAAGACTGGAAGCCGACCCCAATATAGTTGGGAAAAAGGCTAGGCAGATGATGATGATTGCGAAAGTTTCAAATAAAGCTTAAATTCAAATGGGCTTGATTTACAAACTTAAAACTTATTTTACATATATTTTTTTTATTTTTTCAGACAACGATTTGTTTGTTTTGCTTACAGGCTCTAGACAAGTGTCATTCGATATCATCGATGGCGATGTACGAAATGCCAAAATGTAATGGATTGACTTGATCACAAGACATACTTTTTTATAACTTTGCCCCACACGTAACGCACCGGATCAACTCGGGATGGATTAAATGGCGACAGGTCACTGGAACAACTTGCGACCCACGGATGCCCCTCAAGTTAAAGGGGAAAATTTACAAGTCCGTGATAAGACCTGTCGTACTGTATCGATCAGAATGTTGGGCTGTGAAAAAGATTGATGAAAAGAGATTGCATGTAGGAGAGATGATAATGTTGAGATGGATGTGCGGTGTGACAAAAATGGATGAAGTGAGAAATGAGTATATTACAGGAAGTTTGAAATTGGCGCCAGTGACAGAAAAGTTGGGAGGAAACCGTTTGTCCTGGTATGGTCATGTAATGCGGAGGGATAAAACGCATGTTACTAAAAGAGTAATGAATATAAACGTGTACGGATGGAGAGGAAGGGGATGGCCAAGGAAAAGATGGATGGACTGTGTGAGGAGTGATATGTAAGAAAAGGTAGTCAGTGATAGCGTGACGAGGGACAGGACGGTTTGGAAGAAGAAAACGTGTTGCACCAACCCCAAGTAACATAGGACAAGGGCAGGAAGATGATGAAATTTGCCCCACATTAGGAATTTCTTCCTGTATCGTGGACACACATTTCGATAGCGTTTGACATTCCCATATATCTTTGACTATTACCACTATCACGACGCTTTCTTTGATAGAATGTCACTTGACTAGACCCTCAGCATATGTCTCCCCCAAACCCCTCCGCAATATACGATCTTGTGCTTTTCACCTCCACGTGGCGCCTGCTGTCGATCTAACATCATTGATTCCTGTGATAGTAATTTTATTTCAATGAATAAAAACAATCATTAGGTATAATACTCACAGTGGATCTTTGTATCTCAGAAGTTGCCTGCAAGACCTTGCGCATTTGCTATTTGTGTGTGTTGAAGTAGAAGATAGCATTGTATAACTGCCTCTTTCACTGGTTTGTTGCATCGTCCTATCTCGCTTATTCTATGCAGTTTACTCGATGACAAACTGTTTCTTGCGCAATGGTTCGCAGAGCCAACTTCAGAGACACAAAGATCCACTTTGAATACTATAATTATAATTAAACAAGTAAATAAAAGCTTGTAAATTGCAAAGTTTTTAATCTGTAATCAGAAGGTTACCTAGTACCATAGTCATGTTCGTCAGGATACTTATGATCTTCATGATGGTGAAACGTGTCTGGAAATAGTGTGTCTAAAACTGAAATAAAAAGGTTTTTCTTAAGAAAAGTTCAGCTGGTCGATTCCGTAAAAAAAATTACCGAGAAATCTTAGGTGGAGTGAGAATTTCAATAAGGATGATTTGTGAGTAAAGAATTTCATTTATTGTGTTCATCCACTTTTCTTTACGACTTTCACTGACTTTACTGAGGAGTTCCTCCCCCGCTGCCTCTTTCACTGGTTTGTACCAGTGAAAGAGGCAGTTATACAATGCTATCTTCTACTTCAACACACACAAATAGCAAATGCGCAAGATCTTGCAGCCAACTTCAGAGATAAAAAGATCCACGAGTATTATACGTAATACTGCGAGTATTATACGTAATGATTGATTTTATTCATTGAAATAAAATTACTATCACAGGAATCAATGATGTGAATGATGTGAGTTCGACAGCAGGCGCCACGTGGAGGCGAAAAGCACAAGATCGTATATTGCGGAGGGGTTTGGGGGAGACATATGCTGAGGGTCTAGTCAAGTGACATTCTATCAAAGAAAGCGTCGTGATAGAGTAAAGAATCAATAATTCTATTAAGTCCGTCAATTAGATTATCAAAAAATATTCGCCACATATTTTTTGCTTTAACTTATCAATAAAAATTAACAATATGCTATAGTATTATATTATCTGTGACAAATATTAAGCGCATCTAAGCTCAGGAATCGTGGCTTGTGACGTCACTTGTGAGTAAAAGTGTACTGAAACGCAGTGAAATTTCAAGGCACTGTATCTTCGTGAAAAAAAATACTTGTTCAATTTTTTTTATTAGTCTACCTGACGTGCTAACAATATTTTTTTGTCATTATCCGTATTGATGCAAGGGTTTGAAAGCTCACTTCGAACTCACATCACCTAAAGTAATCACGGTAAGATTGATACAGAATAGTACGACTGTACCTAGATACACGGGTCCATTAATTTATCAAAACATTAACAAGATTTTGAACATAGTAGAATGCTCAAAGCATATTTGTAAAGTAAAAGTATTCAAATGGCTATCAGCTCGAGACTATGTGCAAACTGAAGCTCTCCTGATTCCTGTACTATAAATCCATCGTAATGACTCACCTAGACGTATCAAATCCCTCTCAGACATACATATACCCCGGGTGTCACCATTGTGTGGATCACCCGGAGGACACGGTGGACCATACGGTGGAGATCTGCCCCGCTTGGGCTGGGCACCGCCGTGTCCTTGTGAAGGCGATCGGCGGTGGCAACCTCTCGCGTCCGGCCCTGGTTCAGGCCATGTTACGGAGCGAGAAGGTATGGGAAGCTGCCTTCTCCTTCTGCGAAGCAGTAATGCTCGCGAAGGAGGAGGCGGAACGCGTGAGGGAGACGCAACGGAGATGCCCTAACGCCCCTAGCCACCGCAGGAGACGCCCTGGGCGTCGGGGGTCGCAAGCCGATACCCGGCCACCATAGGCGCGAGCTTGCGGACGGCGAGTAATGGGTAGCTCGCCGTCCGATAAGGACCAGGCCCCAGTCAACGGCGCGTTGTGTCCCACGCACGCCTCAAAGAGATGTCAGCAGAACTGACGGGGTCTGCTAGGGCCGATGCCTGTCTGGGTTGCGGATAAATTTGAAAAAGAGTTACCGCGGCCCTGGCTCAAGCAACTGAAGGAACACGGGTGGGTTTTAGTCAGTAAAAGTCTGACACACCCTCCCGCCTCACCCATAGCGGGAAAATTCATTGGATGATTCCCAACACAAAAAAAAAAAAAACATACATATACACTACACTAGACACACACACTACACACACAAACAGACACACACTACACATACAAAGACACACACTTACATACCTACACTCTTCACGAACCTTTAAATAAATACCTATTATAATGTTGTATGTTACCATTAGTTAAGTAAGTTAAGTTTAATTATTGTTTAGTGTTGTTATCGGATATATGCTAACTACCTCCAAGTGAACTTAAAATAAAGTGTCATCAACGACGAAAAAATTACATCCCACGACACAGGGTATCCTAGTGATGTGCGTGTGATCTGAGGGACCACACGTATTACGCAAAATAAAAATCGTAGGTTTTAGTAGTACACTTAAAACAATTGTAGAACAAATCTGGTAATTTGTTTGTGGTTCTTGTGGTGTTTGTGCCCTTTGAGTGTGGTCCCTCAATCCTCACAGACCATCAGCCAGATCTCGGAAAGTATCTGAAAAAATAAGATATTGTGACTTCTGTGTTGTTTCACTTATATTCAAAATACCGAAAACTTAAAATGTCAAATGGATATGTTACTGAAGTTCATAAAGCTATAAGTTAAAATTTCTATGTACCCTATTTTTACCCTTTGGGTACGGAACCCTAGAAACCACTGAGCTTATACACATTAAACATAAATAAATAGTTCAACCTTGTTTTCGCTTCGTTTAATGCTATACTAAATGAAGTATAATAGTACTGTCCACATTTTGTTTCATTGTGTGGTCACACTACTCTATCTATTTTCATAGGATTAAAAAACAATATTATCTCAGCTAAGAGGTAAGAAATACACAATTTTAGATAACTATTATAATTTAGTAGAAACTTTCTACTAAAAGTTAAGTACACTAGTCTTTTTGATATTATTCTCGTCTAGCAGCTACTACATGCACGTATGTCAGTGGATGTGAGGATTGAGGGACCAGTTTTAATAATCGCTATCTTCAAAATGCGTTGATATTTTTTAATTCACTAAATATTTGTATTTTCTTGTGTACCTGTGCTATGATTTTTACTGTTTTATTTTGTTGATGTGCTTAATGTATCTAAAGAAAGGTGTGCTAATAAATTTAAGTTTTATCTTTTCTTTTATCGGGCTCTTGTCACCGCCAGGGTGCCAGCTGTTTTAGAACCCAATGGCTTGGCGCGCGACGATGGGAATAGACCAGACGGGATGACCATAATGCCTTGGAAGGTGGGTAGGCCTTTGGTGTGGGATGCAACATGTGTCGACACCCTTGCGCCATCCCATCTTCTTAGCACGGCGGGCTGTGCTAGGGCAGCTGCTGCTGGTGCGGAAAACCTCAAACGGCGCAAATACAACAACCTTATTGGAAGTTATATATTTGAGCCGTTTGGGGTTGAAAGATTAGGTCCATGGGGTCCGAGTGCTCTTCGAGTATTTCGAGAAGTAAGTAAACGGTTAGTCGACTCTTCACGTGACCAGAGGGCTGGGCTTTTCCTTGGCCAGAGAATCAGCATTGCCATTCAACGTGGCAATGCTGCCAGCGTTCTGGGCACTTTTCACGTTGACAGCGATGTGGACGAATTTTTTGACGCCCTATGACCCCTGCCCTTTTATACGCATTCGTAGTTTAATTTTATTTTTATTTTAGTGTATTTATAGGTAGTTATTGTTAATTAAGTATTTTATATTATGTAAATTTTAGATTATTAATAAATCACTCTCCTAGTTTTATCTTTTTGAATGATATTCATATTCACAATATACACGTACATAAATGTAAAATGACCAGGATCACTAGGCACAACAAATAGAAAAATACTACTTTGACTTCGTCGTAAACCATTGTGACGCCAATTAAATACTGCAGTTTTATTAGAGGCGCATTAATAACTTTGAGTATGGCTAAAAACTAGCAGAATAAAAGTTGCACTCACGTAAGGGTTCCGTACTTAGGCGAATATATTCTCCAAAGTTAACGCGGTACTGGCCGTACGTCCACTTGGAGCCAGAATATCAATATTGAACCTCTTTGGACAGTTTTGTTTGCAAAATATTCTTTAACTAGCTGTCCCACGCGGCTTCGCTCCCGTCAACTAGCTACGTACCTACCCTAGGTACATGAATGTTGCGTAACTTTGACCGCTTACGCAGTGCACGCAACGGAAGCTCTCAAAAAGGAATATTTTTGCCCGTTTTTGCAACATTTTTCATTTATGCTCCACTCCCATTGGTTATAGCAAAATGTAGTAGTAGTTTCTGAGATTCAGTTTGTTTGTTTGAACGCGCTAATCTCAGTAGTTTCTGAGATTCAGTTTGTTTGTTTGAACGCGCTAATCTCAGTACTTTCTGAGATTAGCGCGTTCAAACAAACAAACTGACTCTTCAGCTTTATAATATTAATATATATATTATAGATATACATATGCTATTTCAGTTATGAAGAAATTCTAGCCATATTTTTTTTGTGTAAACATATTTTTAAGTCGTTTTGGAGTCGAACCAAAGGTAGCGAAAAAATTTTGTGTTGTTAATTTTTTTTTAAACAAATCTATTAGTTACACGAAAAAAACATGTTTCACAAATAATGTACACGAATCAATACTAAACATATATATATTTTTTCAAACCTTTTAACCCAGCCGTTAAAGGAGTCCCAGGTGTATGCTTTAGAAAGTAACCGTTTTACCGTTTAATTTTATTTTTTTCTTAAGCGGTGGCAGGCCGTTATGACGGATTTTATCCGATTTCAAAATCCTAATAATATTAAAATGGGCATGGATGTTTGTTACTCTTTTACCCAAGAACTACAGAATGTATTTTCATTAAACTATACAGTAATATAGTTTTGTACATCAGTACATCACATATACTATAAAATCCATGCTTGCCTGAATAAATAAATTTTTAACCTTCTTTGAACTCTGTGAAAAATTACAACTGCAATAAAGCTGATTGAGTCATGTTCTTTTTAATTACTTCACATAATTAGCGTTTTAGCTATTAATTTATGGTTTTTTCATTATGACACTTAAAGGAAGTTTGGGTACCGAATAGTTTTCAGAAACGCAATAGTACATTTTGATTCAAGCGGGCAGTACAGCATTTTTTTTCGCTCGAATGCATGATACATGGTAAAAAAATAAAATAAAGAACATGGTACTAAGTTCAGAGCTAGCTAGTATATAATATAAAAACAATTGCTGTGCGTTAGTCTCGCAAAAACTTGAAAATGGCTCGACCGACTTGGAAGTTTTTTTTTGTTTTGTTCGTAATTGTCAGGACAAGGTTTGTATGAAGGTCGAAATTTATAAACACCCGTGCAAAGTGGGGGCGGGTCACTATTCAGAAATAAATCATATAATTTTTTTTTCAACACACTTGCTCATAAAGTGGCTCTAATTTCACCGCAATTAGGCACATAATGATACCTGTTATCGAACTGTGACTTTTTCATTGCTATTATTCACAAGTTAGTTATGTTTTTTTTTTAATAGTTTCCTGCCTTCATTTTAAATACTTTTAAATTAAACTAATTTTAAAAGTGTCACAAATCAATCCTATGAAAATTAGTAAAATAAGTCATTAATTCTAATCCAGTTAAAATTGAAGTATTTTCAATATAATAAAATGTAACACTTTTAATCAATTAAAAGTGTCCCATTCGACATTAATCCCTTTCTATTCCTGTCATGGAAGTAGTACTTACTGTATCCATAACATGATATGGGTAGTAATTACTATTTCCATGATATCCATTAAATACATAAAATGTGGCATAGCTTCTAGTCAAATAATTCAGCAAAATTCTAGAACCTAACATATTGCTTGCTCATTTCATGCATCTTCGTATTCAACTTGTACGTGTTTAATAAATAAAACTTGCCCTCAAATATAACTTTTGTTTCTCTGCAATAAAGAAAACTTGAAATTCCCCATTTTGTACGTGGCTTAAACGCTATCCGCAAAAAGCTAAAAAAAGAAAGTAACCTCATTGTTTTAGTTATGGCCGATCGCCATTGTTAGATGCGCGCGCATAAGAAACCACCATACGCACCAAACGCACCCATACGCACCAAACGTTTTGGGAATACTTTCATTATGCGTACAGCTAAGGAGTGGAATTCCCTGCCGGAGTCTGTATTTCCTGAGAGCTACAACCTGGGAGTCTTTAAGTCAAGAGTGAATAGGTTTCTTCTAGGTAAGCGCGCTACATCGTCGACCACATCATCACTTACCATCAGGTGAGATAGTGGTCAAGCGCGAGCCTATCAATAAAAAAAAAAAAAAAAAAAACAAAACTGATTAATTTACCCCGCCATTGCGAAAAATTTTTCACTACTCGTTTTCACTGTTGAAAACGATTTTTTTGTATTATTTTCTTCACAAGTGTGTTGAAAAACGTCGTATGATACACGTGTGTATTGATGATTACCGTCCTCGGCTCTCTTAAGACCCTCACCTAAAGGCTCGGGTCTCAATGGCGCCTCAGCGGTAATCACCAACATTACGCACTTGTACCATAATGTACTATTACTATCCTATATTGTCCCACAGCAGGGCAAACGCCTACCCCATAGCCTTCCAACGTTCTTTGAGTCCAAATCGTCACCAGCCCAATAAAATAATTAATGCAGATTATTTTCTTGCCTCACTCTCGCATACCAATATCCCTTCTCCCCAAACAATCAGACCGTGACTGCTCAGATGACGGGGATGAGAGGAGGATGCGATAATATCCTCACGAGCCACGAGCCAAAGCCGAGGAGCCACGAGCCATCCCCCGGGATGAAGTTTAAAGTAACGTTAGTAATGAATTCAAACTGCTGCTGTTTCTGAGATGGTTGTTCGTAGACGGATTGACGTTTTTTTTTTATGTGAAGACAAAAATTGGTTTAAACCATGCCATTATTATGTTTTTAAGGAACGTTTTCACAAAATTCTAGGCGAAATGTAGCTAACACCAAATTATTTGCAGTATTGCGTATGCATTAATAGTGCGCTTTAAGTTAGTGGAATTTTGTTTAAGGCGCCGATTCCCTTGAGTAGCTGATCTTAAAATGAGAATCACGTCTAAATGGCTCGTCGTAATTCTTTGAAAAATATATATGTTATGTTAGACTATTTTCTTAATAATTTGATCTAAGCGAATTTTGAGTTTTATTTGTATAACATAGTGTAATTCATTTGTAAAGTTATGTCTAAAACAGACAAAAACACGACAATCACACCAAAACCGCTGAGCGTAATGTAATGAAATTGACACCATTTCAAAGACAATTTAATTATCCACATTTTGATCTGAAGTTTTTTTTTAAAGTCATAGAATAATAAGAAAAGTACAAAAAACTACTAAATTTTGGGTCGCGCGGGTGTGAAACGAGTGCGCGTTTTGTTCCCTCAAGGTCGTTGGCGTTAGTCGTCGTCTTAAATATTGCATACTTTAACTGCAATTTATATATTTCACGCGGCTTACAGATTTGCAACCTACGAGTATTATTCGATTATTAAGTACCTATGTCAAACATAATTAAAAGTAAAAAAGAATACCAACACTTTATCACTATGGGAAATCGCAAACACGCAGTGAGTAAAAGTGGTGATCAATGCTAGTTCCTTCTCTTTGTGAGAAAAAGTCTTTATCCTGTCAAAGTCAAAATTCTTTATTTCAATTAGAACTCGGTACTTAAAAACGTCAAAAATTTAAATTTAGAAGTAACAATAATTGATTCTACCGTCCTTTCGGAAAAGTAACATTTACGTACAAAAATCAATGAGTTTTATTCGTATAAAATAGTGTAATTAATTTGTAATGTTATGTCTAACACTGAAAAAAAAGCGATAATCGCACCAAAACCAATAACATATTTCCATATTTTAGTGAAATTTTCACCAGATCAAAGACAATTGAACTATCTACGTTTTGATCTGAGGCTTTTTTAATAATAAGGAAAGCACAAAAAACTACCGAATTTTGGATCGCGTGGGTGTGAAATGAGGGCGCTTTTTGTTCCTTCAAGGTCGTTGGCGACTGTCGTCGTCTTAAAACAAACTGGTCAAAATCTGGGTGTACTAAGCACATCGAATTACTTGTCGAGCATTTTGTGAACTGGACCTGGCACAGTTTCTCTCATGTTTTCTTTTTGTTCTTACTATTTTTCGCTCTTGTGTTTTTGTCAAAAGACTTATGTGTTTCTGAGTTTATACTAAATATTTTTTTGTTAATTCTATCTTTCTTTTATGTACCTACTCTTTTTATACATACACATACATGAAAGTTATTGAATATAAAATTAATATAATTTTTACTATACTATTTAAAAGATACACGGATCTGATCGACCTATTGCTAGAAAAAGAAGCAGAAGAGCCCTTAATATTCTGGGGATTAAAGATTTTTTTCACTACTGCTATGGAAGGCAATGCATACTTATTAAAGACCATAAACCATTAACTACGATCTCCAATACACACAAAACTTTACCGGCAATGAGCACAATGCGGCTCTTTCACTATTTTTTATCTTTTCTTTAAAAAAAAAACGTTGCCCCACACTAGGAATTTCTTCCTGTATCGTGGGTGCGTTTACAAAATTATAAACTCACATACACAACACCCAGAGCCGGAACAACTATCTGTAGGTCATACAAATATTTGTTCCGTGCGGGAATCGAACCCGCGACACGCAGCGCAGCAGTCAATCGCTCAACCACTGCGCCAACCGTGCGCCCGAAGCTATGTACATTTCTTATTTGGTTTTGACTACACTATTGAATTTAGAACCCTACACTATTTAATTGATCAAAGCAATGCAGATTATCTATCAAGATTGCCGGTAGGTACAGTAAGTAGCAAATAACCCAAACACACATACACTATCACTAATTTACATTAGTTCTATATTGACAGTCTCTACCTATAAGTCGATGTAATGGGGGGGCCTGGAGCTCTGAAATACAGGCCTAGGCTTAGTTTAGACTACAGATCACCAACAATTTTTTTTTGTCATAACATATATGGCAACTTAAATAGTTATGATAAGGGTGTAATCAATATCATCAATACGTATGATAAATCTGTAGAAAAATGTTTTTTGTACATCGAAAAAAATTCCATTAAAAATAGCCAGGGTGTTAAAGGATAACCAACAGAACCCATTTCTAGCATTTTTGGAAATTTTGTCTGTTTGTCTGTTTATTTGTGCACGCATCACGTGAAATGTACGAAACCAATGTAGATAACTTTAATACATAAAAATTGTGCGTATCTTGAAGAATTACTTAGTTTTTGTTTCATCGCAATCGGTTCACTCTATCAAAAGTTAGATGAATTTAAAGTGTTCAAGAAGTAAAATTATCACAGCTCACGCAATTCAGTTACTCGGACAGTTGAACTCGCTATTCGATAGATGGCGTTGTGCATTTAAAGTCATTTTCTGAATCGCGGTGTTAAGATTTTACGCGAAAGAAAGAACCTAGAAAAAAAAATTGGTATGTAGTATGTATATATTTGAGTATATAGAGTAGGCAGGCAGGCTGGTAAGTATGGTAGGGTTGGCAGGCAGATGACGGGAGCGAAGCCGCGGGCACAGCTAGTTAATAATAAATGTTTTTTTTTTACTTTACTTTAATTTGAAAATACAAACCAACAAGGTCATCCACTTGACTTAATAAAATCAAGCCATTTAACCTCTTTCAATGAAACAACCTCGCGAACTCTCGCTTCGAGTAATAACGTAAGATATAACAAATCCTGGGTAATAAGGGAGTAAGCAGTGCTGTAAACAATACTGAGTTACATGTTGTCATGTCAAATAGTATGAGAAGATGTTTTGGTATAGTCTGTTTGGATTGGCCATTGTTTTTTGATGATTTTCTTTTTGTTTTTATCGGGATAGGTGCTATTTGCTAGAAATAAGAAATATTATTATGCATGAGATATTTTACTACATGTACAATTACGAAACGAATGTTTTTGTTTTAAAATATTATTGTTTTTTTTTACATTGTTTCCATATCACAATATTAACAGATAGACCTGTTAATAAAGTAAACCAATCAGATAAAAGGTTAAAAAAGCTATTTAAAACATATGTGCCAGATAAATTCTCGTGGCTAAATAATAACAGCCGCACGGGTCGATCATCAAGGTTAAGCAACGCTTGACGAGGTCGGTCCGTGGATGGGTGACCATTTCAACATACCGAGTTTCCTACGTGCCTCGGAAAACACGTTAAGCCGTTGGTCCCGGCTGTCATTTGATGATCTTTGACAGTCGTTACGAGCAGTCAGAAGCTTGAGATCTGACACCAGTCTAACGAAGAGGTATCGTGTTACCCAGTTACTGGGTTTTGGAGGTCAGATAGGCAGTCGCTCCATGTAAAACACTGGTACTTAGCTGAATCCGGTAAGACTGGAAGCCGACCCCAATATAGTTGGGAAAAGGCTAGGCAGATGATGCCAGATAAATTAACTGAGACTTATCTGTAGGTGGTAAAACAAGTCAAGTGTTTTCTGTGTTATATTTTTAAAGCAACCTACTCGTGATTTCCTGTTTGATAGACAACATTAAATTCAGTCACGCTATCGCCAACGTCCATACTACGTTGAATACACCGGTTCTCGTCCGATCACCGAAGTTAAGCAACATCGGGCGCGGTCAGTACTTGGATGGGTGACCGCCTGGGAACACCGCGTGACGTTGGCTTTTTGATGTCCATTTTTTTTAAAGTTATTATTTATTTTAAGTTTTTCTTCGAAGCGATTTGGAACAAAAAGTTGAAGTAACAGTAAAGTACAACTTTTTTCCCGACTGTGGCTGTGGGGTCGATTTTCAAGGTTAAGCACTCCTGTTGTGGTCGGTCTGCGGATGGGTGACCATATTAACATAGTGAGTCTGTTCCATGCCGCGGTAAGCACGGTAAACCGTTGGTCCAAGCTGTTGTTTGAAGATCTTTGACAGTAGTTAGGTGGTCAGAATCCTAAGATATGACACCAGTCTTGCCGAGGGATATCATGTTACCCAGTTTCTGGGTTGTGGAGGTCAGATAGGCAGTGAGTCTATTTAAAACACTGGTACTCAGCTGAACCCGGTTAGGATGAAAAAAGCTATGAAGATTGATTGTGGCTCCAAAAACTTTAAAATAAAAACGCTAGAAAGTGAAAAATTACTTCTATTTTATTATGTCTATTTTCATGTTGGTTGTTTTTTTTTTTTGTAAATTCTTTTATTTTACACTTTTTAATTGTGGTACCTAATAGGCAAGTTCTATAGTAAGGTACCAATTATGCCATAATAGATTACCTGAATATCATGAAACTTGAACATAACCGATGAAATGAGAGTGTACCAAGGTGAACTGTACACATCTGCGTACACCTTTAGAGCATACTGTTTTTGTTACTTTAGAGCGACGGAAATTGACGCAGACTTCGGTGAACACAAAGTAGAAAAAAAAAGTCGAACATAGAACCTCCTTCTTTTTGGAAAGTCGGATAAAAGAAGGTAATGCTTATTCTTTTTTTTTCAGTGGCCAATACACCGCATTGCGACTACGGATGACACCATAAAAAGCTAACAGCCGTAAAAATACCACGACGCCTTGCGGTATCCATCGATACCTCGGTAGGGTGTGGCGGTATCGGTCATAAGCGGTAGCGGTATCGGTATTACATGTAAAAGAAGAAAGAAAGAAAGAAAGAAAAAGTGTTTATTCGCCACAAAAACGACATACAAAATTTTTACATGTCGTCTTAAATATGCTACGCTCGGAGATAAACCATAGCAAGCGTATTGCGACTATGCGTGGTGCTTTTTCGAATCGTTTGGTGTAGGAATTTAAAAAAACACATTAATTTTAAGTAGACAATTCGGCATACTTGTATAGTAAAGTAATTTAACTTTTTAATGTCATATGTTGTGGCAAGATCTTAGAATTTTTGATCACTTCATGATGTGGCAAAAATGTCATGAAATGGTAGTATTTCATGAAATGGAAAATATCCGCTGCCCACATCATGATATGGTCTGGGCAGATCAATGAATAATAATCAGCGCTTGACGACATGAACAGCTAAATCTACGGCTACTTCATGATAGTACATTAGTGATCATATCGTCAAATTTATACATTATCCACCGTTAGAGGCGCTGATATCGTATATTTTTGTGATGCATCATGGCGACGGACAATTATTTTGACAAAAATAGCTAATAATATTGCGCCAATTGAAGACAAAAGTGTAGTGAAATGTTAGCGACATTTCACTGACACAAAACTACTTGAATTTTACGAAAGTCACCCCAAAAACGATGGCAATGTAAAAAGCTTTGGAGTTCGGAACATTAATGATATGGCCGTTAAAACGATATGGTCTGTTTTAGCTTGCCGTATGAAATACAATGCAGAGAGCAGTGGTGGCCCAGTGTAGCCAAGGTGGCCAAGTTGTAGGTCGTGGGTTCGAGCCCAGGCAGGCGCTTTACTTTGTGTAAATTATTTCATCAACACTGCTCTCAAAACGGTGAAGGAAAACATCGTGAGGAAACCGGCATGTCCTAGAACCAAAAATTCGAAGACATGTGACATCCACCAACCCGCATTGGGCCCGCGTGGTAGATAACGGCCCATTTCCTCTCACAGAGAGGAGGCCTGGGTCCCAGCAGTGGGTACATTAATAGGCTGATGATGTGATGTGATGTGATGAAATACAACTAGATATTTTTATGAAATATTTGCCCACATCACGAAATTACGTAACAATTCTAAGATCTGGCCACGAAATATTAGATAATATGCTGGAAGATGGGGCAATTAGTGACTGTCTTGAAAGTTGAGATAAAGTGGAGAATATGTACGATTATATCTTTGCAGATATTTTTGAAGGAATATGTAGATTATCGTTTTTTTTTGGTTGATACACCAACAATTGCTCAAACTTAATTATAACAAAAAATACATGCTTACACTTATCTTACAGTGGAATAATTACTTAAAGGCAAACACCACATTCTCAATTTCAAACTAACTTATATATAAACTAGCTGACCCGGCAAACTTTGTTTTGCCATAAAAACTCCAAACATTCACCTACCCTACACCTACCCTACACCTACCCTACACCTACCCTACACCTACCCTACACCTACCCCACACCTACCCTACACCTACCCTACACCTACCCTACACCTACCCTACACCTACCCTACCATATTTTTTTTTTTATTTTTTTTTGGGATGAAAAATAGATGTTGGCCGATTCTCATAGATACCAGATAAGCACAAAAAATTTCATCAAAATCGGTCAAGCCGTTTCGGAGGAGTATGGCAACGAAAACTGTGACACGAGAATTTTATATATTAGAAGAAGATAGTAATAAGCGCTAATTTATTCATACAAGGGGATAGTCATAAAACATAAAATCGATAATATTAATAAAATTGGTAAAAAAGTCTAATAAATTGGTAACAAAAAATAAAAATTGTGTAAAATTACAAAATTGATACATTGGTTAAAAATAGTAAAAAAAAAAAAATTGGTTAACAAAAGTTTTTCACACCGTATGCCTATCTATATTTCTACATGAGAAATTAAAGCTAGTGCAATGCTCGTTTGCTAATATTCTCTTTGTGACTTTTTTACAAAACTCAACATACTAGTATATAACAGTTACACCTCTATACCTAGTATTTCAAATGCTCAACAAGCAAAATAACATGACTAAAACATACCTTTTTAAAATGAAATTCGCTTCCGCCCATATCTTAGACTACAAACCAGCTAATAGCGTGTATCCCCGCCCTGGGTGACTTTACGAGTGGCCCGTAACAGCGGGATTGGCGAGTAGTACCCTGATACACCCTGGCCTATCCTGGAATACGCTGGAATACCCTGGCTTATCGGTATCATGTGTTGTAGGTAATTGAATGACGGTGGATATTTCTGGGTCATGCTGTTTCGTACGTAGGTAGGTATCATTTGGATTTTGTTTCTTAGATACCCACTAGCTGCTGTCAGCGGCTTCGCCCGCATGAATATCGAAAATAATCCCAAGGGAACATATGCCCGGTATAAAAAGTATCAAATGTGCTATTTCAGACTATAATCTATCTCTGCGCCAAATTTGATCCAGATCCGTCCAGCCGTTTGAGCGCGAAGAAGTAACAAACACACACACACACTCTCAAACTTTCGCCAATATTAGTGTGATTAAACGGGATTTCCAAGATCAGATTGATACGAGCCGTGGTATTCCCTATTTTCTTGTAAGGAGTGGCAACTTGGACAATCCTGGCCCGAGAGAGACAAAGGATCGATGCATTCGAGATGTGGTGTTGGAGGCGAATGCTGAGAGTACCTTGGACTGCGAAACGCACCAATTCATCGATCCGGACCCAGCTCCAAGTAAAAATTCACTTGTCCACCATATGCCAACAGCGCATTCTTTCGTATTTCGGCCACACAATGCGCAGAGGCGACGAGAATCTGGAAAGACTTATTGTGATTGGGAACACCGAAGGCAAAAGGTCGCGTGGTCGTTCGCCAACGAGATGGACCAATCAAGTGAAAGACTCATCGTCCTCCAAATTCTACACGGTCGTAATGGAAGCGCTGGACAGAAACCGGTGGAGGCAGATCATCCGCTCCAGATGTAGCCCTGATGCTGACCACGATCCTCAGACATCAGGGACCGACTAAGAGAGAGTAACGGGATTTGGCGTAAAAACACAGTTTTCCCAGTCAATTTCATTTCACTAATGAAGGAGTTTAATGGTCATCATGAGGTTGTTCCAAATGATGACAAGCTTAAAGCTTATTTTGGTTAATTCGACGCGTTACTTTGACCTTGAAATGGTAAGGGTAGTACAGAGTTTCCATTAAATTAGACGTCAACATATCCTGGTTTTGTTACCATTGACGCGCTGCTTATTGTATGTGTAAACATTTTGCATTGCATTTTAGATGAGTAGGTCCTTTTTACAACACAACTTACAAGAAGTAGACCAGTGCCGAAGCCTTTGAAAATGGTAAAAAGTGACAAAAATAATAGTAGGATTGGAAAAGGAAGAGAATATAACAAAAATTAAAGGGAAAATAATTTACGGGCGATCTGAGGTCGGGAAGTGCAAGGGGGTCAGTTTTTAAGGATAGAAAACGGTTTATCTCGATTTCCGGCAAAATTACAAGTCCTATGGAAAAAAATAATGGCAAAACTATAGTTAATAAAAAGATCTACAACGCTTGTTGCCGACAAACTGTCCTGCAGTTTGGCAGAAGAATGTAAATATTGTTAAAATAAAAAATAAATAAAAAAAAACACTTTTTTCACATAACCTCAAAATTTATGTCAATAATTCAAATAACCAAGCTTTTGGTTTTTTATTTTTATCTTTTACAAAGGCGAAAAAGCACCCTAATTTTCAATCGAAAATTCTTACATCAAAATATCTGCTTTTTTTTTTAAATCGGAGGGCTTTTTGTTCATTGAAATCTCTACTATATGATAGTGTAAAAAAATATACATTACTATGGTAAATTTAATTTATTTAAAAAATGAAATAACAGGTATTAAGGCCCAGACACTCAGGTATATAAGCTATCTTTTATTGTATTTTCTTTGTTATATTCTTCCTTTTCCTTTGTTTCATTCTACTACATATTTTTTCCTTTTCAAAAATGATCTACCCTGGTCTAAAGGAAAATCTTGTGAGAAAACTTGTCACTGCAGTGAGACATTACACATACCCAGCAAAGTGGGCCGGCCCAGACACCTACAATATTAGGGGTTTTTCGATGCTTTGTCGACAGTTCTTAATTTTATTGGATAAAATTAAAACTGATTGATTGTAATTAACAATATTTATTGAAAGAAAAAACTGTAAAATACTTGTAATCTCTGGGTATAATTACCTGGTACTGATACCTAATATTTAATAGGGTTAGGGCTTTCATCCCAGAACAACATCCAAGGTTTCTGTGTTATTAGCCGCGGAAAAAATTGCATGGTTTATAATTTATAGTTTTAATTATTTTATGTAAAAGTCAGTATATCATGCCAAAGCCAAAAATTCAGCCAATACAAATTACTAACGCATCGAAAATCGAACATTATTAACGTAGGGTAAGCGCACCGGTTACGGGCCTTAATTTTAAAATGTAGTTAAAGTTAAAAAAAAATAAAAAATAATATGATAGTGTTGCTGACAATTTTATTTTAATTAGGAATGGATTTCGTTTTTAATTTAATGTCTATATTTGTAATATTTTGGACTAATTGCATTTAAGGTTACACTAGTCGATCATTCTTCCATACAAACGTAGTCTAGCGATTACTTCACGGTTTGACGATGTACCTACGTTCAAAATAAAAAATGATATCAATTTTATTTGTCTCATCATTATCTAGCCCTGTAAGGAAACAAAAAAAAAAAAATTGAAAGTAATGAGCGTCGAAAGTTCCATACACAACATTAATTTTAACGCATCTTTGGGCGGATATAAATAACATAAGAAGAAAGAAAATTGCAAAACGGCCTCCATACAGGGATAGATTAGAAATTCAAAAATGCAAATAATTTTATTCTGAAGTTATACATTTAGTCTTTTTTCATGATATCTAGACTCCCAAAGGTCTGTTTATAAAATTTTGCGCACTCGTTTTCGTCCTAAATCATCATCCAGTTCGATACAAATTTGCAAAAGTGCTAATTCATAAGTGAACTAGCTTCTTACTGCTCATCACAGCATATATAACATTCGCACGTGTTGTCGGATGATATGGCATGCATTTTAACCTCGCGCACAAAATAGTTTGTGCGGTCGACTAGGGGAACCTTAAGGAGGCATACCAATAAGAAATTTTTTGAAACATATTTTAATTTTTACTATTTTAGTTTTATTTTTATATTTAAGTATATTTTATAAGTTAGGTAGTTTATTAGGTGTGTTACACACCTAATAAATATAAAATTATTTATTCTGTGGTATAACATCGTCTTGGAATTCTATAAGATGTTGTACTTATTGGGGTTAAATAAATAATAATTCTGTCTGAAAATAAATGAATTATTATTATTATAGTATTTTTTTTTCTATAGTTCTTCATCTAAAGGTAACCACACCTATACCACGCCAAAGCCAAAGAATCAGTAATACAAATTACTCTTGTATCGAACATCGAACATCATTAACGTAGGGTGAGCGCACCGGTTATGGGCACGGCACGGCGCCCTTAAATGTGGCCCGCGGGACGAGACCTTCATAAACCTGTTTACCTTACTTCGTGTCGCGTTGAGATCCTGGGTTCCGTAGAACTAAGTTAAATGAAAAACCCTTTGAAATTTTGGTAGAGTTTTTTTTTACTTGCTTATTTTTTTTTAAATTAATCAATTATCTGATAGTAAGTTGATTTAAATTTGTTATTTAATGTTTTTTTTTTATTATTATCTATAGGCTTGCGCTTGACCACTATCTCACCTGATGGTAAGCGATGATGTGGTCGACGGTGAAGCACGCTTACCTAGAAAAAACCCATTCACTCTTGACTTAAAGACCCCTAGATTGTAGCTATCGGGAAACACAGACTCGGGCAAGGAATTCCACTCCTTAGCTGTACGCATAATAAGTGTCCCCAAAACGTTTTGAGCGTATGGGTGGGATGTCCACCATGTACCGATGACGCATCGCCGTACTTCTGGTAGTCCAATGATGGAACGGGCTGGGCGGAATTAAATCATGCAATTCCATCGCACATTCCCCGAAATGTAACCGATAAAAAACCGACAAGCTGGCAACTCCGCGATGATGTTCAAGGCTCTGGGCTCTGGAGCTTTGACTTGACCAGTGCCTCATTGCCGATGAGTTTCTTGGCCCGCTTTTCAATCGACTCTAGTGCATCAAGCTGGTATTTGGCAGATCCGTCCCAGAGATGAGAACAGTACTCCATGCACGATAGAACTTGTGCTTGATACAAGTTGAGCTGCTGTTAATAGTCTCTTTAGAGTATTATACCTAATTTTACAAGTTTGTACGAGGTTATCGTACAAACTTGTTATATTAAGTGTAATCTTAACTCAAACTGGACAGCTTTTAACCCTATACAAAACACAAGTCCGATCCTGCATGGAGTATTGCAGCCACTTTTGGGATGGTTCAGCTAAGTATCAGCTTGCCGCGCTTGACTCAGTGGAACGCAGAGCCAAGAGGCTCATTGGCAACGTTGAACTGGTGGACGCCAAGCTTCAGAGCTTGGCCCATCGCCGCAAAGTTGCCTGCTTGTCGGTCTTCTACAGACTGTACTTCGGTGAGTGTGCTCAGGAACTCCACGACCTCATCCCACCAGCCCCCTTCTACCATCGGACATCTAGACGCACTGCAAGTTATCATCCTTACCTTGTTGCCATTCCACCAATTTGAACCAAGCGCTTCCAAACATCCTTTATAATGCGCACAGCGAATGAGTGGAACTCACTGCCTGCGTCTGTCTTTCCGAACGCATTCAACCCGAATCTCTTCAAAGTTAGAGTGAACAGGCTTCTTCTGGGTAAGCTCACTCCATCGTAGACTCTGTCTCTGTCACCTATGACCTAGACTAGAGTCAAGAGCAAACCCATTACAAATAAAAAAAAAAAAAAAAAAAACTACGTTTGGCAAAATAGAAAGGTGAAAAGTGTGCCATTTTATAATGTTTGAGCTCAATATGTGTCCTAGTACTTATTGAGCACAAAAATAAATAAAATATAAACTTAAAAGCATAGGTACCTACTTCAAATTAACACTTGAATTGAGTTTAGAATTAGAGGGTAATTTAGAAATATGCAGATTGGTGTGGCAAGTTTACAAAATGGTGCTTCTTCTGACACAGACACATTAAATCATAACTTTAGTCGATATTATACGAACCAAAATGTACATTGGTCTGTATTAACCAATTGAAACCAAACAAAATTAAACCGATTTTTGATTAGTTTGTTTAAAGTACATGATACCTAATGCTTGAGTCTTGAATCTGTAATAAGTGCCTTAGGGCCGGTTTCTAAATTAAGTATTTTGAGTTAAGAATGTAATAAATCCTACTTTAAAAAATTTACAGGTTTTTAGGCTACAGTTTGACAAATATATCTAAATCAACTTTGAAATATTAACTCAGAAATTGTGCCTAGTATTAACTAATCAACTACAGTCTACAATACTAAAATGAAAATAAAAAACATACGGAACCGTGACCCCCACAGTTGTAACATTTGATCCCGCCGCCCGGGACACATCTAGTGACGTGTGTAATTTATGAGCATCTGTCACTCACATATTAGCTGACAGGGTTGGCACAGCAAGGAAAACTAATGGAAAATTGTATGTTTTCAATTCAATTCAATTCTTTAATAATCAGACCGAGATCTATAAATGTTAGTAACTTAACTTATAGACTATGTTAGTTAATCAGTCACTAATCATTTCATTTTCGTTTTGTATCTATCTGATATCGAGAATAAGGACGCGGATGCTCAGCCACTCGATGGTCAGACCAGATCAGGTAGATTACTGGAATCACGGGCACCATTTCCCTAAGAAGAGACGAAGACAGAGTGACTTGGAAAACTTTCCAAAACGGGCACGACCTGCAGTAATGAAGACAACGAATTTCAGAACAGAAGACCAATCTAAGAAATAATTTGGGGTGTTTCGTGATAGTTATGTTGTACGCAAGTAAATTCAAAGAAGTGCACATAAAGCAAACCGCGACAGGATATAATATTTGCGCTTCTTCGAAATCCAGCAGAAAATAAAATTATGTTTTTCATTAAATACTTTTGATTCAATTTGTGTTGTGATCGTCTGAAAGTAAGACGTCTTCAACTATTCCAAAAACCTCTAAAAGACATAATTTTGTAAATTCCACCTTAACATTCAACCTGCATTGGCCGCGTGGTGGATAGCGGCCCTCTTCTTCTCATTGAAAGATTGCTTATGTCTTAGGGTCAGTAGAAACCACTTTTTTTTTGGACTTTATCCCATTCTAGGCATTTCTTCCTGTATCGTGGGTGCGTTTACAAACATATAAACTCAAATACACAAATACCCAGAGCCGGAACAACAATCTGTAGGTCATACAAATATTTGTTCCGTGCGGGAATCGAACCTGCGACACGCAGCGCAGCAGTCAATCGCTCAACCACTGCGCCAAACCCACTATGGACTGATTATGTTGTTAATAAATGCTTACAAGAAGAAACTCCTTCTAAGCAATGATTGTCAAAAAACTTTTTGTACTTATGCTTCAATACTTGAAAATCCTTTAAATTACATATGTACGTAGTTATTTAGCAAAAAACAAAACATTCTCATCCCCATGTACCCTCACTTGGCAACCCTAAACAAGACGATGTTTACGAAGCCCACCTCTAACAGTTTAACCTCTTTCTTTATTTATCAACGGGTCACATTTACATTCTGCGGGGGCCACCCCTAGCCGCACACCCTTTGCGATGCGGATCTCGGAAATTCTAGAGAAAAAAAATTGAAGTAGACAGATATTACGAAGCTGGGGATGAGAATTGGTATTTTTACCCTGTGACTTTTGTCTGTGTTGATGTTAGGTTCAAGTTGTTTTAGTCCTAGAATTAAAATCTTATGATAAGTCTTCATACTTTTTTATCATATAATAATATCACACTTGTGTTCTTCAAAAGGGTCGGCAGAGATGTGTAGAACAGCCACTAGTTATGTAAGTTCCATGTCATAGGAGACAATCTATTTTATTTTTTTATTGATTTTTATAAATTCAATCTTGATGGCTGCAGCTGAAAACTGTACATGCTGCTCTACTTTACATAGGTACCTTTAATTTTTGTTTATTTTGCGACAAACCCTCTCAACTCTCATATACTGCAACTTCTGAAATCAGAAATCATTTATTTTACAATGAATGTGGGTACAACATAAGATGTAAACATTGTAAAAGCAATTCCAACACAATACCTTACGGCATGCAAAAGGATAAAAATATTCAGGTATTTCTACTCAATAATATACTCAATAAAGTACAGTTATGTGGATCTACAGCCTTCCTCCATCTTCTGAAAGCCAGAATCAACAGAGGTGACCAAAAGAAAAGCGCACAGGCGTTGAAACTCGACGAGTAGCATATAAATAAGTTAACTGTCTAACTGGATGGATCCCGCAACGAATATACTAAGAAAAGAACAGTCGAAGATTATGAAAATACATAAATATCAAAATTTTCCATATCAAACAAGAGACCGAACAGAAGGCAAAGTCAAATCATTTATTTCAATTAGATCATCAAACTGCACTTTTCAATGTTAATAAAAAAAAATTGCAGTTAATAAATTAATAGAAATCATTCTACCGTCCATTTCCAAAGGTTGTGATGGAGAAGACAACAAGAAACTCCACAATTAGTCTTTAAAAAAAGTGGTTTACAATATTTGGTATGCATTAATTCATTGGTGGGGACGATGCACCTAGGCCAGCTCCCTTTTTAACCGACTTACCAAAAAGGAGGAGGTTCTATGTTCGACATTATGTATGTTTTGTGTATGTTCACCGATATCTCCGTCAATTGAGGACCGATTTTGAAAATTTTTTGTTTGAAAGAGGATGTTTTGAAATTGGTCCCATTTTAATTTGGTCAAGATCTGATGAAGAACTTCGGTGATATACAACAGAACTCTTCAATAAATGTCGGCAAATCTTTCGGTATTGCTGCAGTCGCATGTCTGTTCATTGTTTATACCATTTCATAACATAACATCACGGCAGTACGCTCTTAAGGGGTACGCAGATCTCTCATTTCACCGGTTATGTTCAAGTTTCATGGTATTTGGGTAATCTATTCTGGCGTTATAGGTTACTAAACAACTTGCCTATTAGTTAGGTACAACTAAAAAGTGAAAACTAAAAAAAAAATTTACAAAAAAATACCACCGACTTCCAAATAAAAAAACTACAAAGTGAAAAATAAGTTATTTTTGGAAGTCGGTGTCCATAACGCAAAAAATGTTACCTACGAAAGACACCGACTTCCAAAAATAACTTATTTTTCACTTTGTAGTTTTCTTATTTGGAAGTCGGTGGTATTTTTTTTGTAAAAAAGTTTTTTTATTAAAATCATCGGTCTACCTAGCGAAAGAGCTCTACTATAGATACCTATCACTAAAAGCTTAGGCTCTTACTCTCGATAAATTCCTCTCAAACTCTTCAAATTGACATTACATTCCCCCAGAGACCACTAATACATCGGAGGAGCAATTATTTTGGTGGGAAAACGTAACATATCAAATATACTTTTATTGCTCTACCCTCATAAAGCGTAGGTACCGAGCAATATACTTGAGTGATCTTAAAAAACGCACTTTTATAACATGTGTACTTAGTTTTTGATGTACGAGCGGTAAACATGTACAAATTGACAGGAATGGCGTTTTTGGGATGTGGTTTTAGTAATGGTGAGAGCGGCAGCTGAACCGGTAGCGGATTGAGACGAGATTGAAGGCGCGTCGCAATTTAAATTGCGTGGATAAGCGACATCGTGAACGTATTTTCTGAGGAAACTAGTGCAAATCGGTTGAATCGTATCGCATTGCGTCTATGCGTACATACTTTAAATTTCTCTTAGTAAAAATTGCTTAACGAAGTGATATCCAATAGAGCCGTCACAAAGGTTGCTAATTGGCCATATGAGAATGCAGTCTTTGACTATGTCCCATCTACTTCTTACTATCTATGTTGCAAAACCAACAAAAACAGACGATGCGCTGCCACCGAAAATGCTGAGTAAATGGCGAAGTGTTGGGGCAGGAACATTTAACTTAGAGTCTGGCAAACGAAAGTAGACACTCGAATTATTTGCAAACATTTTATATGGTAATGCTATACTAATGTCAACCCCAATTTTCAGTATGACGCTACTAAGTTGATACTTTGTTTTAATTCGTAATCACTATTTATATTTTATAAAAACATTTTCTCTATTTAATCATTTAAAAAGTTTCATTATTCATGTAGAAAACAATGATTCTTTTTACTTTTATGAATCTTTTCACATGAAAGTCTTAGATTCAGATTTGATTGATAGTGAATAAAACCAAAATTATTATAGAATACTGTTGCTTTTTTTTATTCAGATTGATATATCTAAAGTATTACCTACCCAAACGTACTTATAGTATTTTTATTCAGACGAAGTAATATAAATAATTCAATAGTATCAAATTAGGTTATTCCAGGTACTGCATACTAGTTTTTGGAGTTGCTATATTCGGTGTATTGCTCTCATCAAGCAAGAGACAAAAAAAAAAACGTTTTAAATACGAGGCTTTTGGCTAATTTGTACCTATAGTGAATGCCACGGCAAAAATTTCCTTTATGGACCTCTGATTTGGAAGTTCATATTTTTTATGTAGATAGTACTCATAAATAGAAAGCTTTTTACAAAGTTTCAAAACACGGCGTATCACGGTTTACGAGAAAAAAATATTTTAAATTGCCATACAAATTTTGTTTTGTGCAAATTTTTAGGTTAGATAAATTGTCATGGTAAACGTCAAAGTTCACATTTCACGTTCCGTTGAAGAAGAGGTGTATTTTATTAAATTTGAAGTCATATTTTTCACTTAAATATTATTTTATTTTCGCTTACATATTTCAATTTGGTGTGTAATTAACGAGCACAATAACCATGGCGAATTATGCAATTGCATTGACTTTTTACACAAAAAATAACCCCCCCCCTTCCCCTCCTTCCGGCGGTCCATAAAGGAAATTTTAACCCAAGATCCCAAACATTAGCTATGAACATAAAGTTACCTTTCGAACAAAACAAAACGAAATCCAATGATATTCTAGTATACAGATATGATACGAGCGCGTGCATTGTGAAGACTCGAATAGGTCCTAATTGGGGTCTTTAGTCTATGTCACCCATGGCGAAGAGCGATAGGCTTCGTTGAAACAAAAACAAAATTTAAAAAATGCCATCGTGTGTATTTAGAAAGTGTGCCAATTATGATACCAAAGTACATAAAACAGAAGGTATCTCATACCAAAAGTGTGTGCTGCCGCTGCTTTGCGGAACACTTTTTTCGGTTGTTTTGTGAGTGTATAACGTATCTGTTTAATAGAATATCATTAACGAAATCGAAATCGGTTCATTCGTTTAGGAGCTATGATGCCACAGACAGTTACACAAATAAATAGACTGAGGCCGACCCCAACATGTTTGGGAAAAGTTTAGAGGTATGATGATGACCACCGCTTATACAAGTAGCAATTGTATATTATGATAGCGACTTCTTTCCGCTTCTGTTCAGTCTAAGCTCTCAGCCTTATCAGGTCTCAAGTTGTATTAAAAAGTGAGACATAACTTTGGACTCCGTTCTTCAAATTTCGTTATTTCAATTGCTGAGGACTTTACAGGCAATTTTATGCTTTGTAACGTTTTTCTGTTTGGTGGCAATTTAAAGTGAATTTGAGAAATAAAGTTTCTGTCTTTCGAATACCATTTTTAACACGCTTTTATTAGCTTGGTATGTATCTATGTATCAATGTAACGGAATCTTTGAACGTGATTTTCACCCCCTTCAAAACGTGGGATTGATTTGAAACTTTGCACACTTATCAAGGACCGATGACAATGCAATAATTTTGTCAAAGTCAAAGCCAAAATCAAAGTCAAATATTGGTCAACTTGGTTCAAATTTACAAGTCATGAAAATTGATTCTACCGTGCGCGTTTAAATTGTTTGTCCCATTAGCCTTACCAAGATCATCAGGATTAGCGACTTTTTAGTTCAATTTACCATTAAAGCGTGTTTTTTAGTTTTTAGAACTACAATTTATTTTAGATTAGATTAGAATTCAATCACAGTAAGATTGTAAAGGCGAAAATTTGTGTGTGTTTGTATGTTTGTTACTTCTTCACGCTCAAACGGCTGGACGGATTTGGATGAAATTTGGCACAGAGATAGATTATTGTCTGGAATAGCACATAGGATACTTTTTATCCTGGGAATATGTTCCGTTGGGATAATTTTCGACATTCACGCGGGCGAAGCCGCTGGCAGAAGCTAGTTATAAGAATATTTTATAAGAATGAAGGGAGGCCATCTTTCCAGGCACAGAACAGAATGCCACCCGTTGCTTCACGATCCTTGCATCTTTTGTTTCGTTTACGTTTATAGCTACATCTAGTCACTCACGCACGTCGGTTGTGAGTATGACCACACAAAACCAGAAGACTAATTCCAGACTAATTTCAAGAAAAGTGAATTCGGCAAGGCAAAGGGTTTGACCCCATTAAATAATTAGGGATTGCTAAAGATTATTGGACCCTTTCGAAAACAGCATTTACGAACGATAGCGTCCAATATTTTTTGGCAATCCCTGATTATTTAAAAACCGACCAAGTGCGAGTCGGACTCGCGCACGAAGGGTTCCGTACCATTATCGCAAAAAACGGCAAACAATCACGTTTGTTGTATGGGACCCTCACAGCGGCAACAGAAACTCATCTGTGATAATTTCAACTGTCTAGCTATCACGGTTCATGAGATACAGCCTGGTGACATACAGACAGACAGACAGACAGATCGTGGAGTCTTAGTTATAGGGTCCCATTTTCACCCTTTAGGTACGGAACCCCAAAAAGTATTTGTCATGCTCTTAATTGGGTCAAACCCTTTGCCTTGCCGATTTCACTTACGCAATGAGGCTGCTGGTCTTTCTGAAGAAAATCACCAAGAAGAAGTATAATATGGCCTTCTAGGGTGTCCCTTCCCGGCGTTTCCATTCAGCCTGGTCTGCCTTTCTACTTGTATTTTAACTCTTTATATTACGAACTTCTTTCAAAAAATCTCTTTGCCATCAAAATGCCATTTTAGTATCATAAAAAATAAAGTTTCAAATGTCATAACGAATATGGGAATATGCGATAATAGGTAAGATTTTTTTCTTCAAACTAAATCGAGGAAAGAAAAGGTATGTTGCACATTTTTTACGTTTTATACAGCCCCTGATTTTTGTGGTATAGCGAATTTTGATGACATCTTACTGTATGAAGACGTTGTATAGGATACAATGTAGAAGAAGTCAGAATGTCAGTGGAAGAAGATTTTGACACCGTATGAGCTACGCTTTGCCTGATGAATGCCTTCTGTAATTTTGCGAAATAAAACAGTATCGTTTATTGTGCAATTAAATATGCAAAATAAAAACCTGATGGAAGCATCATTCATGACAAGTCAATGTTTTGACAGTGCTTAGCAACTGGGCTTACCCCAGTTGTAAACGTCCCTTTGAGCCTATTAGCCTAGCTATGCATCCTAATTGCATAACTAACTAACGTAACATTGCTTCTCATTACTCGACAGCGAAAAACATGCAATGAATACTGTTATTTGTTAAAATGAAAGGGCACGCCTGTGCTTCGTGCTGTCAAAACATTGTGTAATTAGGGTGTTCTTCTGTATCCTGATTGAAATGGAGGGAAGAGGAAACTTGGTTTTCTTACTCCTCCTTTCCTATTTATTTTATTGCGAGATTCAAAACTTGAATTGTTTCGCCGGGACTCGTCAAACTTCATTGACTCTTGTTGTCGCCACTGTTGAGTGGCTTTCAAGAGTGCAGCAGTGGTTTATTTATTTATTAATTATAGGGTACAGCAACAGCATTACATACAAAACAGTTTGTAGTTAACAATTAAAAATAAAGGTGCTGGTATGTATCCCTATTACAGGTTTACGCAACTTCCGGGTGTCACCATTGTGTGGATCGCCCGGAGGACACGGTGGAGCATACGGTGGAGGTCTGCCCCGCTTGGGCGAAGCACCGCCGTGTCCTCGTGGAGTCGATCAGCGGTGGCGACCTCTCGCGTCCGGCCCTGGTTCAGGCCATGCTACGGAGCGAGAGGGCATGGGAAGCTGCCTCCTCCTTCTGCGAAGCAGTAATGCTCGCGAAGGAGGAGGCGGAACGCGTGAGGGAGACGCAACGGAGACGCCCTCACGCCCCTAACCACCGCAGGAGACGCCCTGGGCGTCGGGAGTCGCAAGCCGATTCCCGGCCACCGTAGGCGCGGGCGTGCGGACGGCGAGTAATGGGTAGCTCGCTGTCCGATAAGGACCAAGCCCGAGTCGACGGCGCGTAGTGTTCCACGCGCGCCTCAAAGAGATGTCAGCAAAAAATTGACGGGGTCTGACAGGGCCGATGCCTGTCTGGGTCGCGGATAAATTTGAAAAAGAGTTACCGCGGCCCTGGCTCAAGCAACTGAAGGAACACGGGTGGGTTTTAGTCAGTAAAAGTCTGACACGCACTTCCGCTTCACCCAGAGCGGGAGAAGTCATTGGATGATATCCCATAAAAAAAAAAAAAAAAAAAAAAGGTTTACGCAACTTAGACCACATGGTCAGAAACACAAATTTATTAAAAAATATATTAATATTAATCTAAACTTAAAGTAAAAATAAAAACATACAAAATGCAAAGTGGTTGGGAATAGTGTACCTAAAAGCAGTTGTTAGCCCTTCCAAACCTGGCTTGGATGACCCAGAATCGGGGGATTAGCACAAGAAAAGTGAGGTCTATGCTCAGCAGGTGGGTGAAGTCAGCCTGTGAATGGTGATGATGAATTTATAAATAAACTAGCTTCTGCCAGCGGCGTTCCCGGGTTAAAGTCGAAAATTATCGCGAGGGAACATATTCCCGTGATAAAAAAAGTATCTTACGAGTAAGAAGTATTTTTCTGACTATCTCTGTGCCAAATTCATCAGATTTAGTAACATAGACTTACACATCCAAATGCGAATATATATAAATAGTAAGATTAATGTCGCTGTTTATATGTTGTAAGCCGTGTACACCTTTTTGAGCTGTGTATACCTTAACCAAATTAAAACTTAAATAACTCTCGCCAAACTTCTTGGCCGCCCTGAAATTTGGCATTCACAAGATACGAATCGGTGCTGTTTTTGTATGATTTACTATAACTACGCAGCCATTGTAGCCAACTTCAGGGCGGCCTAGAAATTTGGCGAGAACTATACCAACATCCATATTTTAATATTTTTTGCCATTAATAGATTTGTTTGTAATCTTGTTGGTGTACCTAATAATAAATTAATGAAGGCATAATAAGTGCTATATTTTAAAATATCAGAAAATATACAACAGATGCAGGTTTGTTTCAGACATGGAAAGACCGATAAAGAAACTCAATCACCGTTGTTGAACATATTTAAGGAAATCATGACAAGGGAAAAAGAGTAAGAATCTTAATTTATTTGAAACAATCATTTAAACTCATAATTTACTAAAGTAGTGATAATCTAAGAAGTCGGCTTTGACAGCTATAAAAATACTTAATAATAATTAAACTTGAAGCTTACGAATGATACTCGCTGTTATAGTGTATGAGTAACATAGCAATTATTTAGGATTATAAATATGATTTTTTAACCGACTTTCGAAAAAGGAGGAGGTTCTATGTTCGACTTCTTGTATGTTTTTTTTTTTTTTTTTTTTTTTTTTTTTTTATGTATGTTCACCGATATCTCCGTCAATTGTGGACCGATTTTGAAAATTCTTTTTTTGTTTGAAAGAGTATGTTCCGAAATTGGTCCCATTTTAATTTAGTGAAGATCTGATGAAGAACTTCGAAGATATACAACAGAACTCTTCAATAAATAACGGCAAATCTCTCGGGACTGCTGCAATCGCATGTCTGTTTATTGTTTATACCATTTCATAACATAACATCACGCCAGTACGCTATTAAGTGGTATGCAGATCTGTCATTTCACTGATTATGTTTTGAGTTTCATGTTATTCGGGTAATCTATTCTGCCGTTACAGGTACTTACTACACAACTTGCCTATAGGTACAACTAAAAAGGGTAAAATAAAAAAACTTTTTTGCAAAAAAATACTACCGACTTCCAAATAAAAAACTACAAAGTGAAAAATAACTTTATTTTTGGAAGTCGGTGTCAATATCGCAATGAATTGGTACCTACAAAAGACACCGACTTCCAAAAATAAAGTTATTTTTCACTTTGTAGTTTTTTATTTGGAAGTCGGTAGTATTTTTTTGCAAAAAAGTTTTTTTATCAATATCTTACGTACAAAGTAATCGCGGCATGTACAGTTAAGGTTTCCCTAGTCGATCATTCTTCCATACAAACTTAGTCTGGTGATTACTCCACTGTTTGACGATGTACGTTCAAAATAAAAAATATTCAGCAATTTATCTCATCATTATCTAGCCCTTTATGGAAACAAAAAAGTAAAAAAATAAATATTTGTAAGTTATGAGCGTCGAAAGTGCCATATTTCAACACTAATTTTAACGCATCTTTGGGTGGCAATAAATACCATAAGAAGATGGAAAATTGCAAAACTGTCACCATACAGGGATAGATTAGTAGTTCAAAAATGCAAATAATTTTATTTTGAAAATATACATTTAGTCATGAGAATTAATATTTGTTTCGGGATATTTACCATGTATATTTTGATTTTGGTTAAGAGCTCGATATTTCGGCACCGTTACAAGCGCCATGATCACGAGAACTAAATTCAAGTCAGTCATTAAGTTAATTGTAATGATTGTGACCATGTCAGCTTAAAAACTTATACATTTAGTCGTTTTTTCATGATATCTATACTCCCAAAGGTCTGTTCATAAAATTTCGCGCGCTCGTTTTCGTCCTATATCATCAACTATTTCGCTACAAATTTGCAAAAGTGCTAATTCGTACGCGAACTAGCTTCTTACTGCTTATCAAATCATCTGTCTCTTTTGCACGTGTTGTCGGATGAGATAGCATGCATTAAAGATAAAGATAAAGATAATTTTATTTTGCAAATATGGGTAACATAGAACGATGACAAAAAAAAAAACATATAATAGTACAGCCATATTTTACCACGTAGGCATGCAAAAGATTTAACATCAACTTACAACTAATACTAATAATTTTAAACTATTATACACAAAATAATTTCAAAATATTCATTAATTATACATAATTATGCACTAGCTTAAAAACTGTTTCTCAATCAGGAACTCATTAATATTATAATATGCTTTTGCCACTAAAAAGCTTCTAAGTCTCCTTTTAAATAAAGGTAGCGGGAGCTCTTTCCATATCTTCGGTAATTTGTTATAAATGACGGGCGCCATGCAGTAGACACTTTTGCGCATAAGTGCTGTCTTGGCTGACTCCAGACATAGCACACTATTATCGCGTCTATTGCGAGGTACTACATCTGATAGTCGTCTAAATCGACTCGGATTTGTCTTTACAAACAACATTTTAACCCAGCGCACAAAAAAGTTCGTGCTTTCTAACTTCGGGACTTCTAAAATTGTCACGAATATAGTTTTGCCAGCGGCTTTGGCCACGTGTATGTTGAAGATAGGGATTATACTGAAGGGATAAAAAGTGTGATAATATCTTTCCCCAAGATTCAGTCTATCTCCAAGTTTAACAAAATTCAACAAATTGGTTGACAAGTTTTGACGTAAGAAACAGACATTTACTATCGCATTTATAGTACGGATAAACTGAATTATTCGACCCCCATTGTCGTAAAATCGCGGTTAATTGCCAATGCTAACCAAACAAAGATTTATTTTGCAGTGATCCAGAAAAAAGGAATCTCCTAAACGAGCAAAGAGAAGAAAAAAAGAGACGACAATATTCCGTATCTAAGAACAAAACTGAACGCGTGAGTTTGAATACTATGAATGTATTTGTTATTTTTATTTTGTACTAGCTACTATTTCCAACATGAGAGGAAATTGTGGCTTCACCGTCGACGACATCATCACTTATAATCAGGCGAGATAGTGGTCAAACGCGAGCCTACAATAAACAAAAAAATAATAATAAAAAAGGGGATTATCTTCAAAGTTAAACAACGCCAGAAAATCTGTCACCAGTTTTGCCAGAGGATATCCACTTCCAGTTAGCGTTCGTCACTACAGAACATTTCGGCCCATTCGTTCTGCAAGGGCGCAGATACCCTTGGGTAGCTGATTTTAAAGTGAGAATCACGTCTAAACGGCTAATCGTAATTTTATGCGAAAAATAAATGTTACATTAGATAATTTTTTTAATAATTTGCTTTAAGAAAATTTTGGGATAAACTTTCCTTTATGGGCCGCTGATTTTTGACGCGGGGAGGGTGGGGGGAGAGGGGGGAGTGGTTTGGCTACCCCCCTATACGATCCCCACCACTTGGAGCCCCATGGTTATGGAGATATCCATGGTTAAAGTTTTCAGGTTAGTCTAAAAATTTCCATAAATGTCCATCGTTTTAAGGGGCAGGGTGGGAGAGAGGGCATGGGGGGTAGGGGGCTATCCCACTGTACCATCCCAACCCCACGGAACTCCATGGTTATGGAGATATTAGTTTTTTATTTTATTTAAATATAATTAGCGAGGTAAAAAAATGTGAATTGGTCCAAGAGCGAGCGAAGTAAGCTCGGGAGCTTAGGGCACCCCAACACGGACAGGTTAGGTTCGAAGAGATGACGGGAGCTGAAGTGAGTGAACTCAACTCTCGTCATCTCCTTCGTGTTAGGTTACTTAAGACCCTTCAGACAGACCGCTGCGCGGGGCTCTTTCGACTTTGTTGCTTAAATAGTAATCGTAAAAACTTTAACCATGGATATCTCTATATACATGGGGTTCCGTGGGGTGGGGATGGTGCAGGGGGTAAGCCCCTTAACCACCCGTCCCCTCCCTCCCTCCCCGCCCCTTAAAACGATGGACATTTACTAAAATTTTAGTCTAACCTGAAAACTTTAACCATGGATATCTCCATAACCATGGGGCTCCGAGTGGTGGGGATCTTACAGGGGGGTAGCCAAACCTCCCCGCTCCCCCCCAACCCTCCCCGCGCCAAACATCAGCGGCCCATAAAGGCAATTTAAACCAAATTTTTAGTTTTATTTGTCTATGTTATACAAATAAAACTAAAAAATTTAATTAATTTGTAAAGTTATGTCTAAAACGGACAAAAATCGACAACCGCACCAAAACCGCTGGGCGTATTTTAATAAAATAGATACCATCTCAAATACAATTTAAAGCAGTCTCCAAATGAGGCGATGCCAATCTGGTCAGGTTTAATGCTGCTAAAACCCAGGTGTGTCTTTTTTCCGCTAAAAGGAGCCAATTCCAACCGGCTCCTACTTTCCGCGGTGTAACCGTGCCGATAACGGACCATCTCGAGCTTCTTGGCGTTACGTTGACATCGACCCTCAATTTTGGTCCATTCATTGAGGCAAAAGCTTAACTGGCTGCCAAAAAGTTGGGGATCCTTGCAAAGGTGAGACGATACTTCACGCCAGAACAGCTGCTCAACTTGTATCAAGCGCAAGTTCGGTCATGCATGGAGTACTGCTCTCGCCTCTGGGACGGATCTGCCAAGTACCAGCTGGATGCACTAGAGTTGATCGAAAAGCGGGCCAAGAGGCTCATCGGCAATGAGATATTGGTCAAGTCTAGGCTCCAGAGCCTTGAACATCGGCGCCAAGTTGCCAGTCTGTCGGTTTTTTATCGGTTACATTTCGGGGAGTGTGCGTTGGAATTGCATGAACTAATTCCTCCTAGCCCTTTCCACTATCGGAATACAAGACGTACGGCGATGTGTCATCGGTACATGGTGGACATTCCACCCATACGCACCAAACGTTTTGGGAAACCTTTCATTATGCGTACAGCTAAGGAGTGGAATTCCTTGCCTGAGTCTGTATTTCCTGAGAGCTACAACCTGGGAGTCTTTTAGTCAAGAGTGAATAGGTTTCTTCTAGGTAAGCGCGCTACATCGTCGACCACATCATCACTTACCATCAGGTGAGATAGTGGTCAAGCGCGAGCCTATCAATAATATAAAAAAAAACTATTAAATTTTGGGTAGCGCGGGTGTGAAACGAGTGCGCATTTTGTTCTCTCAAGGTCGTTGGCGTTAGTTGTCATCTAAGCTTAGCAATTCACAGGGCCGGTCGGTGTGGCGTCGCGTCGCTTGTAGGCCTGTGTCCAGCAGTGGATTTTTCGGCTGAAACGACGTTGATTATATTCTTCTATGGTCATTTGCAGAGGTCCATTGAATCCAGCAGTTCAGAGCATCGCAAGAGAGGCTCTCCGTACAAGATATCCTCCACCGAACAGAGGCCTGAGTTTCAAAATAAAGCCAAGAGTCAGAGCATGGTAAGTTACACCTTCAGAACCATCCTGTCTTGTCCCAGATTATCATGCAACTCGGTCACAAGTTTGCTAGAATTTCACCGAGTTTTCTCAAAGAACGGTCGCCCGAAGAATCGATCGTCCGAAGAATAGTTCGCCCGAAGAACTCTGACGAATTCTGCCAAATGTTCTTCGGGTGAACGATCATTTGGTGGAACAATCTTCGGTCAATCTTGACACACTCTGTGTCCCGCCTACCTTCTATGCCTGGGTCACGTTGTGGTGGATATAGTCCATAAATTATCGAATTTTCCGGTCTATTCCCACTTGAGCTGAGCTACTTTTCGTATGACGTTAAAGATGTGTGCGTCTTACAGCACATTACCTGTCGTGTTCCGTATTCAGTGGAGTCGAACTTCTAGGATACTAAGCTCTATTGCTCGCTGGAAAACCTTGAGTTTGTTTTTGCTGACCGACTTCCCTATGCCCGACCCTTCGGGAAGTACAGACGAGATTTTGTATTATAATTATATTTTTATCGTTGTTACAGCCTTACCAGACTGAAAAGAAGGACAGCTGGTGGTTTTGGGTAAGTGTTAACCCAGCATGTTTTCATCATAATTTTTATCAGCCTATTAATGTCCCCACTGCTGGGACCTAGGCCTCCTCTCTGTGAGAGAGGGAATGGGCCTTAATCCGCCACGCAGGCCCAATGCGGGTTGGTGGATGTATGTCTTCGAATTTTAGGTTCTAGGACATGCCGGTTTCCTCACGATGTTTTACTTAATCGTTTTTAGAGCAGTGGTGATGAAATAATTTACACAAAGTAAAGCGCCTGCCTGTGTTCGAACCTACTACACGTAAATCGGGGCCGTTACCACTGGCCCACCACTGCTCTTAGGCATGTACGACGATGCATTCTCCCAGCATGTTTAATCGTCCTTTAAAATCGAAATATTCATTAATTAATAAGTCAAGGTTTACAACTATAACATAGCTCGAGGAGCTCGTGGCTAAATAATAACAGCCGCACGGGTCGATCATCAAGGTTAAGCAACGCTTGATGAGGTCGGTCAGTGGATGGTTGACCATTTCAACATACCGAGTTTCCTCCGTGCCTCGGAAAGCACGTTAAGCCGTTGGTCCCGGCTGTCATTTAAAGATCTTTGACAGTCGTTACAGGTAGTCAGAAGCTTGAGATCTGACACCAGTCTTGCCAAGGGGTACCGTGTTACCCAGTTACTGGGTTGTGGAGGTCAGATAGGCAGTCGCTCCATGTAAAACACTGGTACTTAGCTGAATCCGGTAAGACTGGAAGCCTACCCCAATATAGTTGGGAAAAAGGCTAGGCAGATGATGAAGGTTTACAACTATAAATTAATAAAGTTTTTTTAGACGTTTGTTTCCCAGCAAAACACTCCCCCAACGAAGAAGTCGGAAGATACCTGCTCTTGCGTTTCTTGCGCGTGAGTTTCTTTTTATTTTATTTTACTAAAGGCTGATATTTGATCAGGAAATGAAGTATTGGACACAATGGAAAACACGTAGCAGTGAGATATAAGAGCTGATTTTTCCAAAGCCAGATCTTCGTAACTCTGTGGAATAAAATAGACGTCTTATAGTTGTTTGGTATGGAAAAATTTGTCTCGGAAAAATATATCTTGCATTTAGAAAATCTTTCATAAACATTTAAAAATAGTCATTCCACCAATATCCACTAGTGTCGAGAATAGACAAAGCGGGTCTAGACTTCAGAGAAAAGCTTTATAGTGTATAATCTCCTAAGAAAACGTATTGTGTCCAGGAGTAATTCTTAATGTATGAAGCCTCTATCTATACAGTCTCTTAATGTGAGCATAAACTATGGTTGTGATTTAAGCTCTTAGCAATGGCGACATACACATTCGAGTGCTATCCGGAATGATATTCTCATTCCATTCATAGGGCGATGCATAATTGCACAGTCCGATAAGAAGTTAGTTCAACGTCTGTAATTAACCCCGATGGAAAAAGATGGGTGTCATAACTTTGACGTTTGTATCTGTGTATCTGTCTGTGGCATCATAGCTCCTAAACGGAAGAACCGATTTTAAATTCGTTTTTGTTTGAAACGTAACTTTATCAAGAATGTTCTCAGCTATGTTTGATTAAAATCGGTTCAGCTGTTCTAAAGTTATGGGCGTTTTACTGTTTGAATCGGGGTTTTTTCGCAAGATATCGTGTCATAATTACATGTTCAATAGATTGTCGATCGAATAGTGTCTATAAAATAAATAAATAAAATAAAAAATATAAATTGTGTAGCATGAAATAAAATTGTGTCGGGGGTTTACATTTTTTAAAATTTTACTTGTTTATCATTTTTATTGTTATTTGAACGTGTGTGTTTCTTGAAAATAATGAATTTCACTTTCTTTTTCTCCTTTAATCCACGGTGGCACTTAATTTTTATCCGACTTACCAAAAAGAAGGAGGTTCTATGTTCGACTTCTTCTATGTTTTTTTTTATGTTCACTGATATCTGCGTCAATTGTGGACCGATTTTGAAAATTATTTTTTTGTTGGAAAGAGTATATTCTGAAATTGGTCCCATTTTAATTTGGTGAAGATCTGTTCAAGAACTTCGGAGATATACTACAGAACTCTTCAATAAATAACGGTAAATCTTTCGGGATTGCTGTAATCGCATGTCTGTTTATTGTTTATACCATTTCATAACATAACATCACGCCAGTAGGTACGGTCTAAAGGGGTACGCAGATGTGTACAGTTCACCTTGATACACTCTCATTTCACCGGTTATGTTCAGTTTCATGATATTCGGGTAATCTATTCTGGCATTATAGGTACCTTACTTAACTACTTGTCTATTAGGTAGGTACAACAAAAAAGTGAAAAATAAAAATAAACTTTAAAAAAAAATACTACTAAATAAAAAAACTTTTTTCAAAAAGATACTACCGACTTACAAATAAGAAAACTACAAAGTGAAAAATAAATTTTTGGAAGTCGGTGTCGATAACGGAAAAAATTGGTACCTACCAAAGAAACCGACTTCCAAAAGTAAAGTTATTTTTCACTTTGTAGTTTTCTTATTTGTAAGTCGGTAGTATCTTTTTGAAAAAAGTTTTTTTATTTAGTCATACGGCTAGAAATAAATGCAATATTCTCGTAAAACTGCCATGTGATACCATCATACTTATCACCACGCAAATTATAATTTTACAAACTAAAACTATTTCCCACAGCCTCAAAAGGATCGTCAGTTCCGAATACGCCTGCATCGGCTGCCTACTCCTGCTCTTCACTATCTCAATCATAGTGGCCTTCCTCGTGGTCTTCAAGACCGTACCCAGTGGAGACTGCAAGGTTACTATGAATCCGAATTATTTTATGTTGACTGAACATTGTTAGCCTCAGAATCCGGTGGATGCGACACTTATAGGACCGATCAGTGAGGCGACGCTTAGGGGAGGCTTATGTCCAGCAGTGGACGTCTTTCGGCTGAGATAATGATGATGATGATATGGTGACTGTGTTAGAATTCGACATAACTTATCATACACTACACTATCATATATCCAATGATCAAATATAGGATTACTATGAAATAATCATCTTTAACCTTTTTTATCGAAAACGAAATGATTTATATGTCTATATTACATTATCTATATTAATACTAATCTATACTAATATGGCTGGGCAGCGTTCGGGAAGTTGCGCGGTGTCTTCTCGTCCAACTTACCACAGTGTCTCAAGACAAAAGTCTATGACCAGTGTGTGTTGCCAGTGATGACATATGGCTCTGAGACGTGGTCGCTTACAATGAGCCTCATCAGAAAGCTTACAGTCACCCAAAGGGCAATGGACAAGGCTATGCTCGTCGTTTCCTTACGTGATCGAATCAGAAATGTTGAGATCCGTAAGAGAACCAGGGTTACCGACATAGCCCCAAGAATTGCCAAACTTAAGTGGCAGTGGGCAGGGCACATTGCTCGCAGAACGGATGGCCGATGGGGCAGAAAGGTTCTGGAGTGGCGACCGCGAACTGGAAGACGTTGCGTTGGAAGGCCTGCCACCAGGTGGACCGATGACCTGGTGAAGGTTGCAGGAATCCGCTGGTTGCAGGACGCACGAGACCGGTCAATGTGGCGACGCTTGGAGGAGGCCTATGTCCAGCAGTGGACGTCTTTCGGCTGATATGATGATGATACTAATATTATAAAAAGGAAAGATTTTTTCGTTTGTTTTTACCAAATAGGCTCCGAAACTACTGGACCGATTTGAAAAATTCTTTCACCAATACAAAGCTTCATTATTTCTGAGTGACATAGGCTATTTTTTTATCCCGAAAATGGGTCCTATGGGGTGGTCCACGGGAGCGAAGCCGCGGGCAACAGCTAGTCTATACTACTCGTAATATTATAATGAGGAAAGATTTTTTTGTTTGTTTGTACCGAATAGGCTCCGAAATTACTGCACGGATTTTAAAAATTATTTCGCCTATGGAAAGCTACATTATTCCGGAGTAACATAGCCTATAGTTTATTAAAAAAAAAAGTTGAGATTCTTATGAAAATTGCAATAATTTAACCCAAAGTAGCAAAATTTTGCCTATAAAATTCATTATTTGGCGTGCGTTAAGAAAACCATTGATGACACATAAAAATTATGTAGTACATAATTAAAGTACTCATTATTACTTACAAAAAAAGCTGCAAGAGAATATATCTCACTATCATAGTTAAGTCACAATAGCAGCTTTTGTGTTCTAAAATTTAATGAGATCGCCACCGGCCGGTAGAAACAAAAGTTGGTTACATTCGTATTGTAGAATTAATTCTTATTCAAATAAATAGTTTAACAAATTGGTTGGTAGGTAGATAGGATAGGGTAAGTAGGGTAGGTGGGTCGGTAGGGTATGTAGGGTAGGGTAGGTAGCTGATAGGTAGGCAGGTAGCCAGTTATTGGGATGGAAGCCGCGGGGGTCAGCTAGTCATAATTATGTTATAGCTCATAGATTTATCATGATTATGGCTCATAGTGATCCTAGATATATGATAGTAATAACCCACTTATTATTTATTACTAAGACATTATAATTTCTGACATTACTTATTTATTATTTTAAAATTATCAATCAATCAATCAAATCATTTATTTGCAATGAATGTAGGTTACATTAAAATACAGGTGGAGTAAATAGGAGTGAGCCATGTACATTCTGCCTAGAAATAGGCACGCAAAAATTCATAAAATTGTTAAATAAGTATCTAAAACACATAAAATTACAAATTAAAATGTCACAAAATTATCACAATACATGACATACATTAATTAATATTGAAAAATGTCAAAATAAAATTCAATTTAAATTATGACATCGTTTACGTATTCATTTCAATCTATGAAATTGTACAATTTTAATAATAATTTTGCATGCCTAGATGGTGGAACATAGAGAACTGCGCATTCGCTTAACATCTAGAAATGTGTAATTATAAATGCACTGTGTTGAGAAATAAATATTTGAATTTGAAGGTCATCGACTGCAAAGAATGCAAAGGACCTGACGTAACAGGAACTGGTCCAACGACTGTTAAGTGTAAGACATGTGGTGTGGCTGATAGCGAGAGACTTAAGAGGAAAATTGAGATGCTGAGCAATAAGCGGATGAAGAAGGGGTTCGTTGGGGTCGATGAGTTTCGGAAGAGTGACAAGTAAGTCTTAAACATCTTAATTTAAGTCCTGTTATAGCTAGACGGGGTCGACCGAGGAGAAAATGGCGGGTCGTCTATGATGGCTTCCTCGAGAAGAATCACAACACAGAGAAAAACTTTACACAAAAAATCAAACCAACTTTCAAAACAAAACACTTTTCCGAAGTCGGTGTCTTTTGTACCCAGTGTTATGAGTTATTCGACAAGTTATTTTTCCCTTTGAAGTTTCGTTTTGGAAGTCGGTTTGATTTTTTGTGGATAAGTTTTTTATTTACCTCTTTTTACTTTTGGTTATTATCATGAAAATAATTTTTAGCCAAAGTACATCTCATGACGATTCCAATAAGCCCAGACACGACTAGATTACATTATTTTATTTCGTAGTTCCATTGGCCATTGTGGTCTTTTTCTTGAGTTCCACTTCACTAAATGATACTTTCTGAGTGCAATAGATTGCAGTATTGAAGAAAATACCAAAATCGCTATATGTATGCCTATAATATTTGAGGAGTTCCTTCGATTTTTCTAGGATCCCATCATCAGATCCTGGTTCCCTTATCATCGTACTACCCTTGGGATATTTTCTTTCCAACAAAAAAATAATCATCAAAATCGGTTCATAAACGACGAAGCTATCCGCGAACACACATAAAAAATTATATATATATGTCGCATCAAGGCTGGCCGATAGATGCAAACCATCGGGAAATCAGGAAGTATTCCCTTAGGTTAAGACATCGTGTGTGGGCAGATAGTTGGGTCAATCGAGAAAATGAAATCACACAAATTATTCGATACACTGAGTATATTCAAATAGACACAAGTTACATTCCTGCTTATTAATATTACGGATCGACACTGATTCTACGACGTCTTAGCTCTACGGCTGTCAGTACTCAACTGCCGAATTGCCCACTACGAGTGCTTATAAAAAGCGTGTCAATGCGTAGTTGCTCTTAATTGTCGCTAGGGGCGTGCTTGTGATTTGACTTTACGTCCGTACTATTGACTAAACCCGACATATATATACGGTCAAATTGAGAAGCCTCCTCCTTTTTGGGAAATTGGTTTAAAAATTTAAGAATTGGGGGAGGGTTTTCACCAGGAGTGGTACAGTTCAGGCTTATAAAAATGGGCTGGCCGTTATGCATCATGCCCAATGAACTGAGGACCAATATAACCACAATAGGAGACATGATAGTTAAAGTCGTCGCGACTGAACATGAAGAATAGGATGGGAGCTGGACAAAATTGACAACCAATAGTCCACACGTGCCTTTGACCGAACAGCTAAAGAAAGGGGTAGTAGTCTTTGTCCACTGTTAGGCTGAGATGATACAGGGTGGCAGTAATCCATACTAATATTATAAATTCGAAAGTAACTATGTCTGTCTGTTACCTTTTCACGCCTAAACCACTGAACGGAATTCAATGAAATTTGTCAAGGAGATAAATGGAATCCTGAGGAAAGAAATAGGCTATATCATGGATGAAAAAAAACTGTTGGTAGGTAGGTACGGTAGGGTAGATAGGTGGGTAGGATAGGGTACGTAGTTCCCAGATGACGGGAGCGAAGCCGTGGGAGATAGCCAGTCTGTTATATTGCTCTTAAACCATTGCGCGTCAGCAGACACAATAGAAACAACAATAGCTTATGCACACATGGTGTGCGCGCGACGTTTGAGGAGTAGATCGCAGTTTACTAGATAAATTAACCGACTTCAAAAAGGAGGAGCAACTCATTTAGAATGTATAAAAAAAACCGCAAAACTTTTTACTAGGTGAACCGATTCTGAAGATTCTTTTTTAATTTGAAGGCTGGTACTTACCGTGTGGTCCCATTTGTTTAATTTAATTAAGATCTGATGAAGAACTTCGGAAGTAAAGTATAAGTATACAACATAACTCTTCAATAAACAACGGCAAATCCCTCAGGATTGCTGCAATCGCATGTCTGTTTATTGTTTACGCCATTTCATTAAATAACATCACGCCAGTACGCTCTAAAGGGGTACGCAGAAATATACAGTTCTGCACCCTGGTTCACTCACATTTCACGGGTTTTGTTAGTTAAATGTTATTCGTTTAATAGAGGCAGGTCATTCAGGCATAAGTTTGGGCATTATAGGTACCTTAGTTCTAAATTTGCTCACTATTTAAAACAACTAAAAAGTGAAAAGCAAAAACTTTTTTACAAAAAATACTATCGACTTCCAAATAAAAACACTACGTAGTGAAAAATAACTTCAATTTCGGAAGTCGGTGTCAAAAAACGAAGAAACAACTAAAATCATAACCCTTCCTTTCGGCTTCGCCGTAGTCGGGTAAAACAGGAACACCGACTGCCGAAATTGAAGTTATTTTTCACTTTGTAGTGTTTTAATTTGGATGTCTGTTATTTTTTTTTTGCGTTGCAAAATAAAGGTAACTGTGTCTCGAAAGGTTGACCAACATTGAAGAATAGAACAAGAAATTGTGTTGCGTCAAACCCAAGTAAAATGGGACAAGGCAGGAAAATGATGAGGTTTTCTACCAAAAGCCTTATATTTTTACGCCTCCTTTCCGGACCGATGACCCGGCAAAATTTGCAGGAATCTGCTAGATTCAAGAAGTACAGGATCGGTTGATGTGGCGACACATTTGTCCAGCAGTGGACATCTCTTGGATGAAATGGGATGATGATGACCCTGCCGATACGAAAACGTATTTTGCGTTTTATGCATTTGTCATTTTTGTTGTTGTGTTTGATAAAAAATACAGTGGGACAGAACATGCTCAAAATAAATAATAATAATTTATTAATATGTTTAATAAACTCTTCTTGTTTTCAGTCCCGGTCATAACGATGTGCTTTCTGGACAAGGAGTGGCGGAAATAGCCGGAATAGGTGTGTATTTTTCACATATATATTATTTGAATGACAATGTAGGTATTATTTATTTAAGTATACATGTATAACTTTTTTATGTATTACTAGCAGACCAGAAAAGCGTTGTCCAACTTAGTTCATGGGTACAAAAATGAATAGAAAATTTCAGTATTCCATTTTTTCTGCCACTAAAATTTGTTTATCAAATAATTTATTCATTAAAAAAAATATTTTTTTAAACAAGCATTTTTCGTATTCTCCTCAGTAAACCCTTTCATTTGATACCCATATCATGGCAGCGCACAAAAAATAACTAATCCGCAATCTTGAGCCGTCCGCCATATTGTATTTAGAATGACGTCAAAATTTCATCTTAATCGGTGGAGGATAACTGCTTTAAAATTCAGCTGCAAGATTTGACCCGAACACACTTACATACATTCATACATACATACAAACATACATACATACAGTGCAAGTTCATTAAAAACTTGTAAACCATGCATTGTCATCCAAACTAAAGATGTACTCAAAATTTCATCTTAATCGGTGGAGGATAACTGCTTTAAAATTCAGCTGCAAGATTTGACCCAAACACACTTACATACATACATTCAAACATACATACATACAGTGCAAGTTAATTAAAAGCTTGTAAAACAACGTAAGTCGGACCAGCCGTTCTCAAAACAATGATGATCCTTCACGAATGCCGCAATTGATTTTTGTGTTCTTATTTTAATTTTACAGACAGATACTTTATTTGAAACTGTTTTTCCGCAGATTTCGGCCCGAGTTTTCGTGAGCTGGTGAGTGATAGATTTTTTATTTTATTTTATTTCAAACAAATTTATGTCACGTCAATACATAATTTGAATAGTTATTACTCACGACAATGATATTTTTATGCCAAATAAAATATCCTAATTGGTACTTTTCTGGTTTTCTGGACCTTTGATAGTCAATCGTTTTTCGCACACGGGATCTTTAAGGACCTTTTGCCACTACACGATTACTCTAATGACTTTTGCTTTGATTGGCTTCTAATGCCAGGTATTAAATAATTATTTAAATTGATAAAAACTGAAATCCTTGACCAAGCAATCATTATTAACTAATGATTGCTTTGTCAAGAAGCTCAATGTCATCGGCAAACAGCATACACCAGGGTGCCTCTTCCTGTATGATCAACGTCAGAGCGTCAATTATCATCAGGAAGAGGTAAGGACTGAGAGACGACCCTTGGTGCAAGCAGATAGCCACACTGAAGCTGCCAGTAGTGCCGAATGTAGACCGGACTTGTACTACATGGACTGTAACATCGCTCGGATCAATTGTACATTAGTCCCAGGCATACCTTTCTTCTTAAGAGCCCACCACAAAACCTCACGAGGCACCCGGTCGTATGCCTTCTTGAGGTCAATAAACACAATGTGCAAGTTTTGATGTGCACCTCCGTTATTCTCGCACAATTGGCGGATTGCGAAAAAGACCTCCGTTGTGCCAACCAGGCATAAAACCGTTATTTTATTAACAGCCTTTTTTCCATTACTCAAGAATTTTTGAGTAAATCGATAGATTACTTTGAATGTTATATTGCGATTAACTTAAAGAGTTGTGTCATCGTGCATCTCTTTATTTTGTATCCAGCCCGAGTGCGAGTGCATTGTGAGTGAGAGTTGATGCCCATCTCTAGCCACAAGCGAAGCGTATTCTTCCGCACAAGCTTTACTTGTCGTGAAAAGGTTGGATGAAACAAAAACAAGTGTAATTATAACATTATTTAATTCAGACAGTATATAATTTACAAAAAAAATACAATAGGTACAGGGTTAATTTAAGTTTCCAATAATTATTTTTCGGTTACATAATGGGTTGCATAAAATTAGTCATAATTACAATAACTTAATTTGTCGTAAACATTATGACATTAACCGACATACCGAGTTGGTACGTACTCTAACTAACGTGCCGAACGTACGAAAATAATAAACTTACGTACATTTATTATTTCCATATTTCGCCAGTTAATTCTCATTTAATAGGGGGCATTGACATCAACATTATTTACATAAATTAACACTTAACATACAATCATGCCTGGTAAGCCCCTAAGAAAATGCCCCTAAGAAAACACACATATACTTAACATAAATATTTCCTAAGATTATTACTTACAAATTACTAAATCCGACCAATAAATAGCTAACATACACTTAACATGACTTAAAACAAACAATAACTTATCTGTATCTTAGACGAAACATGACGACGTTAAATAGATATATCATCATCGGCCTAGCCTTTTTCCACTTTTTAGCACGATACCCGGGACGGTAGTCTATCTGCCTAGCCTTTTCCCAATTATATTGGGGTCGGCTTCCAGTCTTACCGGATTCAGCTGAGTACCAGTGTTTTACATGGAGCGACTGCCTATCTGACCTCCACAACCCAGTAACTGGGTAACACGATACCTCATGGCTAAACTGTTGTCAGATCTCAGCCTTCTGACTAACCGTAACGGTTGTCAAATATATATAAAAACACAAAAAAAACATATTGCGTTAATATACGGCAAAATATCGTGGTACATCCATAAAAAATTTAGAAATTACAGGAACTACGTGTCTTAACTAAATATTGGAACTTTTGTTGCACCTAACTATGATACAGATTTAAATTTTTATGCAATCCAAAAGTCTCTGAGAGGGTTATGAATAAAAGTTATGGTGATAGAAATGGTGGATTAAGTATGTAGTTAATTATTTTACAATGCATGTCCTCGAAAAGAGCGTTTTCCAAGCAGCCAAACTGTGCAGAAAGTGTCACTTTTTTTTACTAGTGCTTTTTACTTTCCTGTACTTTTTTAATTTTTAACTCCAACGTCAGCCCGCCGCATAGAGTTTTTATTATTTGAGAAAAGTTTAAAAAATTAGTTCAGTACATATTATCATTCATATAAAAGGTAAAACAAAACTAATACTTCATTTAAGGCGTTTTTATTACTCTAGATTTAGATTTTGATCAATAAATTAATTTTAAATAAGTATTCATTAAATATGTTTGGCAGAATGAATATTTTGCTCGTGCCTTTTTGCGTTACGACGTGACAGCTTTTATTAGTTAATCTGTGGATATGCTGAGCGCCTTTGAATAAGCGCCATTTTATTAATTTCTTGCTTGGTTCAGATATTTTTTTTTATTTCCTCGCACAATGCATAGTAAAATGTTGTATGATACACGTGCGTAAGATGATTTCCGACTCGTCTCGATTTATCCACTCACTCGCTTCGCTCGCTCGTGAATAAAAATACACTCATCGGAAATCACATACTTCCCGCACTTGTAGCATAAATAACTATTATTTATGAGTGAGAGATTGATAGTTATGAGTATGAGCCACATGTTTAACATAGACTTCGTAAAAGTATTTGATGCGCAGATCCAAAGGAAATACTTTAAAAGTTTTATCTTTGACTGGGGCGTACCATTAGCAACAACTATCCTCATTTTATTATTAATACAAAATATACGCTGAACACGTTTTTACGTTTTACCTCCGATACTCAACACTATTCTTTTTATAAATAGTGGCTGTACTCTACCGTTGCTCTAACGCTAAAGAACCTACTGTTACTACTAAATGACGTCGGTTTTACTCCGCAACTTTAATTTTTATATTAATTGTCGTCACATTTTTGTCTACTTTTTTGTATTTTATGCGAAAATCGGTTTCATATAAGTATAACACAATTTTTGTAAATCCGTCCTTTCCCTTAAAAACAATATTATTATCAGTGTTTCTAATCTCAGTGAAAAGCAACAGAAAAGATTGGCACCAATTTTATATTAATAAGTTAAGAGAACCACACACAACACACAGGCTTTTGTTATACAGGATCAGTTGAACAATACTGGTAATGCTGTTGGTAGTTTGGGAATAATGATTGTGATCATATTTCACCACTTATATTTAAGTCCCATGTATTAAGGACCTATTACTATCAACATTATTTACATACATATACACATAACATAACATCACGCCTTGTATTCCCTGAAGCCGTGTTTCCCGACAGCTATAATTTAGGAGTCTTTAAGTCAAGAGTGAATAGGTTTTTTTCTAGGCAAGCGTGATTTACCGTCGACCGTATCATCGCTTATCATCAGGTGAGACACTCGTAGTGGTCAAGCGCGAGCCTATAGTATATACAAAAAAAAAGAAGAAAACACATTGTTTTTTTTTTTTTAATCATTATAACTGATATAAACAGTTATAAACTAAATCCAAACAATAACTAGTTATCATACACTTAACATAACTTAAAACAAACAAAAAAACATATCTATATTTTAATATAAAATAAACATCAATAATATCTTTAGCAAAAACTAAAAGGTATTTGACAGGTTTATCTTTTAAGACACATTTCTGAAGGTCTTAAAAAGCCCTAAAAAAGGTTTCAAAAACACAAAAACTGAGAAGTAGTGAATGAGAGTTTAAACCGGCTTCCAAATAAGAAAACTACAAAGTGAAAAATAATTTAATTTTTGGAAGTCGGTGTCTTTGGTAGGTACCAATTTTTGCGTTATGGACACCGACTTCCAAAAATTAAGTTATTTTTCACTTTGTAGTTTTCTTATTTGGAAGTCGGTAGTATTTTTTTGTAAAAAGATTTTTTATTTTTCACTTTTTAGGAGGCAAGTTGTTTAGTAAGGTACCTAATATAATATAATAATGCCGAATATCATGAAACTTGAACATAACTAGTGAAATAAGAGTATATAAAGGTGAATTGTACATATCTGAGTGCCCCGTTAGAGCGTACTGCCGTGATGTTATGTTATGAAATAGTATAAACAATAGTTCAATTTATTGAAGAGTTCTGTTGTATATCTCCGAAGTTCTTCATCAGATCTTTACCAAATTAGAATGGGACCAATTTCAAAACATATTCTACCAAAAAAAAAAATCGGTCCACAATTGACGGACATACAGGTGAATAAAAAAAAAACATACATTATGTGGAACTTAGAACCTTCTTTTTGGTAAGTCTGTTAAAAACCTGCACTAAACAGATAGAACTGCTATCGTTTAGACACAAAAAAAAATTAAAGACAGACTACCTATCGTTACTATTACAGATCTGACTACCACAGCTACTACTACGATAGGTATGTGGGTAAAGTTGTATAGAATAGAATTAACTTTAACGTACACAAAAAACGCTACACATCTCTTTTACGTCAAACTTAATTCTATGTGTCTTATCGCTGATATCTTACCAAACAACCTTTGGATTTACTGAAAGAACTTTAAATAAAAAGGGGGGTGTCTACGTGGTACTGCTGCATTAAAATATAAGTAATATAGCTATATAAAATACTACATATGAACTAACATCGAAACATATATATATGTTACACAATATTATAGAAAGAAAAAAAAAGGAATTGTATAATTATGGATCTTTACATATTTATATACTTTAAAAAATATGATGTTTATAAACTACCAACAGGGTTATCAGCGTGTTTCAACTGTTCTTTTATAAAAAGAGCCTGTGGCCGACTATCAGCAAGCTGTAACCTGCATATTGATGTCGCGATCTACTTGCCTTGCGGTGGACCTTTTTCTTAACTTATTTATATAAAATTTATACCAAACTTGCCTGTTGCTTTTCACAACGACCAGAAATACAGTGACCGATATTGGTTGTAAGTAACAGGAAAAAATAAAAAATATTCTACTATATATGGCATCGCGCTTTGCAGATATTAGAACAAAAGTAGAGAACAAAGTGACGTCACTCAATATAAAAATTATAGTAGCGTAGTAGAACCGACGACATTTAGTAATAACGGTAGGTGCGTTCACGTTAGAGCTACGAAAAAGTACAGATACTGTTATTATAAAAAGAATAGTGTTGAGTATCGGCGGTAAAAGCATGATATAATCACTGTCAATATTATAAAAATTTATAATAAAACTAATGAGGGTTGCAAGTAATGGTATGCCCCAGCCAACAATAAAACTTTTCAAATATCTCTTTCGGATCTGCCCATTAAATACTTTTACGAAATCTACGTAAAACATGTGGCTCATAACTAACAACCAGTAGCTCCTCATCATTAACAAATACACTCGTACATAAGACATAATTTCTCTCATTATATCTACTTTTTCATAACCATCTAAGAGACCTCTGGATTCGATAAAAATGTTAATTTTAAGTATAATGAGGTGTAAAAACTGTCCCAATATTAAGTTAAGACAGACATAGTTCCGGTAATTACTAAAGTTCTTTATCATGCACCATGATAACACTCCGTAAATTAACGAAGCTATTGCCATCGGATAATAGATGCAGTCTAGAGCAAACTGCACATATGCAAGTACTTTCATGATGACATCCATCACTGGTATAGTTTATGCACTTTTATTTTGTAAACAGCTAGACACTAAGCACTGAAGTGTTGTCTCTAAAACTGCCGTATGCAGATGGAACAATAGCCTTATAGTTTTCACTGAACACTCCAAAACTAATAAATACCTTAGTGAAGCCTGTGCCTGATCTCACTCCGGTCAAGCAGGAAGCGGGGTGTCGAATAGCCGTCCTTGGTCTATGACAGTGTGCGAGCAGAGAGTGCAGCTGTGATTGGCAACGCACACGCTCTTGTTACCTATAATTATAATGTTTTTTATTTCTCTCTTCACGAAGGATCACATAAACAATTAAAATAACTAAGAAAATATACTTTAAGTATGACACCTTGTGAGAGACTGGAGTCGATACTAGGATACCCTATGTGGCAGATCCACAGACTCTCACCCCGAATTTGCAGTGGCTTATTATTATCTTACTACTTACATACATTAAGAAGAGTTATTATAACTATTGATAAACAAAATTTTTAACAACATTTTTTTGGTGCTCCTAGCGGAGCTCCACGTCGTTGTCAATGTGGTGAAGCAGTCGACCGCCTCGGACACCATGGCCTATCCTGCAGTAGGAGCGCTGGTCGGTTAGCACGGCACGCTAGCATTAATGACATCATACGTCGGGCTCTTGTCACCGGCGGGGTGCCAGCTGTTTTAGAACCCAATCTTAGCACGGCGGGCTGTGCTGGGGCAGCTGCTGCTGGTGCAGAAAATCTCAAACGGCGCAAATACAACAACCTTATTGGAAGCTATTTATTTGAGCCGTTTGGGGTTGAAACATAAGGTCCATGGGGTCCGAGTGCTCTTCGAGTATTTCGAGAAGTAAGTAAACGGTTAGTCGACTCTTCATGTGACCAGAGGGCTGGGCTTTTTCTTGGCCAGAGAATCAGCATTGCCGTTCAACGTGGCAATGCTGCCAGCGTTCTGGGCACTTTTCACGTTGACAGCGATGTGGACGAATTTTTAACGACCTATGACCCCTTTTATACGCGTTCGTAGTTTTATTTTATTTTTATTTAAGGTATTTATAGGTAGTTATTGTTAATTAAGTATTTTATAGTATGTAAATTTTAGATTTTTATGAGGTGATTTTAAACATTTTGAGATAATATAAAAAATGGAAATACAAATGTTATCTATACTTATTATTATTATACTTCGTTGCGTGCGCTGCGTAAACGGTTTAAGTTAAGCAACAATCATGTATGTTTGGATAGATAGGTAGGTAGGTAGCCAGTTGGCGGGAGCGAAGCCGCGTGGGACAGCTAGTATTAAATTAATTAAAATAACTAACTAAAATGTAAATATTAAATTAATTAGCAAACAAAAGTAAAAAAAACTAGTGTGTTTAAAAGTGAGTGTAGAGTTTAAGTGATGATGATAGTGTGAGCGAGCGTGTATAGGTCATAGACCACCCTCTCAAAAACTTTAGCTAATATGCTAAAGTTTTTGAAAAGATTGACAAAGCGCAGCATATATTTGATATGCTGCGCTTTGTCAATCTTTTAGTCCCTCACAGCATGGGTTCCTCAAAAGCCGTTCAACTGTTTCTAACTTGACTCTGTTTAATGACTTCCTAACGGCAAAGATGGATAATTGCAAAGCTTTTGATAGAATCGATCATAACATTTTCAAATCAAAGCTCAAGCAAAGCCAAAAGCAAAGTAAGTCACCTCTAATACCGTTGTATTAGAGGTGACTTACTCCGCTGGTTTTCCTCATATTTAGAAAACAGGTCTCAAGCAGTCGTTGTCAGTAACTACATCTCAAGCTGGGTTTCGGCTCCCAGTGATGTTCCTCAGAGTTCTCTTATGGGTCCGTTACTTTTTATCATCTATGTGAGCGACATCGACTAGTGTTTTCATCATTCTAACTTGCTCTGCTTTGCTGATGACATGAAGATATTTTCTTCAATTTCATCATTGGATGATATGTATGCTCTCCAATCAGACTTAGGACGTTTGGGTGATTACTGCCGGATCAATAAATTGGACTTGAACCCTTCTAAATGCTCCGTAATATAATTTACTAGAAGACGTGTGCCACTCCCTACTACTTACATACTTAAAGGGCAGCTACTACAGCGATGCGATGGATTGCGTGACTTAGGAGTCTATCACGATTCTATGCTTTTATTTAACACACACTTGGAACATATAGTGGCTAAAGCCTCAAAGTCACTCGGCTTTGTTATGAGACTTGCAGGAATCTTTAAGAAAGCTAAAACCCTAAAGATTTTTTAATTTCTCATTTGTGCGGAGTCATCTTGAATATGCGTCTCAAATTTGGAACCCTTGTTACTATAAATACATAGACCGTATTGAAAGTATCCAAAAAAGTTTCCTTCGTTTTATGTGTTTTCGCCTTAGTATTCAATGTCGTTCTGAAAATTACTTAGACCTTTGCATGAAATTCCATCTGCAACCACAGGGATCGTCGCACGATGGCGGATTGCACATATCTTTTAAAAATATTGTCAAATGATATCGACTGTCCTGATCTCCTCCATTAACTGTATTTCAATGTTCCACAAAAATCAGTTAGATTGAATCCACCTATCTCCATTCACTCCTCTTTATCTAACTACATGCGTAATTCATACTTAGTGCGAGCGAGTAAAGATCTTAACTTACAATGTAACGAGTTCTCGTTCGATGTTTTTACCTCTAAAAGCTCATCAGTGCGAAAGAACTTTGACTTTTTCAAAAGTGGATAGTATGCAATATTGTCCTTTAGCGTTAGTGATCTAATTTTTCTAATTTTTGTGTGCCTGCTGCTAGTGATCCCTAAGATCTCTTTAAAATTATTATATCTCTAGCCGTGAGAACCTGTAATTGGCTTAATGAAACGTACTCAACTTGTTTATTCATATAATGTATAGTTGTTGGTTTTCCATCTAATAAATAAATAAATATAAAATTGGCAAGTTTAGTCATATTTCAAAGTAACAAACAGAAAAATCAGCCTTTCCACGTTCACAATTTGAGATCAAACTAAAGTTAAAATAGTAGAATTAAAAAAAACAAACATATATAACAAGAACTTTTTTGTTGATATCATGAAATATCAAAATAGTTAATAGTTTATCTGTCTAGCAAAACTTAACAGTTTTGTATTGCAGCGAGATCTCGCCTCGTTTGGCGACTAAAACCAAAATATCTTTAAGGTACACTCTAGGTTGTACTTTCCTATTTCATGTAGTGAGAATACATCTATAATAATATGTATAATCTTAAAAATCATCGACTTCCTTTATTTTTACAAAGGTTTTTTTTAGTTCGCTTGCTGCAATGCATCAACGAAGTCGTTACAATCATTGACCATATTTTTTGATGATGAAAGCTGTCTGCGGACATAAATATATGACCAGGTTCAAAATACTTCAAGGTGATTGTTTTCGCGTTTATTTGTTTGCTGTAACGAAACGAAACGACGAACGAAAACTTTATACCTTTAGAAAGGTTTAAAAAAGAAAACAACGTGTACGTGTAACGTCTTGAACGAGAGTATAACTGGAAGCAAACAAGAAGATATTATGGTTTTAGTCGCAAATTGAGGCGAGTTCACTCTGCAATACAAAACTAACCAAGCTGACGAACAAAGTCAAAGTTTAAACTATTTAACGTTAAAGTACCTGAAATCAAGAACATTTTCTGAATTCTGTTAAAAATTGAAACCCATAGGAATGCCAGAATATACGAAGTAGTAAGTGAATAAAATGTTATTCGCGTTTATTTGATTGCTGTAACGAAACGAAACGACGAACGAAAACTTTGTACCTTTAGAAAGGTTTAAAAAAGAAAACAACGTGTACGTGTAACGTCTTGAACGAGAGTATAACTGGAAGCAAACAAGAAGATATTATGGTTTTAGTCGCAAATTGAGGCGAGTTCACTCTGCAATACAAAACTGACCAAGCTGACGAACAAAGACAAAGTTTAAACTATTTAACGTTAAAGTACCTGAAATCAAGAACATTCTCTGAATTCTGTTAAAAATTTACACTAATAGGAATGCCAGAATATACGAAGTAGTAAGTAAATAAAATGTTATTGTTCTCAGATTATTTTACAAAGTAAAACATAGACCTAGTGCAACTTCTCGTTATCTATACTAATATTATAAAGAGGAAAGTTTTTTTTGTTTTGTTTGTACCAAATAGGCTCCGAGACTACTGGACCGATTTAAAAAATTCTTTCACCAATAGAAAGCTACATTATTTCTGAGTGACATAGGCTTTTTTATCCCGGAAACGGGTCCTGTGGGGTGGTCCACGGGAGCGAAGCCGCGGGGAACACCTAGTATAATATAATATGTAATTTTAGTAAAGAAATATTAATAAACAGAAAAGTTTTTATCTAACACTTTTTGATTCCTTAGCTATAACTTAAACCTAGTATGAGTTGCTTATAATAATAGCAGTAACTTACTACTTACTGTTATTATTCTAAGCAATCAATATTTCAGTTGTTTTAGCTAACACTAGATTTAAAAGGATTTTCGTCATTCTAATAAATGTACAATTTTATTGAGTGACGAATATAAACGCACTTTATTTGGGCTACACGTTTCAATCATCACAATTAATTAATTACACACTTATTTTACTCACATTATAAGTTATTACTGATTACAGTGTAAGTGATCAAGACCTAATGTGAAGGAGAGCTTGCTTAATAATAACCACAGTATGATGAGTTACTGCAGATATTCTAAGTATTTAAGGCAGAATAAAAAACATGTCTTACTTATTATATCCACAATATGTTTAGTTATTGCCGATATTCTAAGCAATTAAGGCCTAATGAAAAACAAAATCAATTTTTTATATCCACAGTATAGTTCATTACTGGTGATATCCTTAGTGATTAAGGCATCTGAAACATGTTTTACTTATTATATCGACAGTACACACAGTTACTGCTCATAACTTAAGTACAAGTAAAACCTAAATGATAGAGCTTTACTTGCAAACCCGGGGTAACTATACTTACTGTTGTTATGTTAAGAAAGATTTATAATTTATTGGACTAACTGCCTTTATCCTTAATTAAATCTACCGGTTTCCGATAACCTATGAAAACAGCTGTCAGTAGATAAGATAGAGCTCATTGCGCAGATTCGGGATCAATATTTAACTCATTTTGTCAAAAACTGCACTTAGTGCTGTTATCGCTAGCGTGGCAGAAATAAGGGTGGATTATAAGTAAGAAGAGAGTGTTTGCGCAAAATCGTATTCAAAATTAAAAGTTGGCGTTCGGTTAATACTCCGCCTTGCTCATAGAGTTGTTTGGTGGGAAATAAGAAAATTACTTACTTATAAACAGCCCTTTGTGCGCGTTCAATCCGAAGCATGGAAGTTGTGGACGCACCACTCCCGTATAGTTATACTGTAAGATACGTTTTAAATATCTTGGGAGTCCGCAACGTGACAAAGGTTTTCAAAATCAGATATAAGTTTTCACTCGATTGTGATGGCAAGAGCATCTATGCGCGAGTAAAAACTAAGACCTATAACACGAGTATGTTCCGCGCCGATGTATAGTCACCGCTTATATTGACTGTTGCCAAAATTAGGTGCGGAGGACTAATACATTACAAACTTGATTGATGCTCTTGGAATTTCTTGTTTATCATAATAATCGTAGTTTTTAGGGTTCCGTACCCAAAGGGTAAAAACGGGACTCTATTACTAATACTCCACTGTCCGTCTGTCTGTCTCTCTGTCTGGCTGTCACCAGGCTGTATATCATGAACCGTGATTACCAGGATAGTTGAAATTTTCACAGATGATGTATTTCTGTTGCCGCTCTAACAACAAATAATCAGAATACAATAAATATTTAAGTGGGACTCCCGTACAACAAACGTAATCTTTTTGCTGTATTTACCCGGTTGCCGAAGGAGGGTAATGTTTTTATCAGTCTATGTATGTATGTTTGTTCCTATTTGGCGTTCTAGAGACGAAACGCGTTGGCCGATTTTGATGATTCTTACGTCAATCGAATCGTCTTAAACCTGCGAGTGTCATTGGCTACATTAAAAATGGAATATAAAAATATGCGGAATTTGGGCGCCATATTGAGGGACACCTTTTTTGAATATATAACACTTTTATGTTTAAATGTACCTAATTCTACAAAAAAATTACTAAAAAGTTATAAATAAAAAAGTTAATAAAAAAAAATCAAAAAACCCGACCCGGATACATCTGGTTTTGGTCAGCCAGCTCGCGAACATGTATCCTCCGAATGCACAGCATGATTTTCTTCTTATTTACTTCTTTTTAATTCGCATTTTAAGCAGTCGGGTTTTTTGCGATAATGTTACGGGGAACCCTTGCGCGAGTCCGACTCGCTCTTGGCCGGTTTTATACTTATTTTTGCCAGAACTGGTTCAACGTAGCGCATCGCCTTATACCTGTTTGATGTTGAGTTTCGAGACACGCTGTATAATTGCTTATCGCTCATTATGAATTGTTGTGATTTGAATGTGATTCTGCCAAAAAAAAATGTGCTAATGTTGTTTGTGTGAACAAGGTTGTGTGGGGGGAGAGAAGTCAAATTCAGATAGAAGATTATCAGCGTAAATGTCATGAAAAATTAAAGCTAATCGACTTCCCACACGAACTTGGTGAATGTTGTGATAGTATGTGTAACGATTCCAATCACAGAATTGTTATTGACAAGCTGTATGCAGACGTTATACATGCCTTGAGTGCAGCTGCGATGGTGGGTCGGGGAAGCGGCGATAGGCGCTCAAAACGGCAAATAGTAGGCTGGAACAAGCACGTTGCTGAGGCTCACAGGGTGGCTAGGCAGAATTTTTTGAAGTGGGCGTCTTATGGAAAACCAACTAGTGGGTTAGTCTATGACGAAATGTGTGGGGCTAGAAGAGTCTTCAAGTCAAGGTTAAAGTGGTGCCAAGACCATGAAGACCAAGTTAAAATGGATATTCTAGCCTCACACCACGCTAAGAATGATTTTCGTAGTTTCTGGAAACACACAAATAAATTGAAGGCCAGGCCGGGCGTCCCTGTGAGCGTCGGTGGCATGAATGAGCCAGAAGATATAGCAAATCTTTTTAAAGAGGCGTTCTTTGTCAAATCTCCTCTGGGCCCATCGCGGTCGGTGCCCGATGTTATGCCCGGGATGGAAATAGGGGTTAAATTTAAGGCCGCAGAGATTACTCGAACGATTAGATGTATGTCAAGGGGTAAGTCCCCCGGCTATGACGGGCTTAGCATCGAGCACCTCCGATATGCTGGCCCTCACTTACCTAGGGTACTTGCTATGCTGTATAGCTTTTGTATGGGTCATAGTTACATGCCTAGTGAGATGATGCGAACAGTGGTTGTACCAATCGCTAAAAACAAAACTGGTGACCTCGCCGACAGCAGTAACTATAGGCCCATTTCCCTGGCCACTGTTATATCAAAGGTTTTTGACAGCATGCTTAATGCAGAATTGAATAAAAGAACAACCATACATGACAACCAGTTTGGTTTCAGAGCTGGATTGTCAACTGAGAGTGCAGTGTTGTGTCTTAAGCATGCTGTCACATACTATGCGAAGCGTGAGACGTCTGTTTATGCCTGCTTCCTTGACCTATCTAAGGCTTTTGATCTGGTTTCCTATAATATGTTATGGAGTAAGTTAGAGCGGGTTGATTTACCTCCAGAACTTATAAACATTTTTAAGTTTTAGTATGGAAACCAGATCAACACTGTACGATGGGCTGGGGCGTTGTCTCATCCGTACGGGTTGTTGCTTTAACCTGTATGTGAACGAACTCATTGCCGAGCTCAGCAGTACCAGAGTTGGATGTTACGTAGACGGTATCTGCCTTAATAATATCAGTTATGCGGACGACATGGTGCTGCTGAGTGCGTCAATCTGTGGGTTGAGAAAACTGGTTGCCCACTGTGAGGCGTATGCTGGGTTACATGGCCTTGCATATAACATCAAGAAGTCGGAGATCATGGTCTTTGAGGCTGGGGGTAGGAGCCCTAATAAGGTGCCACCTGTTTTACTGTATGGCACGCCTTTAAAAAGAGTCCATAAGTTTAAATATCTAGGTCATATATTAACCCCCAATCTCAAAGATGATGACGACATTGAGCGGGAGCGGAGAGCGTTGTCGGTTAGAGCGAACATGCTGGCTCGCAGGTTTGCACGATGCTCACTTTCAGTCAAAATAACGCTCTTTCGAGCCAACTGTACGTCCTTTTACACGAGCAGCCTGTGGGCTAGCTATACGCAAAGATCGTACAACGCCCTCCGCGTTCAGTACAATAATGCGTTTAGGATGCTGGTGGGGCTGCCTCGCTTCTGTAGTGCGTCGGGGATGTTTGCGGATGCGCATGTAGATTGTTTCTTCACAACCATGCGCAAAAGGTGCGCATCTATGGTGCGCAGGGTGTGGGGCAGCTCCAACAGTATTCTTAGCATGATTTCGTGTCGCCTCGACTGTATTTTCGTGGGTCACTGTTGTTCCATCTCACATGGGTTGTCGCAACGGTGATCCACTGTTATTTGTTGTTTTGTGTTTGTAGTGTCAGTTTGTTAATATCTGTGTTACTAACATAGTTGTAAGTTTTACTAACCATCTTTTGAGTCATGGATACTCAAATAAAGAGAAATTCTATTCTATTCTATAATATCTATAGCTAGGTGCCAGAGTTAGGTTTCCAGAGGCGTCCGCTACATTGTAATTACATTTCCGTCTTTATAATGGTGTATCGGTGTATTTTTACGTTAAGTTAGCTACATACTAAACCTCCAGTCATTAATTGTTCAAAATCATGGCCATTATTTTCAATACATAGCCGAATTTGACGACTCAAGGATCGAACTATATTCAACTTTACAATAATTTTGATTCCGTTGAGAATATTTTCCAAAGATTCAATTATGTGTTTTGTCGGTCTCTAAGTCGAAACTGCACTTGAGGACTTACTAATGTTGCATTGTTGACACCTTACTGCGGTACTACAAAGGCTTAGATAATTTACCATTGAATGACAGAAAAGTGTATTACCACCAAAGTGATATACTTTCAATCAATCAAACATCGTTTTTTAAAAACAAAACATGCACCCGTGCGCAGCCGGGTGGGATCGCTAGTTTACTATAAAGCTACTATTTTGGTACGAGTTCAAATTCAAATTCAAAAGTGTTCAAACTAGGCTGAGAATCAGCACTTTCCGAACGTCAAAATAACATAAGACAGTCCCCCAAAAACGCCCGCCCTTCACCACTTCCTAGTGCTTTTGCTGGGAAGAAGACGTGGCGCAACAAACTCCCCAGCAGCACAGCTGTCTGTACAGTTAGGAAAAAAAAAAAACTTGATTCTATACAATAGTATGCAAATAATTTACATTACTCAACACAAAAAATTAAAATAAAATATATTTGCCATAATGACAGCTAGCACACGCCAATATACCAACAAAAACATCGAAATCTAAACTCAAGCGAAAATAAAAACTAAAAATAAAAACGTAAACGGATCTTAGTACCCAAATTATAAAGCCTCCAGGCATAAAGGGCGTGCCCGCCTACATATAGCTAATACAGCTGTAACTCGAAGTCACATAATTATGATAAACTAGGACCATCGAAGTAAAATTGAGTAAATTGACACCTCAATTTTATTTATTTTTATATAGGAGATTTGATATTTAAACGTAATAGGTAATTTGTTGTTATCTTAAGGTCAGCGAAACCAGTTTTCCAGGTCGCCACTAATTTTGAGTTGTTTATTTTTGTCTAGACGCTTGTGCACGATTATATCGTTTCCAGATATTATTAGGTGATTTCTAAAAACAAGAGTAATGTAACCAAATACTTTTTTAATAATTATTACGGATTGAAAAGAATTTTATTGTTCGTTGTTATCCATAGAGACCTTCTCGCTAACTTTTTTGTGCACTGATCGACTGCTTGACAATTCAAATGTAAATGGTTTTAGCCATTTAAAGCTTAATATTTCACAGACCCGTCATATTTTTGAATGGCCTATCCAACGATACCCCACACCACACCATGGGACAGACGAGGATAAAATACATACCCACTTTTCGCGTACAGGTAGGTACCCTAAATTTTTTTTTGGCATGTTTGTATTTTTTCCACTTTGTCGCCGTGATTAATTTGTGTATCCACGCCAAATTATAACTTTTCATTACTAAGAGTCTCTGAGCTAAGCTGCGGACGGACAGACGGGCATGGCAAAACTATAAAAGTTCTTTGTTGAATACGGAACCCCAAAAAGAGCGATGTGTCTAGTCAGGCAGACATTTAATATCTGTTTTATAAATCATGGGGGCGTTTGAGATAATCATGAAATAATTAACTCATATTCGTATTGCGTTTACTACTATTACACGAGAAATTGCCCTTATAGCCGAATTTTGTTTGCAGTTATAAGGATAATTTGTTCCAAAAGCAAATTTCTTGTTTACTCGTAGCCATATAGTATGTGATTACATGGCGTGTTCAAGGAGGATTAGATTATTATATGGTAACTATACAATCTCTAAGGTTTTAGCACTTATAAGTTACGCCCAAACCCACTCTTATAAGCACTAATAATTATGTTATATGGCCTTAATAAACATTATTTGAGACCCTTGGTGCAAGCAGACGGCCACACTGAAGCTGCCAGTAGTGACTACTGTAGACAGGGCTTGTACTGCGTCGACTGTACATCTCTCAGATCCACTGTACACACTTTCCAGGCACACCTTTCTTCTTAAGGGCCCACCACAAAACCTCACGAGGCACCCAGTCGTACGCTTTCTCGAGGTCAATAAACACCATGTGTAAGTTTTGATGTGCATCTCTGTATTTCTCGCACAGCTGGCTGATTGCGAAAAAGGTATCCGTTGTATCCCGACCAGGCATTTTTACCGTTCTTTTATAAATACGCTTTTTTCATACTTCAACTAACTTTCGTTAGAATACTTCATGTTATTTTGCGATAAACTCAGAGTTGTGTCATCGCGCATCTCTGTCTTTTGTATGCAGCCCGAGTGCATCTGTTTAAAACTAGGGTTAGAGTTGATGTCCATCTCTAGCCACAAGCGAAGCGTAGTCTTCCGGACCAGCTTTGGTTGTTGTGAAAAGGTTGGATAAAATAATAACAAGTGTAATTATAACAGTATTTAATTCAGACAGTATCTACTTTACAAAAAAAATACCATACTTTAATTAATTAAGGTTAATTTAAGTTTCTAACATTTTACTTTTCGGTCACATAATGGGTCGCATAAAATTAGTCATAATTAACATTCAAACAATAACTTTACTTGTCGTAAACATCATGACATTAACCGTCATACCGAGTTGGTACGTATTCTAACTAACGTACTGAACGTACGAAATAAAATAAACTTACGTACATAAATATTATTTCCATATTTCACCAGATAAGTCTCATGTACTAGGGGGCATTGACATCAACATTATTTACATAAATTAACTCATAACATACAATCACGCCTGGTATTGTCCTAAGAAAACACACATAATTATACTTAACATAAATATTTCCTAAGATTATTACTTACTTATATTTTATTTATTTATTCAGTAGTACACACATACATTTTATATATTTAAGTTGATGCCAACATAAACTCATTAGAAGTTTACCGTGCAACAGAACATCGACTACATAATATAGACAAAATAATAATCACGTGGTTAGGTACTTAGGTAAAAAGTAACAAACAAAAAAATAAAAATAACAGCGGGTATATGCAAAATATGATCTAATACTAACGAGCGCACATCAATAACCACTCCGGCCTTCCGTCCTTAAAACAATAGTGGTGAAGAGTTTTTTAGTTGATACAGATTGTGGCCAAAAATACCTTATGTTTTTAGTAATTATTAATTTTCAACTATATTTGTGTTATGATATTATTTTTAGGTTATCTGTCATCATCAGCCTTATAATGTTCCCACTGCTGGGATACAGGCATCCTCTCTGTGAGAGAGGTATTTTTTGCTTAATTATTGCTTAAACTTCTTTATTTATAATTAATTAAATACATCGTTATTAACTAAATCCAACCAATAACTAGTTAACATACACTTAACATGACTAAACAATAACTTATCTGTATCTTAGACGAAATGATATTATTTACAAAAACAGCAAAAATTGCGTTAATATACGGCAAGTTATCGTGGTGCCTCTTAAAGAAGTTTAGAAATTACAGGAACTACGTGTCTTAACTAAATATTGGGACTTTTGTTACACGAAAGTATTATACAAAATTATTTTTTTATCAAATCCAAGTCTCTTAGATGGTTATGAAAATAAAGATAAGATGATAGAAATTGGAGATTAAGTATGTAGTTAATTACTTAATGATTGCGAGGACTCACTGATTGATAGTTACGAGTATGAGCCACATGTTTTACATCTTCGTAAAAATATTTAATGCGCAGATCCAAAGGAAACACTTTAAAAGTTTTATCATTGACTGGGGCATACCATTAACAACAATAATTCTGCTTTTATTATTAATACAAAATATGTACGCTGAACACGTTTTAACGTTTTACCTCCGATTCTCAACACTATTATTTTTACAAACAGTATCTGTACTCTATCGCAGCTAACGCGAACGCACCTTCCGCTACTAACTAAATGTCACAGGTTTTACTACGCAACTTTAATTTTTATGTTGATTGTCGTCACATTGTTGTCTACTTTTATGTATTTTAAGCGAAACTTGGTTTCATATAAGTACAATGCATTTTTTGTAAATCTGTCTTTTTGTTTACAAACTATATTATTATCAGTGTTTCTATTCGCAGTAAAAAGCAACAGAAAGGTTTGGCATCAATTTTATTTTAATAAGTTAAGAGAAATGTCCACGGCAAGGCAAGTTCATCGCGAGCACGACATTAATATAAACACATACAGGCTCTTGTCATACAGGATCAGTTAAACAACACTGATAATGCTGTTGGTAGTTTATGAATAATTATTGCAATCATATTTCGCCAGTTATATTTAAATCCCATGTAATAGGGACTTATTACCATCAAAATTATTTAAATACTAACATACACTTTTAGGTATGTGGGTAAAGTTGAGTAGAATAGAATGTACTTTAATGTACACCAAAAACGTTACACATCTCTGTTACGAAAAACTTAATTATATGAGTACAATGGTAGTTTTATTGCTGACAACGATATCCTACCAAACGACCTTTGGATGGACTTAAAGAATTTAAAATATAGTATATATAGTCTACGTGGTACTGCTACAATAAAAAAAAGCTGTGTTTAGTACAGGCCTGCGGAACACAAGGCCAAGAGGCGAACGCTGGGGCCCATAGCAGCGCTGCGACTCCTGGATCCTCCCAGGACCAGTACCCACGAAACTGCAGTTTGCAGCAGTGGAGAGCTAGGTGTCGGTTCCTTATTGGGGAGAAATACTGGTTCCTGTCAGACAGGTGGAAAGTGGAATCCTTACAACTATGCACTTACCCTTGTTCCTCGTGGTGGTCTTCTGGTTAATCCCGTGTGTAGTGTGTACGGTCGCGGTATCGGAGGGAAAATATATATAATAAATGGAATAAGGATTTGAAAGTGGACACAAACGCGATCCGGTAAGATACCCGCCAGACTCCAACACGCGTTCCTGGCGTGATTCGCGAATCGTGGATGCAATTCAGTTTCAACTAATCTTGTATAAAAAGAGCCTGTGGCTGATTATCAGCAAGGTGTTACCTGCATATTGATGTCGCGATCTACTTGCCTTGCGGTGGATCTTTCTCTTAACTTATTTACATAAAATTGATGCCAAACTTTCCTGTTGCTTTTCACAGCGACCAGAAATACTGATACTAATATTGGTTGTAAGTAATAGGAAAAAAAATAAAACGTATGAGTATATATGGTACCAAGATCTGAATATATTACAATATACGTAGACAACGAAGTGACGTCACTCAATATAAAAATTATAGTTGCGTAGTAGAACCGACGACACTTAGTAGTAGCGGTAGGTGCGTTCGCATTAGAGCTACGACAGAGTATACATACTGTTATTATAAAAAGAAGAATGTTGAGTATCGGAGGTAACCACATGATAAAAACACTGTCAATATTATAACTTTCTAGAAAAAATTTAATGAGGTTTGCTACTAATGGTATACCCCAGCCAACAATAGAACTTTTCAAATATCTCCTTTGGATCTGCCCATTAAATACTTTTACAAAATCTACGTAAAACATGTGGCTCATAATAACCAACCAGTAGCTCTTCGCCATCGTCATATACACCTCAACATAAATCAAAATTTCTTTCATCATATCTTCTTTTTCATAACCATCAAAGAGACTTCTGGTTTCGATAAAAATATCAATTTCAAGTAGAATGTCACATAAAAACTGTACCAATATTAAGTTAAGACACACATAGTTCCGGTAATTACTAAAGTTTTTTATTATGCACCATGATAACACTCCGTATATTAAGGTAGATATTGTCACCATAAAATAAATGTAGCTTAGAGACGTATCCAAAAATGCAATAACTTTCATGATAGTCACTGACACAATTAATGCACTTTTATTTTGTAAACAGCTAGACACTAATTACTGAAGTGTTGTCTCCAAAACTGCGGTAAGCAGGTGGATGCCTTTTAGTTTTCACCGAACACTCCAAAACTTATAAATACCTTAGTGAAGCCTGTGCCTGATCTCTCCCCGGTCAAGCGGGAATCGGGGTGACAAATAGCCTTCCTTGGACTGTTACAGTGTGGGAGCAGAGAGTGCACCTGTGTTTGGCAACAACCACGCTCTTGTGACCTATAATATTAATGATTATTTTTATTTCCCTCTTCACAAAGGATCACATAAAACTTACATAAGAGATAGTACCAAATAAAATAACCAAGAAAATATACTTTAAGTATGATACCCTTAGAGAGATTGGAGTCCATACTAGGATATCCTATGTGACAGATCACCAGGCTATCACCCGAATTTGCGACAGTGGTTTATTATTATCTAACTACTTACATACATCAAGAGGAGTTATTATAACGATAACGAAACAAAATTGTGAGATAATAGTAAAAAATGGAAACACAAATGTTTTATAAATATAAAAATGGAAATATCAAATTAATTAGCAAACAAAAATCCTATCAAAATTAGGTAAAAAAAACTTGTGTGTTTAAAAGTGAGTGTAGAGTTTAAGTGATGATGATAGTGTGAGCGAGCGTATGTAGGTAGGGTAGCTATTATAGTCATGATGGTAAGGTACATACATTCTACGAAGGAACAATGAGCAGCTGCTCCGTGGCATCGTAATCTAACTTTTGTAACCAGATTTTTTTGCAAAGTTAGTTGGGCAGGGGGCATACATAGACAAGACCTCGTTAATTTTGCTGTATGGACGCGCATTGTGGGACAGACTGTATTGCTCATAGACTTATTTGGTGGGCAATAAGAAAATTACTTACTTTTAAAAAGGCCCTTTGTGCGCGTTCAATCCGAAACATGGAAGTGGTTGACGCACCACCCCATACAGTTATACTGTAAAATATCAGCGAATGGCTTCACGTAAAATATATCGTTTTAAAGAGTCCGCAACGTGACAAAGGTTTTCAAATACAAGTATTAGTTTTAGGACTGAGATGGCAAGAGCAACTATGCGCGAGTAATAACTAAGACCTATAACACGAATATGTCCCGCACCGATGTCTAGTCGCCGCTTATATTGACTGGCGCCAAAATTGGGTGTGGAGGACTAATGCATTACAAACTTGTTTAATACTCTTGGTATTTCTTTGTTTATCATAATAATCGCAGCTTTTAGGGTTCCGTACCCAAAGATACTCCACTGAGAAAAGTACTCCACTGTTCGTCTGTTTGTCTCGATAAAAAATGCGGCTTTTGGGCGCCATATTGTGGGATCCCAATTTTTTTTTTTTATATATAACACTTATATGTTTAAATGTACCTAATTCTAAAAAAAAAATATCGAAAACGATATAAATAAAAAAATATTAATTAAAAAAAAACAAAACCCGACTGCTTATAAAGCGAACTAAAAAGACGTAAACAAGAAGAAAATCATGCTGTGCAGTCGGAGGATACATCTGATTTTGGTCAGGCAGCTCGCGAACATGTATCCTCCGACTGCACAGCATGATTTTCTTCTTATTTACTTCTTTTTAGTTCGCTTTTTAAGCAGTCGGGTTTTTTGCGATAATGTTACGGGGAACCCTTGCGCGAGCCCGACTCGTTCTTGGCCGGTTTTATACTTATTTTTGTCAGAACTCGTTCAACGTAGCGCATCGCTTTATACCATATATACGTTAAGATAGCTACATACTAAACCTTAAGTCATTAATTGTTCAATATCATGTCCATTATTTTAAATACATGACCGGATTTGACGAATCAAGGATTGAACCACATTCAGCATTACAATAATTTTGATTCCGTTAAGAATATTTTCCAAAGATTGTATATTATTATCATCAATTATGTGTTTTGTCGGTCTCTAAACCGAAAGCTGCACTTGAGGACTTACAAATGTTGCATTGTTGAGACATGCCTTACTGCGGTAATACAATGGCTTCGATAATTTACCATTGAATGACAGAAAAGTGGATTACCACCAAAGTGATATACTTTAAATCAATCAAACATCGTTTTTTCAAAACAAAACATGCACCCGTGTGCAGCCGGGTGGGATCGATATACGCTATATAGTTTACTATAAAGCTATTATTTTGATACGAATAAATTGACACCTCAATTTTATTTATTTGTATATAGGAGATTTGAAATTTAAACGTAATAGGTAATTTGTTGTTATCTTAAGGTCAGCGAAACCAGTTTTACAGGTCGCCACTAATTTTGAGTTGTTTATTTTTGTCTAGACGCTTGTGCACGATTTAAATCGTTTCCAGATATTATTAGGTGATTTCTAAAAACAAGAGTAATGTAACCAAATACTTTATTTAATAATTATTACGGATTGAAAAGAATTTTATTGTACGTTGTTATCCATAGAGACCTTCTCGCTAACTTTTTTGTGCACTGATCGACTGCTTGACAATTCAAATGTAAATGGTTTTAGCCATTTAAAGCTTAATATTTCACAGACCCGTCATATTTTTGAATGGCCTATCCAACGATACCCCACACCACACCATGGGACAGACGAGGATAAAATACATACCCACTTTTCGCGTACAGGTAGGTACCCTAAATTTTTTTTTGGCATGTTTGTATTTTTTCCACTTTGTCGCCGTGATTAATTTGTGTATCCACGCCAAATTATAACTTTTCATTACTAAGAGTCTCTGAGCTAAGCTGCGGACGGACAGACGGGCATGGCAAAACTATAAAAGTTCTTTGTTGAATACGGAATCCCGAAAAGAGCGATGTGTCTAGTAAGGCAGACATTAAATATCTGTTTTATAAATCATGGGGGCGTTTGAGATTATCATAAAATAATTAACTCATATTCGTATTGAGTTTACTACTATTACACGAGAAATTGCCCTTATAGTCGAATTTTGTTTGCAGTTATAAGGATAATTTGTTCCAAAAGCAAATTTCTTGTCTACTCGTAGCCAATTAGCCATACAGTATGTGTTTACATGGCGTGTTCAAGGAGGATTAGATTATTATATGGTAACTATATAATCTCTAAGGTTTTAGCCCTTATAATTTATGCCCAAACCCACTCTTATAAGCGCTAATCTATACTCTATACTTAATATACTTAATAATTAATAATAATAATATAATAATAATAAGTTGTAAGTTTGTTAGTTTGTTTGTAGGGGGTAATCTCTGGAACTAATGATCAAATTCTAAAAAAATTTTCACTGGTAGAAAGCTACATTATTCCTGAGTGCTATAGGCTATATAACATCACGCTACGACCAACAGGAGCGGAGCACTACTTTTTGAGGGCTTCCGTTGCGTGCGCTACGTAAACGGTTTCAGTTATGCAATCATGTATGTAGGGTAGGTAGGGTAGGTGTAGGGTAGGTGTAGGGTAGGTGTAGGGTAGGTGTAGGGTAGGTGTAGGGTAGGTGTAGGGTAGGTGTAGGGTAGGTGTAGGGTAGGTGTAGGGTAGGTGTAGGGTAGGTGTAGGGTAGGTGTAGGGTAGGTGTAGGGTAGGTGTAGGGTAGGTGTAGGGTAGGTGTAGGGTAGGTGTAGGGTAGGTGTAGGGTAGGTGTAGGGTAGGTGTAGGGTAGGTGTAGGGTAGGTGTAGGGTAGGTGTAGGGTAGGTGTAGGGTAGGTGTAGGGTAGGTGTAGGGTAGGTGTAGGGTAGGTGTAGGGTAGGTGTAGGGTAGGTGTAGGGTAGGTGTAGGGTAGGTGTAGGGTAGGTGTAGGGTAGGTGTAGGGTAGGTGTAGGGTAGGTGTAGGGTAGGTGTAGGGTAGGTGTAGGGTAGGTGTAGGGTAGGTGTAGGGTAGGTGTAGGGTAGGTGTAGGGTAGGTGTAGGGTAGGTGTAGGGTAGGTGTAGGGTAGGTGTAGGGTAGGTGTAGGGTAGGTGTAGGGTAGGTGTAGGGTAGGTGTAGGGTAGGTGTAGGGTAGGTGTAGGGTAGGTGTAGGGTAGGTGTAGGGTAGGTGTAGGGTAGGTGTAGGGTAGGTGTAGGGTAGGTGTAGGGTAGGTGTAGGGTAGGTGTAGGGTAGGTGTAGGGTAGGTGTAGGGTAGGTGTAGGGTAGGTGTAGGGTAGGTGTAGGGTAGGTGTAGGGTAGGTGTAGGGTAGGTGTAGGGTAGGTGTAGGGTAGGTGTAGGGTAGGTGAAGGGTAGGGTAGGTACGAAGCCAGTTGACGGGAGCGAAGCCGCGTGGGACAGCTAGTATGTTATATTGCCTTAATAAACATTATTTTAGACCCTTGGTGCAATCAGACGGCCACACTGAAGCTGCCAGTAGTGACCACTGTAGACAGGGCTTGTACTGCGTCGACTGTACATCTCTCAGATCCACTGTACACACTTTCCAGGCACACCTTTCTTCTTAAGGGCCCACCACAAAACCTCACGAGGCACCCAGTCGTACGCTTTCTCGTGGTCAATAAACACCATGTGTAAGTTTTGATGTGCACCTCTGTATTTCTCGCACAGCTGGCTGATTGCGAAAAAGGTATCCGTTGTATCCCGACCAGGCATTTTTACCGTTCTTTTATAAATACGCTTTTTCATACTTCAACTAACTTTCGTTAGAATACTTCATGTTATTTTGCGATAAACTCAGAGTTGTGTCATCGCGCATCTCTGTCTTTTGTATGCAGCCCGAGTGCATCTGTTTAAAACTAGGGTTAGAGTTGATGTCCATCTCTAGCCACAAGCGAAGCGTACTCTTCCGGACCAGCTTTGGTTGTTGTGAAAAGGTTGGATAAAATAATAACAAGTGTAATTATAACAGTATTTAATTCAGACAGTATCTACTTTACAAAAAAGATACCATACAGGGTTAATTTAAGTTTCTAACATTTTACTTTTCGGTCACATAATGGGTCGCATAAAATTAGTCATAATTAACATTCAAACAATAACTTTACTTGTCGTAAACATCATGACATTAACCGTCATACCGAGTTGGTACGTATTCTAACTAACGTACTGAACGTACGAAATAAAATAAACTTACGTACATAAATATTATTTCCATATTTCACCAGATAAGTCCCATGTACTAGGGGGCATTGACATCAACATTATTTACATAAATTAACTCATAACATACAATCACGCCTGGTATTGTCCTAAGAAAACACACATAATTATACTTAACATAAATATTTCCTAAGATTATTACTTACTTATATTTTATTTATTTATTCAGTAGTACACACATACATTTTATATATTTAAGTTGATGCCAACATAAACTCATTAGAAGTTTACCGTGCAACAAAACATCGACTACATAATATAGACAAAATAATTACCACGTGGTTAGGTACTTAGGTAAAAAGTAACAAAAAAAAAAAAATATAACAGCGGGTATATGCGAAATATTATCTAATACTAACGAGCGCACATCAATGACAACTCTGGCCTTCCGTCCTTAAAACGGTAGAAAGTTTTTTAAGTTGATACAGATTGTTCCCAAAAATACCTTATGTTTTTAGTAATTATTAATTTTCAACTATATTTGTGTTATGATATTATTGTTAGGTTATCTGTCATCATCAGCCTTATAATGTTCCCACTGCTGGGATTCAGGCATCCTCTCTGTGAGAGAGGTATTTTTTGCTTTATTATTGCTTAAACCTCTTTATTTATAATTAATTAAATACATAGTTATTAACTAAATCCAACCAATAACTAGTTAACATGACTAAACAATAACTTATCTGTATCTTATTTACAAAAACAGCAAAAATTGCGTTAATATACGGCAAGTTATCGTGGCGCATCCTAATGAAGTTTAGAAGTTACAGGAACTACGTGTGTCTTAACTAAATATTGGGACGTTACACGAAAGTATTATATAAATTTATTTTTTTATCAAATCCAAAAGTCTCTTAAGTATGTAGTTAATTACTTAATGATTGCGAGGACTCACTGATTGATAGTTACGAGTATGAGCCACATGTTTTACATCTTCGTAAAAATATTTAATGCGCAGATCCAAAGGAAATACTTTAAAAGTTTTATCATTGACTGGGGCATACCATTAGCAACAATAATTCTGCTTTCATTATTAATACAAAATATGTACGCTGAACACGTTTTAACGTTTTACCTCCGATTCTCTACACTATTATTTTTACAAACAGTATCTGTACTCTATCGCAGCTAACGCGAACGCACCTTCCACTACTAACTAAATGTCACAGGTTTTACCACGCAACTTTAATTTTTATGTTGATTGTCGTCACATTGTTGTCTATTTTTATGTATTTTAAGCGAAACTTGGTTTCATATAAGTACAATGCATTTTTTGTAAATCTGTCTTTTTGTTTACAAACTATATTATTATCAGTGTTTCTATTCGCAGTAAAAACAACAAAGGTTTGGCATCAATTTTATTTTAATAAGTTAAGAGAAAGGTCCACGGCAAGGCAAGTTGATCGCGAGCACGACATTCATGTAAACACACACAGGCTCTTGATATACAGGAGTTGAACAACACTGATAATGCTGTTGGTAGTTTGTGAATAATTATTGCGATTATATTTCACCAGTTATATTTAAATCCCATGTAATAGGGCCTTATTACAGCTAAAATTTCCATTACGGGCCGCTGATTTAAGGCAGGCGCGGGGAGGGGGGGAAGGAGGGAGGGATACTCCCCTGTATTATCCCCACCACTCGGAGCCCCATGGTTATGGAGATATCCATGGTTAAAGTTTTGAGGTAAGAATAAAAATTTCATCAATTTCCATCGATTTTTGGGGCGGAAAGGGGGTAGGGATTTGGGGGGGTAGGGGGGCTATCCCCCTGTACCACCCCCACCACTCGAAGTCCCATGGTTATGGAGATAACCATGTGTAAAGTTTCCTAAAGGCTCTTATTTCTGTCTAAAGGGTCTAAAGTAACCTAACACGAAGAAGATGACGGGAGCTGAGTTCGCTCGCTTTGCTCGCTCACTTCAGCTGCCGTCATCTCTTCGAATCTAACCTGTCCGTTCCCGAGCTCGGGAACTTAGGGCAGCCCGAAAGTTCCCGAGCTCGCTTCGCTCGCTCTTGGACTAATTCATAAAGACCACATGGAAAGTGGGTGCTCTGTTTCGGTTTTGGGTATTTCGGATATTCACATAGTAAATAAAATACGATGACTAACACTGACAGATAACACAAAGAAGCGTGGCGTCGCTTCACGTTCCGTTCCACAGTGTAAAAAAAAAATCGGTATTTTTTGTGTAAAAAAGTCAATGTAATTACATAATACACCATGGTTATTGTGCACATTAATTACACACCAAATAAAATATGTGAGTAAGTGAAAATAAAATTATATTTAAATAAAAAATATGACTTCAAATTTAATAAAATACACCTCTATTTCAACGGAACGTGAAATGTGAACTTTGACGTTTACCATGACAAATCTAACCTTAAAATTTGCACAAAACAAAATATGTATGGGAATTTAATCTTTTTTTTCTCGAAAACCGTGATGCTCCGAGTTTTGAAACTTTGGAAAAAGATTTCTATTTATGAGTACTATCTATAAAAAAATGGACTTCCAAATCAGCGGCCCATAAAGGAAAGTTTATCCCTTATTACCATTAACATTATTTATATACTAACATACACTTTTTAGGTATGTTGGTAAAGTTGAATAGAATAGAATGTACTTTAATGTACACCAAAAACTTTACACATCTCTGTTACGAAAAACTTAATTAGAGTACAATGGCAGTTTTATTGCTGACAACGATATCCTACCAATCGGCCTTTGGATGGACTATAAGAATTTAAAATAAAAGGAGATAGTCTACGTGGTACTGCTACAATGAAATATAAATAATATCGCGAATCGCGGATGCAATTCAGTTTCAACTAATCTTTTATAAAAAGAGCCTGTGGCTGACTATTAGCAAGCTGTTACCTGCATATTGATGTCGCGATCCACTTGCCTTGCGGTGGACCTTTCTCTTAACTTATTTATATAAAATTGATGCAAAACTTTCCTGTTGCTTTTCACAACTACCAGAAATACTGATACCGACATTGGTTGTAAGTAATTGGAAAAAACAAAAAACATATAAAAATATAATTTGTTATCAAGTTCTGCATATATTACTATAAAAGTAGACAACGCAGTGATGTCACTTAATATAAAAATTATAGTTGCGTAGTAGAACCGACCACATTTAGTAATAGCAGGGAACGCAGGGTTCACGTTAGAGCTGCGACAGAGTACAAATACTGTTATTATATAAAGAAGAATGTTGAGTATCGGAGGTAACAACATGGTCGGTAACCAACTGTTAATATTATAACATTCCATAATAACATTAATGAGGGTTGCTAGTAATGGTATGCCCCAGCCAACAATAGAACTTTTCAAATATCTTCTTTGGATCTGCCCATTAAACACTTTTACGAAATCTACGTAAAACATGTGGTTCATAACTACCAACCAGTAATTCTTCACCATCGTAATGTACACCCCTAAAATTGACACAATATGTTTGATCATATTTTTTTTTTCATAACCATCTAAGAGACCTCTGTTTTCGATAAAAAAAACAACATGAAATAGAATGTCACATAAAAACGGTACCAATATTATGTTAAGACAGATATAGTTCCGGTAATTCCTAAAGTTCTTTATTATGCACCATGATATCACTCCGTATATGAAGGTAGATATTGCCACCATATAATAAATGTAGCTTAGAGCCGTATCCAAAAATGCAATTACTTTCATGATAGTCACTGACACAATTGATGCACTTTTATTTTGTAAACAGCTAGACACTAATCACTGAAGTGTTGTCTCCAAAACTGCCGTAAGCAGGTGGATGGATGCCTTTTAGTTTTCACCGAACACTCCTAAACTAATAATTACCTTAATGAAGCCTGTGCCTGATCTCTCTCCGGTCAAGTGGGAAGCGGGGTGACGAATAGCCGTCCTTGGACTATGACAGTGTGGGAGCAGAGAGTGCACCTGTATTTGGCAACACACACGCTCTTGTGACCTATAATAATAATGATTATTTTTATTTCCCTCTTCACAAAGGATCACATAAAACTTACTATTAACTAACTTAGATAGTACCAAATAAAATAACCAAGAAAATATACTTTAAGTATGATACCCTTAGAGAGACTGGTGTCCATACTAGGATATCCTATGTGACAGATCACCAGGCTCTCACTCGAATTTGCGACAGTGGTTTATTATTATCTAACTACTTACATACATCAAGAGGAGTTTTTTTAACGATAACGAAACAAAATTGTGAGATAATAGTGAAAAATGGAAACAAATGTTTTATAAATATAAAAATGGAAATATCAAATTAATTAGCAAACAAAAATCCTATCAATATAGGTAAAAAAAACTTGTGTGTTTAAAAGTGAGTGTAGAGTTTTAGTGATGATGATAGTGTGAGCGAGCGTGTGTAGGTAGGGTAGCTATTATAGTCATGATGGTAAGGTACATACATTCTACGAAGGAACAATGAGCAGCTGCTCCGTGGCATCGTAATCTAACTTTTGTAACCAGATTTTTTTGCAAAGTTAGTTGGGCAGGGGGCATACATAGACAAGACCTCGTTAATTTTGCTGTATGGACGCGCATTGTGGGACAGACTGTATTGCTCATAGACTTATTTGGTGGGCAATAAGAAAATTACTTACTTTTAAAACGGCCCTTTGTGCGCGTTCAATCCGAAACATGGAAGTGGTTGACGCACCACCCCATACAGTTATACTGTAAAATATCAGCGAATGGCTTCACGTAAAATATATCGTTTTAAAGAGTCCGCAACGTGACAAAGGTTTTCAAATACAAGTATTAGTTTTAGGACTGAGATGGCAAGAGCAACTATGCGCGAGTAATAACTAAGACCTATAACACGAATATGTCCCGCACCGATGTCTAGTCGCCGCTTATATTGACTGGCGCCAAAATTGGGTGTGGAGGACTAATGCATTACAAACTTGTTTAATACTCTTGGTATTTCTTTGTTTATCATAATAATCGCAGCTTTTAGGGTTCCGTACCCAAAGATACTCCACTGAGAAAAGTACTCCACTGTTCGTCTGTTTGTCTCGATACAAAATGCGGCTTTTGGGTGCCATATTGTGGGATCCCAATTTTTTTTTTTATATATAACACTTATATGTTTAAATGTACCTAATTCTAAAAAAAAATATATCGAAAAAGATATAAATAATTAAATATTAATTAAAAAAAACATAAAACCCAACTGCTTATAAAGCGAACTAAAAAGACGTAAACAAGAAGAAAATCATGCTGTGCAGTCGGAGGATACATCTGATTTTGGTCAGGCAGCTCGCGAACATGTATCCTCCGACAGCACAGCATGATTTTCTTCTTATTTACTTCTTTTTAGTTCGCTTTATAAGCAGTCGGGTTTTTTGCGATAATGTTACGGGGAACCCTTGCGCGAGCCCGACTCGTTCTTGGCCGGTTTTATACTTATTTTTGTCAAAACTGGTTTAACGTAGCGCATCGCCTTATACTTGTTTGACGTTGAGTTTTGAGACACGCTGTATAATAGCTTATCACTCATTATAATATCTTTAACTAGGTGCCAGAGTTAGGTCTCCAGAGGTGTCCGCTACATTGTAATTACATTTCCGTCTTTATAATGGTGCATCGGTCTATTTTTCACGTTAAGATAGCTCTTGTCATTAATTGTTCAATATCATGGCCATTATTTTATATAGAATTATTAATATAGAAATATATTTAATATAGAATTATTGTTAGCTGGCAACACGGGCCAGGACTTCCGCAAAAAACCAAAAAAACATGTAAGAACGCTTATGATAATTATAATATTTGTGTGCCTTCAAATAATCTTTTATTAGCCACCAATACACTTTTTGTAGTTTTTACCCGACTGCCGAAGGAGGGTAATGTGTTTATCAGTCTATGTATGTATATATGTATGAATTTGTTCCTATGTGGCGTTCTAGAGACCAAACACATTTGCCGATTTTGATGATTCTTACGTCAATCGATTCGTCTTAAACCTGCGAGTGTCACTGGCTACATTAAAATTGGAAAATAAAAAAATGCGGCTTTCGGGTGCCATATTGTGGGGCACCAATTTTTTTTTTCTTCCAGACCCATCGTGTGGGGTATCAAAATACAAGGTTATAAGGGGTGATTTCAAAAATTTACAACACTTATATGTTTAAATGTACCTAATTCAAAAAAAATATATCTAAAAAGATATAAAACAAAAGAGTCAAATTAAAAAAATCATAAAATCCGACTGATTAAAATGCGAACTAAAATAATAATAATAAATAATAATAATAAATTTATTTAAAATCATTTGGTATAACAATAATTACAATTTTTGCTTAAATCTATGTCAAGTTCACAAGTGTTATGTGCCTGAACTAGGTAATCCTGTGTTTCAGGCGAAAATAGTACTTTTTTTTTTTTTTTTTTTTTTTTTTTTTTTTTTTTTTTTTTTTTTTTTTTTTTTTTTTTAATAATTACTGAAAATCAAATATAAGGTAGTCTTAGGTATTTTTTACGGGTGCAAATAATACAATAAAATTCTTATTTTCTAACATCTTAGATAGTAATACCTATTTTAATACAAGTAATAACTTCTCTGTATCTTCATAGGACATCATTTGTAGAATTTCTTTGAGAATTCTCTTACAGTTACAATAATTTAGGGAATAAATGTTTGCTGTTACGTTTAGTCTATTGTAGAGTAGTGGTCCGAGGAACACGTAAAATTTGTCTGTGAATGCATGTTTTGTACTTTTTTGAAGGCAAACTACATCTCTCCGTCTTTTTTTAGTATAGTCAATGCGATAGGGGAGGGCTGCGTGTTGTTTTAATACGATGTTCATTATGAATAATTGTCGAACTGTTAGTACTTCACAAGATTTATAGAGAAGGTTAGTGGGAAATAGGAACGGGCGGAAAGTAGACACCTTGAGGATCGCTCTCTGCGCTCTCTCAATGGGTAGTAACAAAGTTTTACCCACTCCACCCCATGAGGTAATGCAGTAAGTCAAAATTGATTGACATAGAGCAAAGTAAACTTGCCTAATTAGTAGTGGGTCTGCAATATATCGTAGCTTTTTAAATACGAATATTAGCTTACGAATTCTATTATTTAAAGCTTCTATGTGCTGTTTAAAGGAAAGGGTTTCATCTATAATGATACCTAGGTATTTTATTTTTTTAGCCATATTGATATTGGGACACCCACACTGGCTATCGGTAGAGTCCGTACAACTATGAGCATACAACGTTGGGGCAATATTAGTTGTCTGTTTGCGCATCGAAAACCTAATGTAGTTAGTCTTATCTGCATTTAGAGTTAGTGAGTTATGTTGAAGCCAATTATTTACAATATTGAATCCGTGTTGCGCAAGTTTGTACACTTCATTTTCTGAGTCTGCCGAAAAAAGTAGAGCAGTGTCGTCAGCGTAAGATACAATTATGCCGTGTTCAAGCTTTAGATTACAAAGGTCATTTATGTATATCAAAAACAATGTAGGCCCTAAAACACTTCCCTGGGGAACACCAAATGACGTGTTTTTCTTATCAGCGCTGAGAACATTGCCAATCTTTACACATTGGGTACGGTCCTCCAAATAACTTTTAAAGAGTTTCAGCTGGGTTCCTCTTACCCCAATGGTCTCAAGCTTGCGCAACAGTATGGGAATGGAAACTGTGTCGAAAGCTTTGGCGAGGTCCAGGAAAATTCCTACTGTGTGGTTACCCTTGTCAAGTTCCTGCGCTAGATAGTCAGTCAGATGATGTACGGCATCGGCGGTTGAGACTTTAGGCCTAAATCCAAACTGGCAATTGGATAAAATTGATTTATCCTCCAGATATCTAAACAATCTTTTATTGATAATTTTTTCTAATATTTTAGACATACAAGGCAGTAAAGAAATAGGTCTATAATTTGTCACTTGCTCTTTACTGCCTGATTTATAGATAGGGAGAACTACTGCTTTTTTTAGGCATTCAGGAAAAATACCTGAAGATAAACAAATGCGGAAAATATAAGTCAGTGGTGGTATTAAAATATGCCTGAATTGTTTAATAATTCTATTGGATATATTATCCCAACCAACTGCACAGTCGTCTTTCAAAGTCATTATTATGCTTTCTACCTCAGTCTCATCAGTATCCAGCAGCCCAAAAGATGTTAAAGTGGTGCTACGCATAAAAGGAATGCCTGTTAGATAATGTGGTTGACCCCGAACTTTTTCTGCCAGACACTTGCCAACATTAACAAAGAAATTATTCGCTGCGTTAGCAGATGATAGGTGTGACGAATGTGCTTGTAATAAACCTGATGATGACACATTTTGTTTTGAGGTATATGTTACATTTTTTATATATTTCCAGACCTTTTTACTATTTGTGCCAGCCTTTTCCAGTTCAATTCTATCGTAGTTGCATTTAACTTTTCTCAATAGATCATTGCAAAAATTTCTGTATCTTTTGTACGACAATTGAAATATTACATTATCTGGATTAGATTTTGCTTTCAAATGGAGTTTATCTCTATGTTTCATACAGCGAATAAGCCCTGGCGTGATCCATGGTTTTAAGTTGTGATTTTTATTGTTCAACTGCGATAAAACTGTGTTTTTCTGAATTGCATGTCGAACGTTTTCTATTACATACAACATACAAAACTGCGGGTCAGCAGAATTGTAGACTGGCTCAAAATCGATGACGCGTAAATCTTCTTCAAGTTTATTTATATTCAATTTAGAAATTGTTCGTGTGTTTAATTTAGGTAATTCACAATTAAGGGTTAGTAGGGCAGCATTATGGTCGGTTATTGTTGAATTAACAACAAGTGCAAGTGAGGGAAAAATCGATTTAAGCATGATATGGTCCAAACAAGATCCACTGTGATGTGTAGGAAAGCTGTGTGCGGGGAGCAGGCCATGAAAGGCACATAAATTGAGATAATCCTGAGCAGGTGCATTAGCACTACCTGAAAGAATATTGATATTAACATCGCCAATTAAAATAGTGTTTTTAAAGGATGACAGGCTTTGCAAGATGTCGTTCAGGGAGTCAGTAAAACTGGTGGTATTTTTAAAAGAGGGCGGTCTATAAAGCGCTAGTATAGCAAATTCAGACTCAATTTTAATTAACAATCTGTTACAGTCGTGCATATTTGGTTCCTCAACAGAGACATTCAGATGATTTCTTGCATAAACTATCACTCCATCGTTTTGATTATAATTTGTATTACTTCTATACATATTATATCCCGGTATTAGTGGTATGTTATATTGCTTAGCAAGCCAGCATTCAGTTAAAACAATAATATCACAGTTTATGTTTAGCCGTTGCTGAAATGTACTAAAGCTATCAAAATTCTTAAAAATACTGCGAATATTTTGTGTTAGTATGGTTAACGGATTTTTATAGCCGGATAGATATTGTTTGCAGTTTTCAGCTTCACAAACCTTAGACTCGGACACAGAGAAATTATCTAAGTCATCAATTAAATTATTAATCATATTTATGACAGCTGAACAATAAAATAAAATTTAAAAATAAATAATTATAAAACGTAAAAAAGAAAGAAAAAAACAATAAAACTAAAAAAAGGTCCGAAAAATAACCAATTTACGGCGCTCTTAGGCGCCTCCATAATCAATGGAATTTATGTACCTTTTTTCAGCCATTATTTTCGCGGGGCAGTCAGCAGAACCTGTGTTATGTTTGTCGGGCTTTTTGAAATGCAAACAAGTAGCGCATTTTGGGTCATCTGCCTTCTTTGGACATTCTTTTATAGAGTGCCCTTGATCGCCACAGTGACCACAGGTGTAGGATGCCTGTCGACATGACTTGGCAGCATGTCCATACTGCTGGCACTTATAACATCGTGTGACCAGGGTAAAATCTCTAACAGGACATGATGACCAATTCACAAACACGCGGTCTTTTGACATCAGGGCTTTGCGTATGACTGCAGACACTTCTACCACATAGTTACAGGTCTCAGCGTCCTTCTTACCTGACTTGTGGCTCAACTTAATTGAGGTCAAAAACGTCTCAAGGCTGTCCTGTAGTTTCTCGGCCAGATTTTGATGGTATATACAAGTAAAAACCTCTTTTTCAGGCATGGATGTCGGCACTCCTATAATAACCACCCTAGGCTTCCTTTTATAAGTCTCGTCGACTATTAGGCCCGATTTCGTTAGCTGCACCGATTGTCTCAGCTTTTCGATGTCGTCCTTCGTCTCAGTGCTGATAATAACGCCCCCGTTCCTCGTCTTGCGCAGTCCTCTCACGTGGAGCTTCATCTGTTCAGGATGGATAATTTTTTGGACAAGAGATTTTGTCTCATCACTGGTCTTCAATTTGTCATTAGGATAGATGGCCACAGAACTTAAGTTTATTGGCTGTATATAATTGTTGACTCCTTTTTTTACCATGTCCGCAAAAGAAGTTCCCTGAGTAGGTCTCATAAATTCGCCGATACTCTGCTTAAGGTTCTGTAGTTGCTTCGATAGGTCAAGTTGCTTCTCAAGGCTTTCCATAGCGTGGTGGTATTGGACAGCTCTCGCTTTGATGGACTGGTAGTGTACGGCCATTTGCGATGTGCCGTGACCTACTTTACGGCATAAAGCATTGATACGTAGCTTCTGTTCCGTATTCATTTTACCGTCGGCTACAATAGTGCACACCTCCTTCAGGCTCTGCTCGATGGTCACCATCCAGTTCTGAATTTCTGGCGTCGAGATAATTTCAAGGGCATCTTTTGTTTTTTGGTGATACTCCTGAGAGGCAGGAGCGGCTTCGGGGATGGCTGCGGGTACGGCTGCTGGTACGGGGGTAGTGGGTGGGGAGCGAGCACACCTGCTACTCCGGCTGAACGGACTACTTTCCATTGTGATTGAATGTTGTTTCTTTGTAAATTTATAGATCACGGGTCATTTTCACAATTTACACACTTTACACATACCTAATGAATAGCACAGTTTGCGTTATTCGCAAAACTAGGTCACGATTTCGCAAGTAATTATTTGTTTATTTAAATAATTGTGCGATACGTCTGTTCACTATGATCGGACCATAAAATGAAGTAAACAAGAAGAAAATCATGCTGTGCAGTCGGAGGATACATCTGCTCTTTTTATACAGCATTATTTTCTACTTGTTTACGTCTTTTTAGTTCGCTTTTTAAGCAGTCGGGTTTTTTGCGATAATGTTACGGAACCCTTGCGCGAGTCCGACTCGCTCTAGGCCGGCTTTATACTTATTTTTGTCAGAACTGGTTCAACGTAGCGCATCGCCTTATACCTGTTTGACGTTGAGTTTCGAGACACGCTGTATAATTGCTTATCAGTCATTATAATATCTTTAGCTAGGTGCCAGAATTAGGTCGCCAGAGGCGTCCGCTAAATTGTTATTATATTTCCGTCTTTACAATGGTGTATCGGTCTATTTTTTACGTTAAGATAGCTACATACTAAACCTTAAGTCATTGATTGTTCAATATCATGGCCATTATTTTAAATACATAACCGGATTTGACGACTCAAGGGTTGAACCACATTCAGCATTACAATGATTTTGATTCCGTTAGTAATATTTTCCAAAGATTGTTTCATGTCATCAATTAATTTTATGATAAATAAACGCTTGCAGTCACCGTCAGATATATTGTAGCAGGCAAGGTGACCAAATACTTCTGAACAACTTAAAATGTCAATAAGTTCCATACACTACAAGTTACCATTAATATCTGAACATTCATTACTTCATTAATATCTGAGCAGATGCTTGTCAATAATTTCTATACACACAACTAATCAAAAATAGCCGAACATTTACAACATAAAGTGTATCTACGCGGACGACGCAGACAAACACTGAGCTTACGTAATTCTTTACTGCGTGATATATAGGCAAAACCAAAAACAAATGAAATGATTATTATTTACAATAACTTTTAATTTCATTACAAAACCAAGATCAATTTTCTTTCAATAGTTGAAAATTAGGCTCGGCGCAAACGGGCCACCGAATACAGCCACCGGTGGCTGTCGCGCGCTACATTTATAACAGCGGCAGAAGTGCTCGACAGCCACCGGTGTTCGGAAGCCGCCACCTTTCTATTGTATGCTGTATAAATCAGAATGTGAATCCCAAATAGCAGGATGTCCGATATGAAAGTATCGATATCCATTGAGTCATCGTCGTCATGCTCCATGGTGACGCGTGAGATGCGTAGATCGCCTAGCGCCTAACTGCGCGGGGGTGGAGCAGCGCGACAGCGGCAGTTGTTCGTGAGGCCCGCAGCGACCAAAAGTGGCGAGTCGCGGACAAGGCTGTAGCGAGTGGCCGCCACCGTCTACACGACTGCGATGCTTCTGTACAAAATGTATGGAAAAGTGTGTTGTACTGTCGCTGGCCACCGGTGGCAGTTTTCGGTGCCCCGTTTTCAAAGACAAAGACAAAGATATTTTATTTCAAGTAGGCCACCAAGCGGCACTTTTGAACGTTAGGAACATTAAAATTTACAAGTTATAAAAGTGGATCTACCGTGCATTCGGAAAGTAGCTTGTTATGGAGAAAAATGCACAAGAAACTCCATTTGTTTGTGCCGAGCCTATATACGAGAGGGTTCAAAAAGTAGTGAGAATGAGATAGAATAGGTATAATGACGTACTTGTTTCCCTTTAAATATTTTTTCAATTTATTGAACAGACAAAAATCGCTAGCCGCCAGATCTGGTGAATAATCTGGTCGTCAACCAATTCGAAGCTAGCTTGCTAAATGGCAGCGATTGCAACTGCCGACATGTGCGCGGGTGCGTTGTCGTGATGAAACAGCACGCCCTTTCGAAGTTTACCTCTCCTTTTCTCTTTGATGGCATTCCTCAACTTGGGAATTAAAGCTGCATAATATTGGCTTATAATAGTGGTTCCACGCTCCAGGTAATCAGTCAACAATATCCCTTCTGAGTCCCAAAATATTGAGGCCATAACCTTGCCAGCCGATGCCACGACACGAAACTTCTTCGGGGTCGGTGTTGATGGCCGTTTCCATTGCGAAGATTGCTGTTTTGTCTCGGGATCAAAATGATGGACCCATGTTTTGTACATTGTTACGAAACGAGACAAAAAGTTTTCAGAATCTTCTTGAAACTTATCCAACAATATCTTCGAAATGTCAAGACGATTTTGTTCTTGGATGACTGACGTCGATGGACGGCCGCAACGTTGTTCGTCTTCCGTGCTCGTTCTCCCTACTCGAAATTAAGAAGCCCACCTTGCGACAGTGGAATACGGCGGAGCAGACTCTCCTAATGTTGCCTCCAAATCGCAATGCATCTCTTTGCGTCGTTAACTTTTTAAACAGAGGTTTTTAATAACGGCTCGCACTTCGTTTTCCTCCATTTTCGAGAACACGTTCCGACACGAAGCAAGCAAATGACTACATTCAGAAAAAAAACAAAAGAGAATCGAAGATTTTTTTCTTCATTAATATTACAAATATGTATCTGAGCTATGCCTGCCAGTATTTTTTTTTCTTCCCAAGGAGTATGTCGTTCTCACTTCTTTTTGATCCTTCCTAGTACAAATGAATTTCCATACAATTCTTATTTCCTTCTCATCGTATTTAGACTACAGATAGACACACTAAGTTTGTTTTTTGTTCGATCCTACAGTAACGAATTACGTAAGCTCAGTGTTCGTCTGCGTTGTACGCGTAGATACACTTGGCGTTGTAAGTGTTCAGATATTTTTAGTTACACACAACGTGTATAGAAATTATTGACAAGCATCTGCTCAGATATTAATGAAGTAATGAATGTTCAGATATTAATGGTAACTTGTAGTGTATGGAACTTATTGACATTTTAAGTTGTTCAGAAGTAGTTGGTCACCTTGCCTGCTACAATATATCTGACGGTGAATGTACACACTACAGCAATAGGAACATTACTGCCAATTGCTCCCGCCAGATCGCGCTTGACGGCTCGGAGTAAACAAAAACATAACAACATGGCGTCTACTACTGTTTGTGGTTACCGAACTATTATTTACTGCTTTTAAGATAACTTGTGTTCAAAAACCAAATAAGTAATAATATTGGGGCAGTTAGTAAGCTTTATTTTTCTTTCACTATTAGTTTTATATTTTGTATGCATAAACTGCGAAATATTGTCGCTCGACTTTGACAGTTTGTTTTTTTTTAGGGATGTGTCCAATAGATCAAAACGTAACTTTGTGTTTGATATCACATCATTATCATATCGATATCGATATCAAAATAACCGATATTACAAAAGCTGTATCTAATAAAAACCTTACTAGCGTGCGAGAACGATTCAATCAAAACTTAAAACCGTAACAATGCGAAAACGTACGAACTACGAACAAAACGCAAACTTCACAAACGTTAGGAACCATATGCGCTACCTATCTTTCTAAGTATTATTTCGCGTTCGTTGTTAGTTTGCTCATCTAAATAAAATTTTAACTTTTGCAAACTGTACTACTGATATCGATGTCTGAAAACCGCCCTTCTCTAGTTTGTTTACTCCGATACCTGTGGCGCCATCTGAGCGCAGATTTGCGGATAGTTCCCTATACATACAATTTGAGTACGAAAAAAAACAAAAGTGCAACCAGTGACATTTGCCACATAATATAAAAACATTTAACCCAGTAACTGGGTAACACCATACCCCTTGGCAAGACTGGTGTCAGATCTCAAGCTTCTGACTACCCGTAACGACTGTCAAAGATCTTCAAATGACAGCCGGGACCAACGAGGCACGGAGGAAACTCGGTATGATGAAATAGTCGCCCATCCACGGACCGACCTCAGCAAGTGTTGCTTAACCTTGAAGATCGACCCGTGAGGCTGTTATTATTTAGCCACGAGCTGAAAAGTCCAAAAAAAGTTTGCGTTAGTATATGTCTGTCTATTGGTTGACTCACAACAAGCATTTTTATGATATGCTATGCATGTTTGGTGTAAGACTGCTTTATTTGCAAAAGCTGTTTTCACCAATATATTGTAAATCAGCTTATCTAAATAAAAACCTAATCATCTGGATTGTTTTATTTAGGGCAAAATTGCCAATTTACGCCATGTAATTTGGATGAATATCTTAGGAGTAATCACAAAATTATAATAACTCGCGCAACAATCTATTTCTGCGGTATAGCACGCACTGCGTTTTTTTTTCCGCGCATTCTGTGACCTATGGAAATGTATGAAGCTGCACGCACTGCGGAAAAAAATCGCACTCAAATAGTACTAAAAAATAAAAATCGCAGTGCGTGTTAAGCCTTATAAGGCTTACATGATTTAGCATTGATTGGCAGAAAAGGGGATTACCATCAAAGTATCAAACTTTAAATCGATCAAAAATCGTTTTTTAAACACAAAAATGCACACCCGTGCGCACCGGGTCGCAAAGCTATCATTTTGATATTACAAACTGACACCTCAATTTAATTTATTTGTATATAGTAGATTTGATATTTAAACTTAATAATTTGTTGTTATCATAAGGTCAGCGAAACCTGTATTTCCAGGTCGCCACAAATTTTAAGTTGTTTATTTTTGTCTAGACGCTTATGCATTACTTAAATCGTTTTTTTAATATTATTATGTGATTTCCAAAATCAAGAGTGATGTAACCAAATACTTAGTAAATAATTATTCCTGGTTGGAAAGAATTTCGACGGAGTTTCTTGCACGTTGTTCTCCATAGAGACATCTTCGCTAGCTGAATGTTGTGGACTGACTGACTGCTTAGCAATTCAAAAATATCTGTAAATGGTTTATTGAAATAAATGATTTGGCAACACTTGGGGGAGGCCTATGTCCAGCAGTGGACGTATTTCGGTTGGTCGGTTTCGAATGATGAGGATTAAATGATTTGACTTGAGGCGTCTGTCTTCAGGTTAAAGTCAACTGACAGTAGCTTGCCATTTTTCAAGTAGTTCAAGTTGCTAACCTTACCATGCATACAAGCTTGGTAGGGTTTTGCAACTTGAACTTCTCGGTTCATGAATACCTTGACGACGATAATGTAAATTATTTGTATAAATTATGTGCGTTAACAGGTTAAATCATCATCATCAGCCTATTAATGTTCCCACTGCTGGGACACAGGCCTCCTCTCTGTGAGAGGAAATGGGCCGTAATCCACCACGCGGGCCCAGTGCGGGTTGTTGGATGTCACATGTCTTCCAATTTTTGATTCTAGGACATGCCGGTTTCCTCACGATGTTTTCCTTCACCGTTTTGAGAGCAGTGGTGATGAAATAATTTACACAAAGTAAAGCGCCTGCCTGGGATCGAACCCACGACCTACAACTTGTAAGTCGCGGCCGATACCACTGGGCCACCACTGCTCTATTCGCGGCCGATACCACTGGGCCACCACTGCCCTACATAAACATCTCTCTGATAAACAGGTTGAATGCAATTAGGCATTACCAAAAAATTTAAAAGCAATTGTGTCTCGCGTGGATCCACATTTCTGGCACTCAAGGGGTAAACAATATTAGTTAGTTACTTACCTAGGTTATATGCCGACAGTTGCAATATCTGTCTCTAAGAACTTTGAACTAAGTCTGTACTGATGAGATGTTAATATATTTACTTTTGATTTTATTTTTTTGATATATTTACTTATATTGTTGTTATTTATGTCCAACAACGAATATTGTTACCGAATTACGTAATATTATATTATTACTAGATATTTGCACCTATGTTTTACAAATAAATATTCGAGTTTAAAGGTTAAAACAAGAATATCAATCAATTTTACGAGCTTGTTTCAGTGCAGGTACCAGTCGTACCAGGCCATCAGACCAGGGGAAGGAAAAACAAGAAACCGGCCAAGTGCGAGTCTGACTCGCACACAGAGGGTTCCGTATAAACAGCTACTTTTACCAAAATAAATAGGTAAAATTAACACGTTCATAAACAATGAAAGCACCGAACATTGCTCTGACGTAGGGACTATCTATTTTATAAATCTGGCGTTTGAGATAATCATGAAGTAATTAACTCATGTTCGTATTACGTTTGCTACTACACGAGAAATTGCCCTTAAGGTTACACTAGTCGAAAATTCTTCTATACATACGTAGTCTAGGGATAATTCCACTGTTTGATTACGTACGTTCAAAATAAAAAGTGATATCAATTTGTCTCATCATTATCTAGCCCTGTATGGAAGCAAAAATGTAAAAAAAGAAAATATTTGAAAGTTATGAGCGTCGAAACACATTTCGACACAAATTTGAACGCATTTTTGGGCGCAAATAAATACCATAAGAAGACGCAAAATTGCAAAACGGCCTCCATACAGGGATAGATTAGTAGTTCAACAATGCAAATAATTTTATTTTGAACAGATAGATTTAGTCGTTTTTCATTATATCTAGACTGCCAAAGGTCTATTTATAAAATTTCGTGCGCTCGGTTTCGTCCTAAATCATTATCAATTTCGCTACAAATTTGCAAAAGTGTGTATTCGTACCTGAACTAGCTTCCTACTGCTCATCACAGCATCTATCTCTTACACACGTGTTGTCGGTTGATATAAAATGCATTTTAATCCCGCGCACAAAATAGTTCGTGCCGTCGACAAGTGTACCCTTAAAGCTGAATTTAGTTAACAGTTAGGTTAATTTGTGACACAAAAGCAAATTTCTTGTCTATTTATGGTCAATCATTCATATATTTTTCGTTAACGAGGAGGATTAGCTTATTATATGGTAACTATATAATCTTTATAAGGTTTTAGCCCTTATAATTTGTGTCCTAACCCACTCTTATAAGCACTAATATTATATACGGCTTTTATAAACTTTTTTTTTGGCTTTAATGACGTTTATAGAGAAACTTTTTGCTATTTGTAAGCGTCTAAAACCCTAGAAGCTGGCCATTATTTTCAATAGTAACACCATCTCAATTCCCCAAAGCGTTGCCACCAATAAATAACACGCATTTCATGGCAGTTTTGGGAAGCATTTTTCTCAATCAGTATGTTTTTTAGTGTTCGTTCGTTTTCGGCTGACGGTAAGATATTGTCTGTGGTAGGAATTTAAAAGAATGATGTGTTTATTGTTTTACGCAGACCACCAGAAGTTGATTAGGGCAATTATACTGAATAGGCGACTATTATACTAAGTAATTTATCCGGTTTGAGCAATATCTTTTAAGAGGGTTTTGTGAGCTGCGGTAATAATATTGGTTACATACTTTAATTGTAGGAGTACGTGGGAAAGCCCACGACTGGTTTGCTTCATATTTACAGGGCAGGGACTAATTTGTTGAGGTGGAATATTTTAATAAATAAGCAAAAGAAATACACGCTTCTATTCCCCAGGGAAGTGTAGTAGGCTGCCTCTTATTCCTTATATACATAAACGACCTACCTAAAATCATAGACGAGCCCTGTGTACTGTTTGCAGATGATATTTCTATCCTCACCTCATGCCAAACAAATGCTTATTTAAATGAAAAACTTACTAATATTCTTAATACAATTATTAACTGGATGAGCGAGCATAATCTCGAAATCAACTTCACCAAAACCAAATTAATTACTTTTCACCCTCGACAAAAAAATCAAATCAATTTAAACTTTATATATAACCAACAAAAAATTGAAGTAGTTAATGATGTCAATCTCCTAGGTTTGACAATAAACACACATATAAACTGGAAAACCCACATACAGAAAGTAAAATCAAAAATTTCAAAGATTTCGTATGCCCTACGAGAAATAAAAAAAACGACCAACCTACAAACCGCACTAGTGACATACTACGCGTATGCCTACGCTTGGTTAAGCTATGGCGTAATCTTATGGGGAAATAGCACGGACGCCCCCAGTCTATTTATCCTACAAAAAAAGCTGATACGAATAATTACCAATATAGAACAAACAGATAGCTGCAAACCTTATTTCCAGAAACACAAAATCCTTACCTTGGTTAATATTTATATTTTAGAATTATGTAAACTAGTTCGCAAATACCCAGAGTCTTACAACACACGTGATGACATGCAGACAAACTATTCGTTGCACTACAAAAACAGACTAGATCTACCCTCCTCCCGCCTTAAATTGCATTCTTCTAGTCCGTATTATATGTCCATAAAGATATATAACAAATTACCGGAAAACATAAAACAAATAAAAAAAACAATCTATTCATCATCAATACATATAATAAATCTGTAGAAAAATATTTTTTGTACATCGAAAAAAAATCCAAAAAAAATAGCCAGAGTGTTAAAGGATAACCAACAGAACCCATTTCTAGCATTTTTGGAATTTTTGTCTGTTTGTCTGTTTGTCTGTTTGTCTGTTTGTCTGTTTATCTGTTTATCTGTTTGTCTGTTTGTCTGTTTGTCTGTTTATTTGTGCACGCATCACGTGAAATGTACGAAACCAATGTAGATAACTTTTATACATAAAAATTGTGCGTATCTTTAAGAATTACTTAGTTTTTGTTTCATCGCAATCGGTTCACTCTATCAAAAGTTAGATGAATTTAAAGTGTTCAAGAAGTAAAATTATCACAGCTCATGCAATTCAGTTACTCGGACAGTTGAACTCGCTATTCGATAGATGGCGTTATGCATTTAAAGTCATTTTCTGAATCGCGGTGTTAAGATTTTACGCGAAAGAATGACCCTAGAAAAAAAAATTGGTATGTAGTAATTGTAGTATGTATATTTTTTAACCGACTTCCCAAAAAGGAGGAGGTTCTATGTTCGACATTATGCATGTTTTGTTTTTTTTATTTTTGTGTATGTTCACCGATATCTCCGTCAATTGTAGACCGATTTCAAAAAATCTTTTTCTGTTTGAAAGAGTATGTTCCGAAATTGGTCCCATTTTAATTTGGTGTAGGACTGACGAAGCAATTCGAAGATATACAACAGAACTCTTCAATAAAATAAATTGTAGTTCTAAAAACTAAAAAACACGCTTTAATGGTAAGGATAATGGGACAAACTGTTTAAATTATTGCATTGTCATCGGTCCTTGATAAGTGTGCAAAGTTTCAAATCAATCCAACGTTTTGAAGTGGGTGAAAATCACGTTCAAAGATTCCGTTACATTGATACATTGTTACATTGATACATACATACCAAGCTAATAAAAGCGTGTTAAAAAACGGCAAATCTCTCGGAATTGCTGCAATCGCAGGTCTGTTTGTTGTTTATACCATTTCATAACATAACATCACGCCAGTACGCTCTTAAGGGGTACGCAGATCTCTCATTTCACCGGTTATGGTCAAGTTTCATGATATTTGGGTAATATATTCTGGCGTTATACGAGTAGGTAACTTACTAAACAACTTGCCTATTAGGTAGGTACAACTAAAAAGTGAAAAATAAAAAAACTTTTTACAAAAAAATACTACCGACTTCCAAATAAAACTACAAAGTTAAAAATAACTTTATTTTTGGAATTCGGTGTCCATAACGCAATAAATTGGTACCTACGAAAGACACCGACTTCCAAAAATAAAGTTATTTTTCACTTTGTAGTTGTATTTGGAAGACGGTAGTATTTTTTTGTAAAAAGTTTTTTTGAGTATGTGGAGTAGGCAGGCAGGCTGGTAAGTATGGTAGGGTTGGCAGGCAGATGACGGGTGCGAAGCCGCGGGCACAGCTAGTTATAAATAAATTAAAACAATTCTTAATTAATAAAAGTTATTACACCATTGACGAATATCTGTCGGATAAATTCAATAAAAGATAAGACAAGTAAATGTCATTAATAATAACAAATTGACTCAAAATAAAATATGGACTTATTTGAGTATTAATTTTATTAAACATATAGACAACTGTTAACTTGATAAGTAAAATTACATAAATGAATAATTAATTCTATGACTCAGAATTATAATATATTATATGGACATTTAAATATAAATTTTATTAAAAATAAAGATTGCTGTTAACTCGATAAGGAAAATGATATTAATAATTAATTGACGCACAATATAATATGGACCTTTTAATTATTAATTTTAATAAATATAATCTATGAATATCAAATAAACTAATTGTAATAAATACAAAAATGTAATCGAATAAACAAATAAGTAAATATAATACATAATTTAACATACACACAGAATGACACATTCATATTAGTATATTTAACCCAAACTTGAATGTTAATTATATAGGAAAATTATTAAGCGTTATTCCTCTCTCCTAGACACTGACTGTATCTAGAATGTTGCTGTGCCCGACAGGGTCCATAATTGTTTCTGTAACTTATATTTACCACCTGTATGTACATTATGGATGCAATAAACTTAATTTGAATTTGAATTTGTATTTGGGGTTCGATTTTTTCTATTTTAGCATATTATTCTTTCGAAAATAGCAAAATAACCGACGAGGCGACATCGCTGTGCAGCGCGGGAGTTCGGGTGTATTGTTGTTTTAAACGAATTAGTCCAAGAGCGAGCGAAGTGAGCTCGGGAACTTAGGGCACCCCGATACGGATAGGTTAGGTTCGAAGGGGATGACGGGAGCTGAAGTGAGTGAGCAAAGTGAGCGAACTTAGCGCCCGTCATCTCCTTCGTGTTAGGTTACTTTAGGCCCTGCAGACAGAAAAAGGAGCCCCGTAGCGGGGCTCCGCCGACAAACTTTTATTTTCAAGTGTTTGCTGTTTTATACATTTGTATTCGCTCACTGTTGGTCGCCCAATTAGTTTTTCAGTAACCCATATTCAGTATTTTTTACACCTTTAATTTGAATTTATTTTCGGTCGTTTAAAAACTCGTACTATAACGTTTATTTAATTATAGGCAAAATTCATTTTGAAAACCTAGAGTGCAATGACATGCGATAGACACAGCATGCAATTATCACCTCATTCCATTTAAAGCACCTGAGAGGTCTCAGCAGTAGTGAAAAATCGGTTTCTTAAAACAGCCATGCCGTTTTGGTAAAGTGCAATGGCCATAGCTTGCACTGGTGCAGCGGAATCGACAACAATGTTTGATTGCCACGTATAGAAAAGAGTTTAATGATTCCTATTCACAACAAATCCTTAGAGTTTTCGAGTTGCAATGAGAGTTACTGCCTTCTGACACTCGCAAATCGTCCTTCGATGATGAACAAGCAGGGTCGGGTAGACAACATAGCTCTATAATAACCTAAACATCAATAAAGTAAATGTAAAATGAATGAATAATATTGTAAAGTGAATGAATAATAGTGACAACGCTGTGCTATACATTTAACACATGAACATAGTGTTTTTAAATTATATCAGACTAAGAAAGTGCTGCGGACTTGTGTAAAAGTGCAAATGGACACTATTCTTAGTTTTAACATAATCTATCGCGTAAAATATTAAGTTAAATTGCTTATTAGTCTTTTAGGCTAGATCGTAATTAATTATTAAGAATTTTATAAAATAAATAAAGTAGAAATAAAATAAATAAGAAAAACTAACTGTCGCCCGCAACTCCGACCTCCGTACGTTGAAATTATCTAAGGAACCTACTACATGCCTGGATAAAGATAGCTTATGTGCTATGCCAGATATAATCTATCTCTGTTCCAAATTTCTCCCAGATCCGTTCAGCAGTTCTGGCGTGATTGAGTTACAAACATCCATCCACCCAATTTTTCGCAATTATAATATTAGTAAGATATTGATTTGTAAACAGAATGAAAGTGAAAAATAAATCAAAATTTTTGGGAAACTGTATCAGCTCTGGCATATTTTTCTATGCAAGTGAATTTAAATTAATATCCAGACATGACATAATTCACTTAAGCCAGCTAAAGAAGATTCTTAGCATCTATTCTCATTAAAATAGCACGTAAAGTAGACGCAACGTTGGAAGGCCTCCCCCTCAAGCTGGAGCGACGACCTGGTCTAGGCGGGAGTCCGGTGGATGCGAAACGCGTCCGGTGGGCAGTGGCGACGCTTGGGGGTGGCCTTTGTCCAGCAGTGGACTTCTTTCGGCCGAAATCATGATAATGAATACGTAGAATAAGATTTTTAGGCTTAGCACGCACTGCGATTTTTATTATAATTTTTTTCCGCGTACTGAATTTGACTAACACGCACTGCGGATAAAATTTCGCGCGATTTTTGTCTCCTTCTACCTGTTCATAGAGTTCAAAATATTTATAAAAAATCGCGCGGAATAAATTCGCGCGATTTTTTTCCACAATGCGTGCTGCTTCATACAATTCCATAGGTCGCAGAATGTGCGGGAAAAATTCACGCGAATAAAAATCGCAGTGCGTGTTAAGCCTTGTTTGTTCACAAGTTCGCGTTGAGAATTCTACATTTTGATTTGTTTACATGTATTGCCGCTGTGTGTAGTTTCTGGAAATCTCAATAATATTGAATAGAACCACAGATATAAATCTAACGAGATAACGCAAGTCCCTCCATCTGTATGAAAACCAAGCGTGCCACTTTTTCACACATAATTTAAAACCAAATTTACTTACCAATGTAAGAAAACATTTCCAATGCCTCAGCCAACTTTTTCTATACTGTCTTAACAGCTCAATATGCCATAAAAAGGCATTTTTCTAGACTTCGGTGTGTTTCCAGTGCCGATTATGCTAAATGAAAAGATCAAATTACGATCATTGATCGTAATTAACACGCTTTTATTAGCTTGGTATGTATCTATGTAACTATCATCATCAGCCTATTAATGTTCCCACTACTGGGACACAGGCCTCCTCTCTGTGAGAGGGAATGGGCCGTTATCCACCACGCGGGCCCAGTGCGAGTTGGTGGATGTCACATGTCTTCGAATTATTGGTTCTAGGGCATGCCGGTTTCCTCACGATGTTTTCCTTCACCGTTTTGAGAGCAGTGGTAATGAAATAATTTACACAAAGTAAAGCGCCTGCCTGGGCTCGAACCCACGACCTACAACTTGTAAGTCGCGGCCGATACCATTGGGCCACCACTGCTCTCTATGTAACTATGTATCAATGTAACTATGTATCAATGTAACGGAATCTTTGAACGTGATTTTCACCCACTTCAAAACGTCGGATTGATTTGAAACTTTGCACACCTATCAAGGACAGATGACAATGCAATAATTTAGTCAAAGTCAAAGTACTTTTGAAAGTCAAACAAAAATTAAAATTTACAAGTAATAAAAGTTGATTCTACCGTGCGCGTTTAAATTGTTTGTCCCATTAGCCTTACCAAGATCTTCAGGATTAGCGACTTTTTAGTTCAATTTACCATTAAAGCGTGTTTTTTTAATTTTAAAACTACAATTTATTTTACTCCATTTTTTGACACGCGAAGTACTTACAATCGGGTCATCTAGTTAGATTAATATCTGTGAATAAAAACCTGATTACATTGAAATCGTACAGTAAAAATTAGGTCACATTAGGGTCGTTTTTACCCCTAATTTAATTTAACATATTATTATGTATCATTCTCTATTTAGCTTGACCTACAAATCGGTTGTATTTGAATAACACTCCCTTCGTTGAACAGTCGTTGTAATATCATCCCTTGACGAAGGGTGGCAGGCAAGACTGACGTATAGTTTGCGTGTTTTGTATTGCTCGTTGTTCTGTATGAAAGGGAGAGATATTTTGTTTTTGCATGTGCTTAGTGCGTTTTATACTATCGTTGTTCTTAATAATATATGATTGTTTAATATCTTTTATAGCTAAGTAATGTTTGGTCAACTGGCCAGTGTTCCACTATTGAACATACAATTAAATACTTGTCTCACGTCAAAAATATTGATGTGATTATTAAAATTATTGACATGATACAAAATTTTAAGTGAATAAATTTGATAAGCGACAAATATGTTGTCTCTTGCACTTTTTATTTTGAACCCGGCAATTCTTCTGCTCAAATACGGATGAATACCCAAGTCCACTTTATGCCTCTTTTGTAATTTTTAATTATGCATATGCACTGAGTTTCTGCTCTTTGCTCTGCTCACTCAGCGTTTTGGTGTTTCTTCTCAATTTTTATCTTACAAAAGAGGGCAATCCGCGTGATCTATAAAATGGGTCCTCGCGAGTCCCTCAGAGAAAAATTTAAAGAGATCGATATACTGACTCTACCTTCACTTTATATTTTGGAATGTATTTTGTATGTCCGAAAAAATCGAGGGCTTTTCAAAACTAGAAGTGACTTCCATAATTTAAATACACGCAGTAAGCACGAAATTGTAATACCCAAATTCAGATTAACGAAAACTAGCAAGTCTTTTCTTATAAACAGTACACGCTTTTATAACAAGTTGCCTAAGTCAGTTATAGAACTGACCGATGGAAAGTTCAAAAACTACATCAAACGTGTCCTTATTAAAAAAGCATATTATAAAATCAAGGACTACGTTGAAGATAAAAAATTTGGCTTTGACACCCTCTGCGCATGCGGCTTCCCTGGTAACTCATAAACGGCACAAATATATGGATATCTCTAACTATTCTCAATCTCATTTTTTTCTCTTTTAATTAGACTTTTTACAATATTTTTCAATCATCATTATAGCCCTTTGCTAAGAATAGTTACAGCACTGATTACAGTATTTGTGCCACATGTTAAATTTAGTGTTGTTTTTTTTTACCTTTGTATAGATTCTTTTACCTATTGTGAATGTGTGAACATTGTAGGCTTTCTAGATTTCTAGATGATTGTTAACATTTGTTAACTTTTTATTTTGTGCATTATTTTTTTTGTTTGTTTTTTTGTTTCAATTTCGTACGACTTATTGTCGGGCCTACGTTGTCCCCCCATATCCAAGTACTAATGCTGTAACATGGAAATATTGTAAACAAAAAAATTTAAAAGAGTAACCATGGAGTTTCTTGCCGGTTCTTCTCCATAGGAAACGACTAACCCGAACCGTGCACCTTTTGTCGACGTTTTATAAGTGCCCATGTAGGCCTATGTAAAATAAAAATATTTGATTTTGATTTCTCAGAGTAGTTAGCTAGAAAACACCATTAAACAAATTGACAAAAAAGATTGATGTGTAAATGTGTTATTTTTAATTAATTTACAAAATAAATATATTTTTTAACTGACCTTTCAAAAAAAAGGAGGTTCTATGTTCGATTGTACGTTTTTTAGGGTTCCGTACCTCGAAAGGAAAAATCGGAAAACTTATAGGACCACTTTGTTGTCCGTCCGTCTGTCTGTCTGTCAAGACCCTTTTTCTCAGGAACGCGTGGAGGTATCAAGCTGAAATTTATATCAAATAGTATAGTCTACTGTCCCTTAAAGCTGTGAAAAAATAAAATCTCCGCAAATTTTCGGCACCCACAAGGGAATCAAAACCTACAGGGTACTTCCCATGAACTAATTACGAAGAAAAAAAATAAAAAATTTGGTACGAAGCAACGTCTTTGTTTCATCATATAATAAAAATATTTTTAAAAATTTTAAACTTACTACCCCTTTCCTCATGAACGCGTAGAGGTATTAAATTGAATTTCATGTCAAATACTCAGGTCTATAATACCTTTAAGCTGAGGTTTGTACGGACCCCTCAGTGCACGAGTCCGACTCGCACTTGGCCGGTGCTTTTTACTAGTACGTTAAAAGTTCTAAGAAATTAAGAAATTTTTATAGCATCACAAAAGAATTGCCAAACTTAAGTGGCAGTGGGCAGGGCACATTGCTCGCAGAACGGATGGCCGATGGGGCAGAAAGGTTCTGGAGTATGTTAGGTTGCAGGGATCCGCTGGTTGCGGGACGCACGAGACCGGTCAATGTGGCGACGCTTGGGGGAGGCCTATGTCCAGCAGTGGACGTCTTTCGGCTGATATGATGATGATGATGATGACAAAAAATTCAACTCTTACGCCACTTTTCGTCTTCCAGACTACTCTCCCAGTCTCATTGTTTTTCCTCTCAGTACAGATCATTGTAGTCTGTATTATATCTGCCGGCCCCCTTCCCTTTGTCTGCGTGATGTATTAGTCGCCAGTCTCATTTGAAGCCTTTAAAATATTACCTAGCTCCTGCTTTGTGCTGTTTGTCTGGACGGCATTTTGATGTTGCGTCTACGTTTTGATGTAGGTACTCAAATACTTTTTGTGTTCTTGTGGAGGAGAGCATTTTTCGAATGGTTTATTGTTGCCAATGATTTAAATACTGAACTAAGTTAGTATTAAAGTTGGTTATAGTTTTGGAGTAAAGAAAAAAAAATAAGTAATTTTATTGTGCTTCACTGCTGCTCCAGATATTGGGCCTGGTTCAGTGTAACATGCTAGACAACTAGTCCCTGATACTGGTGTTCAAATGAAACTTGATGCTGGCTAGTTTTGATTATATTTTTCAAAAGTTCAGATGCGAAGTACCTGCAATCGTGTCAATCTCAGAAGTCCGATGACGTTTCTCCATTTACAAGCCGCGAATTTTAAAAGTAAGCATCAAGTTTAACCTTTTGACCGCCACGTCAAAAAAGCAGAAACGTGACCTCGGCGCCAAGCTACGACTTTATCCTTTAATACCTACAAAATAGAAGTGAGTTTTGAATTATATCTATAAAGCACATGTCTGTTTTTAATAAAAGGATACTAATACCGGCAATATATAGTACAGGAGTTTAATGACAGATATGATCATGATATGTGTCACAGTTTCTGCGTTCTTTACAATTTAAATCCACAATAGAAAACAGCAATCGATAATTCAAGTCAATACCATCACAGCACTATGTTCAATCATGTCGTAGTTTTTAGGGTTCCGTACCTAAAGGGTAAAAACGGGACCCTATTACTAAGCCACCGCGGTCCCGCGTCGGTCCGTCGGTCCGTCTGTCTGTCTGTCACCAGGCTGTATCTCATGAACCGTGATAGCTAAACATTTGAAATTTTCACATATGATAATATTGCGCCTATTGCCGCTATAACAAAAAATACTAAATAAAGTATTAAATAAATATTTAAGAGGGGCTCCCATATAACAAACGTGTTTTTTTTGTCGTTTTTTGCGATAGTGGTTCGGAACCCTTCGTGCGCGAGTTCAACTCGCACTTGGCCGGTGTTTTGTCATCATACGATGACAATGGCGTAGTTGGTACGGTTTTTTTTGCTCGCCTCTGCATTAGAGGTGTGTGTATATATACAATTATTATGATATTTATTAATAATATCGAAACAATAATAGGTGTTTTATTAATAGGTATTTTGTCCTGTTTTCTTTTCTTCGTTTTTTGACACCGACTTCCGAAATTGAAGTTAGTTTTTACTTTGTAGTATTTTTTTAGAAGTCGGTTGTATTTTTTTGTAAAAGAGTGTTTAATTTTCACTTTTTTGTGGTATACACTGGACAAGTTCTAAAGTTAGGTACCTGTAATGACCACAGTGGTGCCAGAATAGATTACCCGAATTAGATGTATCTTGAACGTAATCGGTGGAATGAGAGTGTACCAGGGTACTCTGTATACATCTGCGTACCCGTTTAGAGTATACTGGCGTAATGGTATGTTATGATATAAAAAATAAACAGCTGTGCGGATGCTGCAATCCCGAGAGATTTGCCGTCATTTATTGAAGAGTTCTGTTGTATATCTCCGAAGTTCTTTATCAGAATTTTAGCAAATTTAAATGAGAACATTTCTGAATAAACTTTTTTCGTAGAAAATAATAAAACTGGCCAAGTGCGAGTCGCATTCACGCACGAAGGGTTCCGTACCATTATCGCAAAAACGGCAAAAATATCACGTTTGTTGTATGGGAGCCTTAATTAATTATTTAGTTTATTTTTTTTTAGTATGTGCGACAATAGCGGCAATGTTCATCTGTGAAAATTTCAACTGCCTAGCTATCACGGTTCATGAGATACAGCCTGGAGACAGACGGACAGACACAGACAGACCGTGGAGACGCCCGTTTTACCCTTTGGGTACGGAACCCTAAAGAGATCCAACACATGTGTCACCATCAGAGAGACATTTGAGAGAGCATGACACACTCAACTGCCAGGGCACACACAAGTCAACGAACGGCACAAAGGTACAGTAAATGGTAGATTTAGTGTTGGTACATAGTTCTCACACACGTGCTGTGCAATTATATAATACTAAAAGAAATTAAGTTTATACAATACAAATATATTCATACAGTCTTCAGCAGGTCCAACAATACTTCAAAACAATAATGTTGTGTCACTTGTTTTTGCGCCCTAGTGGATGTGGAACAGGACTAGCATTGAGCCAAGCATTTTTAATCAGTGATGACCCCCAACTTATAATATACCAGCCTGCATAGTGTGCGTTTTATACAAGTTTTAAATTTCGTCTCATTCAGTTTCAGAATGTGGGGAGGATTTTTTTTTAAACATTTTGTACAGTACCCCATGAAAGATGAGGCTACTTTAGCCAGTCTGAAACCTGGAGGAACTAATTGATAGATACGCATCTGGTTGAAGTATCATTATAAAAATAAAATTGAAGTAAATGTGGTCGTAGATATGTAAAAGTCTGCAGATTTTGGAATAGAGATTTCCTCAGGATAATAAAAGACGTAGCATGATTTGGAAAAACAATAAATTTGCTTCAAAAGCTGAAAACTACAAAGTATATTTAAAAGTCGATTAGTGATCATTCATTTTCTAATAACTTTGTTAGTGCCGGACAAATACAAAAAATGTCTATCCTCTTAAAAATGGGTGCGCCAAAGTTCACCTAAATTTTCAACTCCGATAATTGGAAATCCGAAAATGTTCTTCCTACCATTTTTCATCCTAACAATCACAATTCCTAACTACTCTGTCTCTAATATTCATAATTCCGAAGCATTCAATTTCATAATGTCAGTAGCAATAAACATTTATTATACTTTTATTTGTTTTCCTATATTTTCTCAACATAACCATCTTTTACACTATTATTCAAAGCCATATCTTTTTCGTTTAGATTTCTTTTTATTCATAATAATCAGTATTATATACATTAATTTTGCGTAACTTTATTTTCACATAACATGTATAACATATAAGAATAATAGTTCCATGGTACAAGTAGTTAAATACATGTTTTCATATACACATTTCAATTAAATTAGTTTAATATTAGCAAAGCTTAGGTTAGGTTAGAACTGTGACCAACCTCGAAATTGGTCGCGAAATTTTTCTAAGTATTTTTTTCATAGTGCCCCCAAGACGACACTCTGACCTGAATTTCATTCATTTAAGACAAACATCAGTGAAACGACCTTTAATCATTCTGAACAGTTGGTTTTAGACATAATTATCTCAGGTATAGTTATAGTAATAAGTATGTAACAACAATAACCAAAAATAAAAAGGCTAAATGTAAACAGTTGTTTTGTAATCACAAGAAATAGTTTAAAAACAAACCTTTTCCTTCAAAGCATCTGGTTCATGATTATGTTCTTGGTCCTTCATATATTTTTTATTACACTTTTTAAATGTTTATTTCTGAGTATGAGTGAAAATATTATGGTAATTGTGTTTAGGGATAAAAGCGTTATGATAAAAAACAGTCGGAGATTAAATATATTTACATTAATGATATTATTAATTAAAGAACAATGGCGAATTCTTAGCTGACTTAAATTTGAGCGTCTGAAAGTGAGTTAAATACGAAAGAAATTCAAATAATTGGTTACGTTTTTTGAAAGTATAACATTAACTGGTTCATTACGGATAAAAAAAAACATTATAAATGTAAGTTATTTGATTTTACGTTCACTCTCATTAGCTTAGTGTTGCCATTTTACACTTATTCTGCAAAGTGACAAGTAGTGACTGTAGTAAGTATATCATTATTTTATTTGTTATTATAATAAAACGAAGCAAATGAATGTCAATACAGTTTATGTCTAAGTGTAGGTGTCCCAAATGAATTACTTACTTTCATTAATGATAAGCAAAAAGACTAGTATCCAAGTCTAAAAAAATATAGCTTGGTTGTTGACGACGACCTTTTACATGTCAAAGTAGCTAAAATAAATAAATACACTCTTTCCAAAGACCATATTTTACATTTCATGCTGAAATAACTAGGAAAGGGAAATACTAATGCGATATTGCCCTTTTACTACCATAAAATTGAATAATATTACCTATTAAACACATTATTTATAGTTACCCAGACATAACCTACAAAAGTTCTTGACTGAATATCTATTATTCTCGGCAATCTTGAACAAAAATTCTTGCACAAACTTATTCAGAACATGACCCTGAATTAAACAAGATGTTTTTCATCTAGAGTCGTAGGAATTTAATCTCAGCTAAAATAATGTATGGGCTTCTGCCATTGTCCTTTTCGGAAACATGACTGTTATGAACATCGCCGGTAGCACTACAAATAGTATGAATGAAAACTTTAGGATGAAAAATTTTAGGAAGAGTGATCATTCGGATTACACATCATTAGGAAGAACAATTTCGGGTTAAGAACTTTAGGTGAGCCAATATGGACCCCTTAAAAATATTCGTAATATATAAATAATATCCGTAACTAACTTACGACACCCACGAGACACACGTAAACCACATAATCCCTTACCAGAGACAAACCATAGATTCACCCCCATACACTGCAAAAAAGAAAAGTTAAAAACCCATAACTCACTAGTACCTCTAAAAACACTTATAAAACCATAAAATATCATAACACGATACACCATGGGAAACACATTTTAGACTTAAAGAATCTATGCAGAATTCATTTTACAATCCCATTGATACATTCAACCAACTACAATTTTCAGTTTACTGAAAAAATCACTAAGAAAAATCAACCTTATCGTTGAAACTGCAAAGTTCAATATCATGTCGTCGTTTTCGTAGTTTGTCGCCAAGCGAAGTTAAACCCTATTCTATGAAGGATAAGGTTGGTGTCAAAAATAGGGGTAGTATTAGTAAGTTGGTAGATTTGAAAGCTACCCTCTTATATGCGATAAATATCGGTACATTATGCTTCGAGGCAGGAGAGAGTCAATTGGTAGACGTCTTAAGTGTATACAGGGTGTTTTAATACAGATTTGCATAAACATCCAGTTTTACTAAGGGGTATCGTGTTACCCAGTTACTGGGTTTTGGTCAGACAGGCAGTCACTCCTTGTAAAACAAATTGTGAATATAAGTTGGTCATAAATAATCAGTAAAATACAACAGCATACATCTGGTTTTGATCAACCAGCTCGTTAATATTTATCCTCCGACTGCACAGCATGATTTTCTTCTTGTTTACGTTTTTATAGTTCGCTTCTTAAGCAGTCGAGTTTTTAGTTATTTTTAATTAACTTTTTTTTGACTATTACTTAACATATTTTTTTCGAATTACATACTTTTAAACATATAATTGTTACATATTTTTGAAATCACATCCTTTATTTTGATACCCCACACGATTGGTCTGGAAGAAAAAAAAATAAGCCCCCACAATATGGCGCCCAAAATGCACCATTTTTCTATTTTAATGTAGCCAGTGACACTTTCAAGCTTAATACAAATCGATTGACGTAGGAATCATCAAAATCAGGCAACGCGTTTGGTCTCTAGAACGCCACATAGGAACAAACATACATAGACTGATAAACACATTACTCTCCTTCGGCAGTCTGGTAAATAGTAGGGCAATGGCTGGCAAATGATGATGATATTAGCGTTTATACGTCTTTAGATGGCAACGTTTCTGCGAATGTGGATCTTCTGTTTGCTTGTCATACAATAACATTGAAAATTTTATTGTATGTGGTCACAGCCCCCTGCGATGAAGCATGCAGAAACATCGCAAGTGCGTTGCCTTGCCTGTAAAACAACTGAAGTATCTCATATGCCTGTAATTACACCAGCACACATTCCCTGCTAAGTAACATAGATGTAGGCAACCTGCTAAGTAAAATAGCTATGGTAACAATAGGTATGGTTACAGCCACAGAGCACAAAATTCCCGTGCGCCAATCTAGTAGCGCCATTGCGAATAATGTTCGTGACCGCGTAATTTGCGCTGAGCACAATGTTGGGCTGTCATAGTCTTTGTTAGATTTGTCACGGGCCTTCAGTGTCTACGAGTAAATAGGGACAGTCACTGACACGCTTTGTGTATATGGAATACTAGCGGACGCGTCGCGGTTTCACCCGTGTAGTTCCCGTTCCCATAAGAATATAGGGATAAAAAGTAGTCTATGTCATACGCGGATAGTGTAGCTTCCCAACGTTGAAAGAATTTTTGAAATCGGTCCATTAGTTTTGAAGTTTGTTCGTTACATACAAACATACAAATATTTCCTCTTTATAATCTTCTATACTATACTATACTAATATTATAAAGAGGAATTTTTTTTTGTTTGTTTGTACCGAATAGGCTCCGAAACTACTGGGCCGATTTGAAAATTCATTCACCAATAGAAAGCTACATTATTCCTGAGTGGCATAGGCTATTTCTTAATCCCGAAAATGGGTCTTTTGGGTGGTCCATAGGAGCGAAGCCACGAGCAACAGCTAGTATTATTATATACTAGCGGACGCGTCGCGGTTTCACTCGCGTTGTTCCCGTTCCCGTGGGAATACGGAGATAAAAAGTAGCCTATGTCACCCGGGGATAGTGTAGCTTCCAAACGATGAAAGAATTTTTGTAATCGGTCCAGTAGTTTTTAAGTCTATTCGTTACGTACAAATATACAAATCTCTTCTCTTTATAATATTCTTATATATTATATTAATATAGAAGTATAGATATTGACAATGCCGTCTCTAACAGTATTTGTTGCCGCCAGATTTCTGTGGCTAAGGCGATTCGCACACTGCACCGCATTACGCGCGGGAGTGCGTGTTCTTAAGTTGCTTGAAAGTATCTCTCTTTGCATTGAAAGCACACGCAGTGCAACACACTGAAAACACATTCACGCGTGGTGTCGTGCGTGACACACTTCGTTGCCAAGCACCCCGCAGCGTATAGCGGGGCAGTGGGTGAATCGCCTTACTCATACGGTCTTTCAAAATCACTCTTTTACTAAAATGTACTAAATACTTTTACCCATCGATCACTTGCATCCAATTGTGACAAAACCACATCTTGCACTTTCCGAAACTATATTAAATCACATCTTCAAATCCAATAAGAAAACTTCTCAACTTGTAACAACCTGTATCTCTAAGGGCGGCCACAAATCATGCTTCGCTGCGACACCTTAAGACTTGGCGTCCCGTGTGGAGGAGGCCTTAAATGATTTGTAGTCACGAGACGATAGTAACTCTTTGGTTTTTTTTTTCTTTGTTTTGATTTATTTTTCTCTTAAAAGGAGACGTTTTTTTATGAAATTTTAGTTTTGAGTTATGAGGTTTTCATTGATAATATTTGTTTGAGCTGTAGTGCTGACTTACGAAATGTGAAGTACGAAAAGGTCGAACCCAGGTAGCTTTCAGAGTACAGATTTCTTATTACAAACAAACAAACAATCAATTCTACCTCTTCTTATGCTGCAGGATAAAGGCATATTCACATACAGAAGGTTATTTTGAATTGATTGCCACGCTAGCTCACTTGCTGTTTCAAGAAAACAGAGTTATGTTTAAAAGTTTCTGTACGAATGGTTTAAACATAGTTACAGTCAAACTTCATAGACACTAATACTAGGATGCACCATAAAGTCCATACTCTACATTTTATTTCAACGATTTTTGCCATCTTAAAGATTTATTAAGATTAATTAAGTATGTAGAAGAACATACAGTTAACAACCTATTTATGATATTCTTCGGAAAGGGCCTGTGTGACGTGCGTTCTTGCCACCAGCGTACGTGTATGATTGAATGTATGGCCCTTAAGACGACGACTAACGCCAACGACCTTGAGGGAACAAAACGCGCACTCGTTTCACATCCGCGCGACCCAAAATTTTATTATTTTTTTCTACTTATACTTACTTCCTTATTGTTCTATGACATTAAAAAAAAACAGCTTCAAATCAAAATGTAGATAATTAAATTGTCTTTGAGATGGTGTCGATTTCATTCAAATACGCCCAGCGGTTTTGGTGTGATTGTCGTGTTTTTGTCCGTTTTAGACATAACTTTAAAAAATAATTACACCATTGTATACGAATAAAACTCAAAATTTTCTCAGATCAAATTGTTAAGTAAATGGTCCAATGGAACATATATTTTTTCAAAATCAGCAATTCTCATTTGAAAATCAGCTACTCAAGGGTATCTGCGCCTTAACGAATGAAAAGTAGTATTAAGGATCGTCGCATTCTGTTTCCCACCCCTATGATAAAAAGTCATGAGTTTATTTCCCGTCAACTATCTACCGACCTACCACATACCTATCTATCTACCCTACCTACCTACCTACACCACTTAACTACCTACCAACCTACTCACTGCCCTACCAATTAACCTACCTACCCTACCCTACCTACCTACACCCATCTACCCTACCTATCTACCAAATTATGAAACTGTTTATTTGAATAAGAATTAATAGGTACCATACTACTAATTCTTATTAAATTTTACAACATAAAAGCTGATATTGTGACTTAACTATGATGGTGAGATATATTGTCTTGCAATTTTTATGTAGGTAATAATGATTACTTTAATCATGTAGTACATAATTTTTATGTATCATCAATAGTTGTCTCAGCGCACGCCAAATAATGAATTTTATAGGTAAAATTTTGCTACTTTGGATTACATTATTTCAATTTTCATAAGGATCTCTAATATTTTTGAAAACAAATACTTGGGAATAATGTAGCTTGCCATACGTGAAAGATTTTTTTATATCGGTCCAATTGTTTCGGCGCCTATTCCGTACAAAGAATTATAATATTGGTATAGATTATGAGAGAAAACCGGCTTGTTCTAGAACCAAAAAATCGGAAACATGAGACACCCACTGGGCCCACGTGGTGGATTCTAGTCCACTTCCTTTCACAGAGAGGAGGCCTGTGTCCCAGCAGTGAAATATTATAGGCTGAGTATGTTTCATGTTATGTCATATGACATTATTACGTCACACTATCACGATACTTCTAACGTACCTACTTCATTACCTCATAGTTCCCAACTCCTTATCAAACTACATCTGACTACGCTCCTCTAGAGCAAGTATTTAGTGGGTAGTTTAATACAAACGTTTTAAAGGTGCACAGCGGTGAATGAAAGCGTCTGGTGCAACCGAAACGACGGTGTGTTTATTTTTTTGATTTCGTCGTAATGTTGTGGTTTGGGAGCTAGGGAGCCGTTTTGATGTCTATGCGCGAAATATTTTTGAATGTTTGCGACTTATTTTTGTGTTCTACTGTAGTATCTTGTTATTATTGGATACAGAAAGGACATTTGGTTATTAAATTTAAAAAAAGAGTCGAATTTAAAATTATTCATTGACATATATTAATGGTTACTTACTATGCGAGTGATCACAATAAGCAAACCTTGGTAAAAATAGCCTGTACGGTTTTAATTGTGCAAGAAATTTTTATATTATTTAAAATCTGTTCAGTTATGTACATCGATTCTATTCCGGACAATTGCACATTATCTTAAGAGCTATGTATATAGAATGATTTTGCAATTTAAAATAAATTATAATTAAAAAGATAAAAGACTTCTCTATCTTGTATTTTTTTTTTCAGCAGTTAACCAAAATAAAGACTATAATAAGGATGTAAAAAAAATCGTCCCTACCTCCTAGACTACAGTATATTGTCACAATGCAAGTTGAACAGAGTTCGGACGACATTTTTTATACCTCGCCAGTCCCTTTGTGAGGCTATAATGATAGTCTGATGTTTTGCCATTGTTGTAGACCAGGTCTGCGAATGTAGTAGATGTATTCAGATTGGTTCTGGACTCCCGATGAGGTGAAAAATGTCGAAAGATTTTTGATAATAGTTGTGTTGGTAGATAATCAGTGAAAGACAAAGACAAAGATATTTTATTTCAACTAGGCCTCCAAGGAATAAAAATTGATTCTACCGTGTATTCGGCACGTAGCTTGTTATGGAGAAGAATGCACAAGAAACTCCATACTTACTCTTTTAAAAAAATAGTTTTTTTACAATATAGTACTCACACATGTACTGTGCAGTTATATAATAGATACTAGAAAAACATTAACATCCGAAGCAGTTAAGTTATGACCAATCCCAACTGACGGCGTCCGTTCACGAACATGACGCATGAATTGGCACCACCCAGCTCAAACATCATGAATGGAACCGGATGATCCAACACACGTGCCACCATCAGAGAGACATTTGAGAGAGCATGACACACTCAACTGCCAGGGCACACACGAGTCAACGAACGACACACAGGTACAGTAAATGGTAGATTTACAGTTGGGTATATAGTACTCACACACGTGCTGTGCAGTTATAAAATACTAAGGAAATTGATTTTATACAATACAAATATATTAATTCAGTCTTCAGCATGTCCGACAATACTTCAAAACAATAATGTTCTGCATATCACTTGTTTTTGCGCCCTAGTGGATATGGAGCTGGACTAGAATTTAGCCAAGCATATTTATCAGTGATGTAATCCCCTAACTTATAATATGCCAGCCTGCATAGTGTGCATTTTATACAAGTTTTAAATTTGGTCTCATTCAGTTCAAGAATCTGGGGAGGTATTTTATTTTAACATTTACCATTGAAAGGTGATTGAAAGGGAGTGCGTAATAGTGTGATGGTTAATCGAAGAAGAAAACGTGTTGCGCCGGGGTTCCCTATTTGAAATCGAATGAGGCAAGGTCGAATAACACTTGCTCGTAAACGTTAACTCGATATCCGTTACTTGAAATCGATAAATTATAAGCGCGACACACGATTTACATGCACATAATGTAATTATGTGCATGTAAATCATTTAATATTGTGATTCTTATTCTTTAATTTAGTTGTAAGGACATTATATATAATTAATATTTGTATGCCGCTATCGGCTAGACATGGCGAACTTATATTTTATTATGTACACCTTGTATATTACCTATGCTCTACAAATAAACATTTGATTTGATTTGACAGTTTACTACCTCGATACATCAAAATCTCGAATAACTAGAAGCTCGAATTATCGGCAGGCGAAGGCCCATTATCTTGAAACATCATTTCTCGACCGAGCATCTAATCGATTTACTGAATAGTTTTTAACCGGTTTCCCAAATAGGAGGCAATTCTATGTTCGACTATATAGGTATTTCTTTTATGTATGTTCACCAATTTCTCCGTCATTTTTGGCCCGATTTTGGAAATTATTTTTGTGTTTGAAAGGGTATAAGTACTGCCGAGTTGAGTTCACTATCACCAAGTAAGAATCTGATAATGGGATCCCACAGAAATCGAGGGAACTCCTCAACTATTATAAGTATATTTTTTTGAAGTGGAACTGATGAAAAAGACCACAGCTGGCCACTGGAACTTCTTAATGATAAGTAATTTTACTGACGATGAAACCGTAAGAGCACTGAAACTCCGTAATAAAACAATTTATCCTAGTCGTAATTGAGGTACCAAAACAAAAAGAGAATACAAAAAAAATAAAATAAATGAAACCAACTTCCAAAAAAATCTTACACTAACGAAAAATAATCAATAATTTGACGCTACTGTAGTTATATATTATTTTGTATTGTAATTAAAAAAAAAGATAATATCATATCTAAAAAAAAAATAGGTACCAAAGACATCGATTACATGGTCGGTGCGGAAATGATGTTTCAAGATTTTGGGCCTTCGCGCTGCTAATGATTCGAGCTTCGAGTTATTCGAGATTTTGATGCATCGAGGTAGTGAACTTTCGCGCTTATAATTTATCGATTTCATGTTTCAAGCCAATTGCTTGAGGCCGATAAACAATTTTTATCGACCTCACGTCATTAGATTTCAAGTAGGAAACCCGTTGTTATATCAATAATATTAATATATATTATATTAATATATATATATATATATATTATTTATTATTTTATATTAATATATATATCGTAATAGTGTGCGCATTTCGGCAATCAAATGTACGAGTCAGTGTCAATCTGTGTTAGTGTTCACAGTGTATATGCCTACGGACTGTAAGGACAACTTATCTGAATTTACTGCGTGTCTCTCGGAAGTGAATGCGGTAATTGATGATTATAATGTAGATACAGTATTTATTATGGGTGACTTCAACGCGCACCCGAGCGAGTTGTTTTTTTGTGAAATGATGAGTTTCTGTAAGGAACAAAGTTGGTCATGCGCCGACGTAGAATTGTTACCAAGTTGTCTGAACACTTATACATACTTAAGTGAGTCGCATGGAACTGTAAGATGGTTAGACCATTGCCTGGTTACGTCAATGGCATTTCAAACAATTGAAAGTATCAAGGTATTGTATGAAGTGTCATGGTCAGACCACTTTCCTTTGGAAATCACATGTAATCTTAAGAGTATACCAGGTAAAACTGTTGCAAACATAGATATAGATAATAGAACAATATGGGGGCTAAGAAATGAGGAACAAATTTGTAAATATAGGGAGCTATGTAACGGGGCATTACGTAATATAGACTTTCCAGTGGTATTGCGGGACTGCTGTGATTATATATGTGACAATGTTGATCATAGGCAAATCATTAACAAAATGTACGCTAACATTAAGTCTGTCTTGAGTGATGCCTCGGAACAAACTCGAAGTGTCAGTAAGATAAATAAAAAGACGTGTATTGTAGGGTGGAACAAGCATGTAGGTGAATCTCATAGGAAGGCTCGGCTTAGTTTCAGTAACTGGGTTCTAAAAGGGAAGCCGCGTGCGGGGCCACAGTATCTGAGTATGTGTGAAACACGAAAAGAGTTTAAGAAGAAATTGAAATGGTGCCAGGATAATACCGAGCAAATAAAAATGGACATACTGGCAGCAAAATATAAGGCTAAAGATTTTAGCAGTTTTTGGAAAAAAACGGGGCAATTGAATCCTAGGCCGAGTGTTCCTGTGGGCGTCGACAGTACAGTGGGGGACCAAAATATTGCGAATGTTTTTAAAGATCTGTTTATTGTAGAACCAATGCCCTGTAATGTTAGTAACATAAGTAAACCAGACGTCAGACCTGGTGAGAAGTACGGTCGAATTTTGCCATTAGACGTGAGGAATGTCATAAAAAAAATGAAGCGTGGAAAGTCACCAGGTCATGATGGTATAAGTATAGAACATCTGCGTTATGCAGGTGTACATCTGCCCAGAGTCCTGAGTCTATTGTTTAATTTTTGTATAGGTCATTCTTTTATTCCGGATGATATGATGAAAACAGTAGTTGTTCCAATAATTAAAAACAAAACCGGGGATCCATCTGACAAGCATAATTACCGCCCGATATCACTGGCCACAACCATGGCGAAGGTCCTGGACAGTCTCATTAATGCACAGCTGAGCGAACACCTTCAGATACATGACTTGCAGTTTGGCTTCAGACCCAACCTGTCAACGGAAATGGCAATTATGTGTCTGAAACAAACTGTAAGGTACTATACTGATAGAAAAACACCAGTATATGCGTGTTTTCTTGACCTGTCGAGGGCCTTCGACCTGGTTTCTTATGATATTCTTTGGCATAAACTACTTGAGGAGACCACTGTGCCGAGGGAGCTGGTATCCCTCCTCAAGTATTGGTACAGTAATCAAAAGAATGCTGTCAGATGGATCAACTCGCATAGTCAGGAATATAATCTGAAATGCGGAGTCAGGCAAGGCGGGTTGACCTCCCCGAGTTTGTTTAACCTGTTTGTCAACCAGCTGATTGGCAGGCTCAGCGGAGCAATGGTCGGGTGTTCAATAGACGGCACAATGATCAATAATATTAGTTATGCAGACGACATGGTTCTGCTGAGCCCGTCAGTGAGTGCGCTCAGAAGACTTCTGGGCATTTGTGAATCATATGCCCTGTCACATGGACTCAAATATAATGCTAGTAAGAGTGTTCTCATGCTATACAAAGCAGGGAACAAGGCTCCCTCGAAAGTTCCACCAATTAAGATCGGCGGGTCGGTTCTAGAGAGGGTGTATAAAGTAAAATATTTGGGTCACATGCTGACAGATAGGCTACAGGACGATGAAGACCTAGAGAGGGAAAGGAGGGCGTTGGCAGTCCGCTGCAATATGTTGGCTCGCAGATTTGCACGCTGTACCACAGATGTAAAACTGCTACTTTTCAGAGCCTTCTGTCAGTCATTTTACACGTGCAGTCTGTGGATCAGCTTTACGCGGCGGGCTTACAACGCCCTGCGTGTACAGTACAATGACGCTCTGAGGGCAGTGTTAAGAAAACCCAGGTACTGTAGTGCTTCCGCAATGTTTGCGGATGCTTCTGTCGATGATTTCTTTTCAATCATTAGGAAAAGAACTGCATCGATGATGAGCAGGGTCCGGGGTAGCACCAACACTGTCCTCAAAACGTTAGCGTGCAAAATAAACAGTCCTTTTACTGTGTACTGGGCAAGTGTACACCTGCTCAGAAATAGGAAATAGACTCCGGTATTTATTATTAACTTGTTTTGTTTACTAACAAATTACTAACACCTTGTTATGTTTTATTTTTATGTGTACTACTAACAACCCTACTAACTTTGTATCTGTAAAAATGTATGGACTTTCGTCTGAAATAAAGATAAATTATTATTATTATTATATCACTTGGGGTCGGCCCAAGTAATAAAATATTGTGACAAGGGCAGGAAGATATTGATGTATTGGTAGAGAATCTTTTTTGGTCTGACTTCTTGGGAGAAAAAAGCATTTTAATTTAACAATTTAATTCAGGCGTCGAAAATCCTCATTGCATGCTTTTTTTTTTCTTTTCCCATTTTTTTTTTCTTGTGTGGGAAATGTTCCAATGACTTCCAATTTTCCAATGTCCTCCGCCCTCTCTGTCAGACTCCTACTGACGAAAAGCCACCCCGGTGTTCCATCTCACACCTACGCTGGAGGTCGTCGGAACGTATGGTCCTTCCGCAACCTCAACCTAGTGCCGGCCCGCCTCTGTGGGCCTCGACCTCAGGTTGGGGGTGTGAGGTGTTAGACTCCCCCCGCGACGTATAAGAGAGGCGCGCGTGGAACATTACGCGCCGCAACCTCGGGTCCTGATGTGTGGGGACCCATTTACGTGAGCTGGAACGTTCGTTGTCACTAGTACCATTAACAGTTCCATGATGGAACTACTGACTGTTTTTTTTTATCACTAGTTCCATTTTTAAAGAATCTGAAAATAATGGAACTAATGTTGAATTTGTTATCACCAGTTCCATTTTTAAAAAAATATGAAAATAATGGAACTAATGTTGAATTTGCAGATATCACTAGTTCCACATTATTACTTTAGGCACTTGTGAAATTTTTAAGGGTGGTAAAAACACTGGAGTTAAAAACACTTAGTTTTTATAGTAATTATATTCAATAAAAACAACAAATATTTTTTTGTCTACCTTTACTTTTTTTTAATAGGTATGCAGTGATCGAATAGAATCAGTAAACATTTATTTTTTGCGAATGAATTAGTTTACATGTTTACATGGCGATACTTGATGAGACAGCCAGTGACATCTACCTGTCGTTTATTGGGGTCTGTCCCAATAGTCCCATTGGCCCAGTCCCATGGTGGGACAAGTGGGATAATATGTTCCACTTGTCCCATGGGACAACTGATACTAACATATTTTTAAAATTATGTCCCAATAGTCCCATGGGACAACTGATACTAATATATTTTCTAAATTATGTCCTATTAGTTCCATAGGACAGCAAGTACTGTTTATATGATTGCGACGGTGAATCAGTCAGCAGGTTAGGTACACCAGGTGCATGTGAAAATGTCAATTTCACTCCAAACTGCAGGAACCTATTAATGAAGGAGAAATATAAAATAAAAATTAAATATGTTATTATGTTTTAACTGTGCTATACTATTTAAAATTTATAAAAAAGTGTGAAGAAAAACATCGTGGGGATGTCGACATGTCCTTGGGCAGAACCCTCTCTTCCCCCAACAGTCGCCAAAAGAACCTTGCTCTATCGACCTTCGAGAAAGATCTAACCACAGGCAAAACAGAATTCGCAAATCACTCTTCTCTTTAAGCTATGACCATATTATGTTTCAAATAATAAGTTGTTGTTTACCTATAAAATTGTAGTAATTTAAATCTCTTTGTTAATAAATTATATTTCTCCTTCATTAATAGGTTCCTGCAGTTTGGAGTGAAATTGACATTTTCACATGCACCTGGTGTACCTAACCTGCTGACTGATTCACCGTCGCAATCATATAAACAGTACTTGCTGTCCTATGGAACTAATAGGACATAATTTAGAAAATATATTAGTATCAGTTGTCCCATGGGACTATTGGGACATAATTTTAAAAATATGTTAGTATCAGTTGTCCCATGGGACAAGTGGAACATATTATCCCACTTGTCCCACCATGGGACTGGGCCAATGGGACTATTGGGACAGACCCGTTTATTGTAATATCAATTATTTTTTTCCATATCGGGAGGTAGTTAGAAAAACGTAAGTATAAGTCGTCGCTGTAGTGCGAGAAATCAATGCAATGTGTTCGCAAGCAAATTTATTCGGCTCCTCTTAAGAATACAAAAAATGAGTGCAATTCAAATTATTAAAAGGGGAAGGGGAAAAGTATTGTTATCATCAGGATGGCAGTATTACAAACATGTGATGTATAAAAATGGAACCAGCTTGTGGCGTTGCAAGCAATTTAAAAAACAAATTAAATGTGCAGGATCCGTAAATATAGACAAGGTAAGCTAAAATTAACATACGTACATCATACAATCGAAATATTTAAGTCGAGTGACTATTCCATAGAACAATTATTTAATGTTATGCTCGGATTTGCATAGTTACATTATTAAGAAATATATAATCAAATCGGCAAGAAATATATAGATAAAGCGGTGTACCTACATAGTATATTATTGAGTAATGGTATAAGCTGGGTGTTGATGAATCAGACATGTATATTTGCATAAATGACATTACTCTTAGCTTTATGTTTAAGTCGTATTGTGTATAATTTCATGTTCTTTGCTTTTGTAAATGTTTATCTGTAAATGCCCGTTAAGTCCAATAAACATATCATTTATTTATTTATTTTTTATGTATTATTTTTGCTCCCCCCTCCTTTTTTAATGTATGTGCCTTTTATTGTACCTATTTGTTTTTTTGCAATGTTTCATTTTATGTTATTTTTTTAGGACCAAACAAGCATTATTAAACAAAAACCTCACGACAATAATTGTGAGCCTGATGAAACGCAAAATTTGGTTGATTTTCAAATTGAGGAAGCTTGCCTTGAAGCGGCTCAAGGCAGAGAACCGGCTCCTAGGGTGTACAAACAGGCCTTGGTTCGTATAGCAAATCAAGGATTTGATTTAGCTACAAAAAATGCTGTTCCACCATTCAAAAGTAAACAGAGTCGCATTTACCGCCTAAAAAAGAAAAATGCAAGCGTTAAAAAAATTAATACAAATGATCCAAATGAAGTTGAGGTGCCAAAACAATTTGAAAAATTTTTACTAGCTGATTTCAATCAAGATAATAATAGAATTCTGGTCTTTTCTACTCCCGAGGGAAAAACGCACATGGGAAATGTTACGAATTTTTTTATGGACGGCACATTTAAATTTTGCCCGAAACCTTTCTCACAAATGTATACTATTCATGCTGACATTGGCAGCAATAGTAATTACACTAATGTCGTGCCCGTTCTATATGCGTTTATGACAAATAGAAATAAATATTCTTATAAAATTTTATTTTCTCTCATAAAATCGCAGATACCCCAGTGGAACCCAAATAAAGTAATGTGCGATTTTGAGGAAGCCACAATAAAGGCTCTTTTATCATTCAATGTTGGCATAGATGTTAAATGTTGTCATTATCATTATACTAACAGCCTTTTTCGAAAAGCAACCAAACTGGGCATTATATCGAAAAAGGGGTATAACAGTAGCAGAAAAAACAAAAGGATAATTTCTCTTTGTGGCAATTTAGCGTTTCTACCGCCAAGTAAAATCGAAGAAGGTTGGAAATATATACAACAGGAAATGCCCGAAAACGATGCTTTTAATAAATTTAAAAAATATTTCGATACGTTTTGGATGAAACCAGACGTACAAAAATTATGGTGTGTTTATGGTGAGATCCATAGGACAAATAATGTCCTTGAAGGCTGGCATCATAATTTGAATACAAACGTCAATAAAAACGAGTCAAATTTATTGCAGCTCTTACATATTCTATATGATGATGCAATGTTAATGAAGTATAGAACTAATCTTCTACAAAGTTATGGGCAGAGCTCCCAACCTAAACGACGAAGAATTTACAGAGACAGAAATGACTTAGTCATTGAAGCCCAAATGCAGTTATTAACAGGCGAAATATCTGTGGGTCATTTTTTAGATAAACTTCGTTGAGCGCGTACTGTAGTAAATGTAATGAATCCGAATGATACATGAAAAAAAAATTGTTGATTTTATTGAATATAATTATTATAAAAACTAAGTGTTTTTAACTCCAGTGTTTTTACCACCCTTAAAAATTTCACAAGTGCCTAAAGTAATAATGTGGAACTAGTGATATCTGCAAATTCAACATTAGTTCCATTATTTTCATATTTTTTTAAAAATGGAACTGGTGATAACAAATTCAACATTAGTTCCATTATTTTCAGATTCTTTAAAAATGGAACTAGTGATAAAAAAAACAGTCAGTAGTTCCATCATGGAACTGTTAATGGTACTAGTGACAACGAACGAGCTGGAAGAGGGCGTTGTCCAACCTCCGCCGAAGTTCCTCTGGCTATGAATACCTTGTAATACTCCAAGATTTCTTCATCTACCTAACAATCCTGCCCACAAAACGTTCTCACACAAAACACTTACACTACACTCCGAGCCAAATATACCGACCCACTACAGCTGTATCTACCCAACTACCCACATATATAATAAAAAGCAACAAAAGGCCGGTCTGTCTGTCTGTTGTGGACAATGGCATCCCTGAGGCACCTCGTAGATTAAAAATTTTCTTGTTGCTACGATGATGAGAAAAATCTAGATGTAGCAGTGGGGTATATTTAATAGTTTTGGTACCTATTACTTTCACTAACTTTCCAGAATTGAAAATTTGTGTCTTGAGTGGATTCTATTCTTGACAATTATAAAGTGCCTATAAATGGTTTCTTTGTTTATTTTTTTGCAATCGTATTTTGCCGTAGATCGAAAATTTATTTAAAAATATATCACCTCTTCTGTATAGTATCAGTTAGATGATGTACTGTCAGGTTTGTTTTTATATTTACTAAAAAAAATTAGGTTTCTGAAGTACTCTGATAAAAAGAGTTGTTAATTGAACTATTATAAAATCGATACAGATACTCTATGAAATTCTAAGTTCTTCCGTTTATTCGGAAATATTTGTTATGAAAAATAATAAATATTGTAATATATAATATTTTTTTCACAATTAACACTTTTTTTTTAATTAAACGTATTATATTTTATCGTTTCAGTGAGTAGAGCAGTGGTGGCCCAGTGGTATCGCCGCGACTTACAAGTTGTAGGTCGTGGGTTCGAGCCCAGGCAGGCGCTTTACTTTGTGTAAATTATTTCATCACCACTGCTCTCAAAACGGTAAAGGAAAACATCGTGAGGAAACCGGCATGTCCTAGAACCAAAAAGTCGAAGACATGTGACATCCACCAACCCGCACTGTGCCCGCGTGATGGATAACGGCCCATTCCCTCTCACAGAGAGGAGGCCTGTGTCCCAGCAGTGGGAACATTAATAGGCTGATGATGTGATGTGATAGTTTATCGTTTATATTTCTGTCCAACAACGAATTTGTTACCTAATTACATATTTTTAGATTATAACCCGATATTTGTATACCGATAACGGCAAATACATTCGATCTCTATACTTTATTTACAACACTATTTACATTAACAAAAATTATTTGATTCGATTTATTTATTTGATTTAAAATCTATTCTATAATATATAATAATATTAAAAAGCTGAAGAGTTTGTTAGTTTGTTTGTTTGTTTGAACGCGCTAATCTCAGGCACTTCTGGTTGGAATTGAAAAATTATTTTTGTGTTGGATAGTCCATTTATCGAGGAAGGTTATACGCTATACATCACGCTACAACCAATAGGAGCCGAGCATAAATGAAAAAATGTTGCAAAAACGGGCAAAAATATTCCTTATTGAGAGCTTTTGTTGCGTGCGCTGCGTAAACGGTTTAAGTTACGCAAATATAATGTATGATGGAATTGTTCTTCTTTAAAAGTTCTAAAAAAAAGTCCACGACAGAATATGTCTGTCTTTTAAGATTGACTCACAATGGCAGCTTTTATGTTCTAAATTTTAATCATATCGTCGAAAGTTTACAGGTTACATTCGTATAGTTGTAAGGGTAGGTAGGGTAGGGTAGGGTAGGTAGGGTAGGTAAGGTAGGGTAGGGTAGGTAGAGTAGAGTAGGTAGGGTAGATAGGGTAGGTGGGTAGGGTAGAGTTCCACAACTCCCTTGCGGAGTTGAAAATCGTCGTCGTTGAGTACCGCTCCCTCCCTGTGCTCGTCCTCGGGGACTTTAATGCCAAGAATGTGGCTTGGGGTTCCCGGTATACGGACACACGGGGCAGGATGGTGGAGGACTGGGCTCTGGAGACAGGCCTGGTCGTCCTCAACCGGGGTTCTGTCCCCACGTGTGTGCGGATGCAGGGCGAATCGGTGGTGGATATTTCATTCGCCAGCCCCGCTCTGTCACCGCGTGTCATCGATTGGCGCGTTATGGAGGAGGTGGAGACCTATTCCGACCACCGGTATATCCGGTTCGATGTCTCCACCCAGACCTCGAGCGCGCCGGCCCGACAGACCCCGAGTGGTCAGCGGTGGGCGCTGAAACAGCTGGACCGGGAGCTCCTCCTGGAAGCCTCGATCGTGCAGGCCTGGGTGTCATCACCGGACAGGCCTGCTGACATCAACGACGAGGCGGAGTGGTTCCGGGAGGCCATGTCCGAAATATGTGACGTGGCAATGCCCCGGGTCCAGCCAGGACGCGCCCGGCGCCAGGTGTACTGGTGGTCGCCAGAGCTTACGGCTCTGCGCCAAGCGTGCGTTGCTGCGCGACGCCGGTACACCAGGCACCGCAGGCTCCGTTATCGTCCTCCGGATACGGAAGCCATTGAGGCGGAGCTGTACGAGGGGTACAGAGTGGCGAGGGCCACCCTTCGTTCGGAAATCAAGCGGGCCAAGGGCTTGGCTCGCGAGGAGTCGCTGGGGACTCTGAACAGGGATCCATGGGGGCGCCCCTACAAAATGGTGCGGGATAAACTCCGCCCATGGGCTCCCCCACTGACGCAGAGTCGCCGGCCGCAGCTCGTGGAGAGTGTGGTGAGCACTCTGTTCCCTTCGCAAGGGTAACATACTCCCCCACCCATGGTTCCGCCTCTTGCGGTGCCCGATGCGGACCACACTGCCGACAACGACGACGATGCTCCAGAGGTGACCGAGGTAGAGCTGAGAGTGGCGGTACGTAGGCTTAATGCCAAAAATACCGCCCCAGGACCCGACGGCTTACCTGGGAAAGCCTGGGTCCTGGCCTTGGAGGCTCTCGGGCCTCGACTAAGGGGGCTCCTTAGCGCATGCTTGGAGAGGGGCCAGTTCCCACTTCGCTGGAAGACGGGAAAACTGGTCCTCATTAAGAAGCCGGGGCGCCCAGCGGACTCTCCGTCCGCTTACCGGCCCATAGTGCTGCTTGATGAGGTGGGCAAGCTCTTTGAAATAATTATTGCAGACCGCCTCGTCAGGCAGCTAGTGCGGGTGGGGCCGGATTTGGCGGAGAGCCAGTTTGGCTTCCGCAGAGGGCGCTCTACGGTGGACGCCATCATGCGCGTACGAGCCCTGACGACAGGGGAGGCAATGGCCCGGGGTGGGGTCGTCTTGGCGGTGTCTCTAGACATCGCCAATGCCTTCAACACCCTGCCCTGGAGTTGCATCAGGGAGGCACTTGGGTATCACCGGGTGCCGCCCTACCTCTGTCGCGTGGTCGAGGCCTATTTGACGGACAGAGCCGTCATCTACCCCGGTCACCAGGGAGACATCACAGGGATCGGTCTTGGGGCCGCATCTGTGGGACATCGGGTACGACTGGGTGCTGCGCGCCGACCTCCCTAGTGGCGTCAGCGTAATTTGCTACGCTGACGACACGCTGGTCCTAGCGAAGGGGAGGTCGCACCAGGCGGCGGCTGAATTAGCGACACGCGGGGTTGCGACAGTCGTTGAGAGGATTCGGCAATTGGGACTCGAGGTGGCCCTGCACAAGTCCGAGGCCATGTGTTTTCATGGTCCTCGGAACGCGCCACCGCCGGGTTCCCAAATAACGGTAGGAGGGGTTCACATCGGCGTCGGGTCGACGATGAAGTACCTGGGACTCGTCCTCGACAGCCGGTGGAATTTCGTGGAGCATTTCCGACGTTTGGCTCCCAGACTGGAGCGGGCCGGGGCTGCCCTCAAGCGACTCCTGCCCAATCTAGGGGGTCCAAACGCCTCCTGCCGGAGGCTCTACGTGGGGGTCGTGCGGTCCATGGCCCTTTATGGCGCACCGGTGTGGGCGCGTTCCTTGAGGCGGCGACCAGCCCGCTGGTTGAACGCGTCCCAAAAAGTCATGGCCATCCGGCTGGTCCGGGGATACCGCACGGTCTCCGGTGAGGCGGCGAGTCTCCTTGCCGGATTGCCGCCATGGGATCTGGAGGCAAAAGTCCTCGCGCACATTTGGGAGTGGCGCGAGGAGGCGAAACGCCGGGGCGAAATGCCGTTGCCGCGACAAATCGTGGCTCGGCGGACAGAGCTCCGGCAGGATCTCATGGCGACATGGAGAGAGCGACTGTCGCAACCCAGTGCTGGGCACGCCACAATTGCGGCGATAAGGCCCCTCTTTGAGGAGTGGCTCGAGAGGCGCCACGGCGTCCTCACCTTCCGCCTGACGCAGGTCCTCACCGGACACGGCTGCTTCGGGAGGTTCCTGTTCAGGATAAGGCGGGAGGAAACGCCCGGGTGTCACCATTGTGTGGATCGCCCGGAGGACACGGTGGAGCATACGGTGGAGGTCTGCCCAGCTTGGGCGGAGCACCGCCGTGTCCTCGTAGAGGCGATCAGTGGTGGCGACCTCTCGCGTCCGGCCCTGGTTCAGGCCATGGTACGGAGCGAGAGAGCATGGGAAGCTTTCACCTCCTTCAGTGAAGCAGTAATGCTCGCAAAGGAGGAGGCAGAACGCGTGAGGGAGACACAACGGAGACGCCCTCACGCCCCTAGCCACCGCAGGAGACGCCCCGGGCGTCGGGAGTCGCAAGCCGATTCCCGGCCACCGTAGGCGCGGGCTTGCGGACGGCGAGTAATGGGTAGCTCGCTGTCCGGTAAGGACCAGGCCCGAGTCAACGGCGCGTAGTGTTCCACGCGCGCCTCAAAGAGATGTCAGCAAAAGTTGACGGGGTCCGCTAGGGCCGATGCCTGTCTGGGTCGCGGATAAATTTGAAAGAGAGTTACCGCGGCCCTGGCACAAGCAACTGAGGGAACACGGATGGGTTTTAGTCAGTAAAAGTCTGACACGCCCTCCCGCTTCACCCAGAGCGGGAGAAGTCATTGGATGATTTCCCACCCAAAAAAAAAAAAAAAAAAAAAAGGGTAGTTATGGGAAATAAAAAAAATAGGGTAGGTAGTTAGGAGGTAGGTAGGTAGGTAGCCAGTTGACGGGAGCAAAGCCGCGGGGGTCAGCTAGTATTAAATATACATGGTTACAAACAAAAATCAAGTTGAATGTTTGCATTTATAAACACCTTAAAAACCTTCCATCAATTTGCCCCCTCAAAATAGGTAACACTTCATTATATTTAATTGAGATCTCTAAACGCGAATAGACAATATACTTAAAGGCACGCGCACACAATCCCACCTGCCACTTATAAAGGTGTAATTACACCGTCGCCTTATGAATGGCATATCTATCAGAGCCGTGCAATTATGTAGGGCCCATAAAATAGAGGCTTAAAACAAGGGGGAATCAATTTATTTTGTTTAATTATGTTTCAAGGGGTAGGTAGAGGTACAGGTGGAGTTTTTTTAAGTTATGGTTTTCACGTGTAATGGTGTGTTGGTAGAGAAATAATTGTCTGAAGTTAGTGATTGAAAGGCATGTTTGTGGATAAATAATTGAAGAATTGAAAGTAAGGCATTCCAAACCACCTGTTTACTATAAAAGAATCTCACTGTGAAAACTTGGTGAGCTTGAAGAGAACTGAGGAATGCCAAACCATAAAGTTGTAAGTGCCACACGAACTCGCACACTACAAGTAAACAAAAACGAATTCTATGGTCGCATGTCTATGGCCAGTAAAGCAATTTAAATTTTTCTCGAAGAAGGTTGTCAAAATAATGCTCAAATTTCCAAAATCGAAATTGCTGTACTAGCCAACTACATGCGAGCAGCGGCCGGCAAAAGTTGTATGAAAATCCATATCTGGCATGTTTAGCGGCCAAATAAATTACATAGAAAACTCATGTCTGTCGTGTAATTTAAAAATGGACCGATCTTTTACTTCGAAATATGGCAACCAAGGAGGTAACTCATCAAAGGTTTTATTTAAATTTCGAACTGGCTTGCAAATAGAAAGCTGTTTATTGAAAAAAAAAAACAAATGAACACTTTAACCCGGGCAAAATTATTGTTGTTCGTCATTCCACAACCTTGCACAATTTTTTTAAAAGCATCGTAAACAGGCACGAAATAATGTTGCAACCTTGCACAGTTCTTCCACAGGTTTACAGTTTGGCACTTAACAACATTGATTTTGAAAAGTAATTGTCTTTGACAAAATGAGTTCTAGGTACTAATTAGTTTTTCTTCCAACTATGCTTTAATTGCATCACAATCACACTAAAAACTCAGTACAAAGCGAGTCTGCAATAAAAATGTATGAAATTTCATTATTGCACTGTTTTTTTTTAATCGCATCAAATGTTGCCAATCTCAATGGATTAGCTCTATTCAGCCAGCCGATATCAATACTTTTTTTTTACGTACGTATTATTCATTTCTATCCTACTTGTTCCAAATTTAAAAAATGATGGACGTAGCTAGGCATTGATGGACGTACGTATGTGTGCCTTGGCTGCGCCTCGGCCCAAATTTACAGGTTCGTCCATCAATGCCTCTTTTGCTGGCCGCTGCAGTAATGTACTATTCCTCTTGGATGGATATTGACAGCTGACTTCATGTTCACAGAATAGTACTAGTGATTTAAAGTGAATATAATATTTTAAATTTTACCTGAGGTATGGTTAACTATAGATTCCAAGGTAACTCACATTATTTTTACAGTACAACTATTTTTTTAATGGACATCGCATTTCCGAATACGAACGAATGCTAATTTCATGTCCATTAATTATTAGATTTATCGTGTATAATAATTTGAATTCAGAACTAAGTAGTTTATTGTAGTTTTGTTGTGATTTCCGTGTGAATCATAGATATATATATGAATAGTGCTTGAATAGAGCTGTAAAACTTTATTCTTTTTAACTTTAGCACCTTCCTCTCATCAACCGACTTCCCAAAAAGGAGGAGGTTCTCAATTCAGATGTTTACATATATATATATATATATATATATATATTATTTCATGTATGTTCAGGCCCAACTCAGTCATGTAAAAACGGGTTAGCAAATTTCTTTTTTTCGGAAGATGTTTATACCGAAATGGTTCCATTTAAATATGGTAAAATTGAAGAACTTCGGAGGTATACAACATAACGCGCAGTGGTTGAGCGGTTGACTGCTGCGCTGCGTGTCGCGGGTTCGATTCCCGCACGAAACATTATTATTTGTATGATCTACATATAGTTGTTCCGGCTCTGGGTGTTTGTGTATGTGAGTTTATATGTTTGTAAACGCACCCACGATACAGGAGAAATTCCTAGTGTGGGGCAACGTTTTATTAAATAAAAAAAAATAAAAAAAAAAACTCTTCAATAAATGACGGCAAATCTCTCGAGATTGCTGCAATCGCACGTCTGTTTATTGTTTAAAGCATTTCATAACATACCATCACGCCAGTACGCTCTGAACGGGTACGCAGACATCTGCGGTAACGGTAGTGTACCAGGGTGAACTGTACACATGTACAGTTCACCCTGGTACACTCTTATTCCACTGGTTATGTTCAAGTTACATCTAATCTGTGGGCATTACAGGTACCTTACTATAGAACTTGTCCATTGTATACCACTAAAGAGATAGTGAAGTGAGTGTATAGATTCACTTCTAGGGCTTGAAGTTTCTCTGCAGCTGTCTTTACCACGAAAAAGTGAAAATGTTTTTTTTTACAAAAAATTACAACCGACTTTCAAATAAAAAACACTACAATGTGACAAATAACTTCAATTTCAGAAGGTGGTGTCAAAAAACGAAGAAACTAAAACAGGAACACCGACTGCTGAAATTGAATTTTATGGAGTTTCTTGTGCATTCTTCTCCATAACAAGCTACTTTTCCGAATGCACGGTAGAATCAATTTTTACTACTTGTAAATTTTAATTGTTAACGTTCAAAAGTGCCGCTTAGTGGCATAATTGAATAAATACATTTAACTTTGACTTAGAAGTTATTTTTCACTTTATTGTGTTTTTTATTTGGAAATCGGTTTCAAAGACAAAGACAAAGATATTCTATTTCAAGTAGGCCACCAAGCGGCACTTTTGAACGTTAGGTAGGTACATTAAAATTTACAAGTTATAAAAGGTGATTCTACCGTGCATTCGGAAAGTAGCTTGTTATGGAGAAGAATGCACAAGAAATTCCATACTTACTCTTTAAAAAAAAATGTTTTTTTACAATATTTAGTTACATAAGTACATTCATTAATAAATTCATATATGTGAGGACAATGCACCCAGAATAGCACTACACACTATACCTACTACGTACAGGCATAAAGTAATAAAAGTACTCACACATGCACTGTGCAGTTATATAATAGAAGCTAGAAAAAAGCATTAACATCCGAAGCAGTTAAGTTATGAGCAATCCCAACTGACGGCGTCCGTTCACGAACATGACGCATGAATTGGCACCACCCAGCTCAACCATCATGAAGGGAACCGGATGATCCAACACACGCGCCACCATCAGAGAGACATTTGAGAGAGCATGACACACTCAACTACCAGGGCACACACAAGTCAACGAACGACACACAGGTACAGTAAATGGTAGATTTACAGTTGGGTACATAGTACTCACACGGTTGTTTTAAGTTCGAAAGTTGTGCCGGAGTAATTAGGTACAGGCACATGAGTCATGATGCCTTCTTATCGCAGAGACATACATGATAACGCAAGCCCTACGCCAAAAATCTGTGCAAGCGATCATAACATTGTTTTTTATCTAATCAACAAAGAAATACAAAGCGCGTTCAACTTATTATTTAATTAAGTGTAGAGTAAGTATTGATTAACACAAATATGATGTGTTTATGTTATTAAGTTGTTTGTTTTTGTTTAAATAAACAAAGTTAAGAAACAGTCGTATGGTGGAAGGATTAGGAATGTTATTTAGAGGGTGTGGTGCCAGTGTTTGTTTTGTGAGGGAAATTATAAAAAAAAGCATATTGCTTTTTAACACGCTTTTATTAGCATGGTATGTATCTATGTATCAATGTAACGAAATCTTTAAACGTGATTTTCACCCCCTTCAAATCGTGGGATTGATTTGAAACTTTGCACACTTATCAAGGACCGATGATAATGCAATAATTTAGGCAAAGTCAAAGCCAAAGTCAAAGTCTAATATGTTCATTCAACTAGGCCAATAAGCGGCACTTTTTAACGTCAAACAAAAAGTAAAATTTACAAATAATGAAAGTTGATTCTACCGTGCGTTCTAACGTTTAAATTGTTTGTCCCATTAGCCTTACCAAGACAGAATAGAATAGAATAGAATACTCTTTATTATGTACACCATATAAGTCAGATCTTCAGGATTAGCAACTTTTTAGTTCAATTTACCATTAAAGCGTGTTTTTTAGTTTTTAGAACTACAATTTTTACTGTTTCTATACGATAAGGTTCATGGCAGATGTTTTTACATTCTTAATGTATTATTTAATACTAGCTGTTCCCCACGAAATCGCTCCCGTGGATCACCCAACAGGACCCGATTTCGGGATTAAAAAATAGCCTATGTCACTCAGGACTAATGTAGCTTTCTATTGGTGAAAGAATTTTTCAAATCGGTCCAGTAGTTTCGGAGCCTATTCGGTACAAACAAACAAACAAAAAATCTTTCCTCTTTATAATATTAGTATAGATTAGTATATTAGTATTAATAGAAGTATAGACAATCAATTTTATTATTTTTACCCACATTCTTTATTGTTACTTATGAAAGTTTACCAAATATGTTGAGTTTATAAACCAAGAATTTATTTAGGCCTACCTAAATAAATTCTGGCTAAGTCATTTCTATTTTTGCAAGTTCGTAAAACTATATTTAGGTACTTCCTTCCATTCCATCGCACACATTCGGTGCAATGGCATAACATATACATTCAAGAATCTATTGCAAATTCTTTCATTTTGTCAATTAAAAATAATTCATAACTATTCATTCCAACAAGTCGAGCAAACAGCATACACAGCCATACCATCCTTTTCTCGAAGCCATAAAAGGATGGTATGGCTGTGTATGCTGTTTGCTCGACTTGTTGGAATGAATAGTTAGACATTTTTTTGGATCACTTGTAACTTCATTGTAATTAAAGTTAGAAAGAAGCAGTGATAATACGTTTTACACTGTAGCCGGATTTTGAAACATAATGAAGCAATGGAACTCCTTTCGGTCGAGATCGAAACTATGATTTAGTGTATTACGCAGTTAGGACTATTAGGACTATTATTACTATTACTATTTCTCTATTACGATTATTTATTATTACTTATTATTTATTTTCGTTTACCATCAGGTGAGATGGTGGTCAAGCGCGAGCCTATACGAGATAAAAAAAAGGATGCTGTAGTCCCATTAACCCTTTGAGTACTAAGACGTGGATACACGCGAGACACAGTGCTTTATTGTTGCTCTATTGTTCGGTAACTACGGCCAGTTAAGTAACACACTTTCTAACACAAACCGAAGCATTAAAAGAAATTCTCAATGAAATAATATCAAACTAAATAATTTCGCCTGCTCAACAATATAAAAGTAAATTAATAAAATAAAAAAACCCGACTGCAAAGATGTAAACAAGAAGTAAATCATGTTGTGCAGTCGGAGGATACATATTCGCGAGCTGGCTGTCCAAAACTATATATATCCAATTTTTTACTTTTTGTTACACTTTTTTTTGCGAATGACTTTTAAACATATAAGTGGTCTATATTTTTGTAATCACCTCTAAAAACCCTTCATTTTGATACCCCACCTGATGGTTTTGGCAGAAAAAAAAATGCTACCCCCACAATAACGCGCCAAAAAACCGTCATATTCCTTTTTTTAACGTTGCTTATCTATGAACACTTGGGCGGTCAAGACCTATTTAACGATGTCATAATTATAAAAAAAACCTTTTAGTAGTAGAAAGATATGAGGTAGTAATAGAATATTACAAACATACAAGACACGTGCGAAAAACATAACCCTTGCCTTGCAGCCGGGTAAAAACGCTATGAATGTTGTTGATTTGTCACAATTAAATGCTCTACCGGAGGTAATAAAAACCGGCCAAGTGCGAGTCGAACTCGCGCACGAAGGGTTCCGTACCATTATCGCAAAAACAGTAAAAAAAACACGTTTGTTGTATGGGAGCCCCACTCAAATATTTATTTCATTCTGTGTTTAGTATTTGTTTTTATAGCGACAACAGAAGTACATCATCTGTGAAAATTTTAACCGTCTAGCTATCACGGTTCATGAGATATAGCCAGGTGATAGACGGACATACAGAGACAGACAGACGGACCGCGGAGTCTTAGTAATAGCGACCCTTTGGTCACGGAACACAAAAAAGAAATCACTTTGTTCCATTTTGAATATTTCATATTCTTTCCCCGCTAATGACGTGACTCCACCCCAAACAGTCGCAAGAAAAGCGACAAAACATTAACTCACTCAATATGTTACTTCGTTAGCTGCCCTCTCGGTCTATTCTCGAGTAAGTGAGCGAGACGCAGCAAGATTTAGCTGAACGCCCGTCACATGTTCCTAATGACCGGTTAATATAGGAGATTTGTTAAGGGGGAGGTCTTTGTTGAGATTGTTTTCGTCTATCTAGAAGTTTAACGCCATATTTGATGAAAAACCGGTAAAAAAATACTGTAACATCAAATACGTCCACGTGATTTGTTGACTAACACAGCGACAACTTATAAAGTCGCATGACATCAAGCAAAAGTGTAAATAACGCTTTTCGACTGTACATTCTTTTTATTAACACGCTTTTATTAGCTTGGTATGTTTTTTTTTTGTCTATAGGCTTGCGCTGGACCACTATCTCACCTGATGGTAAGCGATGATGTGGTCGACGATAGAGCACGCTTGCCTAGAAGAAACCCATTCACTCTTGACTTAAAGACCCCTAGATTGTAGCTATTGGGAAACACAGATTCCGGCAAGGAATTCCGCTCTTTAGCTGTACGCATAATAAAAGTGTCCCCAAAAAATTTTGTGCGTATGGGTGGGATGTCCATCATGTACCGATGACGCATTGCCGTACGTCTGGTAGTCCGATGATGGAACGGGCTGGGCGGAATTAAATCATGTAATTCCATCGCACACTCCCCGAAATGTAACCGATAAAATACCGACAAACTGGCAACTTGGCGACGATGTTCAAGGCTCTGGAGCTTTGACTATGTCTATTGTATGTATCTATGTATCAATGTAACGGAATCTTTGAACGTGATTTTCACCCACTTCAAAACGTCGGATTGATTTTAAACTTTGCACACCTATCAAGGACCGATGACAATGCAATAATTTAGTCAAAGTCAAATATATTTATTCAACTAGGCCAATAAGCGGCACTTTTGAAAGTCAAACAAAAATTAAAATTAACAAGTAATAAAAGTTGATTCTACCGTGCGCGTTTAAATTGTTTGTCCCATTAGCCTTACCAAGATCTTCAGGATTAGCGACTTTTTAGTTCTATTTACCATTGAAGCGTGTTTTTTTAGTTTTTAGAACTACAATTTATTATTGTAAGCTTACAATAAAAAGTTTTTTGTCGAAGTCGACCGACTATCTAAAATGTGTGATATAGTAGCCTGCTTTTAATTTAAGCATTTGAATTACCAAACGGTTTTTGTTTTAAGCATTATTATATGTTTCCTGGTAATTTATTCTTCAACTTCCATGTCTGAATTAACTGTACGAGAGGAGATAAGCAGCCAATAATGGCGTTGTCTATGTAGAAACCGTAAAACCATAGACACATTTTAAGGTCACTCATAGACGTATTTCATTAGTATTTATGCATATAAAAGGAAATGCTCGTTTAGGCCCAGTTTTTTATCAGTAATTAACTCAACTAACGGTTATTATGCTAACTAACGGTTGCAAATTTCGGTAAAACACGTTTCGCCGATTTTTAGTGTAACAAATGGTCAAATAATTAAGTCTCCATCTTATTTGACCATTTGTGAGGCTAACAACTAAACAAAAACTGTCCAAGTGCGAGTCGGATTCGCGCACAAAGGGCGACTCCGTACTTTTATCGCAAAAAACGGCAAAAAATCATGTTTGTTGTATGGAAGCCCTACTTAAATATTTATTTTATTCTGTTTTTAGTATTTGTTGTTATAGCGGCAACAGTAATACATCATCTGTGGAAATTTCAACTGTCTAGTTATCACGGTTCATGAGATACAGCATATGATATGCCGCGGAGTCTTAGTAATAGGGTCCCGTTTTTACCATTTGGGTTCGGAACCCTAAAAAAATAAATAATAATGTGTCCACCAGACACAACACACGTCTGCTCGGAGGATCCTCTCTTTTCAATGGAGGTTGCGGATTCAACACCCTGTTCCGGATACATCTATAGATAAACTCCTTTGCATAAACACAAGAACTCCCCCTTAACAAAATTCACACAAGTTTAATATCCGAGTTAATATCAAGCGTGTTTTAAGTTTGAACTTAACAAAGTTTCGGGTCAGCGAGTATAATGTTCATATCAATTGTTTTACTTTATTGATTACAAATTATAACTGTATGTGTTCGAGTGTGTGTGTTTCCGGGTTGCTTTGGAAGAGTAGTAAATGTATTGTTTGGAAAGATTGTTTAATTAAGAAAGTTTTTGTTTTATAAGTTTTTGACTACCTATGTGTATGTTGAGTGGTCTATCGCGTACCGAAAGACGTACGTCGACGTTGTCGGAAATCCGTTGAATGCGAAACGCACAAGACCGGCCGGGAAGGCCTATTTTCCAATATTATACCTGAAATTATGAAAAAGTAATGATTATACGCTTTTAAACTGTCATGGTAACTAACACTAATTTTAACATTAAAAGCGGGCTATTTACCATGTTTACTGTTTGTTGCAACTAACAGTGGTATATATATAATGGTCTTCGATCTTTGACAGTCGTTACGGATAATCAGAAGCTTGAGATCTGACACCAGTCTTGCCAAGAGGTACCATGTTACCCAGTTACTGGGTTGTGGAGGTCAGATAGGCAGTCGCTCCATGTAAAACACTGGTACTTACCTGAATCCGGTAAGATTGGAAGCCGACCCCAATATAGTTGGGAAAAGGCTAGGCAGATGATGATGTTAGTAATGATTATGTTTGTGTGAGATTACAAATGTTTTGTTGTATTTTAACGGGTTCGAAAACGACAACTTAATGGCGTAACGACTCTCAAAGATCTTTAAAAGTAATACCTTTTTTCTTCTTTCTTTTTTCTTGACGCAAAATACGCGCTTGGTCGTGGAGTTGCGGAAACCAGCCCGTTTTAACCTAACCTAAGTAATATTTTTAAAAGTAGGGTTAGAAATTTGATTTTATGCAATTGAATTTTGTTATGATTTTATTATGTTTTATTGTGACATTATTTTGATTTTATTATTTGTGTCAAACAGTCGGAAAAGTAGCTTGTTATGGAGAAGAACGCACAATATACTCCATACTTACTATTTTTTATAGGTGTTTTACAATATTTACATAAGTACATACATTAATAAATTCATATATTTGAGGACGATGCACCCAAAAATAGCACAACACACTATACTACGTACAGGTATAAAGTAATAAAAGCATTAACAGGTAAATTAATTAAATTGATAAATAGGAACATGGTTCTCACATACTTACAAATATTGCAAACATAATTATACTTACAAATATTGTGATTTTATTATGATTTAAATTTTAATGATTATCTATACCTACTATTATACTGCCACCTAGATTAAGTTTACTAACCTTTAGATGATAAGCTTTTGCTAACCATTGCACCAATGTAGTTGTCTTTAAAATAAATCATATTATTATTAAAAGACAGCCCCGGACTAACAGCTTAATGTGCTTTATGAGGCACAAAAGAATCTCCGTATGTAATGTATAGTCACCATCCAGTAAGCCTTGCTTAACCTTGATGACCTTGTAGCTACTATTACTAAGCCACGAGCTCTTATCGCACTTCTTTGGTAGGAATGAATAAGGCACTACTATGCAGGTGCGTTTTATATCTACAGGGAATTATGCAAAACCACAAAACAATACTATTCTTTTCTTATTTTAAAATTACTCAGAACTGTCGCAACGCAAATTGCCTTTTAAAAGTAAGTCACTACAAAACACGGAGTAATTTAAAATGGAGTGTCAGCTAACTCAATTTACTGTTTTATTTTTGTTAATTATATCTGATGAGTCTGCTCTTGAACTTTTATTTTCTTGAAAGAGTCGTTTGATAACAGCGTAGAAATCAACATTATAATGTTCTTACTGCTTGGACATAAGTATCCGTTCAAAGAAAAACAGTTAACTGTTAATCAGACTCAGTCCAGGTTATTTGGAGAATGTATTGTAACAATGTGCATATGCATCTATACACACGACTAAGACCAACCCACCGTTATAAGATGACTGTACTGTGTAGACTGTACCAATTTAGCATTTAACTATCCATTTCTTCAATACTCCATGCCACAACACCGTTAGTTAACCCCTAACCGCCTACAAACGGTATCGTAACTCAAACTGTCCCGCTTACCACCTGGGCACTTTTAAATATACCCTGACATATTTATTGTTACGGGTTAATATCGCAAAGTACCCCTTTCAGAGTGCTAATGGCGGGCTCGCTTTAAAGGGTTAATTGACTGACTTATAAATTTAGTGCAGAGTGAATTTGTGGAGAAGTTTTTAACTGTTATTATTTTTTGGATCGGTGGTTTTTGTAAAAAAAAAACAGCGTTCACCTTCTATAAATCGCCAAATTAGCAATAACTTCAGATTCCTGTATACTTTCGACACAGAAATAGAAAAGAAAATAGCATCCTAATTGCATAACTGTTTTAACAGCTTAAAGCACGCGCAATCCCATTCATTTTGACAAATCAACTCAACAGTATTTATTGCTTGTTTTACGCTGTCGACTAGTCGGCTTTTTGACGAAAACATTAAAAAAATACAAAAAGAAATACACAGAACAAAAAAAATACAAAAAGAAAAAATATGCGTCACATCAGCGCAAAACGGCCATCAGTCAGCCCAATATTATTTCTATGTAGGGTATATATAAACTAACGACGTAAATTCGTAGTTTTTCTTTCCAAGATTTTAATAGATACTTATTTTTTTTCTTGGCAGAACTCAGTGGATGAATCTGAACACAAATTCGCCGATTTATCGAACGTACTAGATCCGGACAAGAATCTAGTGGATATACAAAGCAGTGAAAAATTACGAGGTATGTAACAGCGATTTTTTATGGCAACCCATATTGCCCCACTGCTGGACAAAGGTTTCCCCCATAGCATTCCATTCTGCCCGATTTATACTAACTTCCGTAACTTTATTAATGTTTGTCTGTTTTAACATCATTATAATTGCCAGATTTCTACAAGAAACTGGTAGAAACGGACGCAAAAATAAAGCAGTTGAAAAAAAAACAAGCTGAAGTTGTCCCTTACGAAGAAGAAATCCAAGTGTCACCGGAAAGATCAAGGAGATCCCTGAAACTCTACCACTATCCCACAAGATACCGTGTTCTTAGACACAGAAGGTCTCTTTTTGGAAAACATCAGAAAGTTAATGAAACCGGTCTGACAAAAACAAGGGCTGCCAACAAGACTAGATCGAAAAGGTTCGGCAGTGACTCCGAAGAACCTACAGGCTTCATTATCGAGAAAAAGAAACTGTTAGTCCAGTATAAGCCAACAGGCAAAAAGAGGATACCTGTCAAAAAGTGCCAACACGCTCCTGTAGGGACACATACCCATGAAAAACAAATGATGCATCCGTTCTACAAAAACTCACAAAGACTTGACTTGTTATTGGACAAATTTTTAAACAAGAATTTACCAGAAATCATGACAGATCCGTTTGGCGTTGATGATTTCTTCAAACAAGACAATCTGCATAAACCTTGCAAGCATCCGAAACCGCACAAAAATGTCAATATTATTGGCGAAGGACATTTAATAGACCAAATACCAAAACCGAAATTTAAGTTCAAAAATAAGATGGAGAAGTACAAAACATTGAAAGCGGATAAAATGGATGAAGGTCTGGTAATAAGTCATAGTCAATCGGATCTATTCAACATGTTAACTCCTGAATCTACGACTCAGTTTGTGAAAGATTTTTATAGTCATGAGGTTAAAATGATTGGAAAAGAGAAGAAAAAGATTGTGACGTCAAGTCCTAATGATTTTGAACTTCTATTGAGTGTTTCTACAATAATGTGAGTTGTTAATTTTATGTACAGTCAAACTTTTTGAATCAGGACCTATCCAGCCGATAATTCGTTTGCAAACTTCAAATAAAAGAACGTCTAGTCGTCAAAAAAAGGTGACATGTTACTCAAATGACAGCAAGATGAGTAAGCTAGAGTGCGCGCAAGATAAGTCTGCGCGCGGCCAAAATCGGAACTAATTGTTTGTCATTTATGTCAGGTGTCAAGAGAGTGTGTTGTATTCCGTTTTTTATTCGTTTTACGATGTAAATAATCACCATCATTATGCCAATAGTAATTTAAAGTGCTGGCAGAAATGTTTTCTTCAAGTGAACAAGACAATAGCGGGCCTACGGTACCGTTTTACAAAGATAGAGCCCGCGTTTCTTATTTGACAGGTAACTCTTAGGGATACCATTATAATAAAATTTCCCCAAATTTTCATACTACCGGTGCCTGACAGTATTGGTTTTTGGGTGGTACATAAATATACCAGCGGGACAGGACCGGCATCATGTAATATAATGCATCATTGCTATTTTGTTCAAGGCGTTTCTGAACGCACCGTCACGCAAATTTCAAGAGGGTTATGTGGCTGCAGCTTCTTCAAAAATTGTTGAAGAATAAATTAAAAAAGAATTGAAATGGACGGTAATAGTCACTGAAGGACCATTGTTAGACCAAATTTAAGAAACTACTAAGTATTTAATAAAAGATTTACAATAATTTCATGCAGCTCTTTCATCATATTCTATGCAAATAGAAGAAGCTAGTAATTAATTATGATTAATTTAAATTACTTTAAGTTTCGAGTAATGACTATTGATGAAATGAAGGAAAAAAGATCAGTTATGCTGGCAACATTAAGCACGCCACCCGTCGCGCGCAGAATTATCTTGCGCGCACTCTAACCTTCTATTTAAATCAAATCTGAGAAGTCGGATTTGACAACTATAAAAATACATAAACTTGATGCTTACGAATGATACTCGTTGTTAAAGTGTATGGGTAGTATAGTAATTAATTAGGATTATGAATTTGATTTTAGTAGACGTTCATACAAAGTTATCGCGGCACGTAATCGGACTTCTTAGATTGTCACGATTATAACGAAATATATGTTTACCTAAGCAAACCAATTTTATCACCATGTCGGCAAACCAAATATTTCTTTCAGTGCCTGAGTCTTTAATTGTCTGCTTGAACTCCGAGATGTGTTCCGTCAAATTGCGCTTTTCTTTTAAGGCATCAATCATATTATCGTGTACTAGAATTATTGTTTTCTACTTCAGAGATTGGTGTAGGACTGCCATCTGTGAGGTGCCAGATCCTATTTTACGACAAAAGTTAGAAATTTTCAGTTTCTGTTCCAAGTTTATTTTGCCATCCGAGGCAATAGAGCAAACCTCATTTAAGTGCTGCTCAATGGTTGACATGCATCTTTGTATGTCGGGCGTGGATGCGACTTCAATCGAGAAATCTGATTGGGCTGAGCTTTGCGTCGTCGTCTTCGCTGGCGAGGTGGAGGCTTGCACTCGGCCACTTGGATTACAGGGACTGTTATCCATTTTGATTTGATAGTCACTTCACTGTTTCTTAGTTTTCATTATGTTTACATAACTACACAGTAGGCACAAAATTATGCAATAAAGAAGGTCACTACTATAATTGTTTTAATTAAATATTGATAACGAGCACGTCTGTATTCTACGAACGAGCGCGAATCAATCTATAAAAAGTTAAATATTAAAAGTCTATATTGAATATATACACCGTGAAATTTAAGTGGTTGTTTTACTACTCGCGTCACCACCGTATTATTCACCGTAGTACCTAGTACCTACAAGTTACTATTGTTACTCACTTTTTCGAGTTTATGTTTTTTTTTTTTATTATTTTAAAACAAAAACATCGTTATTTTTTTACTTTAACTCTATGCTTCGAAAGTACTCCTTAAGGCAAGTCGTTCTGCCGCGGGAAAACAACCACTTAAATTTCACGGTGTATATAAAAAGTAAAATATTGTGTTAGGTCCGGAATTCAGCCATTCAGTCGGGTAATACGGATCAAGTATAGGTACATCGCTGTAAATCCTAATATGTTGATATATTGAATATTCTCAATTAACAGGAATCCTGAACTGGAGAAGGTAGGCAAGACACAATCCCATTATTACAAAGCTGACAAAACAAAATCCCATTTACTGGACAAGGTTCCTAGCTTACGAAGACTGATGCAGCTGGACACAGAAGATGAAGAGAACCTCGGTTACGAAGACTTTAAGGAAGTTCTGACTGATGACATCGATAATCATGATGAGATGGAAAAGGCTGGAGATCGGAGAAGAAGAGAAAATGTATGTATTACACAAGATAATAATTATATTGTCTTGTTAATTAGTATGTATAAGTTTTTTAAGCACCCAGATGTTAAATAAACAGTTTTTACAAGATTTTATTTAACTTGCAATGTATGTGTGTTCGGGTCAAATCTTGCAACTGAATTTTAAAGCAGTTATCCTCAACCGATTAAGATGAAATTTTGCGTAGACGTTTAGTTTGGATGACAGTACATAGTTGTTAAGTTACGTCATTCTAAATCCAATATGGCGGATGGCCCAAGATGGCGGACTAGTTATTTTTTGTGCACTGACATGATATGGGTATCAAAAGATTTGCTGAGAAGAATAAGAAAAAAGCTTGTTTAATTTTTTTTTTTATGAATAAATTTATATCAATTAAAAACATTATTTTACACAATTTTTATACCCCAGTTGAAGATTGTTTACTAGTTTTTTTTTGGACAGAGTTCTGCAGTTAAATTAATAAAAAAATCTTGCACGCCTGGTTTTAGTAATATTTATTTACCTAAATTGGTAGTTCAACAATAAATGTAAGCACAATGGGGGTATTGACTCATTTTTTTTGTTTTATGTATCAGTTTTCTCTTATAATAAAATTGAGCAACAGTAATTTTGATTGAGATTTAGATCTTCAAAATTCAATAAATCACGGTACAAATGCTCTCCCTCTTTTGAAAATATCACTTATCCCCAAACAGCAAAAAAAGATGAAAAAAAAAAAGTCAAAACAAAAAAAAATATATGTGATGAGAAAAAGGACGCGATGATATGTTTATGGCTTTTGGTTTTACAGGAACAACCTGCACCGGCACTGAAATATCCCAAGTTCAATCTTCCGGTGGGCGTTAATAACCCAAATTGGAAGGGCGCTATGCCACTGTACCAAGACGAACTTAATTCTGTCTTCAATAATAAGGTTTGAAATCTGATATTATTTTGTTTTATTATCTTCCAGCTGCATCTATTGGGACCGTTTGCTCGTATATTTAAGTACTGAGTTTTATTTTTGCTCATATAAAAAAAATATTTTCTTGGCAATTCATCGCATTGCCGAATACAAACGAATGCTGATTTCCATGTCCGTCAGTTATTAGATTTATCGTGTATAATACTTACAGAACTAAGTAGATACTTTATTGTTGTTTTGTTTTGATTGCCGTGTGAAATTTATAAAGCTATAAAAATAGCAGCTTTCCACTTATTTTTTTAATAAATTACATTATGTTAAAAAGGGTATTATCAACTCTATATACTTTCAAGTTGATTGAGAGCGTCCGGTCTGCACCAAGTGCAAAGGGTAACTGATAGAAATTCGACCACTGACGAAACACGAAGTTTTCGAGGGGCATTAAGAAAATGTAAAATATTTTGATTTACGATGATTTTATTTTTATTTGTTTTTATTGTTATGTTGATATACTATTTTGTGTTCAGTTTCCGTGAGTATACGAATACAATACAAATTGTTTATTTCTGTACCAACTAGTATACATTACATGATTGGAGCCTCCTTGTAAGCATGATGACGCCTGTGTTAGGAGACCGCTCTTCCACAGCTTTGGATATTTATGAACTTACAAAATTATTGAGTTACATTTTTCGTTATTACTAGACAATATAATTATTTTTATCGAGCGCGTGTTATGTGCTATAATGCCATTTAAATTATTATGAAATCAAGCACGCTTGCTCGCTCGTGAATTAAACAGAATAAATGCATTAATGTGGGTGTGTTAGATGTGCGGAGTGTGTGATGTGTGTGCGGTGTGTGAGGTGTGTCGAGTGTGCGTGGTGTGGGTTGTGTGAGATATGTGGGGTGTAATTGGGTGGTGTGGATGTGTGTATGAGGAATGATGTACGTGTGAATGTGGCGGTGCAAGTATAACTAATTGCCACTTATTGTAAAAATAATTCAATATCTGCATACGTGCGTGATTTAACCATTCTATTAGCATTTTCTTACACTTATGAAGATTTTTAGTGTATATTTTTTTGTTTATTTTATTATATAACCGTGCCGATTGCTTATTATATTGTATAGCAGCAAAATTGTTTTAAGATTGTGGTACTTGCGCAATAATATCCTTTCTTCTTTTTAGAATTATGCTTTTATCATACGCAAGTGTCTTATGCTGTTTTAATATCGTGGCACATATATATAATTTCCTAAAAGATAGCAGACCACTGATCTCATAATGATTTTCAGTTGGGCATCTCCGTTTCTTAAAATACACTATTTTTATCAGACCTCTTTGCGCTCGTTCTTCGTCTATAAATTTTGAGTTCGCTGCCCCGCCGCATATAGACATAGATACAATAGACTATCACAGATTGTGCAAGGGCTATGTAGATTTTATTTAGAAGAATTCTCTTAGAGCCCACTTTTGTGGCTATACTTGCAGGGACCACGTATCTTAATGATTTAAATATCCATCTCAATTTTCGTATTCTATCAGAAACGTGTTCGAGGTGGGAGCACCAACTTAAATGTTCGTCAATTATGACACCTTTATATTTTGTTTGTGTTACTTTATTAATCATAGGACATGTACAGGCACAATTCATGGCTTTTTTACAAGAATGTATTTTGATATTTAAATCATGATCTGGTTGTGAGCGATTTCTAATTGTAAAACATGTGTAATTAGTTTTAGCTGCATTTAACGTAAGGAGATTTTCATTAATCCAATTAGCAATTTGAGCCTGTTAACAACCTGTTTAGAGAACAGAGAGTACAGAGAGGTCATCTATGGAGGAGGCCTTTACTTTTCATTCTTGCTAACAGAATCTGACTATATCTAATTAATTAAATCAATATATATATTATTATCTAATCCAATATAGCATTCATTCCAAATCTAATAATGATATAACTATATGTATTATTAACACGCTTTTATATTAGCTTGGTATGTATGTATCTATGTATCAATGTATCAATGTAACAATGTATCAATGTAACGGCATATTTGAACGTGATTTTCACCCACTTCAAAACGTTGGATTGATTTGAAACTTTGCACACTTATCAAGGACCGATGACAATGCAATAATTTAAACAGTTTGTCCCATTATCCTTTCCATTAAAGCGTGTTTTTTAGTTTTTAGAACTACAATTTATATGAATTAACTATACTACTTATAATTATTTAATAAACATCTTAATAATCAAGGTTTAACCATATTAGTTTTTTATTGCTTTTTTAAATGCACTAAAATTAGTAATATAAATTTGAAATTGTGAATAATTTTGCATGCACATTGTTATTGAAATTCAAAGTGTATTACGAATAAGCAAGCAATAAAAGGCTTTTTTATTTTATTTATTTATTTAACAACCTGTTTTAGCTTTGAGCTTTACTTTGGACCGGTTATTCCCATAAAAGACAGTGGAAGTATCACCAGCGTAATAGAAAATGTTATCGTTATCTACTTTTAAGTTACACAGGGGGGTGACCATAAGCTCTTAGAGCGGTATCAATTTGAGATCGAGTAAGTGACAGATGTATACACGTCAGATACATCTGTCCCTTATTCGATCTCAAATTGATACCGCTCTAAGAGCTTATGGTCACCCCCCAGGTCATTAATGTACGTTAAGAAAAGTGTTGGTCCTAATACGCTTTCTTGTGGTACGCCGAATGATACCTCCACGTCGCGCGTCGTTACTTATATGTGTCCCTATCTTAACCCTCTGTTTTCTGTTTGATAGATAATCTTTAAAAAACCTAAGAGGGTTTACCCTAATTCCAATTCTTTCTAGCTTGGACACAAGGGTTGGAACAAAAACGGTGTCAAAGGCTGTTTTTTAAATCAAGGAATACAGCAAGACATTTTTTCCCGTCATCGACATAATCAGTAACCAGAGTTGAGTGCAGTAACTGCATCCTCAGTTGATATTCCCTGTCTAAAACCAAATTGTGTAGATGATATTTTTTTTTTAGATAATTTAAGAGTCTTATATTCATTATTTTTTCTAAAAATTTGGATAAACCTGGTAAAACAGAAATAGGTCTGTAGTTATTGACATCGTCACTGTTCCCTCCCAATAACGTGTCGGAAAAATACCTTTTCTAAAACAGAGATTTACCAGATGAGTAATAAAAGAAACTACTTCCTTTTAGGAATTTAGTTGGAATATTATCCCATCCTGGAGCACTGTTGGATTTCAAACTCATCAGAATACCTTGGGGTCAGTGTCAAAGAGCACAAAAGAATTCATTTGTGAAGGTGGAATGTTAGATCGGCCAGAAGTTTTATTAATCGGAATTTGTTGAGCTAATTGTTTTCCAATATTAGCAAAATTCATCGATGCAGTTGGAGAGGGCAAGATATTTAATAATTCAGTGCTCTGCTTTTTAGGTTTATTTGAGTAGGTGATTGATTTATATTTGTCCATAGTAATTTCTTATTTGTAACCGATTTAGCTAGTAATGCCGCGTTCAAATTTTTATTAGAAGGCAGCAACCACTTGATCGAATTTCATCGTCCACAAGTCCTCTCCACGGAACGCCACTTTGCGTGAAGCGATTGAAATTAAAAAACACAAAACGTTCAATCGGGGTGACGGTTACAAATTATTCTCGGCGTGTAATCCAGTGATTCAAAAAACATTATCTCGTTTTGTGCAGTCGGCGAACTTACAGAATAAGGACACGGTCAGTGTTGTGTGTAGAAATGTGAGGGTAGAGGAAGAATTTTCTGCCCCAACGGAGCCAGTACACTGAGACACCAGTCTACCCGGGACCACGATCGTTGCAACACGACCGAAACGTTGGGTTAAATAGGTAAATAAATAATCGAAATAATCGCGTTAAATGCTCGTGATGTATTGTTTTTCAATTATGAAACGCGAAAGTTTTAAAGTTAACATCACAAGGCAGTCGTAAATACCACATTGATATATATGTAGGTATATAATAATTGTAAACCATGAAAGAAAATAACGAGCTAATTATGTTGATGTTTCCAAAGTTTTTTTATATGAAAGAATGATTTCGGATGTTTAAATTAAATTATTAGTCCTTTTGTATAATTGATGTATTTAATATAATATAGTGTATGCAATATTTTAGTGTATCGTTCCAAATTCATATCTGTGATGTAAAAATTTGTTTTTGTGTGATGGTGTAGATAGATAACTTATGTTTTGCTTGTTTGTGTGAGTTTGTATGATTGAAAAGTATGTTTAGTTCGTATATACTGAATGTATGTGAGTGTATGTGCTTATAGTGTTCGTATAGGTTAGGATTACAAAAAGTTTTAAAAATATAGAAGAAATTTTAAATAAGTACCTTATTGTTACACAGATAACGATTTTGCTGCTCGTTGGACCGATTGGATATTAATGCCGGGGTCCCTCAGGGGTCGGTACTCTCAGCAACATTATTCTTGTTGCACATTAACGATCTGCTAAAACCCGGCACCTTTGGGTATTCAGACGACAGCACTGTTGCTGAGAGATACTTCTCCAACGCACGGGTTACCGGGCCGCAGATCCGGTCTCTCCGTCAGGCCATGGTGGAGCGTTTGAACCTATCCTTGCTGGCAGTCACCGAGTGGGACGATGCCAATCTGTTTAAGTTTAATGCTGCTAAAACCAAGGCGTGTCTTTCTTTCTTACTATTTTGGGCCATACATTAAGGCAAAAAGTTGGGGATCCTTGCGAAGGTGAGAAGGTACTTCACGCCGGAATAGCTGCTCAACTTGTATCAAGCGTAAGTTCGATCGTGCATGGAGTACTGTTCTCATCTCTGCGACGGATCTGCCAAATACCAGCTTGATTCACTAGAGTCGATTGAAAAGCGGGCCAAGAAACTCATCGACAATGAGGCACTGGTCAAGTCAAAGCTCCAGAGCCTTAAACATCGTCGCCGAGTTGCCAGCTTGTCAGTTTTTTATCGGTTACATTTCGGGGAGTGTGTGATGGAATTGCATGATTTAATTCCGCCCAGCCCGTTCCATCATCGGACTACCAGACGTACGGCGATGCGTCTTCGGTACATGGTGGACATCCCACCCATACGCACAAAACGTTTTCGGGACACTTTTTTTATGCGCACAGCTAAGTATTGGAATTCCCTGCCGGAGTCTGTTTCCCGATAGCTACAATCTAGGGGTCTTTAAGTCAAGAGTGAATAGGTTTCTTCTAGGCAAGCGTGCTTCACCGTCGACCACATCATCGCTTACCATCAGGTGAGATAGTGGTCAAGCGCAAGCCTATAGTTAATAAAAAAAATACTAAGGTAGGATGGCAAGAGATAATGCGTGATAAATAATGCATGAATATAAAAGTACTCCGCAGAAAGTCATGTTTTCACTTTAAGTTCATGAATTTGTTCTTCACTTCTTTTAGTTAGGCAAGGAAATACAAATGAGATCCCTTAACCGTTATATGCTCAGACAGAAAGACAGAGGTTTCTTCTTGAGACTTAAAACCGAGATGTTTGCAACATAGCTTGGATTTGTGTTTTTTATTGAATGAGTTTCCCTTTTTTAGTATCTCATTTTTATAAGAGTGAATCCAGTTTCTACATCAATGGGAGTATTTTGAATGTCGTTTTTCCCCCGCACTCTATAAATTTCCTTTATGTCAGATTTGGTTAGGGAACAGTCTATACCTTTGAAAAGGGTCATAACTAAGCCAATAAGTTCTTCTTTAGTTTCCGCAGCTAATTTTGGCACATTTTTTATCACAAAGTTGGCCTTACGGTTTCCTGTTTCAAATTCATAACTTTATTCTCCAAAAGCGTAATATGTTTCTTGTCTTCTTTCGACTGCTTTTCTTACACAGATATTTTGTTTTCCAAATCATTATTTTGTGACATAAGGTGTCTGGCCGTATTTTCTATGTTTAAATTAGTTTGTTGTATTTTCTTTTAAATTTTTGGTGACTTCTTGTATGTATCTGTGTATGACTGTGTCAACATAAAAGGCAACATTTCCTTCATTTCTTTTTTGAAGTCATCCAACCGTTCACCAATGAAAAAGTCCTTCCGGCTCATCTTAGACCTCTGAGTCACAAAATTAGGTGGCGTTCGATTTTCATCCGTTGCCATTCGGTCAATCTGTCTCTATTTATTCATCAGCGAGGTCATCTTGTTACTTGGAATTTCATATAACAAAGATGCAATACAAGTCCGTGCGATTACAAAAATAGTATATTATTCAATGCGTAAGCGGCGTAGACGATCCCTTCTAGGCACCTGCGTGAAGTACCGCGTAGCAGATAAGCATCGACCGCCGTAGCACTGTAGCAGCGTAGCACTCAATGCGGAACCGTAGCAGCGTGCGCGACGTTGAATAATTATTCGTAGGCAGGAGACTAATTTCGCGCTGTGACGCACATGTTGACTCGGCGCAGTGGCTACGAGCTCAATGTGACGCTCGTCACAGCCCGGGTTCAAATCTCACCTTAGAGACTGGAGAGTTTTCAAAGTTTTGAAACGATGGTTTCTCCAGCCTTGGCAATTTCTTCGATGGCGCGCTCGTTGACAGTCAAGATGACAGAGAGAGACTTCCGACACAATCCAATATGGCCGCTGCACACAATGAACGTTCCCGCAAGTTAGACAAGAGCCCGAGTTTAGGTGTGTAGTCACTTGGTATAAAGAAATAATTAAAATAAAGTTTAAATTCAAGAAACAGTCCCACTACTAAAACACGTCCGATCCGAACTGCCGCCGAAAGGAAGAGCTTAGTATGTTTTTTTTTAACGCTGACCTTGCTCAGATAAGAGGCTTTTTGGTCTCGCATGGAATTTTCTTATTACCTATAGTTTATTTTTTAGTTTATTGTTTATCTCTCGTTTCTCCTATGCAGCCACAATTTTTTTTTTTTCAATCGACGACCGTTTTAGTTATAGAGATACGCTCCATGACTTAGACTAGAAGCCGACCCCATTAAAATTGAGAAAAGGTGATGTAGATGTTAGCATTTATCATAAGCATAATCAGCCTTTTTAATGTTTCCACTGCTGGGACACAGACCTTCTTTCTGTGAGAGGGAGTGGGCCGTAATCCATCACGCGGGCCCTGTGCGGAGTGGAAGATGTCATAAAATGTCTTCGTATTTTTAGTTCCAGGGCATGCCGCTCCCTCACGATGTTTTCCTCCAAGCGATGCAGATGATAATGATCTCTTTTGTCCACAGATTGAACCATCAAAACCCACAGAAGAAATCCAAGAGCTTCTAGCAAACAAACAGAGAAAAGGCAGAGATGTATCTGATGTTGAATACGTAGAAGATTATTTATCTAACAAATATGATAAGCTGGTACAACAGGCTCAAGCGTACAGTGATTATGGGGTTCTAGATGGGAAGAAAGAGTCTCGGAATGAGAAAGACTCTCCGACAGCAGAAACTGCACATAAGATCAAATTGTCGGCGGAAGATAATTTTCATAAGCTAGGACTACTTGCGAGGCTTAAAAGAGGTAATTTCGTTACTTTTTTTTTTAACCACGGGTAATACTTGTATGATTTTACAAACAGACAGCTCGAAAAATTGCCAAATATAAGTGGCAGAGGGCCGGGCACATTGCTCGTAGAACGCATGGCCGCTGGGGCTGAATAGTTCTGGAGTGGCGATCGTGTACCGGCAGACGCAAGGTTAAAAGCAGTGTGTCAGTGGTATAACGATGACCTGGTGAAAGCCGTGGCAATCCACTGGGTACGAGACGCAGAGGACGCGCTGATATGGCAACGATGAGAGGCCTATGTCTAGTAGTGGACGTATGCCAGCTGAAATGTTGATGATGAGACCGACATTAATACTAATGGCACCAAACACGTTGCCAAATTCTGATCCAATAACATATAGACTGCCATCGACACGATAACGTCAATTGAAAGTGAGGATCCCCCGACCAGACGGGTGTCGTGTCTGATGGCCAACTGTCCGACGGTGGTTAACGGACTGTTGTATAAGGTTCTAATCGCGCCAAAAACTCTGGTTGTGCGATGCAGGATTTTGGATGTCAGGTCATACGTTCGTATGTGCATATACAAACAAAAACTTGTGTGCAAGATGCACACTTTGTGATAAGGAAAGTATCTGAAAACTTGTTTTATCTAAACTCTGATTAGTAATTTTGTAGACTAAACTGACATTTAGTGTGTTGCCACTTTATCGTTATATAAAAATAGTGCTGTATCCTTTGTGATCGAAACTCGAACAAAAATCAAAGAAGATCGTAAATAGAAGTATGTCACGGCGAATAAATACATTTTTTAAGAGGCCCTTATTTAATTTCTAATAATTTATGTCAGACTACATTTGAACGCATTTGTTTTATTGTTGATATCTTATTTAATACAACAATAATTAAAATTTAATTGAGGAGTCATGTTACAACGATTTAATGAATCGCTTATGATTGATACACCAACCTTACCTACAACATTATACTCCGCGCTTGCAACATAAAAAAATATAATGTCATTGGCAGCTGTCATGTTAGTCTACGCAATTAAAAATCAAAGTTTAGATGCAGAATTAAAATATGTTCTTATCGGTAAAGGTAGAGTCCCAAGAATGGTGACTAGCGCAAGTAATCATAACAGGAGGCAGAGAGATGTGGCCGACAGTTTAACTGAAGCAACCATTGCTGGTTCGTTTCTTTTTTTAATATCTGTAGTTTTCGCCCAGTACCCTGTCTGTTCAAGCTTTGATCTCTTGATCGGAACGCACAATGCTGCAGTATACGGCGCCGGACACATAATCCACGCTGACGAATACGGCAATGGAACAAAAGACTACTGTGGACGTTTCTCATATGATTATTTATCCATCAAGAGACCAAAGCCTAAAACGGAATACATCACTGCGCTCCAAACTAGGAATGGAAAAAAGTTGACAAAAATTTAGTCACATCAGTTGCATGCATGTCTAGCCTTAGAGGATGGACGGTGTCACATAGGCCGGTCCAGAACGAGGTGGCAAGATGACCTGGACATGAAGAACAAATAAGGTGCAAGAGGGTATATGAAGGAGGCCCTTGCCCGGCAGGCGTGTGGTGATCCTTAATCTTTAATCACCAACGCTTATAAAATATTGTATCTTAAAAGGTCACTAATACATCTTGTCTGCCTCGTTGGTCATGTAGTCGCGAGTGCCGCTGCGGAATATTGTGTGGTCCTGGGTTCGATCCTCGGATCGGGCAAAGTGATATATGGATGTATTGTGTGCCCTGTTGACGGTAATAACCTCACTCCTTGTTATCTTCAAGGAACTTAACAACATAACTGACATAACTGGTGCAATGAAGGTGATATACTGTGTGTAACGGAATGGTGCGATCATATTTAAAAAATTGCTTCTATAAACGAAGAAGATTTTCTAAAAGGAAGCCATACATTTTTATTTACTTTTTTGTTCTTTATAGTTTCGCGTTTGACTACTATCTCGCCTGATGTTAAGTAATGATGTGGTCGACACACGCATTCAACATTCTCGAAAAAAAAATTAACTCCATACAAATTTTGATTTTGAAATAATATTTTGAATTGTATTTTTTTTGGCAGAAGCAATTTTAAAATAAGGTCATATTTTCTCTTATACACTGTATAGGTTCAATTCTGACTAACCATTTTAGACTCCAGGCATGATGCTTTAAATTTAAAAAAGTTGTAACGATATAATAGCTTTATAAAGTTCATAATGATTATTTTCACCAGCACAGACCGGGATCTACTCTAACAATTTAAGCTATTTAAGAAGTCCCGTAACCCGCTCATCTGAAGGCATAAGAATCGTAATGGTCCCAACAAGAGATAAACTAAGAGAGGACACGAAAATCGAATTAGATTTAAAAAAATTCGTAGGACAACATATCAAGATAAAACAAAAGCAACAAAAAAAGCTTACCAGTTTTGGCATACATATTTATCCTAATTATCACACTATCATTTCGTCACACCCCGATGAGTCACAGAGAACATCAGCTGAATTCACCACAGTGGCAACAAAAGCTACCAAGATTGCTGACTTAGACGATAACGAAAACGGATTGCTCTTATCTATGACTAACAGACGATTGCTTTCAACTGGCTTTGAGAGCACCGGTGACTTTCTCGAATACAAAGATACCTCAGTATTTAACGAAGGTAACCTAGGACGCAACAGAAGTAGCATAGACAGATTTGTTGACAAACTTCACTTAAAAATGAGTTTTAATTCGACAAATGACAAAGCTGTCAAGAGTTATATTGAAGGAGTTAAAGATATGAATATAAAAGTTTATAGTACGCCACATCCTTACGACTCGGGTGATCTTATAAGTGAATTATATGATTCGATTACAGAAGATTCAGCAAATTTGGATCCTGCACAAATTACAAACCTTGAAACCAAACTTGGAGATACATTAGTTACAATCAATAAAAGTTCAATTAATAGCGATGACATAACTGGCGAAAACTGCTCCGGAAAAATATTGTTAACAGTCAAGGACCCAGAATTTGGAGTGCAAAACTTCAATCTGATTTTCGACGTACCTCTACTATTGAAGGAAGATATCATGCTGATGAGTGATAGCTATCGGAATGTTTCTAACCAGTTCGATGTAAATAATGAATCTACAGCCGATCTTGATTCGAAAATCGTTGATCTTGATTCTTATCCCGATATGGTTTCGAATAAAACAACTTCTCAAAGGGCCAAGAGAGACGCTAGTATACCTGTAACTTGGTCTAACTTTCCTGATATTAATTCAATAAATATAACTGAAATATCTGATTCTACTACAGCAACTGTCAAAGGTGTTGCTAGTAGCAACTTTTCTGACTTTGACGCTACTTTTGTAACTGTTAGTACAGAAAACAGCAATCAGCAGTCATCTAATTTGAATTCGAAATCAAAATTTACTCGTTCGATGAATGCGAGTGTGGCTGTCACAGACAATATGACTCTCAGTGATTTCTTCGCCGTAGTTGCTAATTGGTTTACATCTCTTGAATATGGTAAAGAAGTTAAGCCAATAAGTAGCTCTGGGTGAGTGTTTTTAATTTATTATAATACTAGCTTCTGCCCGTGGCTTCGTCCGTCTGAAAGGGAGTGATTTATTATTAGTATTATACGTAGTTTTATGGGATAAAAAGTAGCGTATGTGCTATTCCAGACGGTCTACATCATATAAAAGAAAGAAAGAAAGATCTGTTCAGCCGTTGAGTGGACATGGGATTCTATCCGGGTGAATTCACTTTTATTTAAATATATTTACCTGGGAAAATACCAAAATGATAGGTTTTTATTTTTATTTTTGTATTTTCACCGATTTCTCCGTCAATTGTGGACCGATTTTGAACATATTATTTTGTTTGAAAAAATATGATCCCGAATTAGTTCTTTTTATATTTATATAACATAACTGTTGAAATGAGAGTGTATTAGGGTGACCTGCCCGCGCGATTTGCAGCCATTGATTGAAGAGTTCCATTGAATATCTCCGAAGTTCTTCATCAAATCATCACCAAATTTAAATGAAACTAATTCTGAATCATTGGTTTTCAAACAAAAAAGGAATTTTCAAAATCTGTTCACAAATGCCAGAGAAATCGGTGAAAATTCAGAAATAAATACTCATCATTTGGTTATTTTCCCGGGTAAATACCCAATATATAGCCGAATGTGAATTTAATCGGAAATTTGCCGTTTGGGTATTACACCCGACGCACATCTCCAGAGTGATAAACATCCTGCCATCCGAACTTTTGCATTTATAATATTAGAAGGATTATCGAAAAAGTAAATAGGATTATTTTCTGCCAGTGGCTTCGCCCACCTACAAATCGGAAAATATCCCAAAGGAATGTACTCCCGAGTTATAAACAATGCTTTCTCCAATATCAAATCTATATCAAACTTCATCAAAATTTGCGGTTTAGACGTGAAAGCTTAACATACAAAAAAAAATTTTCGCATCGAATCGAATTCGCATTTTATAAATTTTTATGTGAGTTTTAACTAACTTTCAAATTTATTTACTCTCGGCCTCACCCGTGTGTCAACTCAAGACCAGCATTGGGCATTTGATGCCCAGAAAATGCTGACTTGGCAACCCTTTCGGTACAGTCAGCGCAATTTTATTGTCTCATATTCTTTACTAACCTTCTATTTTTTAGGGTTCCGTACCCAAAGCGTAAAAACGGGACTAAGACTCCGTAGTCTGCCTGTCTGTCTCTCTGTCTGTCACCAGGCTGTATCTCATGAACCGTGATAGCTAGAAAGTTGAAATTTTCACAGTGGATGTTTTCTGTTGCCGCTATAACAACAAGTACTAAAAATAGAATAAAATACATACATATATAAGTGGGGCTCCCATACGACAAACGTAATTTATAACACGCTATTATTAGCTTGGTAAGTATCTATGTATCAATGTAACGGAATCTTTGAACGTGATTTTCACCCCCTTCAAAACGTTGGATTGATTTGAAACTTTGCACACTTATCATGGACCGATGATAATGCAATAATTTAGTCAAAATCAAAGTCTAATATGTTTATTCAACTAGGCCAATAAGCGGCACTTTTGAACGACAAACAAAAATTTAAATTTACAAATAATGAAAGTTGATTCTACCGGGCGCGTTTAAATAGTTTGTTTGTTGTTTGTTTTGCCTTATCAAGATCTTCAGGATTAGCGACTTTTTAGTTCAATTTACCATTAAAGCGTGTTTTTTAGTTTTTAGAACTACAATTTATTTTGCCGTTTTTTTGCGATAATGGTACGGAACCCTTCATGCGCGGCTCCGACTCGCAATTAGCCGGTTTTTTTTACTTTGTGTTTGTTGCTGTCCTTTTGTGTCTGTGTCGAATAAATGTTTCTATCCATACTTATATTAATGCGAAAGTAACTCTGTAGGTCTGTCTGTTATCTTTGCAAGCTTAACTGGCTGCACCGATTAAGATGAATCTTGGTAGTTTGGGACCTTGGGAAAGATGTAGGACAATTTTTACCTCGAATGTAATCCGCGCAACGCGTGCCTTCCGCCAAATTTGGTGAACTCGGAATCAAACAAAACAAACGGTTGACAAGCGGTATCTGTTGGCAGAAGGGGTGGAAATTTTTATCGAGAACCAAAGGAATGCGGCCCACACACCTACAATATTATTACGTGATATAAAAAATAAGTTATTCGAATTACTAATGCTACACAGACGAACTTGTCGGCAAAAGCTAGTTTCTCATAACAACACAGTTGTTGTTGTTCTAAGTTGTTCATTATAAGTTGAATTTCTTTTCAGCTCCGTTCTCACCGATATGCTACTAATGTTCAACAACAACAGCATCGGTGTATCTAACAGCAGCATCACCAGCACGGACTCTGCTTACCCCATGTACGACTCAGACATGATCGAAAACATAGGCCATAGATCCAGAGTCCTCCTTGCCGTTGCAGATAATATAAGTAACATTACAGAAGATATTAGTAAAGCAGTTAATAGTATAAATGTTACTAAAGTTACTGCGGCCTCTACTGTCGATGGTAATGGTAGGTATGTTTCTTTTTGATAGATTGCTTTCTATGTTTAACTTAGAATAGTTGCCCACCCCAGCTTTGCCTGGGTTAATATAATAACCATCTGGAATAATGTTCTACCGAGTCTATTTTTGGTGTTATTAGAGATGTTTCTATCGTACCCTATTTATATCATCGTCATCTTGCTCATAGCAGTTTTAGCCACATAAGTACGAACTCTAGATCTACAAGTTTTCTGGTGCGTGCGATTAGTCCATCTCTGTCGATGATGACTTTGGTCTTCGACTTGTTGATCGACAGTCCGACCTCGTTTTCATGCTCTATCCTAACAAATAGCTCACCTAGTTCGCGCTCCGATTGCTGATCTTATTGCCACCTACTACTGCCTCCCTCCCACTCTTTGAAGGCTTTCCTCTTGATGTATTCGCCATTGAAAAGAGACTGGACAGAATACATCCTTGGCGTACTCTTTTCCCTGGCTTAAGTGGCCCCGACGCCACATTATTGCCCCTGACCATCGACTCTCTATCCACGTATAATGTTTCGATCCTAAACGTTTGTTGCAACACTGAGTCAACCAGCTGTCATTGATTTTTGACAATCAATCAATCAATTATTTATTTGTCAGAATATGGTACATTATGGTCTTAAGACCTAGATAGTATCATCACATTCTGCCAAGTGTGGCGTGCAAATATAGGTACATACATTTATATACTATAGGACATAGATTATTAGGCTAGTATTAACATTATTAATTGCATAATTACGAATAAAAAATACACAATACAATTCAACACATTAGAATTTAAGGTATGTCAATCAAAAATGATATCACAAACACACACACACTTTATTTAGGATGTCAAGGTATCATTTAACGCCAGAGTATCAAAGAGTAAGATTTCAAATTATAAAATATAACAATTAAATTACAATGTCAAAGTATAAAATATTAAAATTCAATTAAGATGTCAAAGTATCATTCAAATAGTCATTGAATTATATATTACAATTTTAATTTTTGGATGTCAAAGAATAAAAGATTTAAATTCAATAAACATGTTAAAGTATCATTGAAATAGTCATTTAAATTATACTAGCATTTATTACATAGAGTCTGGCAAACGAAAGTAGACACTCGAATTATTTTCCTTTTTATATGGCAATGCTATACTAATGTCAACCCCAAAAAATATTTTCTCTATTTAATAATTTAAAAAGTTTCATTATTAATGTAGAAAACAATGATACCTGTGACTCTTATGAATCTTTTCACATGGAAGTCTTAGATTCAGATTTTGATTGATAGTGAATAAACCAAAATTATTATAGAATACTGTTGCTTTTTTTATTCAGATTGATATATCTAAAGTATTACCTACCTAAATGTACCTTTAGTATTTTTATACAGACGAAGTAATATAAATAATTCTAAAGTATCAAATTAGGTTATTCCAGGTATTGCATACTAGTTTTTGGGGATGCAATGCTGATATTTTTTTAAATTTGCCGCGCTTTTCCAGTCTCTACTTTCGTTTGCCAGACTCTAGCAGACCAGACTGCTAGAGTCAAAGACTTACATTTAAATAAATGTAAGTCTTTTATTGATTTGACAGTTGTTAGTTGACGGTTGACAGATGTCAATAGTCTAAAAAATTTGGTGTGATCACGTGCAACGCAAAATAGAGGTCTCGTAATATTCTATAATCGTTCAAAAAGAAAATCAAAACATATATTTTTTTTATTTTACATAGGCGCCTATATGGGCACTTATATTAAAACGTCGACAAAAGGTGCACGGTTCGGGTAAGTCGTTTTCTATGGAGAAGAACCGGCAAGAAACTCCACGGATAAACTTTTGAAAATCAATGGTTTGGTTTTACAATATTTTACATGTTACAGCATTATTACTTAGATATGGGGGGACAACGTAGGCCCGACAATAAGTCGTAAGAAATAAAAATAAAGTAAAACGAGATAAAAAGTTATTTATTTATTATAAACTTTATTGTACACCACAACATAAAAAAACATACAGGACAAACATTTTCAAAAACAAAGTGTACAAAGTTAACAATTGTTAACAAGCATCTAGAAATCTAGAAGGCCTACAATGTTCACACATGCACAAAAAAATCGGTAAATGAACCTATACAAATGTAAAAAAACATAAAATCAAAAAAAAATAATAATAATGTAAATACGTTAAATAATCAACCCCAGCTGCATCGGAATTGCATCCGCGATACGCGATTTGTATTGTGCGGCGTCTTGTGCTTTAGTTTTTGTGTATATTTCGCGCACAGCGAGGGCATTTTGGCGCCAGACCACGCCCCCTACCCTTTATTATATATATTCTCCTATCCCTAATCTCTCGACCTGGCACGGTATTGAACGACCCCAGGAGCTCACCACGGGTCAAGGTGAGTACTAGTATTAATTAGTGTACTTGTCCCACTTCCCACCTGTCAGACAGGAACCAGTATCCCTCCCCAATAAGGAACAGACCCCTAGCTTTCCACTGCTGCGAACCGTAATTTTGTGGGTACTGGTCCTGGTAGGAGCCAGCAGTCTCAGCGCTGCTATGGGCCCCAGCTTTCGCCTCTTGGCTTTGTGATCCAAAGGGCTGTATTAAACATATAAGTTTGCGATCAACGCTGTCAAGTGCGATGGTACTCCCAATTTCCTGAGTATTCTTCATCTTAGGCAGTTCCTTCTCACACAATCAGTATGATGCAGTTTTAGTTTTCATCACAATTGGGCTCTAGATTATTTTATCACTCATGCAATTTCAACCAAACTATTTTCCAGTTTCTAACAGGACCACGTCAGAATCACCTATGACGACCATCAGATGCAACGTAACCACCACAAAGAAGAACCAGGAAATGAAGACCTGCCCGGCTCCAGAAAAAGACACTAAACAGAAGGTCAAAGCAATAGTCAAAAGAAATGCTGACGACAGCAATCTTATCTTCTGGAATGACATTTATGATGACGAGTATGGAATACAGACGGATAAAATTGATAATTTCGTTAAAGATAAATTGGACAGTGCTGTAAGGGACAAGCATTCTGTGAAGGAGAAAGATTTTTTTAAAAGATCAGGTGTGTTAGAAATCATTATTTTACCAGCCTTTCCCAATTATGAAGGGGCTTTGAGTCTGCTTTCAGTTTTGGTGCTGCCACAAACTCAATATATGGGGCTGAAAAACATTAAATTTAAGTCGAGTTTTGTGTGACATCCCCTTAACAAGTATTTCTCTACCAGTCAGGATTTACCCAAATATGTCGCGGTCAGCTTCAATTTTAACTGGTTGCAGACGAATACCAAAATTTTATATCGAGCGACGGTCTATCTGCTTTTCGCAACTAGTAACTAGGGAACACGATATCCTTTTGGCCAGACTGTTTATCAGACCTTCGGGCTTCTGACAACATATATCGACTGCTTGATTCACGAATGCAGAAATATAAGAGCCAAAGATATACGAAGACTCAAATTCTAATCATTATAACGGCAATTAAACCATTTATAGGCGTTTTTGCGACTAAACTTGCCGATATAGCTCACAGAATATGCAAGCTGAAGTGGCAATGGGCCGGCCGAGCCGATGACCGTTGGGGTAGACGTGTTTTTGAGTAGAGACCGCGAAATGGTAAACGTAAGGTAGGACGCCCTCAGGCTAGGTGGAGCGACGATCTTTGCAGAGTGGCTGGTAGCAGCTGGATGACAGTTGCTGAAAATCGAACCAAATGGCGTGCATTTGGGAAGGCCAATGTCCAACAGTGGACTGCTATAGGCTAAAGATGATGATAAGCGTTTTTGAATTGTCAAGGATTCGGTCCGTCGAGATAAAGCTAGTTGCACATGCCAAAGCATAGGTAGATCTCTATGGAAAAGAACGTGCAAGAAACTCCATAGACACTATTTTAAATCAAAACGGTGTATCCAGCAATATTATGTTTTTTAAATGATATATTCAGTCCATAATCCCTCACTTTCAGGTAGATGGGTACAAAACAAATTTAGGAAGTTCGCCAAGAATTTGAAGATCAGTCCCCAATCTGATGGCGTACCCGGTGTTCATCCAGACAAGTTGGAGGCCAAGGAACGAGTTCCGAGGTCCATAGGGCAAAACAAACGTGATAAGTAAGGATTTTTGTCATGAGTTTCATTAGCGCATCATCACCTGTTTAGCCTGTTTTTTTAATCTCAAATTCGTTCGCTCATAAGTCTAGATAATCCATCGGCATCCGGTTATCCGTTATTCTTTTCTGATTAATTTCGTTGCGGGATCCAAGACAGTTAAATTCATTCTTCGGGACTTCGTCGAGCTTCGTTGCCTTGGCGCTTTTCTGGTGGTCGCCACTGTTGATTCTGGCTTTCAGGAGTTGCAGTGGTTTGGGAATAGTGCGGTGGGATTGTCCCAAAAAAAAAACAACCAAGGGTTGCAGTGCCAACTTTAACGTTGTGTATTTTAGGTTAATATTTACAAGTAATTGTGACTATTTGTATTAAAAAAGGCCCTATAGAGATCAGTGGCCCAAGAAAAGTGGTGGCCCAGTGGTAACGGCCCAGAATTACGTGTAGTAGATCGTGGGTCTAACACTGGCAGATGTTTAGGATGTTTGCCTTAATAACGATTTAGGAAAACATCGTGAGGAAATCTGCATGCCCTAGAACCAAAAATTCGAAGACATGTGACATCCACCAGCCCGCGCTGGACCCGCGTGGTGGACTAAGGTTGCACTAGCCAATCATTGTTCCATACAAACGTAGTCTGTCGATTACTCCACTGTTTAATGTACTTTTAAAATAAAGAATGATATCAATTTGTCTCATCATTATCTAGCCCTGTATGGAAACAAAAAAGTAAAAAATGTATATATTTGAAAATTATGAGCGTCGAAAGTTCCATATTTCAACACTAATTTTAACGCATCTTTGGGCGAAATTAACTTCCATAAGAAGAAGGAAAATTGCAGAACAGCCACCATACAAGGATAGATTAGTAGTTCAACAATGCAAAAAAAAATATTTTGAAAATATACATTTAGACGTTTTTTCATGATATCCATACTTCCAAAGGACTGTTTATAAATTTCGCGCGTTCGTTTTCGTCCTAAATCATCACACATTTCGCTACAAATTTTCAAAAGTGCTAATTCTTACGCTAACTTACTGCTCATCACAGTATCGATATCTTTCGCACGTGTTGTCGGTTAAGATAGCATGCATTTTAACCCCGCGCACAAAATAGTTCGTGCCGTCGACTAGGGCACCTTAAGGCCCATTCGCTCTCTCACAGAGAGGAGGCCTGTGTCTCAGCAGCAGTTCCCACTGCTGGGACTAAAAAGACTGATAATAAAAGAAGTATGCGATGCATGGAATCTTAAATCTAGTAATAGCTTCTGCCAGCGACTTCGCCCGCGTGAAAAGTTTTTAGTACCCAAGGGAACATTATACCGTGTTAAAAAGTAGCCTATGTGCTATTCCAGACTATAATCTATTTCTGTGCCAAATTTCGTCCAGATCTGTTTAGCCGTTCTGGCGTGTTTGAGTAGCAAACATACACACATTCAAACTTTCGCATTTATGATATTAGATGACTAATGAATTTGTTGTTCTAAAATTTGTTATTTACCTTGAACTCTGAATTCAAAAGTAATTAGACGACGGACTGTTGCAGCGCCGCAACTGTGCAGGTGTCGTACTGCGCCCGATCAATTAATGCATATTTTCCCGATTTTTTCCATACAATTAATGCATCAAGAGCGCAGTACGGCACCGGTGCCGCGGACGCACGACAGCAGCACGAGAAAATGTGTGCATAAATTCAATCATCGCATCGCTGCGGCGCCGCTGTAGTCCGACACAAATAATCTAAATTTAAAGAGCCCTGTGTGTTTATGTCTTCACCTTTAGAAACTGCTTAATGGCAGCCCACATTCAGCTTTTCCCAACAATTTTTTTTTTTTCTTTTTTTTTATCTATAGCCTTTCGCTTGACCACTACATCAGGTAGTGGTAAGCGATGATGATTATATGATTTTCCAGTCTCATTTATGCAACTTGCTGAATATTTGCAGTCCACTTTAAATAAAATAATTTATCAGAATTTTTTCCAGTTACGCACCATATGACTCATTATTGTTTGGAAAAATTGAAGATCACTCCGGCAGGCAACAAACAGAGGAAAAAGATGAGATAGAGGTTAGTTCAGAAAATCCATACAAATATTTTAATTTTTACTGTTTCAAAATCAACTTAAAATACGCAGTTCTAAAGGCCTTTAGAACTGCGCTGTCTCTTCTTCTCTTTTACTAACGCTCCCGCACAACACCGCCATAAATTGAAATGACTACTCGCTGTCCACTCGCCGACAGCTAGCAGGCAACCAGTTGTCTCCGCGCTTACCGCTAGCAGTCAACTACACACTGTCCATGCGTTGACGTCTCGATTACCGCATGCATACCACGTGCTTCAAGCGAGCAGTCTGGGTGCGTACACCGCGCGGGCCGCCCACTTGAAGTGCGTGATGGTAAGCATGCGGTAAGCGAGACTTCAACTATCGAGTGGTATTATGGCGGTAAGCTCGTTTACAGCGAGCGGTCTGCTAATTTGTGTCGTCAATGTAAAGTATGTCTATTTTGGTCCATTCATTGAGGCAAAAGCTCAACTGGCTGCCAAAAAGTTGGGGATCCTTGCAAAGGTGAGACGATACTTCACGCCAGAACAGCTGCTCAACTTGTATCAAGCGCAAATTCGGTCATGCATGGAGTACTACTCTCACCTCTGGGACGGATCTGCTAAGTACCAGGATGCACTAGAGTCGATCGAAAAGCGGGCCAAGAGGCTCTTCGGCAATGAGATATTGGTCAAGTCTAGGCTCCAGAGCCTTGAACATCGGCGCCAAGTTGCCAGTCTGTCGGTTTTTTATCGGTTACATTTCGGGGAGTGTGCGTTGGAATTGAACTAATTTCTCCTAGCCCTTTCCATTATCGGAATACAAGACGTACGGCGATGTGTCATCGGTACATGGTGGACATTCCACCCATACGCACCAAACGTTTTGGGAATACTTTCATTATGCGTACAGCTAAGGAGTGGAATTCCCTGCCGGAGTCTGTATTTCCAGAGAGCTACAACCTGGGAGTCTTTAAGTCAAGAGTGAATAGGTTTCTTCTAGGTAAGCGCGCTACATCGTCGACCACATCATCACTTACCATCAGGTGAGATAGTGGTCAAGCGCGAGCCTATCAATAATAAAAAAAAAAAATGTCTCCAAAGGACGCTATGAAGCTCACATTTCAATTAAGATTATTTTGCCGGGTGGGAGCGGTGTCGTATAAGTCGGCTACGACCTTAAATCTACACTTGAGTTGGTGGCGATGATTTCATATCATCTATTGTAATTCCAAGTGAACATTAACATTCTGTTCGCAGGAAGATTATCCAGACATAGATCAGAAGTCGTTATTTGCAGCCCTATCAGCTAATATGAAGGAGGTATGCAAGAAAGCAGCCAAGGCAGTTCAGCAGACGAGGAACATGGATCATTTGCCTGATAGTCTGAAGAGAAGTGGTATTTTATTAAATTAATAGTTTCTACGATAAAACAATCGATAAGTTTAATAGTAGTTTATGCAACGGTCATATAACAGGGGGTTATTAAAACACGAGTTTATTTATTTGATAATAGTATCACACGGATGTTTTAATACCTAATTATATGCCGTTGCATACACTATTTTCTTTTAACTCATACAGTTGAAAAAAAACAAAAGTGGAAACGGAAAAAAAATTGCTATGGCGGGCAATTTAGATTCTCATCGCGCATGACTGCGCAGCGCGTGCCCCCATAGACAATGACACTACTTTTCTACATTAAGTCAATGAATTTCGTTTTTTTTTCAGTCAATTTGAGATCGAATAAGGGACAGATGTATATGACTTGTATACATCTGTCACTTACTCGATCTCAAATTGATACCGCTCTAAGAGCTTATGGTTACCCCCCTCTACGCGTTTGTTGTTTGGTCTCTCGACGTGAGCTCTGACCGCCAAGCGACCATCGCCGAGCGAGTATTAACTTTAATAGCTCTTGTCATTGCGCCAATTTTGCTGTGGGAGAGTACTCGCCGGCAGTGTGAACAGCCAGCGATCACTAAATATATGTTATTAATATGCCTCTTTTATTGACACGGGATCTTAATGTTTGTTCGTTTCTTCAGCGAGAAAATAGTCGATAGCTAATCGCTTCGTCGCCAGCGGTGGGACAAGTGCCTTATGCTGAGCGATAGCGATTGCACGCCCTATTTGTATAATATTTACACTTTTTCTTAGAACTGCTTTCTGTTATACCTTGCACAAATGAACTCTTTTGTATTTCTTTATGTACCGTCTCTAGAAGTGGTATGGTCCAGCTATGAATCTGCTTAATCGTTTAACACTCCCAGCCAGAGAGGCAGGTTTGGCGGTACAGGTCAGCAGATTGGGATGGCATGCGACCTTTCTTCGGATGCTATCCTTAGCAGCCTATTTGCTTTTTTTCGGCTGATCCGTCGTGCGCGGATATGTTGCGTCAGGGAATGGAGTACTACATTCCGTTCTCTGACGTAACAATGTCCAGCGTTAACTGGCCATGGTTTGGCGCCGAATTTTATCGCGCTGACCCGCTTGAATATGAGGAGTACCAATGGACATTGTGGTCTTCTTCATCAGTCCCACTTCACCAAATGATACTTTCTGAGTGCAAATGATTGCATTATTGATGAAAATATCAAAATCACTATATGAATGCCTATAATATTTATGGAGTTCCCTCGATTTTCCTTATCATGGTATAACCCTTGGGAAAACTTATTTCCAACAAAAAAAAAACATGAAAGTCGGTTCATAAACGACGAAGTTTTCCACGAACAAACATAAATATATATATATATATATATATATATATATACCTCCTTTTTGGGAAGTCGGTTAAAAAACGTATTGTTTATTCTTGTTACTTTTCAGAAGATGAATCCAAACAGGGTTCTATAGCGAATGCTCTGATGCAGCAGCTAGTTCGTCTTCTGACAGAGCTCGTGGATTTCCAGGTTCAACAGAAAACCTGCAAAAGTAAGTTTATTTGAATACTATATCAATCTGCCTAGCCTTAACCTAACTTTGTTGGGGTCAGCTTCCAGTCTAACCGGATTCAGCTGAGCACCAGTGTTTTACATGGAGCGACTGTCTATCTGGCCTCCAGCCATGTCTGAGCTTAGCCAGAATGGTGTCAGAACTCAGGCTTCTGACTACAGGTAACGACTGTCAAAGATCTTCAAATGACAGCCGGAACCAACAGCTTTCGAACCGACGGAAACTCGCTATGTAAAGATGGTCACCCATTCACCGACTGACCATGGCAAGCATTGCTTAACCTTGAATATCGACCCTTGTGGCTGTTATTATTTAGCCACGACCTTTTTTTTTTGTTGCTAATAATATGCCGAAAAAATAACGGGTCCTGTGGGGTGGGCCGCGGGAGCTAGGCCGCGAGAAAAAAGCCTGTAAACTATAAAGAAGTAAAATTTGTTTATTAATTATTGTTAAAAAAAGGTTTTTTAAGGATGTATTGATTCGATTGTGACAACTGATAGTAAACTACGCTATTTTTAAGTGTAATTTACGAAAAAAAGCGTGTCTTTTTAAGCTAAGCTTTAAAGATAAGCTCAATAAGCCCGATAAATTGAAAAACATGTTTTCAATACAGTTGTTAAACATGGCGTACTTTCAGAGGCTATAATTATGATTCGAAAATTAAATCTTTCGCATAGGCATCTTTCTGTTACGTGGTCGTGACTTTTGTTTACGAGCTCGATCATTACGTTTGCAGTTTAGTTTTAAATTTGTAAGTCAATTTAAAAAAAAGTTTAGTTTTCATACGTTGAATAAAATGGGATAGATTTTATACGAGGAAAAATGAATGATTCCGTACGTTTTAGCATGGAATGATCAAAAGTCTTTTAAATGGTTGTTTCATATATTTAATTACCAGTTTTAATTTAATTATTTTCACATCAACATTTGTCAAAAATCGAATAGGCTGTATAGGCTGTATCCGTTGTAAAAAAAAAACCAGTTACTGAAACGCGCCATTTTCTTAAAATTTTATTTTTTTGTAAATAAAAATATCTAATTCTTTGATTTTTTTGTACTATTTCTCACAACTGTATTGAAAAAAGTCGTGTGATACACGGGTGTGTAGGTTATTGCAAACTCGTGTCATTAAAAATCCTCGCCTTTCGGCTCGGGCTTGTTAATGACAGCTCTTTTTAACCTACTTTCCACCCTTGTATCACAATGTACTATTCTTTCAGCTCTATAATCTATTTATAGGCTTCCGTAAGTGGCTTGGAAAGGACGTCAAACCGAATGATCCGAACAGTAATGCCGCAGTTCGGTTTAAATATCTTTATTCACATTAAGGCAAATTGTTACTTACATAAAAAAGATATGCAAAATATTTTTTCTTTTTATCTTATATAGGCTCGCGCTTGACCACCATCTCACCTGATGGTAAGCGATGATGTGGTCGATGATGGAGCACGCTTACCTAGAAGTAACCTATTCACTCTTGACTTAAAGACCCATAGGTTGTATATACTACTGAGCTAATCAATTCAATTCAATTCGTTATTGCATTTCTCATGTGTATAACAAAGATCTTATAACAGAAGTATAGTTCACATGAACCCTGTCGGGCACATGGCAGCAATTCACTATAGGAATAAATACCTAGCTTATTATAAATTAATAAATATAACTGAAAAATAACAATGTAAGCTTTAAATGATGCTACAGGATAAGAATTATAAAAAGATGAATATAAATTAAAGTTCAGATTAAAGTGAAATAAAAAATGGTAAGTCAATAAAAATAAGATAAAAATGGCAATGTCAACAAAATGAAATACAATATGTCAATACGTTGCACACAGTAATTTAGAATAGTATCTAATAAATATATAGAATAAAGTTCAATTAATTTAATTTTGAATTGTAATTTTAATTATGATGCTACATTGTAAAATAAATAGATTTCAACGGTAAAGATACAAGTCAAATAAAATAAAATGGTGAAAACTCAATAAAATAAATGGTAATGTCACAAAATAAAACAAAACCAAAATACAATATGTCAAAATTGAATTAAATAATTGGCATGTCAAATCAAAATGTGAACGTCTCTGATAGTCATGTTCGAAAGTCATTATTAAAAAAAACATTAATTCATATTTACTTATTTATTTTTACACATTAAAATTACAAAGAAGCATCTAGAGACAATCCTGTGTAAGAAAGTCACTTACAGCGTAAGTCGCATGTATTTTTAAAAGGAATATAAAACAAATGGCTAATTGGAAAACAAATGGTTCGTTGTCGACTATTTGCTTAGAAAACTCGAAGGTAATATCATCCAGACTTACCCAGGGGTTTTTTTTTTCCCAGTACCTGTTTTGCAGAGATCAGATAGGCCATCGGTTTATGGAAAATAATCAGCTGCGACCGGATAGACTGGCAGGCAACTCCAGCATAGTTGGGAGAATCCTAAAGTCCATATTAACTTTAAAACTTTCGCGTTTCATAATTGAATAACAATATATCACCGTGGTCCACACATATAACACGGTCGTTTCAACACGGCCGAAACGTTGGGCTAAATAGGTAAATAAATAATCAAAATAATCGCGTTAAATTCCCTTGATATATTGTTTTTCAATCCTAAAGTCCATTTTAATTTTTTGTCCATGTGCCAGAACTACCAGACGATCTCCAAAGCTTCCTGGAATGGCTGACTTACACCAAGGAGGAGCCAGAGGAGCCTGAAAGTCAATCAGAGCGTCTGTTCAAGTCTCCTACCGAAGATGATGAGGAGCTGATAGAACACTTACGAGAAAAACAGGAAGGTATGCAAAACTGTATGAAGAAATCAGCTAGCATACATTTTACAGTGTGAAACGAAAAAGTGGAGACATATTTAAAAAAATTGCTTCTGGCCATGTACAATATTCAACTTTCTCTAATGAAGTAATCAATACAAGTAATACTTCTGTAGAAAAGTCGTTTTTGTACATCTAAAATATATAAAAATAGCCAGGGTATTAAAAGATAAACAACAGAACCCAATGCCAGCATTTTTTGAATTTTTGTCTGTTTGTCTGTTAGTTGTGCACGCATCACGTAAAATGTACGAAATCAATGTATAGTTCTCGCCAAATTTCTAGGCCCCTGAAGTTGGCTACAATGGCTGCGCAGTAGTAAATCTCATACAAAAACAGTACATGTTCGTGCCTCGCGCATCCGGTAAACCAACTTCAGGGTGGCCCAGTGGCGAGGGCTATACTTAAATAACTTTTTTATTCATTAAAATTGCGGGTAACTTGAAGTATTACTTAGTTTTTGTTTCATCGCAATCGATTCACTCTATCAAAAATTAGATGAAATAATAACACAACACACGCAATTCAGATACTCGGATAGTTAAACTCCATATTCGACAGATGGCGTTTTGAGTTTGACGTCATTTTCTGATGGTGATAGATTCTCCGCGGAAGATTCAAAGTCAAAGTCAAAGTCAAAGCACTTTATTTCAAGTAGGCCAGTTACAGGCACTTTTGAATTGTCAAAAGACAAAATAAAATATTACAAAATTATGGTGCTACAGTCCCAGTCACAAGACATAATAACTGTGAAAGTACCGTAGATGCCCATTCCAAGGCGTAGATCTCTATGGAGAAGAACGGGCAAGAAACTCCATGGACACTCTTTTTCAATTAGGTAATTATTACAAATCATTTGTTACATCATTCATATTGAGATTACACATTATGTGAGAACGATGTAGAAAGTTAAAAGTGTCCATAGTAAATATAAAAAGACAATTCAGAAATAAAATTAGAATCAATTAAAATAAACCATGGCAGCTAAGAGATGACCAGTCCCAACCGACAGCGCCCGTTCACGAACATGACACATGTATCAGCACCATTCAGCTCAACCATTTTGAAGGGAGCTAAGTGATCCGACACACGCGCCACCATCGGCGAGACATTTGAGTGGGCATGACATACTCTCAACCACCGGAGTCATTCAAGTCAATAGAAGACGTAGGTATCTAGACAATGATAGCTCTGAAGTACATGGTACTCACACAATGCTGCTATATAATACTAGAAAGATTAACTCTATATAATGCAAAGATAGTAGCAATCTTCATCAGCTCCGACAATAACAGTAAACGATACCTACGACAGTCTTACCAAAAAATAAAATTTAAAACATACACATAAAAACGAAATTAAAAAAATAATAATATTTAACCTGACAGCAAGCTAATTTTGGTAAAAGAACACGAACATTGTCTTGAGTTCAACACAGCGACCAACTATGCTTATCATCTAAATAATCATTAATAGAATAGTATGCCTTAGAACAGAGATTAGCTTTTACCTTTGCTTTAAATGCGTTAAATGGCAAATCTAGAAAAGAAGACGGTAACTTGTTGTAAAAAGTTATACCAACCCCAACGAATGAACTATTCACCTTATGAAGTCGATGAAAGGGAGCTCGTAATTTGTCCTTATTTCTGGTGTTAAAGTTGTGGATATCACTATTGTTACTGTACAAATGAATGTTCTGCCTAATATATAAAATTTTGGCGAATATGTACTGTGAAGCCGCTGTGAGAATACCAATCTCTTTAAAAAAATCTCTTAGAGAAACACGCGCACCTAATTGGTAAATGGCACGAACAGCTCGTTTTTGAAGCACAAATATATTTTGAATATCAGCGGCTCTGCCCCACAGTAGAATACCGTAGGACATGATACTGTGAAAATAACTAAAGTAGACCAACCTTGCTGTATCAACGTCAGTGTATTGTCTAACCTTTCTGACGGCGTAGGCGGCCGAGCTAAGCCTACCCGCTAGGCTTGATATATGTGGTCCCCATTGAATTTTTGAGTCTACTGTTATACCCAGAAACACAGCTGAATCAACAGTTTCGAGCTTCTCATTGCCGAGCACAATGTTGGGACCCAGATTTCTAACATTGGGCAAAGCGAACTTTATGCATTTAGTCTTCTTGGCATTAAGAACAAGATTATTTGTTGTGAACCAATCTGTGACCATTGATAGTGCGTTATTCACGTCATCAAAAACTTGTCTATTCCTATCTACTTTAAAGATCAGAGAAGTATCATCCGCAAACAGTACAACGTCGCAAATATCCTTTAAATAGAATGGCAGATCGGTAATATAAACCAGGAATAAAAACGGACCCAGTATTGAGCCTTGAGGTACACCCAGCTCAACAGGTAACCTGGAAGATTTAGCGCCATTAACGTCTACGCATTGGTATCTATTAAGTAAATATGACTCAATTACATTTAGGGCTTCGTTTTGAACACCGTAATGGCGTAGTTTACGCAAAAGCGTATCATGGTGAACGCAATCGAAGGCTTTAGAAAGATCGCAGAAAACACCAATTGCATTTCGCGACTTCTCCCATGCGTCAAATATGTGTTTCAACAAAGCAACACCCGCATCTGTAGTCGAGCGACCCTTCGTAAACCCATATTGGTCATTGTGAAGGAGGCTATGTAAGTTAAAATGTCTGAGTAACTGCTTAAGAATTAACTTTTCAAATATTTTGCTGAATGCAGGCAAAATAGAGATTGGTCTGAAATTACCAATATCATTTTTGCTACCGGATTTAAATAGAGGGATGACTTTACTGCTCTTCATGAGATCAGGAAAAGTACCCAAATCAATGCATTTGTTAAACGTAACAGCAAGATAGGGGGCCACAATGTCTATTATATTGCCCAAAAGTTTGGTAGATATGCCCCAGTAATCACCCGTGTTTTTAGATTTAAGAGAATTAAAAACATTAACTTCATCACGAGGCGCTACATGCTCGAATCTCAATACATAACTACATTTAGGGACGCTACTATGCAATAGGTTTTCAGCCTTAGACGGCGACGAACTTAAGGAGCAAGTCGTCGTTGCAGGTATGCTCGTAAAAAACTCATTAAACGCCTCAGCTACGTCAGCTGGTTTATTAACTAATTTGTTATGAACCATGATCTCGAGTTGATTTTCTTTTTTAACCAATTTACCCGTTTCGTTGTTTATGATTTTCCAAGTGGCTTTTACTTTGTTATTAGAATTTTTAATAGTCTCACTTAGAAATTTTGATTTTGCAACACGACAAATCTTTTTAAATAATTTTGAATAATTTTTAACATATTCTAAAAAATTGTTATCAAACTTGTACTGTCTCAGACCATACAACTCATACAATCTCGCTCGGCTTTTATAAATGCCTGGTGTAGCCCATTGGTTGAAACCAATGGGCTACACCAGGCATTTACCCTAGAAAATAAAAGATTGACCCTAGAAAATAAAAGGTAGGTAGGTAGCGTTGGTAGCAAGGCAAGTAAGGTAGGTAGGTAGTGTAGCGTAATCAACACCATACGCTTTAGCCTTTTTTTTGCCAAAACAGGCCGGTTACAATTATTGAAATTTTCATATTCTTTATTCAAGAAAACAGAAGACATTATTATTTTTTTTGTTTTCATTCGACCTACTTTGTTTTCAGGTCAGTCTTGGACCATACCGCCTCGTCTTCAGTGTGTAATATCCTTCTTGACTAAAAGTAAGGCCAAAGCTTCGTCTTCAGTTTTATCCTTGTTTTATATTTATTTTAGGCCTTGTTTTTTTATTTTTTATTTTAGGTTACGTCTTCAGTATTCATTATATAGTCAAAATCATAATAATATGGTGTCATATCCGTGTATTTATCATAATCATGTTGTAAAGTAAGGTCATATCCGGGTCATATCCTTCTATTAAGTCACCCCGAATGGTCAAATTGCCCATCCAGTGCTGTCAATAAATTTATACAGTGCTGTATGTCCCTTAATTTTCCAGCAAACCTTGAGTATCGCGTGGGATGCTTGCTGGCGTTTTATATATTTCCAATAATTTATTAGACGAATTCTTTGTAAATCATTTGCAGGGCATTAAAAAATTATATGATCTAGGGTCTGCTCAAAAAAGAAAACAATTTTTCTCGGACTGACATAATGGATTCATAATTCAAACGAGTTTGACTAAAAAGCATTTCTAGTTAAAATAAGGTTGAATTTGTTATAAAAGAAGGTCAATCGTGATAAAATTATAATGTAGCATTTGCTATTGCTGCAATAGCTAATTAGGTAGATAGATAGATAGATCTAGGCAAGTAGGCAGGGTAGGGTAGGCAGTTGACGGGAGCGAAACCGCGGGCACAGCTAGTAGTCAACAATTTATTTTATCTCCCATATAAATTTTGGTTAGCTTACGTCAACTTTGAATGAAAAATCCAATTTATTTATTTGGCATTGCCTTGGAGATTGTTGCATATTTACATGAGCAGAAGCAGTTTTTAAATACGGTAATTTCTTTCAGTTCCCTGCAGAGGTATGTAGAACACGGTGGAAAGTCCCACAACCTCCATTCAAAAACCGGGATCTTCTGACCAGACGGGTGCTGTGTCTGGCGAGCAATTGCTCGATAGTTGTGGTCGAGCAGTTGCATATGTTCAAATCGCGCAGAGAACTTTGATTGCGCAACGTAGGATTTGTGTGACGGCAGGTCTTTTTTAGGGTTCCAAATCCGAAGAACCCAAATGAAGCCCTATTGCTATCACTCACGTGTCCGTCGTCTGTCCGTCTATCCGTCGTCTTTAACACGTGTTTTACAACCAAGCGGTTGGAGCTACAGTCTTTAAATTTTCACAGTATAAGTATCTTGTTGGCCCAAAGCCACACAAATTATCAATTTTATTTAAGGGGGCTCCCTCACAGCTAAAGGCAGAACCGATAAAAAATTTGACGAACCCCATTGAGTATCATCGTTGAAAACGTTGATTCGAGAAATACTGTATTTTTAACACGCCTTTATTAGTAATGTAACGGAATTTTTGAACGTGATTTTCACCCCTTTCAAAACATGAGATTGATTTGAAACTTTGTACTCTTATCAAGGACGACCGATGACACTACAATAATTTAGTCAAAGTCAAATATATTTATTGAAATAGGCAAATAAGCGGCACTTTTGAACGTCAAACAAAAATTAAAATTTACAAGTAATAAAATTTGATTCGACCGAGCGCGTTTTATTGATAAGCGACTTTTTAGTTTAATTTACCATTAAGCCAAAAAAACAAAGGCATGAGAAGCCACCAAAGTTAGTTTTTTTTTCCTCGATATTTCTAACTTTCAATTTATCTATGAACTTGAATTTTGATGATAATGTTTATTATTACGTATATTTTACTAACAAATACCAATATATTGATTGTATATTTTTTTTAATTCCCTCGTTGTTCCTATTACAACTAACTTAATTTTGAGGTTCGGTACGGAACCCTAAATGTGCAAAGTCTGACACGCACTTGGCCGGTTTTTATTTAGTTCGTAGGGCGTACAAGAAAAAAGAGTGTTTAAGATTCGTAGCAGGTGGTTCTGTTCTTTCTGCCTAGCCATGAGAAAATCATTGAGCCGCCTTTGTACTTGTGCATAAAGTTCTAATAAACAAATAAAAAGGTGTGAATTAAGAGGAAATATGGGCAGAGAGCGCCGACTGATATTCCTTAGTAAAAAGTCATAACTCGAGGTTTGGTTCTCGTCTCTTTCCTCCTCCAATATTGGACCAATTTAAAAGATATTCCATAAACTGGTAAAGTAAGATATATGCTATGTCCCTATGTTTTCCTTTATATTTGTCAAATTTGTACACTAAGCATCTGTTGACAGCGCAATTTTGACCATTTTTTGAGGGCTCTAGTGCTTCTAAAGATAAACAAAAAATATTATCAAAAAGGTAAACATAGGGACATAGTATCTGGCTCTTGTGATACAGGACTTCCTAGTACAAGAGCCAGGGCTGCACTGAGATCTGTGTCATAAATTGTGTGTTAATAAATAAATAAATAGTATATATCTTTAATTTTCAGTTAACGGAATATCTTTTAAATTGGTCCAATATTGGAGGAGGAAAAACACGAGAGCCAAACCTTGAATTATGACTTTTTCCTAAGGAAATTCAGTCAGCGCTCTCTGCCCCCGTTTCCTCTTTATGTATGTATATTCACATTTTTCTCCAGAGAAACCAGAAGTGTTAGATGTAATGAGGGTATCAGGAAAGGAAGACACGACTGACGACAGAACTCACTACCTCGACAATCTCCACTCCGTCCAGAATCTGCTGCAGCAGTATGACGAGATGTCTGATGATGATAAGGTATGTAAACCCAGGGAAGGGAACATCCAGTCTCAACTTCGGCTCCTCCATTGAGTACAAAGCCCAAATTGCAGCAAAGAAACTGGGCGTCCTAAACAGAGTGAAGCGATACTTTATGGCGCAAGTCCGATCCTGCATGGAGTATTGCAGCCACCTCTGGGATGGCTCAGCTAAATATCAGCTTGCCGCGCTTGACTCGGTGGAACGCAGAGCTAAAAGGCTCATTGGCGACGTTGAACTGGTGGATGCCCAGCTTCACAGCTTGGCTCATCGCCGTAAGATTGCCTGCTTGTCGGTCTTCTACAGACTGTATTTTGGCGAGTGTGCTCATGAACTCCACGACCTCATCCCACCGGCCCCCTTTTACCATCGGACACCGAGACGCACTGCAAGTTACCATCCTCATCTAGTTGCCATTCTACCAATTCGCACCAAGCGCTTCCAAACATCCTTTATAATGCGCACAGCAAAAGAGTGGAACTCACTGCCCGAATCTCTTCAAAGTTAGAGTAAACAAGCTTCTTCTAGGTAAGCTCACTCCATCGTTGACTCTGTCTCTGTCACCTCTGACCTAGACTAGAGTCAAAAGCAAACCCATCACAAAAAAAAAAAAAAAAACGGAATTTAATCTACTATTTTAGTGTCAGCTTCCATTCTAACCGGATGCGCTAAAATCCAGTATTTTACATGGAGCGGCTGCCTCAATCTCTGATCTTCGGCATCCAGTTTATACAATATCATCCTACTGCCTACTAATCACACTATCATACTTCATGTGTGTGTGTGTGTGTTATATGTCGTGGTGGTCCAGTGGCTAAAACCGCGCCTCTCGTTCAAGCACGAGAGGCGAGGTCTTAGCCACTGGACCACCACTGGTCGTGGGTTCGAATCCGGGCAAGTACCAATGTGTATTTTCCAATTCATATGTACTTTCTAAGTTTATCTTGGACATTGCTGACAACGGTGAAGGAAAACATCGTGAGGAAACCTGGACTTATAGTGAGTTTATTATAAGATTGTGCTCCATTGGTGTAATTGCTGCAAGGCGTTCCAGTGCGAGGATAAACTAATAAATAAAATAAATAAATAAATACTAATATTATAAAAAGATGTTTGTTACTTCTTCACGCTCAAACGACTGGACGGATCTGGAGGAAATGGCACAGAGATAGATTATAGTCTGGAATAGCACATAGGATACTTTATACCCTGGGAATATGTTCCCTTGGGATAATTCTCGACATTCACGTGGGCGAAGCCGCTGGCAGAAGTTAGTACATTCATAGAGCATACAAAAACGTGCATGTTTTATTTTTTTCAAATTTTTTATGGGTTTTCTCTTGACTCTAGTCTAGGTCATAGGTGGTGACAGAGACAGAGTCGACGATGGAGTGAGCTTACCCAGAAGAAGTCTGTTCATTCTAATTTTGAAGAGACTGCGATTGACTAGCGATTGTTTGAGCTACGTACTATAAGAGACAGCTTATCTAATCGATCTATCTACTCGTATCTATCTAATCTAATACCTTTATATATAAACTAGTATTTGCTTGGTGCGCGAGCTGCAAGCAGCTCGCGTGTTTTTGTCCCTACACCTACCCTACACCTACCCTACACCTACCCTACACCTACCCTACACCTACCCTACACCTACCCTACACCTACCCTACACCTACCCTACACCTACCCTACACCTACCCTACACCTACCCTACACCTACCCTACACCTACCCTACACCTACCCTACACCTACCCTACACCTACCCTACACCTACCCTACACCTACCCTACACCTACCCTACACCTACCCTACACCTACCCTACACCTACCCTACACCTACCCTACACCTACCCTACACCTACCCTACACCTACCCTACACCTACCCTACACCTACCCTACACCTACCCTACACCTACCCTACACCTACCCTACACCTACCCTACACCTATCCTACACCTACCCTACACCTACCCTACACCTACCCTACACCTACCCTACACCTACCCTACACCTACCCTACACCTACCCTACACCTACCCTACACCTATCCTACACCTACCCTACACCTACCCTACACCTACCCTACACCTACCCTACACCTACCCTACACCTACCCTACACCTACCCTACACTTTGTTCCAAAAAACATAACCCTAATGTTTGCATTCGTCGCCAGGCACTGAGTTTCGCTTCACCCACTCCACCTTCGTTACGCTACGGAGGTCGCCGGCTCGCTTCGCTCGCCACCTCCCCCCTCCGCTGCACTCGGTCTCGTAGGTTCGCTCCTCTCGGGATCCCTACGCTGAATCCGTAAAAAAAACACGAAAAAAAGATTCGCCAAAACGGGGGGGGGGGAGGGGGAGAAGGGGGGCAAGGGGGTCAACTTTGAAAAATGGTTTGTTTGTGACTAAAGCATTGCCCCTTTATATGAATCTGAAAAAAGAAATGTTCCAAGTCTCTCAACTTCCGAGATCCGCTTAAAGGGGGGGAGAAGGGGGGCGAGGGGGTCAACTTTGAAAAATGGTTTTTACTTTTCCGAGCCTCCTCTAAACGAATCCGTAAAAAAAACAAAAAAAAAAGATTTGCCAAAACGGGGGGGGGGAGTGGTGAGAAGGGGGGCAAGGGGGTCAACTTTGAAAAATGGTTTGTTTGTGACTGTAGCATTGCCCCTTTATATGAATCTGAAAAAAGAAATGTTTCAAGTCTCTCAATTTCCGAGATCCGCTTAAAGGGGGGGAAAAGGGGGGCGAGGGGGTCATTTTTGAAAAATGGTTTTTACTATAGCGAGCCTCCTCTAAACGAATCCGTAAAAAATAAAAAATACGGGTACCTTAGTTTCCGAGATACAATAGAGGGGGGGAGGAGGGGGGGGGAAAAGGGGAGGTTTGGCACTTTTCCCATACTCACGGGAGTTACTTGTTTACGAATCTGTCAAAATATACCCACCTCCCCCTCCACCATCTGGGAGAACAATTATGTCAATGAGTGAGTCAGTGAGTCAGTCAGTCAGTGAGTGGTAATGCAGTTTTATATAGTATAACTAGTATTTGCTTGGTGCGCGAGCTGCAAGCAGCTCGCGGCTTTGTCGTGTTTTTGAGAAGTATTCCATAACCTTCCCTACACCTAACCTACACCTACCCTACACCTACCCTACACCTACCCTACACCTACCCTACACCTACCCTACACCTACCCTACACCTACCCTACACCTACCCTACACCTACCCTACACCTACCCTACACCTACCCTACACCTACCCTACACCTACCCTACACCTACCCTACAGCTACCCTACAGCTACCCTACACCTACCCTACACCTACCCTACACCTACCCTACACCTACCCTACACCTACCCTACACCTACCCTACACCTACCCTACACCTACCCTACACCTACCCTACACCTACCCTACACCTACCCTACACCTACCCTACACCTACCCTACACCTACCCTACACCTACCCTACACCTACCCTACACCTACCCTACACCTACCCTACACCTACCCTACACCTACCCTACACCTACCCTACACCTACCCTACACCTACCCTACACCTACCCTACAACCCACCCTACCCTAGGACAAGGGGGTCAACTTTGAAAACTGGTTCGTTTGTCATTATAGCATTGCCCCTTTATATGAATCTGAAAAAAGAAATGTTCCAAGTCTCTCAACTTCCGAGATCCGCTTAAAGGGGGGGAGAAGGGGGGCGGGGGGGTCAACTTTGAAAAATGGTTTTTACTTTTACGAGCCTCCTCTAAACGAATCCGTAAAAAAAACACGGAAAAAAGATTCGCCAAAACGGGGCGGGGAGGGGGAGAAGGGGGACAAGGGGGTCAACTTTGAAAAATGGTTTGTTTGTGACTAAAGCATTGCCCCTTTATATGAATCTGAAAAAAGAAATGTTCCAAGTCTCTCAACTTCCGAGATCCGCTTAAAGGGGGGGAGAAGGGGGGCGAGGGGGTCATTTTTGGAAAATGGTTTTTACTTTTGCGAGCCTCCTCTAAACGAATCCGTAAAAAACAAAAAATACGAGTACCTTAGTTTCCGAGATACGATAGAGGGGGGGAGGAGGGGGGAGGAAAAGGGGAGGTTTGGGACTTTTCCCATACTCACGGGAGTTACTTGTTTACGAATCTGTCAAAATATACCCACCTCCCCCTTCACCATCTGGGAGAACAATTATGTCAATGAGTGAGTCAGTGAGTCAGTCAGTGGTAATGCAGTTTTATATAATATAACTAGTATTTGCTTGGTGCGCGAGCTGCAAGCAGCTCGCGTGTTGTTGACCCTACACCTACCCTACACCTGCCCTACACCTACCCTACACCTGCCCTACACCTACCCTACACCTGCCCTACACCTACCCTACACCTACCCTACACCTACCCTACACCTACCCTACACCTACCCTACACCTACCCTACACCTACCCTACACCTACCCTACACCTACCCTACACCTACCCTACACCTACCCTACACCTACCCTACACCTACCCTACACCTACCCTACACCTACCCTACACCTACCCTACACCTACCCTACACCTACCCTACACCTACCCTACACCTACCCTACACCTACCCTACACCTACCCTACACCTACCCTACACCTACCCTACACCTACCCTACACCTACCCTACACCTACCCTACACCTACCCTACACCTACCCTACACCTACCCTACACCTACCCTACACCTACCCTACACCTACCCTACACCTACCCTACACCTACCCTACACCTACCCTACACCTACCCTACACCTACCCTACACCTACCCTACACCTACCCTACACCTACCCTACACCTACCCTACACCTACCCTACACCTACCCTACACCTACCCTACACCTACCCTACACCTACCCTACACCTACCCTACACCTACCCTACACCTACCCTACACCTACCCTACACCTACCCTACACCTACCCTACACCTACCCTACACCTACCCTACACCTACCCTACACCTACCCTACACCTACCCTACACCTACCCTACACTTTGTTCCAAAAAACATAACCCTAATGTTTGCTTGTCGTCGCCAGGCACTGAGTTTCGCTTCACCCACTCAACCTTCGTTACGCTACGGAGGTCGCCGGCTCGCTTCGCTCGCCACCTCCCCCCTGCGCTGCACTCGGTCTCGTAGGTTCGCTCCACTCGGGATCCCTACGCTGAGTCCGTAAAAAAAACAAAAAAAAGAGTCGCCAAAACGGGGGGGGAGGGGGGAGATGGGGGGCAAGGTGGTCAACTTTGATAAATGGTTTGTTTGTGACTATAGCATTGCCCCTTTATATGAATCTGAAAAAAGAAATGTTCCAAGTCCCTCAACTTCCGAGATCCGCTTAAAGGGGGGGAGAAGGGGGGCGAAGAGGTCAACTTTGAAATAATGGTTTTTACTTTTCCGAAATTCCTCTAAACGAATCCGTAAAAAAAAACAAAAAAAAAAGATTAGCCAAAACGGGGGGGGAGGGGGGAGAAGGGGGGCAAGGGGGTCAACTTTGAAAACTGGTTCGTTTGTGACTATAGCATTGCCCCTTTATATGAATCTGAAAAAAGAAATGTTCCAATTGTTCCAACTTTCGAGATCCGCTTAAAGGGGGGGAGAAGGGGGGCGAGGGGGTCAACTTTGAAAAATGCTTTTTACTTTTCCGAGCCTCCTCTAAACGAATCCGTAAAAAAAACATTCTACGGGTACCTTAGTTTCCGAGATACGATAGAGGGGGGGAGGAGGGGGGAGGAAAAGGGGAGGTTTGGGACTTTTCCCATACTCACGGGAGTTACTTGTTTACGAATCTGTCAAAATATACCCACCTCCCCCTTCACCATCTGGGAGAACAATTATGTCAATCAGTCAGTGAGTGGTAATCCAGCTTTATATAATATAACTAGTATTTGCATGGTGCGCGAGCTGCAAGCAGCTCGCGTGTTGTTGTCCCTACACCCGCGTGTTGTTGTCCCTACACCTACCCTACACCTACCCTACACCTACCCTACACCTACCCTACACCTACCCTACACCTACACCTACCCCACCTACCCTACACCTACCCTACACCTACCCTACACCTACCCTACACCTACCCTACACCTACCCTACACCTACCCTACACCTACCTTACACCTACCCTACACCTACCCTACACCTACCCTACACCTACCCTACACCTACCCTACACCTACCCTACACCTACCCTACACCTACCCTACACCTACCCTACACTTTGTTCCAAAAAACATAACCCTAATGTTTGCTTGTCGTCGCCAGGCACTGAGTTTCGCTTCACCCACTCAACCTTCGTTACGCTACGGAGGTCGCCGGCTCGCTTCGCTCGCCACCTCCCCCCTGCGCTGCACTCGGTCTCGTAGGTTCGCTCCACTCGGGATCCCTACGCAGAATCCGTAAAAAAAACAAAAAAAAAAGATTCGCCAAAACGGGGGGGGAAAGGGGGGCGAGGGGGTCAACTTTGAAAAATGGTTTGTTTGTGACTATAGCATTGCCCCTTTATATGAATCTGAAAAAAGAAATCTTCCAAGTCTCTCAACTTCCGAGATCTGCTTAAAGGGGGGGAGAAGGGGGGCAAGGGGGTCAACTTTGAAAAATGGTTTTTACTTTTCCGAGCCTCCTCTAAACGATTCCGTAAAAAAACACAAAAAAAAAAGATTAGCCAAAACGGGGGGGGAGGGGGGAGATGGGGGGCAAGGGGGTCAACTTTGAAAAATGGTTTGTTTGTGACTATAGCATTGCCCCTTTATATGAATCTGAAAAAAGAAATGTTCCAAGTCTCTCAACTTCCGAGATCCGCTTAAAGGGGGGGAGAAGGGGGGCGAGGGGGTCAACTTTGAAAAATGGTTTTTACTTTTCCGAGCCTCCTCTAAACGATTCCGTAAAAAAACACAAAAAAAAAAGATTAGCCAAAACGGGGGGGGAGGGGGGAGAAGGGGGGTAAGGGGGGCAAGGGGGTCAACTTTGAAAAATGGTTTGTTTGTGACTATAGCATTGCCCCTATATATGAATCTGAAAAAAGAAATGTTCCAAGTCTCTCAACTTTCGAGATCCGCTTAAAGGGGGGGAGAAGGGGGGCGAGGGGGCCAACTTTGAAAAATGGTTTTTACTTTTCCGAGCCTCCTCTAAACGAATCCGTAAAAAAAACTGATAAAAAAGATTCGCCAAAACGGGGGGGGGGGGGGGGGAAAGGGGGGCAAGGGGGTCAACTTTGAAAAATGGTTTGTTTGTGACTATAGCATTGCCCTTCTATATGAATCTGAAAAAGGAAATGTTCCAAATGTTCCAACTTTCGAGATCCGCTTAAAGGGGGGGAGAAGGGGGGCGAGGGGGTCAACTTTGAAAAATGGTTTTTACTTTTCCGAGCCTCCTCTAAACGAATCCGTAAAAAAGCAGAATACCGGTACCTTAGTTTCCGAGATACGATAGAGGGGGGGAGGAGGGGGGAGGAAAAGGGGAGGTTTGGGACTTTTCCCATACTCGCGAGAGTTACTTGTTTACGAATCTGTCAAAATATACCCACCTCCCCCTTCACCATCTGGGAGAACAATTATGTCAATCAGTCAGTGAGTGGTAATCCAGCTTTATATAATATAACTAGTATTTGCTTGGTGCGCGAGCTGCAAGCAGCTCGCGGCTTCGTCGTGTTTTTGAGAAGTATTCCTTAACCTACACCTACCCTACACCTACCCTACACCTACCCTACACCTACCCTACACCTACCCTACACCTACCCTACACCTACCCTACACCTACCCTACACCTACCCTACACCTACCCTACACCTACCCTACACCTACCCTACACCTACCCTACACCTACCCTACACCTACCCTACACCTACCCTACACCTACCCTACACCTACCCTACACCTACCCTACACCTACCCTACACCTACCCTACACCTACCCTACACCTACCCTACACCTACCCTACACCTACCCTACACCTACCCTACACCTACCCTACACCTACCCTACACCTACCCTACACCTACCCTACACCTACCCTACACCTACCCTACACCTACCCTACACCTACCCTACACCTACCCTACACCTACCCTACACCTACCCTACACCTACCCTACACCTACCCTACACCTACCCTACACCTACCCTACACCTACCCTACACCTACCCTACACCTACCCTACACCTACCCTACACCTACCCTACACCTACCCTACACCTACCCTACACCTACCCTACACCTACCCTACACCTACCCTACACCTACCCTACACCTACCCTACACCTACCCTACACCTACCCTACACCTACCCTACACCTACCCTACACCTACCCTACACCTACCCTACACCTACCCTACACCTACCCTACACCTACCCTACACCTACCCTACACCTACCCTACACCTACCCTACACCTACCCTACACCTACCCTACACCTACCCTACACCTACCCTACACCTACCCTACACCTACCCTACACCTACCCTACACCTACCCTACACCTACCCTACACCTACCCTACACCTACCCTACACCTACCCTACACCTACCCTACACCTACCCTACACCTACCCTACACCTACCCTACACCTACCCTACACCTACCCTACACCTACCCTACACCTACCCTACACCTACCCTACACCTACCCTACACCTACCCTACACCTACCCTACACCTACCCTACACCTACCCTACACCTACCCTACACCTACTCTACACCTACCCTACACCTACCCTACACCTACCCTACACCTACCCTACACCTACCCTACACCTACCCTACACGTACCCTACACGTACCCTACACGTACCCTACACGTACCCTACACGTACCCTACACGTACCCTACACGTACCCTACACGTACCCTACACGTACCCTACACCTACCCTACACGTACCCTACACGTACCCTACACCTATCCTACACCTGCCCTACACCTACCCTACACCTACCCTACACCTACCCTACACGTACCCTACACGTACCCTACACGTACCCTACACGTACCCTACACGTACCCTACACGTACCCTACACGTACCCTACACGTACCCTACACGTACCCTACACCTACCCTACACCTACCCTACACGTACCCTACACGTACCCTACACCTACCCTAAACTTTGTTCCAAAAGACATAACCCTAATGTTTGCTTGTCATCGCCAGGCACTGAGTTTCGCGGCTTTGTCGTGTTTTTGAGAAGTATTCCTTAACCTACCCTACACCTACCCTACACCTACCCTACACCTACCCTACACCTACCCTACACCTACCCTACACCTACCCTACATCTACCCTACACCTACCCTACACCTACCCTACACCTACCCTACACCTACCCTACACCTACCCTACACCTACCCTACACCTACCCTACACCTACCCTACACCTACCCTACACCTACCCTACACTTACCCTACACCTACCCTACCCTAATCCTAATGTTTGCTGGTCGTCGCCAGGCACTGAGTTTCGCTTCACCCACTCAACCTTCGTTACGCTACGGAGGTCGCCGGCTCGCTTCGCTCGCCACCTCCCCCCTGTGCTGCACTCGGTCTCGTAGGTTCGCTCCACTCGGGATCCCTACGCTGAATCAGTAAAAAAAACAAAAAAAAAAGATTTGCCAAAACGGGGGGGGAGGGGGAGAAGGGGGGCAAGGGGGTCAACTTTGAAAACTGGTTCGTTTGTGACTATAGCATTGCCCCTTTATATGAATACGAAAAAAGAAATGTTCCAAGTCTCTCAACTTCCGAGATCCGCTTAAAGGGGGGAGAAGGGGGGCGAGGGGGTCAACTTTGAAAAATGGTTTTTACTTTTCCGAGCCTCCTCTAAACGAATCCGTAAAAAAAACCAAAAAAAAAGATTAGCCAAAACGGGGGGGGAGGGGGGAGAAGGGGGGCAAGGGGGTCAACTTTGAAAACTGGTTCGTTTGTGACTATAGCATTGCCCCTTTATATGAATCTGAAAAAAGAAATGTTCCAAATGTTCCAACTTTCGAGATCCGCTTAAAGGGGGGGAGAAGGGGGGCGAGGGGGTCAAATTTGAAAAATGATTTTTGCTTTTCCGAGCCTCCTCTAAACGAATCCGTAAAAAATACATACTACGGAAACCTTAGTTTCCGAGATACGATAGAGGGGGGGAGGAGGGGGGAGGAAAAGGGGAGGTTTGGGACTTTTCCCATACTCGCGAGAGTGACTTGTTTACGAATCTGTCAAAATATACCCACCTCCCCCTTCACCATCTGGGAGAACAATTATGTCAATCAGTCAGTGAGTGGTAATGCAGTTTTATATAATATAATAATCTGAATCTCGGAAACGGTTCCAACGATTTTCATGAAATTTAGTATGCAGGGGGTTTCGGGGGCTAATACATCGATCTAGCTAGGTTTCATTTTTAGAATACGTCAATTTCTCTATTCTCACCCGAGAAGAGCTCGGTCGCCCAGTTACTTGGCAACAAATCAGATAGGTATCAGATGGTTAGACCAAGTCCGCACATGGTTGAACACCAAACTGCACGATTCAAAAGACTGGTCTACATGGCGCAAATTGCTAAAGAAGATTGTTAATGCGACGGGGAAATCACGACCCTCAGTAATGAGAAAACCATGCAGGGTGGAGGAGGTATAAGAACTCTGCTCGTTGTTCCCAACTGTCATTTCTCCATCTCAAACTGTTTGTACATGTATTCAGAAGCTAGAAAATCTAACACCATGTTGCCGAGGGATATCGTGTTACCCTGAAACTAAGGAGGGCAGATAGAGAGTTGCTCTGTGAAAACTATGTACTAAGCTAAATTCTTTTTATTTCAGAGTAAAATGACCGGCGTGAAAGGCTATTTGGAGAAACAGCTGGATATGCTTAATAGGCAGCTTTCTGCGTACGACCTTTACAATGTAAGTATCTGTTTGTTAAGTCGGTAAATGAAAATATTCTGAATATTTAATATTTAGGTAACTTACAACAGGGAAACAGGGAAAGTTAATGAATTTGGCGTGATTTACCAATCAAATTTAGTGCCTAAGTAGTTGATCAACTAAGCATTATGATAGACAGAAGAAATTGCATCGGGAGCGCACTTACTAGAAAATTTTATCAAAGGATTGTTGATATTGATAAAAAAATCTATCGTACTTAATACGTTGATGTGCTCAGCAGGGTTTACAATGATCTCATATAATTCTAAGTGACCACCTAAGAGAGCAGTGGTGGCCCAGTGGTATCGGCCGCGACTTACAAGTTGTAGGTCGTGGGTTCGAGCCCAGGCAGGCGCTTTACTTTGTGTAAATTATTCCATCACCAATACTCTCAAAACGGCGAAGGAAAAACATCGTGAGGAAACCGGCATGTCCTAGAACCAATAATTCGAAGACATGTGACATCCACCAACCCGCACTGGGCCACAGAGAGAGGCCTGTGTCCCAGTAGTGGGAACATTAATAGGCTGATGATGTGTGATGACTACCTAAGCGTACATTGCGGAATGTAATATTGAGTACGCTAAGGTATCCGCCAGATAACAAAAAAATAAAAGTTATTGATCCAACTTGTACCTTACGCAACTTGAAAACATGTTATTTTTATTGTGATATTTTGATAATTTTGTATCCGTTTAAATCATGTATATCGGTCCACGTGTTTATGAAATATTAACTCATTACTAAATGCCAACTGAAAGGGTCACAGACGCCATTACCGCGATACGTTTGTTTTGATTGTGTTAGCGACACTGCCTTTACATTTTTTTCGAATCGTTTTGGAATACATTGGTAGACAGGTGTTAACGACTTATATTTTTTTGGCGGTGACCTTAGCATGTTGTTATGGCACCCATGGCAACTTTTAACTGCCTCGTAGACCCTCGTAGGTTGCAAGTGCGACTGCTGAGCTTAAGGCGCCGATTCCCTTGAGTAGCTGATTTTAAAATGAGAATCACGTCTAAATGGCTAGTTGTAATTCTTTGAAAAAAATATAAGTTATGTTAGTCTATTTCCTTAAAAGTTTGATCGGAGCACATTTTGAGTTTTATTGGTATAACATGGAGTAATTAATTTGTAAAGTTATGTCTGAAACGGACATAAACACGACAATCGCACCAAAACCGCTGGGCGTATTTTAATAAAATTGACACCAGCTCAAATACAATTTAATTATCTACATTTTGATCTGAAGCTTTTTATTTTAAAGTTGTATAATAATAAGAAAAGTACAAAAAAACTACTCATTTTGGGTCGCGTGTGAAACGACTGCGCATTTTGTTCCCTCAAGGTCGTTGGCGTTAGTCGTCGTCTTAAGGTCCAATTCCCAGGTCGGGCTAAAGTGGTATCTCCTGCATTGGCCTAGTTAAATTGTGTTTGATTGCAACCCCATTAGACTCTGATAATGGGGAAAGAGATAATAAAAATACACCTGTGTTTACGATCATACTTTGCACTATAATATATCTGATATACTTTTTGCAGTTTTTCGAAAAACACGGTGACACCGACAGAAAGAAACGAGACATAATTATATCACAACAGCTGACAACTAAAAACAGGCCTCGAAGAAACAAACATAAATTCTTGAAGAATTTCGGCAAGAAGCACACAAAGACCACAGCAGGTTACCACGATGAAGCGAATCAAGTCACAGACATCATAGTGAATAGAAAAGCAGATAAAAATGGGGACATGATGCACTCCGATTCTAATAAAAATATTCATCATAAGCTAACAAAAAGGAATCTAAAAGATGTTTATTACAAAGCGGTAGCGGAAGCTAAGAAGTTTTCCACAGCGAAAAATTTACAAAAAAAAGATGAAAATAGTCGTTTTGAAACGAGTACAGCCGTTAAACTTAATTGATTCATCACTTTAGCTATCGCCCGCGGTTCTGCCCGCGTTGAATCTCTTATATTATACTAATATAATAAATGCAAATGTTTTGGATGGATGGATGGATCATCATTATCATCATGATCATATCAGCCGAATGACGTCCACTGCTGGACATAGGCCTCCCCTAAGGGTCGCCAGAGTGACTGACCGGATCTGGATGAAAATGGCACAGATGATTTTAGTCTGGCATAACATATAGGCTACTTTTTATTCCGGGCAAATCAAAATTTCCACGCGAACGAAGTCGCGGGTAGCAGCTAGTAACTTTATATAACAGCATTAAGCTTCTGCCAGCGGCTTCGCCCTCTAAATAGCGGAAATTGTTCCAAAATAATTCTAAGACAAAAAGTATCCCATTTTCCTTGTCCAGGTCCAATCTCTCTCTACCTATTACCAAAATTCATCACAATTGCTTCAGCGGTTAAGGTGAGAAAATTTTACAAAAAAATATCACATTCGCATTTATATATTAGTTAGGATTTGTCATTCTGATGTATAAGCTATATCACTGCAAAGTTTCGTCAAAATCCGTTGAGTAGTTTTTGCGTGAAACAATAACAAACGTACATCCTAACAAAAAATTTCATGTGTAATAGAAGCAGGATTGTAAAATATGATCGAAATGGATCAATCAATAACAATTGTAACATTTAGTGATTTTTATAAAATACCGACCTAACTGAAGTCGATTTTGCTCGATGAACAATAAACCAATCATTAACTTTTTGACAATGTTCATCATGTTTTGCCTTTTTCGAACTACACACCCGTCATACTTAACTGTGCACCTCGCTGGAATGCGACCCCTCTCCCGCTTCTCCATGTGCGTTCAGTAGCTTTAGGCACTTGTCCCACCGCTGACGAGTAAGCGATTAGCTGTCGACTACTTTCTAGCTGAAGAAACGGACAAAAGATATAAATCCCGTGTCAATAAAAGTAATCGCTGGCTGTTCACACTGCCGGCGAGGACTCACCACAATTTTGTCGCAGCGACAAGAGCTATATAAGTTATGCTCGCTCAGCGATACTTGCTCAGGGATACTCGCTCAACGATGCTCTCTCGCACGCCCAGAGACCAACCAGCGGTAATTTCTACCGCCCCGAGCGAGTGGTGCAAGTGATCGCCCATCGCACAAGAACACTCGCTTATGGCCAAGCGATGAAACTATTGGAACTACATACTCGGTTCTCACTGCACGCCAACGCGTTTTTAGGGTTCCGTACCTCAAAATGTAAAAAGAGGAACCCTGTCCGTCTGTCCGTGTGTCAGCACCGATTTTCTCAGGTTTTGGGTCGAAAACCTATGTGGTAGTCCCCGTTGACACAGAATCACGAAATTTGGCAAAAAGTAAAGTCTTTCAGCACAAATAAAGCTCGCGCTTGACCACTATCTCACCTGATGGTAAGCGATGATGTGGTCGACGGGGAAGCATGCTTGCCTAGAAAACACCCATTCACTCCGTTGACTCCTCCTGATTGTAGCTATCGGGAAACACAAACTCCGGCAGGGAATTCCACTCCTTATCTGTACGCATAATAAAAGTGTCCCCAAAACAGTTTGTGCGTATGGGTGGGATGTCCACCATGTACCGATGACGCATCACCGTACGTCTGGTAGTCCGATGATGGAACGGGCTTACAAGTGCGGCATGGGCAGCATTTTACATGGAGCGAATGCCTATAATCTGAATACCCTGTTAGTTTATAAGTTGCGCGTTGTCAAAAACTTATTGATTTCTTTGAATACTTTTTAGATTTTTGGAACGAAGTTCCTCGTGGTTTGCGGTAGGAATTGCCTAGTCGAAATCGTCGCGAAAAAACGATGGTCTCGAGATATTATCGTCAAGCGCTGGTGGCCATTCTTGTTTTCATCATAATGTTTGCGTGTCTGATGTCTAAAAATTTCTATATCATATTACATTTGGAGTTGAAGCAAAAGGCGCGAGGATGTTCGTTCCTGACGGGGTTGCCCCGACCGCAGACGTTAATTTTTTTTTTTTAAGGTTTGTCCCGAACTTTTGACTTCAAAAAGATAGGAGGTTCTTCTCAATCTCGCTAGATTCTTATGTCCTTGAGACTCGTTATATAACGACCGTGACTTTGTATGATACGTTTCAGAATATTCGTTTTTTATTGACGTTATTTGTAGTAGACTTTATTTGTAGGATTTATGAGGATAATGTGGAAAATATAAATAAATTATGAATTATAAGTTTTCTTTGCGTTTTTATTCACACATTCCTGTCAAGATATACAAAGGATGCTTAAATTCGCGGCTTGTTTTGAGTATCCCAACCGTAAATTGAAAATCTTTTGATGTAGAGATTTAGTTGAAGAAAAACTGTAAAGGCATGTGCTGACCGGCGTTACGAGGCGTAATGGAACGTGTTATACAGCGAGAGTTCGTGAATTCTGTACGGGGAAACAAGGCGCTTGCATTGAGCAACGAGCGGCTCGTTGCTTGCTGAGAGTGCTCCACCCAGCTGTCGCTTTTTTGGCGAATCCTTTGAGTGTTACGCGCTTCAGTCAGTACGTCGTCACGAGCGTACGTGGCACAAGCGTCGATTTTAGTTACTTCTGGCCTTTAGTTGTGATTATTTGTTGTTAAAAAGATGGATTGTAACATGGAGAAAACTCATTACATAAAATATTCATCATCATCTGCCTAGCCTTTTTCCCAACTATATTGGGATCGGCTTCCAGTCTTACCGGATTCAGCTACGTACCAGTGTTTTACATGGAGTGACTGCCTATCTGACCTCCACAACCCAGTAACTGGGTAACACGGTACTCCTTGGCAAGACTGGTGTCAGATCTCATACTTCTGACTACGTGTAACGACTGTCAAAGATCTCCAAATGACAGCCGGGACCAACGGCTTAACGTGCTTTCCGAGGCACGGAGGAAACTCGGTATGTTGAAATGTTCACCCTTCCACGGACCGACCTCGTCAAGCGTTGCTTAACCTTGATAATCGACGCGTGCGGCTGTTATTATTTCGCTACGAGCTCCTCCATTACATACACTACTCATTAAATAAACTAATATTGAGAAGAAACTGTTTTATGGCGCCCGGGTCATCCAGAACATTACAACAAAATAAAACACAACTTCGCCGTCCGACATCTTGACTACGATTGGCAACGAATTTGGAACAGAGTTCGAAACGAACGTGTTACACGGATTTTAGCACACGGCGTAAACGTATCATACTCGCTGCGAATTGTACATTACACCCCTTAACACCAGTCAGTACCCACCTTAAAACCGATACAGTAATTTCTAAGAGAAAAAATTACAGTACATGCTTTTTTATACCAAGATTGAGTAAAACACATTTAATTAAATGCCTCCCACAAACAACAGGGTGACTTTAAACCTTTGTATGGCGTAAAACGCCTACTAGCCCTAAAAGTTGTACTCGTATTACCTAAGCCTTGTAATATTTGACTTGTGCTATTAGTATTAAAGTGCTCGGCCATCACAAAATGACAACACAACGATGACAAACTTGGCCTTTATACTCTTTTTTGCAAAACACTATCGATTATGCAGTATTTTACTACTATCAATAGCATCCGGATAAAAAATAAAAACAACTAAAATTAAAATTATTATAAACGTATTTTTCATAAAATATAGTAATTGATATGAGGGGTTAAGCTTTCTGACCACGATCCGGTCCCACAGGTGATTACTGGCAACACACATTGGTCGTCGTCGACGTTTGACTTGAGGTAAATTGGACGGGAAGGTACCGCGGAACTTCCTGAAAGCCGCCGCGCGCCGCCCAGCCGAGTCGGATTCGACGGTTGACCTCTTTCTTGAAGTTCTACCCAACTGGACCGTTTGTCCCCTCTCTACAGCAGATGGACAGATTTTATTATATTTATTTAAGGAAAAACAAACAGTAGCACAATAAGAAATAGTCATACTATCTTAAATATTACATTTATGCAATTATGCTACCCACTACTTTCTCCACAGATTACAATTCAAAATATTTATAACTTTATACTACTACGGTAACTGTCCTAGAACTCTTATTTGGGTTTTTTAATAATATATAAAAGAAAAAGTAAATTTGTGTGCGTATATTATTAAAACATTACGTAATTATATATCATTTTGCTGATCCTTTAGGGTTGCTTTGATTTGCTTCTTAAATGCATTTTTACTAAGAAAAAAAATGTCGATTGAATTAAATTCATTGTTATATGTCTCAACCAAACGATGAAGTGGTAAACGCGAGCCGGCGTTGGATTTACAGAGGCTAGTAGCAAATAGATGTCGAGTGCGTACCTCACGTACATAGCGAACTGTTTGAGGAACCGGTTACGTAAGTTACTTAACTATGTCCGGACGTGGCTCATCTGATTGGTTGTTGATCGGCATTTTTAATTCCCTTTTACACCTTAGGTGACCTTATGGATATGGACTGACTCCGCCTGATGGGCGGTCTTAGAGTGAGACAAATGGATTGAAGTCGTATCTTCCAAAATTGTGACGCTTTGATTTGCTTCCGGTTGCGGTGGATTTGAACCGGCGTCTGTGGCATTGGCAGTCACGCGCTCTCGTCCCGTGCCAACCTAATAACTAGTCATCGACCATCGAAATTGCGGTCCCCGGGTGTAAGCAGTGCTACGCGCTGACGTCATCGTGAGTGCTACAAAGTGCCGCGAGACTGCTACGCGCCTACGAGCCTGCGCACGCATCTACTACGCGCTGCGCCGCTGCTACGCGCTGCGCCGCTACGGGAGTATCTTAGATTGCCTCTTGCTGCTTATTTCCTCTGCACTAAGTTTGGATTTCGGTTGGCACGTCTATCAGTAGCATGGTTCAGACAATGTCTGATTTTGACATCCCTCAGGCAGCTGCAAACAGTCCGTATGAAAGTTTCAATATCAACTCGCGTTATAAGCGTCCGCGACAAGTTTTTCGCCTGGCAGCGAATTGCAGGCTTTTAAGCGGGAAATTTTGGATATGCTCAATACATCGAAGGCGAATGAACAAACCAATTTCCTAAAGTTTTAACAAGAACAAAGCTCATCCCTCGCTAAATTAGTCTCGGAGGTAGCCGAGCTTGAATCGCAAACTTCAGCCATTCAAAAAGCTAACATTGAAATGATGAAACAAATTGATTTATTACAATAACTGGCCAAGTGCGAGTCGGACTCGCGCACGAAGGGTTCCGCACCATTATCGCAAAAAACGGCAAAAAATCACGTTTGTTGTATGGTAATTATTATTTTTTGAACTGAATATACAAATAAATATTCTGTGAATATTTCAAGCGTCTACCTGTTTCTGTTATGAATATCGAGTAAAAAACGGCAAAAAAATCACGTTTGTTGTATGAGAGCCCCCCTTAAATATTAATTTTATTCTGTTTTTAGTATTTGTTGTTATAGCAGCAATAGAAATACATCATCTGTGAAAATTTCAACTGTCTAGCTATCACGGTTCATGAGATACAGCCTGGTGACAGACGGACAAACAGACAGACAGACAAACAGACGGATCGCGGCGTCTTAGTAATAGGGTCCCGTTTTTACCCTTTGGTTACGGCACCCTAAAAAAAGAATAGCCAGGGTGTTAAAAGATAAACAACAGAACCCAATGCCAGCATTTTTTTAAATTTTTGTCTGTTTGTGATTTTTGACGGTGCATGAGATACGGCCTGGTGGCAGACGGACGGACAGACAGGCAGACAGACAGACAGACGGATCGTGAGTCTTAGTAATAGGGTTCCGTTTTTACCCTATGGGTACGGAACCCTAAAAAGATAAACAATTATACAGGGATTATATACGAAATTCTGAGATGAAAATCGAAGACTTGCAACAATTATCACGTTCTTCTTGCGTTGAGATTCGCAATGTCCCACTCAAAGAATATAAGTCTGCAAAAGATTTGTCTGCGGTTGTTGCCCGGGTGAGTGCTGCCGTCAACGTGCCTCTAAAACATAATGATATCCGCGATATTTACCGACTACCTGACAAACCAGGTGCCGCCCGGCCGGTTGTTGCCGAATTTACCACGGTGGAGACAAAGATGTTACTGAGCTCGTTGCGCTGCTTCAACAACAAGCAACCGAAATAGTCTCGTCTCAGTACAAAGAACATAAGTGTTCTCGGCGACCACCGACCGTTATATGAGTCAGTTAGTACCTCCCAGCCAGCTATAGAAAACTATTTTTTGTTGCGCGAGAATTTGCAAAGCTTAAGGAGTATAATTTTTGTTGGACGGCCAATGGTAACAATCTGTTGCGGAAAGAAGAGGGAGCCAAACCAATACTGGTCAAATCCGAGCAGATGCTACGGGATTTAGCACAAACTAAACAATGACTCTTTAACTGCCATTTATCATTGTGTTTTTATATAGTTATCATATTAACTTAGCTTATTATGAGTTGTCACTTCAGGTCTAGGTTTTTTAACACCATTTGTTTTGCTCATGTTTTAAAATCTATCCACCACTACAATCAACATTCACATAGAAACTACACTCACTCTCCGTCCATAAACCACTATACATTCACTCTCTCGTCCGTCACATACATATCCACGACGACAACACCATACCTAACATTTTATATTCACTCCTACATCATAATTTTTATAACTGACATTTATACTTTCTCCATTTTCGGCGACACTAAACTCTTCTTTACGGGAGCAATACCTGGTACAGTTACAGTTGCCTCATCTTCTCTTATATGGTTAAATTTGTGCACCACTTTATTTTGGAAAATATTATTTACTTTCAATGGCTAACCACATTAATGCCCTTGAAATAGAATTGGATGCCTACCAAGTATCAAAATCATATAAATAACCGTTAGGCGAATGTATATCCAAAAATACCATACTTCAATTAAACATTCGCAGTTTAAACAAAAATTTTGAAAATTTTACACGTTTCTTACATCCCCTTAAAACGGAGTGTGATATCATCATACTGATAGAATGCTGGCTGCAATTCCCAATTTGGATGGTTATAATGTACATTTCACAAAAAATACAAAACACCAGAATGATGGGGTGGTATACTAAGTCTTCATTGCAATGCAGTGTCTCTGAACCTGATATAAAAGACGCAAACTGACTACTTTGCAAAGTTGACAATTATGTTGGGATCTTAGCCCTATATAGATCACCTTCGTACATCCACATTAATAGTTTTAGAAACAGTCTGGATTCCATTTTAAAAGTCCTAACAACATTTCAACATGTTGCCTTAGTCGGTGATATTTACATTGACATCAAACTTAATAACAATGACAGACATTTCAAAATCAATCAAAATCAAAAGTCATTTATTCAAACTAGGCTGAGAATCAGCACTTTCCGAACGTCAAAATTACATAAGACAGTCCCCCAAAAACGCCCGCCCTTCACCACTTCCTAGTGCTTTTGCTGGGAAGAAGAAGTGGCGCAACAAACTCCCCAGCAGCACAGCTGTCTGTTCAGTTAGCACGAATACCTCACATTTACTGCCTCCCATGGTTTATCACCGGCGCACTTATATCCTACAAGAGTAAATAACTGTTTAGATCATATTCTCCTTAAAACCAAACAACCAGACACATCCATTTTGATAGACTGACCTGTTACCGACCATTTACCTGTATTATTGAGTGTCATCCTGGATGTTCCTAAGCCCAAACCCACCCTCACTGCTAAAGTTGTTGACATTACCATTACCTTACCTACTGTTGCGAACAAACGTTTCGCTCCGTTTTGTTATTTTGTTGCAACACTGTGTCAGCAAGCTGTCATAGATTTGACAGCTTTCGATTAAATTGATAGTTGACTAGTAAGAACGTGTTTGCCGGAGACGTGACGATTTGGCTTTGGGCTGGTCTTGTTTGAAAACTAATAAAAAGCCAGTCAATCGTTCACCGGAATTGTGTCTCCGTCCGCGAGTGGTATTGTGCTCCGCCTGTGCATTGGTTTTTGTGTATATTTCACGTGCAGAATTTTGGCGGAAGCGTGTCCCGGTGTCTGCAAGGAATCTCGCCTCAGAACACGTCCCTTATCCCTTTATTAAGATAAGATAAGATATATTTATTTTGTAAAACATGAGTACAGTATGAAGGTCTTTTATTAATATGAGGTGGCTACATGTTTTGCCATTAATGGCGTACAAAATTTGTTGCACTAGAAAAACAATATAAAAAAAATACAATATCAAAATTTAAATTAAATTGAAATTACAATGTCAAAATTTAAATTAAATTGAAATAACAATGTCAAGATTTAAGTTCAGTAAGAAATCACTATGTCACAATTTAAAATTCAATTAAAAACACTATGTCAAAATGTTATTATATATATATCTTCCCGTATAAACCCCGACCACACAGGATTGACCAGGAGAACATCGCGGGAACAAGTGTAAGTTCATAGTAGTAAGTAGCACTTTCCACCTGTCAGACAGGAACCAATATCTCTTAAGAACGAAACACCTACTCTATCCTTTTTCTTCCATAAGGTAGCCTATTTCCTTCCTCAAGATGCCATCTATCTCCTTGCCAAATTTCATTGAATTCCGTTCAGTGGTTTAGGCGTGAAAAGGTAACAGACCGTGTCTGTCACTGTTACTTTCGATTTTTTAGTCTAAGTATGGATTAGATATAATACTGATTAGGAACAAACATGATATAGGTAACTTATTTAATTATAATATACATGAATATAAAAGCAAAAGGTCACTCACTCACCTATCACGAAATCTCGAAAACCGCTTGACATATAAAGATGGAATTTGGCAGGGAGGTTCCTCAAGTGACATAATTGCGTACTAAGAAAGGATTTTTTGAATTTCTGTCCCTAAGGGGGTAAAAGGGGGTTGAAAGTTTGTATAGACTTTCTACAATTTGTAAGTTGGACCCCTGAACTTTTAGATTTATAATCTTGGTTGATAAAAGAATTCATGTATTTATTTGTTTTTGTAAATTTCACCCCTAAGGAGCTACCTCCTTAGTCGTTGAAAGTTTGTATGAAATGTTTACAGTTTGTAAATTAACTTTTAGATTTATACTATTGGTTGATAAAAATAATTCATAGATTTATTGCTTTTTGGAAATTCCACCACTAAGGAGGTGAAAAGGTGGATATTTGTTGGTCTTATGTATTTGAAACTTGGCATAAATACTAACCTAAGTAAAGGTTATCATTATTAGTTTTTCAAAACTACTCCGAAAAGAAGATTTAGGGAGTGTTACAGATTTTTGAAGAATTTTACTCCACAGGGCTTTTTTTTATGATGTAGGGGAGCACTTAGAAGGGATTTTTGGGCATTCAAGCTTTAAGGGGATGAAACTAAAAGTCATCTGTAGGATAAAATACTGATCACGCGAACGAAGACGCGGGCGAAGTGCTAGTTAGGTATAAAATATACTATAATCTATACTAATATTATAAAGAGGAAAGATTTTTTTGTTTGTACCGAATAGGCTCCGAAACTACTGGACCGATTTAAAAAATTCTTTTACCAATAGAGAGCTACATTATTTCTGAGTGACACAGGCTATTTTTTATTTTTATCCCGAAAACGGGTCCTGTGTGGTGGTCCACGGGAGCGAAGCCGCGGGGAATAGCTAGTTGGGTATAAAATTAATCAAAACATTTGATAATGAAAAGATGAACAGGCATATTTGGTTGTAAATTATGAATTCGATATAAATGTAAATATATTTTAATAATAAAGTAGTTAAGCGTGATACTTTTTTTATTATGTCAATTATAACACACTCTTCGGGGTTTTTTTGTAAACTTCTCGAACACTTTAGTATGATTTGTAAGTTTTCTGTGCATATATATTCTTAGTGACAGTCAGGCTGCAATCAAAGCCATGGCATCCTACAAAGTGGACTCCGGACTTATTCTGGATGCTATCCAAACCCTAAACAGGCTTGAGAAGCACAACAGGGTAAGACTAATGTGGGTCCCTGGACACAAAGGATTCCATGGTAACGAAGTGGCTGATGAACTGGCAAGAGAGGGCTCAGCAAATGACTTTGTGGGTCCAGAACCATGTGTAGGCATCTCGACGTGTTTCGTAAAAGCCGCATTCAGTGAGTTTGCAGACCACAGACAACAAACTTGTTGGCTGTCTAATACCGGTCTACAACACGCCAAGAAATTCCTAGGCTCTACGTTCAAAGCCCGGGAACGTAGTTGGAATATGAGCAGGCGGCAAATCTGCTACCTGCTTGGGGCCTTTAATGGGCACTTTGGAACCAACGATATGCTCATGAAGATGGGTCTAACCGCGACACCCATGTGCAGGTTGTGTGGGGAACATACGGAACGCATGGAGCACCTTCTGTGCACATGCGACGCACTGGCTGGTAAGCGAATGAGTCTCCTAGGGGTTGTATATCCAAAACCAGAAGACTATAGGCTCATATCTCCTAGTCTCGTTGTAAAACTCATGAAAACAGTTAGCAACGAGATTGAGGAGGAGTAAGTTATCTAGGGGACCACAATAGATCCCAATGGGTCGAAGTGTCCGAGTTGTTTCTCGGCCCCTCCATAAGATAAGATAAGTTTTCTGTGCACACTCATGATGGGCAGACCATCGAGGCAATTTTGCCCTATCATCATCATCACCATAAGCCTATTAATGTTCACACTGCTGGGACACAGGCCTCCTCTCTGTAAGAAGGAATGGGCCGTAATCCACCACGCGGGCCCAATGCGGATAGGTGGATGTCACATATATTCGAATTGTTGGTCCTAGGACATGCCAACGATTTGAGAGCAGTGGTGATGAAATAATTTACACAAAGTAAAGCGCTTGCCTGGGTTTGAACTTTTGGGGGTAGGTGGAACAGGGTGTAAAGTCCCACTAACCTCCAAAGAAAAGGGAGGATCCTCCGACCAGACGGGTGTTGTGTCTGGTTCGGGCAACTGCCCAACGGTTATTGACGGACTGTTGTAAGTGTTCTAATCGCGCCCAAAACTTTGCTTGCGCGATGCAGGATTTGTCTGACGTCATGTCATTATTTCGTAAGTGGCGGCGTTGGTGCCGCTACATCACTCCTCTCCGGAGACCGGAGATGGATAGCAGGTTGAGTAATCCGTACATCTTGTGATGCGTGTGCCTGGCCAGTGGAAGGTTGGTTCCCGTGAGTCGGAACCGGCAGTCGCAGAGTTCGCTGTGAGTTGGAACTGTATGTGGTTGTGCCCCAGTGAGTTGGGGTGATGATATCCTAGTGAGTCGGGATGTGCTGCTGGCTCCAGTGGGTCGGAGCAGTGATGAAAGAAGTTGAGAGTGATGACCAGAAATGCGCGTTCGCTGCTTGCTGGTGGTCAGGATACCCCCGTAGATGCTGTGGATACTGGCTGGCTGTATGACTCGCTGCTCGAAAGCTTGAGGAAGTGATGATGACGTCACTAAGCGAAGTAGCTCTGCAGGAAGGCTGCGCTGACGTTCATACTCGAGGGTCACCAGATTGGAAGCAGGCATCGGTCGGTGCCGCTACAAACTCACGACCTACAACTTGTAAGTCGTGGTCGATACAACTGGGACACCATTGCTCCACTGCTTCCCCTATAGTGCTTTTCAAATAGCTTTTAAACAAAAACGTAAAAAAAATCTGTCTCTTCAACAACGGTTAGGTTCGTTAAGTGAGTGGACTTAGGACTTTTGATTTATTTTTATTTGGTTGCATTTTTTTAATCTCTAGGGGGGCTCACTCGTCAGGGCTTTTGCCGATTATGCCGACAACGTGGCGGCCAACAAGGTTATGGTGCCGCTTGGTAACAAAGGCGACATCGCAACTGAGGCGGGCTACTATGTCGTATGATGCGTCCCAGGTTCCATACGCAATTGATGATGAGTGCCGGTATTGCGGTGCGCCGCTCTCGCTACCTACCGCGGCCTGGACAGGGTCACCACCGTCTGATGGCGGACGCGTTTCAGCCACGAAAAGTGTAAGTTGGCGGGGCCACTGACCTGACCCGTCACAGGGAGATCAAGGGTGCCATGCACGGGGTCGTCTGGCGCCAATGTGCTTGTTTGGTCCCTGGGGTGCCGTGTACGCCGGTGCAATGTGTACTTGTGCGCCGGTGATGGGCGGTACACACCAATGGAAGGTCCGGCGGGTTCCCATGTTCCTGCCATAAGCAGCACAAGAGGACACCGTGGAGTTTTAGTGGGTTGGAGTCCCACATGACTGCGCTATCTCCCCGTGGTAGCGCAGTATACATGAGCGGTTCTCTTAAAAAAAAAGGGTGGCAAATGCCACTAACTGCCCTCTCTTGGTGACGCCCATGGCTTTAGCCCATGAATCGTAAAACATATTGTGGCCAACTTGGCCGGCCCAATCCCATTTAAGCTTGGCTGCTCTTTGTGTAACGTTTCTTTAAACTCATATATTTATTTGTAAAACATAGGTGCAAATATCTACTAATAAAATTATGTAATTATGTAACAGCATTTGTTGGAAAGCGGCAATGGACGTCAGATTCCAAGTCAGTCAGATTCCATGTACGTCATTTTCCAGCTAGAAGATTTTCCAACTAGGTCAGATTTTGGGTTAGTAATGGTGCAAGCGGCAATTGACGTCAGATAACAAGTCGGTCAGATTCCATGTTCGTCATTTTCCAGCTAGAAGATTTTCCAACTAGGTCAGATTTTAGATTAGTAATGGTTTGGTACATTTACTCACACTATATTCATCACACCACGTCTGCTAGACTTCTTTGGTACCACGGACTTAGTCTAGAAATGATGACACTAAATGGACGGTTATATAAAAAGGATCCAACCCACAAAATTACACTTAAAGGTAAGTAAGTAGTCGTATTTCCTATATTTTTCCTATTTTCTTTAAGCTTAAAAAATAATAATTTTACATTATTTTAACTTGCAGTGGATTCTATTTATTGCTACTTAATTACATAACAATTTGCCATGTTGGATCATTACTGCGAAATTCAATATAAACTTAGCATAATTGTAAATGGCTTTTAGCTAAACGATCCAACCCCATATTTACTTGAATATCTCTAAAAATAATTATTTAATCCCAATAAAAGTAACTACGTCAATTTAGTGTCATCATTTCTAGACTATAAAATCCGACGTGGTGCGATGAATATATTGTGAGTATGTGTACCAAACCAATACTAACTCAAAATCAGACCTAGTTGGAAATTGTCCTAGCTGGAAAATGACGTACATGGAATCTGACCTACAAAGAATCTGACGTCTATTGCTGCTTTCATTCGTTGAAAGCAGCAATGGACGTCAATATCAACAATATAAGTAACTATATCTAAAAAATAAAATCAAAAGTAAATATTATATTAACATCTCAGTATAGACAGATAAGTAATATGTTCTAAGTTTTTTAGAGATAGACTAGCTGACCCGACAAACTTTGTTTTGCCATAAAAACACCAAACATACACCTACCCTACACCTACCCTACACCTACCCTACACCTACCCTACACTTACCCTACACCTACCCTACACCTACCCTACACCTACCCTACACCTACCCTACACCTACCCTACACCTACCCTACACCTACCCTACACCTACCCTACACCTACCCTACACCTACCCTACACCTACCCTACACCTACCCTACACCTACCCTACACCTACCCTACACCTACCCTACACCTACCCTACACCTACCCTACACCTACCCTACACCTACCCTACACCTACCCTACACCTACCCTACACCTACCCTACACCTACCCTACACCTACCCTACACCTACCCTACACCTACCCTACACCTACCCTACACCTACCCTACACCTACCCTACACCTACCCTACACCTACCCTACACCTACCCTACACCTACCCTACACCTACCCTACACCTACCCTACACCTACCCTACACCTACCCTACACCTACCCTACACCTACCCTACACCTACCCTACACCTACCCTACACCTACCCTACACCTACCCTACACCTACCCTACACCTACCCTACACCTACCCTACACCTACCCTACACCTACCCTACACCTACCCTACACCTACCCTACACCTACCCTACACCTACCCTACACCTACCCTACACCTACCCTACACCTACCCTACACCTACCCTACACCTACCCTACACCTACCCTACACCTACCCTACACCTACCCTACACCTACCCTACACCTACCCTACACCTACCCTACACCTACCCTACACCTACCCTACACCTACCCTACACCTACCCTACACCTACCCTACACCTACCCTACACCTACCCTACACCTACCCTACACCTACCCTACACCTACCCTACACCTACCCTACACCTACCCTACACCTACCCTACACCTACCCTACACCTACCCTACACCTACCCTACACCTACCCTACACCTACCCTACACCTACCCTACACCTACCCTACACCTACCCTACACCTACCCTACACCTACCCTACACCTACCCTACACCTACCCTACACCTACCCTACACCTACCCTACACCTACCCTACACCTACCCTACACCTACCCTACACCTACCCTACACCTACCCTACACCTACCCTACACCTACCCTACACCTACCCTACACCTACCCTACACCTACCCTACACCTACCCTACACCTACCCTACACCTACCCTACACCTACCCTACCCTTTTTTCCCCAGTTTTTAAACCTTCCCTGTATTCTGTCGAACAAAACAAAAAAAGAATTATCCAAATCGGTTCAGCCGTTCTCGAGTTTTAGCGAGACTAACGAACAGCAATTCATTTTTATATATATAGATAGATATTGTAACTGTCTGAATTTAATCTAGTAAATAAGTATTATTGTTGACCACTTGAGTGCCCGTAACGTGGATCCACGCGAGACACAGTCGGTCAGTCCACAACATAGAGGTAGCGTGAAGGTATCTATGGATAATAACGTGCAAGAAATTCCGCGGACATTCTTTTCAATCAGTCAATCTGCCTAGCCTTTTCCCAACTATATTGGGGTCGGCTTCCAGTCTTACCGGATTCAGCTAAGTGCCAGTGTTTTACATGGAGCGACTGCCTATCTGACCTCCACAACCCAGTAACTGGGTAACACGGTACCCCTTGGCAAGACTGGTGTCAGATCTCAAGCTTCTGACTACCCGTAACGACTGTCAAAGATCTTCAAATAACAGCCGGGACCGGCTTAACGTGCTTTCCGAGGCACGGAGGAAACTCGGTATGTTGAAATGGTCACCCATCCACGGACCGACCTCGTCAAGCGTTGCTTAACCTTGATGATCGACCCGTGCGGCTGTTGTTATTTAGCCACGAGCTCCTCGTATTCTTTTCAATCAGTAATAATTAATAAAAAGTATTTGATTACATCACTCTTGTTTAGAAATCACGTCATATTTGAAAACGATGTAAAAAAAAGACGTAGACGTAGAAGTGTCTAGACCAAAACAACTCAAAAATAGTAACGACCTTAGAATGCAGGTTTTCCTGACCTTATACAAAATTATTACTTTTAAATATCAAATCTTCTATACAAATAAATTAAATTGAGGTGTCAGTTTGTAATGTCAAAATAACAGCTTTATAATAAACTAGCGACACGTCCCTGGCCAAGTGCGAGACGGACTCGCGCACGAAGGGTTCCGTACCATTATCGCAAAAAAACGGCAAAAAAAAGAAAACGTTTGTTGTATGGGAGCCCCACTTAAATATTAATTTTATTTGGTTTTTGATATTTCTCGTTAAAGCGGCAACAGATATAAATCATCTGTGAAAATTTCAAATGTCTAGCTATGGATCATGAGATACAGCCTGGTGACAGACAGACATCAGATGGACCGCGGAGTCTTAACAATAGAGTGCCGTTTTTACCCTTTGGGTACGGAACCCTAAATCTACGATTATTATGATAAACAAGAAATTCCAAGAGCATTAAACAAGTTTGTAATGCATTAGTCCTTCTCACCTAATTTTGGCGCCAGTGAATATAAATGGCGACTAGACATCGGCGCGGGACATACTCGTGTTACATGTCTAAGTTTTTACTCGCACATAGATGCTCTTGCCATCACAATCTGAAAACTAATATTTTTATTTAAAAACCTTTGTCACGTTGCGGACTCCAAGTTATTATGTTATTGTATATTTAGCGTTCAACCAATCGCTGATATCTTACTGTTTATCTGTATCGGGTGGTGAGTCACCAACCTCCATGCTTCAAATTGTACGCGCACAAAGGCCCGTTTTAAAAGTAAGTAATTTTCTGCTATTCTTATTTCCCACCAAACAACTCTATGAGCAATGCGGAGTGTTAACCATCCGCCAACTTTTCATTTTGAATACGATTTTGCGCAGTCTTTTCTATGGGCATACATAGACAAGACTGCGTATATAATGTATGTATGTACCTTACCATCATGCCTATAATAGCCACCCTACACACGCTCGCTCACACTTTCATCATCACTTACCTTTACACTCACTTTTACACCCACAAGATTTTTCTTTTTTACGTGATTTTGATTGGATTTTTTATATGCTAATCATTTAATATTTCCATTTCTAAATTAAATTTATAATTTGTATTTCGATTTTTCTATTATATCAAAATTTTGTTTGGTTATCGTTATAATAACACCTCTTGATGTATTTAAGTAGTTAGATAATAATAAACCACTTTCACAAATTCCGTGTGAGAGCCTGGTGATCTGTCACATAGGGTGTCCTACTATGGACACCATTCTCTCACAAGGTATCATACTTAAAGTATATTTCTTTATTATTTAATTTTATTCTATATCTTATGTGAGTTTTATGTAATCCTTTGTGAAGAGTGAAATAAAAATCGTTATTATTATTACAGGGCACAAGAGCGTGTTCGTTGCCAAACACAGGTGCACTCTCTGCTCTCACACTGTCATAGTCCAAGGACGGCTATTTGACACCTCGCTGCCCGCTTGACCGGAGATAGATCAGGCACAAGACAGGATCAAAGGGTGAAACCTAAGGATTTTATTAGTTTTGGAGTGTTCGGTGAAAACTATAAGGTTTTGGAGGTTTTGGATACAACACTTCAGTGCTTAGTGTCTAGCTGTTTACAAAATAAAACTGCATCAACTGTACTTGTCACATTCATCATGGTATTAATTGAAATTTTGGATTCAGCTCTACGCTGCATTTACTATCCGGTGGGACTAGCTTCGTTAATATACGGAGTCTTATCATGGTGCATGATAAAGGATTTTAGTAATTACCGAAACTACGTGTATCTTAACTTAATATTGGGACAGTTTTTAGACGCAATTGTACTTCATATTGGCATTTTTATCATTGCCGAAGGTCTCTTTTATGAATATGAAAAATTGAATATGCTGATAGTAATTATATACCATGTAAAGGGGTATTTGATGATGGTGAGGAGCTACTGGTTGGTAGTTATGAGCTACATGTTTTACGTAGATTTCGTAAAACTATTTAATTGGCAGATCCAAAGGAAATATTTGAAAAGTTTTATCTTTGGCTGGGGCGTACCATTAGTAGCATCCCTCATTAGATTGTTTATAAATAGAGAGAGTATTTACGATATTTTTATTATGTGCTCACCTGTGATACTCAACACTCTTCTTTTTATAATAACAGTATATGTATTATTTCGCAGCTCTAACGCGAACGCACCTACCGCTACTACTAAATGTCGTATGTTCTACGTCACAACTTTAATGTTTATATTGAGTGACGTCACATTATTAGCTACTGTTGCTTTTTCGTATTATGACACCAATGACATATATTTTCAAGTGTTTTATCTTCAGTCCTATTACATACAACCAATATTACTATCAGTATTTCTGGTCGCTGTGAAAAGCAACAGGAAAGTTTGGCATCAATTTTATATAAATAAGTTAAGAGAAAGATCCATTGCAAGACAAGTAGATCTCGACATCAATATGCAGGTAACAGCTTGCTGATAGTCGGCCACAGGCTCTTTTAATACAAGATCAGTTGAAACACTGATAACCCTGTTGGTAGTTTGTAAACATATATTTTTTTTAAAGTTACTGGCATTCGCAAATATCCCAACCCAATTTTTTTATGTTTCTATGATGTTTTGAAACATGTATGTATGTTTATATGTAAATTTATGTATAGTATTTTATATAGCTATATTATTTATCTATACGATTACTAATTATATAATATTATAAAGTATGTGAGGTTTTAAGGGATAGTCTCTGGATCTAGAACCGATTTAGATGAATTTTGGCATGGAGATAGTTTGAGACCCTGGGAAGGCCATATGATAGTTTGTTTTCCCTTGGGATGAATATGTGATTACCATCACGCTCTGCATTACCATAATATAACTATTATGTGTATATTTATGTAAATAATGATGACAGTAATAGGTCCCTTTTACATGGGATTTAAATATAACTGGCGTAATATGATCGCTATAGTTATTCACAAACTACAACAGCATTATCAGTGTTGTTCAACTGATCCTGTATGCGTTTATATTGATGTCACGCTCGCGATCGACTTGCCTTGCAGTGGACTTTTCTCTAAATAATATTAATATAAAATTGGTGCCAAACTTTTCTGTTGCTTTTTACTGTGAATAGAAACACTGACAATAATAATGGTTGTAAGCGAAAGGACAGATTTGTGAAAAATGCATTGTACTTATATGAAACCGAGTTTAGCATAAAAACAAAGTAAACAACAATGTGACGACGACCAAACTAAGAAATTAATGTTGCGTAGTAAAACCAACGACATTTAGTTAGTAGCGGAAGGTGCGTTCGCGTTAGCTGCGACAGAGTACAGATCCTGTTTGTAAAAAGAGTAGTGTTGAGAATCGAAGTTAAAAACGTGAAAACGTTTCAGCGCACATATTTTGTTTTAATAATAATAAGAGGATTGTTGTTGCTAATGATACGCCCCAGTCAAAGATAAAACTTTTAAAGTATTTCCTTTTGATCTGCGCATTAAATACTTTTACGAAGTCTATGTAAAAAATGTGGCTCATACTCATAACTATCAACCAGTGGGTCCTCACTATCATTAAATAATGAACTATATACTTAATCTTTAATTGTTATCATCATAACTTTTTTTCATAACCATCTAAGTATAAAATTTGAAATTTGTATGATAAATTTGTGTAACAAATGTCTCATCCCTCTGAGTGTCTATCGTGCCGAATCGGCTTAAAACAATGGTAATTTCTATTGTGTCTGCTCATCAACACTTGGCAGGATATTTAGTTAAGACTCGTAGTTCCTATGATTTCTAAACTTCCTGAAGATGCACCACGATAACATGCCGTATATTAACGCAAATTTTGTTATTTTTTGTATTAATAATGTAGCTTCGTCTAAGATACGGAATTGGTTATTGTTTAGTTATGTTAAGTGTATGTTAACTAGTTATTGGTCGGATTTAGTTAATAATTATGAATTTAATTAATTGTAAATAAAAGGTTAAAGCAAAAATAATACCTAACAATAATATCATAACACAAATAAAGTAAAAAATTTACAATTAGTTAAAATATTAGGTTTTATTGGGAGCAATCTGTATCAACTTGAAAACTTTCGACCACTTTTGTTTTAAGGATGGAAGGCCGGAGTGGTCATTGATGTGCGCTCGTTAGCTTATGATAATATTTCGCATATACCCGCTGTATTTTTTTTTGTTGTTACTCTTTGTACCCACTTAAGTGGTTATTATTTAGTCATTATTATGTAGTCGATGTTTTTGGTGCGCGGTAAAACTTTAATGAGTTTATGTTGGCATCAACTTAAGTATGTAAAATGTATGTGTGTACTAATGAATAACTAAATAAAATATTATATATATATAATCTTAGGCAATATTCATGTTAAGTATAATATCTGTGTTTTCTTAGGGGAATTCCAGGCGTGATTGTATGTTATGTATTAATTTATGTAAATAATGTTGATGTCAATGCCCCCTATTTCATGGGAGTTAATTGGCGAAATTTGGAAATAATAAATGTACGTAAGTTTATTATTTTCGTACGGTATCGGTATGTTAGTTAGAGTACGTACCAACTCGGTATGTCGGTTAATGTCATGATGTTTACGACAAGTAAAGTTATTGTTTGAATGTTAATTATGACTGCAAATAAAATTTTGGGAACTTAAATTAATCCAGTATTGTATTTTTTTTTTGTAAAGTAGATACTGTCTGAATTAAATAATGTTATAGTTTCACTTGTTATTATTTCATCCAATCTTTTCACTTCAACGAAAGCTTTTCTGGCAGAGTACGCCTCGCTTGTGGCTAAAGATGAACATCAACTCTCACTCACAATGCACTCGCAATCGGGCTGCATACAGAAGAAAGAGATGCGCGATGACACAACTCTTTAAGTTTATCGCAAAATAACATGAAGTATTCTATCGATTTACTCAAAAGTTAGTTTAGTAATGGAAAAATTTAATAAAATAACGGTGTTATGCCTGGTGGCCACAACGGAGGCCTTTTTCGCAATCCACCAGTTGTGCGAGAAATACAGATGCACATCAAAACTTGCAAATGGTGTTTATTGACCTCAAGAAGGCCTACGACCGAGTGCCCCGTGAGATTTTCTCGTAGGTCCTTAAGAAGAAAGGTGTGCCTGGGAAGTATGTAGGTACAGTTGGGACAAAGCTACATCTGATCACCGTAAGGACTATTTTTGCTTGCAGGGCTTGTCCGCTATAGTAACGCCGACCTATACTCATCAAAGACAAAGATATTTTATTTCAAGTAGGCCACCAAGCGGCACTTTTGAACGTTACATTAAAATTTACAAGTTATAATAGTTGATTCTACCGTGCATTCGGAAAGTAGCTTGTAATGGAGAAGAATGCACAAGAAACTCTACACTTACTCTTAAAAAAAAAAAACTTTTACAATATTTAGGTACATAAGTACATACCTTGATGAATGAAATTGAATTTATACAATACAAATATATTCATACAGTCTTCAGAAGGTCCAACAATACTGCAAAACAATAATGTTCTGCATATCACTTGTATTTGCGCCCTAGTGGATGTGGAGCAGGACTAGCATTTAGCCAAGCATTTTTATCAGTGATGTAATCCCCCAACTTATAATATGCCAGCCTGCATAGTGTGCGTTTTAGACAAGTTTTAAATTTCGTCTCATTCGTTCAAGAATGTGGGGAGGAATTTTATTGTAACATTTTGTACAGTACTCCATGAAAGATGAGGCTACTTTAGCCAGTCTGAAACCTGGTTGAACTATTTCTAGTAACGTATTTATGTCTGTCGCCGTTTTTACTAAAAAGATCTAAAATCTTTCTCACGTACATGATGTTTTCATAAATATATTGACAAGGAACCGTCATGATGTTAATGTCCTTAAACAGTTCCCTTCCCTTAAAGAATCGCGCCGGCGAAGATTGTATATCGCTCTGATGGCTCGTTTTTGCAGAATAAAAATTGACTCAATGTCTGCAGCCCTTCCCCATAGTAAGATACCGTAAGACATTATTCTATGAAAATAACTAAAATAGACTACTCTGGCGGTATCCACATCCGTTAACCGACGAATCTTTCCAACAGCATAAGCCGCCGAACTCAGCCGCCCCGCAAGGGATAGCATCAACCAATAGCATCGCAGCATCGGGTGACTGTTTTTCTAGTACCTGTCAGCCACTTGTTTTTGTAATAAAAAAAGACGGCAAAAAAACAAACGAGTGATTTTAACTACTTCGTAGATAACAGCCAGCTGAGTTTTACAGTTTGTTTCGACGAGAATAAGTATCAATGAGGCAGCTTCATGTGAGGCACCGTTGCACTTGCACAAAAATATCTGTGAAAGTTACAACTAAGCAAAGGTAAGTCTTCAGCAATATAGTATAAATCCTTATCTGAATTATTGTTTACCCCATTTAAATGATTTAGCTTGACCGGACTTGATTCTGTAGTGTGACTGCCTATTATTATTATGAGCCCGTTACGTCCCACTGCAGGGCAAAGGCCTCCCTTCCGTCTTTCCATTTTTCCCTGTCTCTTGCTACATCTGGCCAATCCTTCCTTAAACGTGATTGCCTATAAAGTTAAATAATATTGAGCTGTATAAGATTGTTTTCAATGAAAAATCATGTGAAATCCTTGGTGTGCGAGGCTAACTCGAATTAACACATTGGGATTATAACTCAGTACCGGGTGACTCTTTTTGCCTGGCCCTCTCAGCCCCTTGTTATTGTAATTAAAAAAAGACGGCAAAAAAACAAACGAGTAATTTTTACTTCTTCGTAGATGAAACAGCTGAGATGTGCGGTTTGTTTCAATGAAAATAAAATATCAAGGGGAACCTTCGTGTGAGGCACGTTTTTTTAACAAATTTATCCGTGATAGTTTTTTTTTTATTTGTTGTAGGCTCGCGTTTGACCACTATCTCGCCTGATGTTAAGTGATGATGTGGTCGAAGGTGAAACACGCTTGCCTAGAAGCAAATGTGTGGTGCGTGGTATCATTGGATAAGCCATTAAAAAAAATGACGATTTTGTGAGAACCATGTTTCGATTCAGGGATCTGTTTGCGTAAAATTAAGCTTTAAGGCCGTACCCTGACCAAAAAATCAGCATGAGATATGAGCATTCCTATTGGCCTAGCGGCACTGGTGGCGCATGAATTACGGTAGTGAATACGCCCAGATTTTAGAATAAAATCTTGATAAAATCGAATCAGTCTTATGAAAAAAATAAAACTTACAAAATGTTTGTTATCAAATTGTCTATCCATTAGTGTTAGTATAAAAAATAATTAATGAATACTTTACGAGGATATGCATGCTATCAATAATTATTTCACATTTTTATGGTTTTGTTGGAAGGAGATTAGTGACACATATACCTCTTTAAAAAAAAGTGTACTACTATTTTAGAATCAACATTATGTGAAAATTTTATGCATTTTTATTAATTGATATTTCTTTTTAAAAAAGAGTAGATAGCTCTTAAAAACTGCACAAAATTCGACTAGCGCGGCGTTTTGCTCGGGGACGCGCCTTATATGGCTAATTTATGTTAGACTCAAGTGTGACCTTCCCCCCTGCCAGCTAAATGGTTGCTTTTGGATTTAAGAAAAAAATCACAACAGTAGTATATATAACGAAATTAAAAAGATAACTATCACAGCTACGTAGGCTTTATAAGTTCACTAGTAATAGTCGACCCACTTATAAAATGGACATGGAAAAGTAAAAAAATTGAAAATAGATTTGATATTTTGTATGAGGCCAACAGATTTCAAACCGCAAAGTTAACATTGTCCCTTCGATAGAGCAATGTTCGGTGCTTTCATTGTTTATAAACGTTTTTAATGTTACTTATTTATTTTGGTGAATGTAGCTGTTTATACGGAAGCCCCTGTGCGCGAGTCGGACTAGCACTTGTCCGGTTTTTTGTCTAACCTTTAAACTCGAATATTTATTTGTAAAAAATATGTGTAAATATCTAGAAACAATATATCATTCGGTAACATAAATCGTTGTTGGACATAAATATCACTGATATAAGTAACTATATCAAAAAATAAATTCAAAAGTAAATATATTAACATCTCAGTATAGACTTAGGTAGGTAATATATGTTAAGTATTTTAGAGGCAGATATTGTAACTGTCTGCACTTAACCTAGGTAAGTAACGAAATATTGTTTACCCCTTGAGTGCCCGAAACGTGGATCCACGTGAGACACAGTCGGTCAGTCCACAACAAAAAGCAAGCGAGAAGGTCTCTATGGATAATAACGTGCAAGAAACGCCGCGGACATTCTTTTCAATCAGTAATAATTATAACTAAGTATTTGGTCACACCACTCTCGTTTAGAAATCACATCATATTTGAAAACGATGTAAAAAAACCGGCCAAGTGCAAGTCGGACTCGCGCTCTAAGGGTTCCGTACCATTATCGCAAAACCGGCAAAAAAATCAAGTTTGTTGTATGGGAGCACCACTTAAATATTTATTTTATTCTGTTTTTAGTATTTGTCGTTATAGCGGCAACAGAAATACGTCATCTGTGAAAATTTCAACTGTCTAGCTATCACCGTTCATGAGATACAGCCTGGTGACAGACGGACAGACAGGCCGACGGATCGCGGAGTCTTAGTAATAGGGTCACTTTTTTACCCTTTGGGTACGAAACCCTAAAAAGACATAGACATAGAAGCGTCTAGACTAAAACAACTCAAAAATATGTAGTAGCGACCTCCAAATACAACAAAAAAAATATTACTTTTAAATATCGAATCTTCTATACAAATAAATTAAAATGAGGTGTCAGTTCGCAATGACAAAATAACAGCTTTTAATAAACCAGTGACCCGTCCCGGATGTGCACAGATGCATGTTTGTGTTTTAAAAAAGATTTTTGATCGATTTAATGTTTAGCACTTTGGTGTAATCACCTTTTCTGCCATTCAATGCTAAATTAAAAAGCTCTCTAGTACCGCAGAATTTCTTGGTTGTGCGAGTTATTTAAATTTTGTTATATCTACTAAGATATCCATTTTTTTTTTTTTTTTTATTATATTTTTTTTTTTCATCCATTCCGTCGGCGTCCCAGCCGTATTAGAACCACATGGCCTGGCTCGCTACGATGGCAAAAGACCTGACGGGTTGTCTTTGTTTCCATGGAAGATGGAAAAAAATATCCTTTAGTGTGGGACGCTACTTGTGTCGATACTCTTGCGCCATCTCATCTTCCTAGCTCGTCGAGCTGTGCTGGCGCTGCCGCTGCGGCTGCAGAGAACCCTCAAGCGGCGGAAATATAATAATCTCATCAATAGTTATATTTTCGAACCGTTTGGGGTTGAAACTCTTGGTCCGTGGGGTCCGAGTGCTCACGCTTTATTTAAAGATCTCTTCAAACGCCTAGTTGACACTTCGCGGGACCCAAGGTCTGGCTTTTACCTTGGTCAGAGATTAAGCATTGCCATACAACGTGGCAATGCTGCCAGCCTTTTGGGTACATTACAAGTGGACAACGATGTGGAGGAGTTTTTTGACGCCATATTTTAGTTAAGTATATTTTTAGGTTTAGGTAGTGAGTAGTTTTTGGTTTAAATGTATATATTATATGTAGTCTTAGTTAATTAAGTATATTATACACGGTATATTGTCAAATAATTGAAAAAAAAACTTTTTTTTTTCAAATTAATTAGCATAAACGGCAATTTCAACCCAAATTAAACAATCAAAATGACTAAAATATATATTTAGATTACGGAGATATATGTACTATATTGGTGAAAACACCTTTTGCAAATAAATCAGTTTTACACCAAATTAGAATATCAAAAAATAGTTATTGTGAGTTCGCAGACCTTTTTTGGACTGAACTTTATGGAACAATTTTTCCACCACACATTGTTTTGTTATATCTCATAGGGCATAAGCAGAATTTTCAATAAAAGCTCCCAGGCGGGTTGACATTTTCCGAAATGGTCATCAATTATCGCCATATTTCAACCGATTTACACAAAACCTTAACACATTATACTCCCAAACCTGCCTCATTAATCACTCTGTCTATTGGTTAAAACCGCATGACAATCCGTTCAGTAGATTTTATGTTTAACGCGAATAAATAGACAGACAGAGGCAGCTGGGGACTTTGTCTTATGATATGTAGGTAGTGACAGTGATAGGGCGTATAACACCATCATATCTAGGATCACAGATCTAATGGGCACGCCACAATTACGGCGGTGAAGCCCCTCTTTGAGGAGTGGCTTGAGAGGCCGCCTGACGCAGGTCCTCACCGGACACTGCTGTTTCTGGAGGTTTCTAGTTCAGGATAAGGCGAAAGGAAACGCCACACAACGGTGACACCGTTGTGTGGATAGCCCGGCGGACACGGTCGAGCATATGGTGGAGGTCTGCCCTGCTTGGGCGGAGCACCACCGCCGTGTCCACGTGGAGGCGAACAGCAGTGACGACCTCTCGGTTCCAGCCCTGCTGAACCAGGTATGGAGCGAGAGGGCATGGGAAGCTATCACTTCTTTCTGCGAAGGAGGAGGCGGAACGCGTGAGGGAGACGCAATGGAGACGCCCTCACGTTCCTAACCATCGCAGGAGACGCCCTGGGCGTCTGCCTTACTGCCTTACTCTGATTGTTTGTCGGATGAGCAAAATAGGCATATTTATAATATGAATCTGCTGATGTATAACAGGACTTGTCGTCACAGGGACGCGATTATATATTTTGATTGCAATAGTTTTATTACAGATTACAGACTCACTGATTGTTCCATGTTTTTGCCAGCTAGTTGTAGGAGACGGATTGCTAATCTTTTAGCATATACTTTACACGTTTACACCGGTACTTATACTGTACCTACGTTTACTGTTAGTGGTGACACTAACATCTCTATCGATACTATCAATATGAGTGCTGGCCCTGTTTGAGGCCAGTGTCAGGTCAATAACTTCAGTTCTCGCAGAGGTCCTGAAAGTGGGTTTATTGCCTGCGTTAAGGATTTGTAAAGAAGAGCTTACCACAAAGTCCAACAAATCCTCCCCTCGTTTGTTGACATCCGAGCTGCCCCAAACGACGTGGTGTGCATTCGCATCGCAGCCAAGTATCAGGTCGAGGTTTTCTTGGTTGCCGTAGTCAACCAGTCTCCTGATTAGTGGTGTTACTGGTTCCTTTTGTTCATATGGGAGATAGGCAGAGGCAAGGATGACTTTCCTTTTCTCTGTTCCCGTCCCCACTTGGATCAAAGTTGTTGTGAGATCCCTGTAACAGAAAGTACGTAAGGGCATTGCCTCTATACCGCCCCTGATATAGATGCAAGTCCTCGCGTCATTAGTTGGACAGTCATAGAGCACCATGCCTCCTGTCCCACCTAAGCCTTTTATAGTCCCTTTATACAAATAAGGTTCCTGTATCAAGGCCACGTCGTATGTATTGAGCTTCAGTTGCCGAGCCAGAAGGGCAGTAGCGGCTCTGCAATGATGCAAATTGATTTGTACACACCTTAGTCCCTCCATCGTGGATGTTTTGATGGGTTTGCGCCGTTGGTGGAGTGCCTCAGTTTTGAGGCTCCCCCTCCAACTCTTCTTCCTCGAGAGCCGCTGGCGACTCAATCCCCAGGGTGTCGATGCCCTCAAGGATGTGATCCTCGAGGTCCGCCTCTGCCGCCCCGGTCTGGATCGCTGACTCTCGCGCTAAGTCGTGAGCAGCGACCTTGTCGATGGCCTCCTCACACTGCGGTGGACCAACTTCGGAGGGCTCCACTCCTGCTTCCGCAGTGGGTGCCTCTCCCTTGTCCTCTTCCAGGAGCTTGAACGAGTATCGTTCAATTCCTCCTGGAAGAGAGTAGCCCGCGGCCTTGATGACCCCAGCGGACACCCCGTCCATGAGAACGATACGACGGATGCCGGTCTGCTCCGTGAGAGCATTCACGACCTTCCAGTCGTCCGTCCCCAAGGCAGGGTTAAGCCACTGGAGCAACCGAATGGCCCGAGCCGAGTCTTGCAGCGCCAAGTTGCGGCTCTTCCATGCCATCTTGACTGGCTTTGGAAGGTTCTTGGCGTTGACGACCTTGAGCTTCAGGGAGCCAAGTTCCACGTTGTGGATGGCACCCCGAAGCCAGCAAGCTACGTCAGAGTCGTCGCAGGATACATGCACTGCACCTGCGACAACTCCAGGCGCAACAGTAAAGACAGGTAGGGGATCCGGTGCTTCCTCCAGTTTCTCAAGTATGAGTTCCTGGATTGGCACCAGATTCTCCGCCCTCAAGTACTCCTCAGGATACTTGCCTGAGACGATGGCGAGTTTCACAGCCGCCACCGCATCCCTAAAGGATCCGGTCGAGGACGGATGACCTTGGGTCTTCATCCTCTTGGCAGCCATGTCCCCGCTGTCGCTGCTGAGAACAGCACGCGGCCTCTTTGATGGTCCTCCCGTAGGAGTCCCTTCTAGAGCCGCCTGCTGTCTCAACTTTTGGCGCTTTTGCCTTTGCGCCCCAGATCGTCCAGTTCGGCGCCAGCCTGATTCCTGCCGGCCGCCAGGTGACGAAGAAGTGCTGACCTTGCCGGTAGCGCCCGGGGCCGTAAGGTCCGTGGTCGTTCGACCTCTAACACAAGGCTCCCGTATCGCGCCAGCTTTGGCAGCTCCCTTAAGCCCTTGGCTTGGTTACAGTACCGCCCAGCGGTGGTCCCGCAGCAGAGCCGGCCCTCGACAGTGCCGCGACAGTCCAGTCTTTTGACAGTCCCGCCGCAGCCCCACCCTGATACGACCCCGCCGCAGTCACGCCTCTGGGCGGCCCTGCTAGAGGTGATGCAGTCCCGGCTTGCGCCGGTCCCGCCGTCTGATGTGCAGTCCCGGCTTGCGCCGGTCCCGCTGTCTGATGTGCAGTCCCGGATTGCGCCAATCCCGCCGTCTGATGTGCAGTCCCGGCTTGCGCCGGTCCCGCCGTCTGGTGTGCAGTCCCAGCTTTCGCTGGTCCCGCCTTTTGGAGCGCAGTCCCAGCTTTCGCCGGTCCTTTCGCCTTGTGGTTTTTTTAAATTAAATAATCCATTAAAAAATCCGATAAAACAATTTTCATCCCCCGACTATCCCCACCCGCCATGGAGTTCTCAAGTGGCGATGCTATGGTAGCACCAGGGATTAGTCGAGGGATATAGCCCTCCCCCATTAGTTGCCCACGAGACTGCATGACACTAACTCGCACCGCTACCACTAGCAATGCGAGCGAGCGCCGCCGTCTGCAAGACCCTAATGGGAGTGAACTCGCCTGGGGGCCGTCTGACCGGACCCCGCAGCCGATTGACCGTAGCTGGCTAGGCTACGGCCTCCCGTGTGAGAAGAAATCCGGGCCAAAGTGGAGTGTTGCCTCAGAGACGTTAAACCGCCTACGCTCATCGGCTCAGCCACCAGGATCCCCTCATCCTTCCGTACGGGTCCCCGCGCACGGCACAAACACGCGGGAGGTCATTGCTATCCATCATTGTTCTTGTTCAATGGTGGACACCCAGGGGCATGACCTCGCCACCCCTGTGATACGTCGCACAGTGATTTCAGTTACGTCTATTTCAGAAGGAATTAGACCAAAAACAGGGCGGCAACCACGAGAAGGAAATCACCACACTTGCCTTGAGGATCTACACGACCGTGCGCTCTCCCTCAAGACCACGCCACCTTGCCGTCTCTGAAGGAGCCAGGCAAGGTAGGATTGCATCAACAAAGCCAAACCCTACAGGGCTCGTCGCTGACAGGCTCAAAGCGTAAGTTTGTTAATACAGCCCAGCCCCAAATCAAAAGTAAATATTATATTAACATCTCAGTATAGACAGATAAGTAATATGTTCTAAGTTTTTTAGAGACAGATATTGTAACTGTCTGAATTTAATCTAGTAAATAACTATTATTGTTTACCACTTGAGTGCCCGAAACGTGGATCCACGCGAAACACAGTCAGTCAGTCCACAACAGACAAGACTACCGACAAGAGGTAGCGTGAAGGTATCTATGTATAATAACGTGCAAGAAACTCCGCAGATATTCTTTTCAATCAGTAATAATTATTACAAAGTATTTGGTTACATCACTCTCGTTTAGAAATCACATCATATTTGAAAACGATTTAAAAAAAGACGTAGACGTAGAAGCGTCTAGACCAAAACAACTCAAAAATAGTAACGAACTGGGAATGCAGGTTTTCCTGACCTTATAAAAAATATTACTTTTAAATATCAAATCTTCTATAAAAATAAATTAATTTGAGGTGTCAGTTTGTTGTGTCAAAATAACAGCTTTATAATAAACTAGCGACACGTCCCTGGCTAAGTGCGAGACGGACTCGCGCACGAAGGGTTCCGTACCATTATCGCAAAAAAACGGCAAAAAAAAATCACGTTTGTTGTATGGGAGCCCCACTTAAATATTAATTTTATTAGGTTTTTGATATTTCTTGTTAAAGCGGTGGTAGCGCCATCTCTTGTAAAGGTCATAAATCAAAGACCGAATACATAGGCAAATGCATTTGAGATTTCGCGGGCGATCGATATCCTAATTATCTCGTTCCTTCCTCATTCCTTTTCCCTTCATGTACGCCTTGATGACAGGTCGCCAGAACGAACCGAAACTTCATCGTGAACGGGCTTCGCGTCTCAACCGCCAGCTTTCCAAGCCACATGGCTGGAGACTGATGCATCTAATTAGTTAGATTGCAGAGAACCTTGTGTACCGTGTCTATTAACCCGCCTCGCTGATATAAAAACATTTGTGTGAAGTGTGTGGATCCTGAAAGTCGTCGTCGCCATTTTGGAGTTGAAGAACACCAGCTCGCCGCCATAAGTGGCTTGGCTTCGATCACCACAAGGTAAGGCGTACTACTTCCCTCATCCCATACTAGATCGCCCGAATTGATCCGTGAATATTTTCCCGCTTATTTTCTATGCACAATTACCAGAACCCTTCAAATACAGTCCACTTTTCGTAATAGACACAAGGATGATGAGGTTTCTCAAGCCGCTATAACATTTTTTGGTCCTTCGTAGCCGGATATATACCTATAATATAACATTTTTGGTACTTCGTAGCCGGATATATACCTATAATATATCCATTTTCCTTTATTTCTTACGTAGGAATCTATCATAAATTCCTACTAGGTTCGTGGCACCTAGCCGCCTACCCACATAATCAAGTTGTCAACCCAATACGTGGTTCCATCAACGCCGCTATAGCAGATACATAATTACGTATCTACTATTATTACAAATAATTCTTATTTAAAACTAACTTGTCGTATTGTAAATTTCCATATTTCAAGCGTCTTTTAGTTTAACCGCCCTTATAGGAATCACCTACCACCAATTATAAATTGTTAGGAATAAGTTACTTTCCGAATACCGCGTGGTAGACATTCATTCTATATGAGAAAAATAAAATAAAATAGGTGTAATACTTGTAGGTACCCACGCAGTATAAATATCATAACTTTACCGAATACGTTTCGACGATTGCGGGCTATAAGTTGCATATTTATACCTAATTATTTACCTTAAATAATATTTGAACTTAAAAATAAAATTAGCTGGGATAGTAATGCTATTGACATTTTGTACAATCTAATTAATATGGTTAGTGGGTACTAAGAAAAAACTTATTTCGTTATTACGCGAGTATTGTGAAATCTGTTGTCACAGTACAGTCACATTCAGTAGTATTACTTTTCTACGTATAGTTGTTCGTTTAAATAATTATCGTACAATATTTTGTTTGTGTGGTTAGTTGTAACTACATTACATAAACATGCCGCGTGATGCAAAAGCGGTCGCTTCTTCGGAAGATCAACAGTTGGTGATTTTAGAAGCTAAGCGTAATATACTTTTCGAGCGTATTCAGTCAATTTATGATCGCTCTAAAGTCGCTAATACTTCCGAATCAGTGAGAGAAAGCTTTCTTAGCTCTTGTGTAACAGTAGATGATATTCGAACGGACTTTCATAAATTATTGGACGATTATAATGCAAGGTTACTGGCTATATATCCCGATGCGAAGCCTAGCTATCAAGCCTACGCCTCATTCGAGGATATGTATTGTTCCGTTAAACGTGTGATGTCTCAATTTGAAGATAAGCCGTCCGGGAGGCACAGTATGAGTGATTTCGCAGCATGTAGACCACGGTTGCCGCCAATCGAACTTATGTCGTTCGACGGTGATATACGAAACTGGCCATTATTTTACGCAAGTTTTAAATCTACAATTCATGACAATAAGTCGCTGACGGATGCAGACAGGTTGTACTATTTAATAGGTAAGCTGTCGCCGAAGGCGCAGTCTGTGTTCGCGGGAGTCACACCATGTGCTGAGAATTACCAGGTCATATTCCAGGCACTCCTTGATAGGTATCAGGCCTAATTTAGACCTCGCCACAGATTAGGGCCAATGACCCGAGGCCTATTTTATAGCTCTGCACAGTGCAGTGGATATTCGTGTCCTCGCGTCTACCTATTTGGATCAAGCTTTAAATCTTAAATTGTCCGGTCCCGCGTCTGTTTCGAATTATCAGCTATTCGTGGACAAGTTCATTACCGCAATTAATTCCCTTAAGAATCTTAATTTAGTTGACCTTCTGGATTTCATTTTATTGCACCTCGCAATAAAAAAGTTTGACACTGAAACTATTCGCGCTTTCGAGATGACAGAACGTAATCATAAGATTCCTACTCTAGATAGTTTTGTCACCTTCATCAATGATCAGTGTCGGATATTCCGTAATACCCAACCACCCTTATCTAACAATAATAAATCTAATAGTTCTGACAATTCACATAAAACTAGTAAATCGCGTAGTTTTAATAATAAAGTTTCCGCTCCTAATCCACAATCTTATGTAGCTTGCTCTGAGTCAAATAATTCAAACAAGTGTCTGTGCGAAGCAAATTTGCATGAACACTTATATAAATGTCCCGCTTTTGATAATTTGACTCCGACAGCTCGTTTTAAATGTGTGAAAGACAACAATGCTTGTGTCAATTGTTTGAGCATTAAACATAAAACGGTTAACTGTTCTTCTAAATTAAAGTGTCGCACGTGTAATCAACGTCATCATAAGTTGTTACATTTTAATAAAAACCCGCAATTATCAACTGTTGTGACGTCACAGACGGATCCGACGCCAACGGTAGCTTCTATCACGTCAAAATCTGAGGTATCGTTGTGTACGACATCTGTCGCCGGCGCTGCTCGATCGCGTTCGATTGACGCTCGGTGCGTCGCGGAGTCGCCGTCGGCGAGAGATAGCCCGCAACGTACGGCGTACACAACCGTTCTGCTCGCTACTGCTCAAGTATAACAATACGATGCGAATGATAAGCCGCACATAATACGTTGTTTACTAGATAGCGCCTCACAAAGTAATTTTATTATTTCTGAATGTTTTAAGCGTCTGGGACTTTGGAAGAACTTTCATACTTCTAATTTAATAGTTAAAGGAATCGGTGGGTCGGAAAAACCAGTTAAGGGTTCAGTAGATATTAAATTATATTCTCGTTTTAGTAGTGATATTAATTTCAACGTTTCTTCGCTTATTGTTGAACGTGTAACGGAGACATTGCCGACCGCTATCGTCGATGTCTCTAAACTTATACATCTCAAAACATTACCGCTCGCAGATGCAAAGTTTGCGGAGCCGAGCGGTATCGATGTTTTGATTGGTGCTGATATATTCCCGCGCTTGCTTTTGCCTAACATAGTGCATAGCGAGCAATATAATATACCTCCCGCTATTGAAACTGTGTTGGGGTATGTGGTTATGGGTTCCGTACCTACAGCACATACTTCACACTGTACGAATACAACGTCATGTTGTTCTGTTCTTCAAGATCCCAGTTTAGATTCGCTTCTCAAGCGATTCTGGGAGCTTGAAGAAATTTCCGCCTCGCCCTCGCAGAGCCGTAAGGATCTCGAGTGCGAAGAACATTTTCGCGCTACCACTGTTCGCGATGACAGTGGTAGATATATTGTGTCGTTGCCATTTTGCGATGACCCTTATTCGCTAGGCGACTCATATGCCGCCGCACATACGCGTTTCCATTATTTAGAGCGCAAACTTGATGCGCCCTTAGGGTTACGCAGCGCTTATAATGACGTCATGCGAGACTACATAAATAAAGAATATTTGAGTCCGGTTTTAAAAGACGATAACGATTCTAGTCTGTCATATTACATTCCGCATCACGGTGTCGTTCGCGAAGATAAGACTTCCACTAAACTTCGCGTAGTTTTAGACGCTAGTAGTCAAACTACATCGGGACAGTCAATTAACGACATTCTACATGCAGGCCCTAATTTACAGGGTGATTTATTTAATATCATAATTCGTTTTCGTCTCTTTCAAATAGCCCTGTCTGCTGACTGCCGCCAAATGTTTCTCAATATCGGCGTTCGTGAATCGGACCGTAGATTTCAACGCATCTTTTACAGATTTAGCAAACATGAACCTATAACGGTTTATCAATTTAATCGTGTTTGCTTCGGGTTTAAGTCTAGTCCATATCACGCGCTACGTGTAGTCCGTCAGTTAGTCGCTGATGAAGGCGATAGTTTCCCTGCAGCATCTGCCGCTGCTTCTTCGGCATTATACATGGATGACATTGCTTGTAGTGTCATGTCCATACCGCAAGCAATTTCGCTTTGTGATGAGCTTATTCAGCTCTTCAAGCGAGGCCGTTTCGACCTTGTCAAATGGACAAGTAACTCGAAAGAGGTTCTCGCACACATTCCTGATACTCATAAGGCTTCACCCGATATCGAGTATGAGAAGTCCATACCGCATAAGGTCCTGGGTTTACGCTGGGACAAGTCTTGTGACAGTTTCCGCTTTGACGTCGCCACACCAGATGATAAATGCACTAAGCGTACCATGCTTTCCACAGTGGCTCGGCTATGGGACTTAATGGGGTTTGTCGCCCCCACTATTCTGTACGCCAAGCTCTTAATTAAGGAGCTTTGGCTGTCAAAGTGTGACTGGGACGACAAACCACCTGACCATATAGTCACAGCTTGGAAGCAGTTTTGTGCTGAGCTTTCTGCGCTTAATGAAATTATTATTCCGCGTCATCTGGGGTTGGTCGACGGATGCACCATGAATTTAATAGGTTTCGCTGACGCCAGCGAGCGTGCTTACGGCGGAGTCGTGTACATGCAAATAGGCATTGGTTCTGACTACTCCGTGCAGTTAGTTAGTGCTAAGTCTAAAGTCTCACCTGTGAAAACCATTTCGGTAGCTAGACTGGAGTTGTGCGCGGCCCTACTGTTGTCTAAGTTGCTTCGCAAGGTACAAGACACAGTATCGCCCCACTACCACATCCATAAGGTATACGCATTTACGGACTCTAAAGTAGTGCTCGCCTGGATAAATTCCTCACCGCACCGCTGGCAAACTTTTGTTGCCAATCGGGTTACTAAGCTAATAGAGCTTATGCCCGCTAATTGTTTCAACCACGTTGCAGGTACTGAGAACCCTGCTGATTGTCTGTCTCGTGGTGTTACGCCAGCTAAGCTCTTGCATCATCCATTGTGGTATCGTGGACCCTCATGGATTTCTCATGACCCATCTGAGTGGCCCATACATACTTTCGACCACAATGCACTGCATGAGGGCGTACCCGAACAGAAATCAGTTGCTCATGCCGTGGTTTCTGACGTTACGGAATCGCCAATTTACGCGCTAGCACTACGTGTGTCGTCATGGTCTAAGTTGCTGCGCTTGATTGTTTATGTCTATAAGTTTTTAAGACAACTGCCTAGTGCACATACTGTATCAAGCTCTGATCTCAAATATGCAGAAATTAAATTGCTGCGAGCTGTACAGGATGTTCATTTCCGTAACGATAAAAAATAAAAACTACTAAATTTAAAAAACAATAAACCATGTACTCCCGCCATCCATAAGCTTAAGCCGTTTCTCGATGAGCACGGCATCATACGAGTTGGTGGTCGTCTTACAAATTCGGACGAACCCTACGATTATAAACACCCCTGTATTCTACCGCGTCATGACCATGTTGTTGATCTACTTGTTGACTTTTGTCACAAGAAACATCTTCATGCCGGTCCGGAGTTGCTTATGTCCTTACTCAGGCATAATTATTGGATATTAGCTGCACGTAGAATAATTCGCCACAGAATCCACAACTGTAACACTTGCTTTAAATTCCGCCCGCGTCCTGTTCTTCCACTTATGGCAGATCTACCTAGCCAGCGTGTTAACCAAGTCGACAAGGCGTTCACTCACACCGGCTGTGACTATCCAGGCCCGCTGCAGTACACACCATTTCGTGGTCGAGGTGTTAAGAGCCGTAAGTAAGGCTTGGCTCTGCATTTTTACGTGTTTGACGACGCGTGCCACGCACATTGAAGTGGCTACAGATTTAAGCTCAGTGACTTTCCTTGCAGCCTTAAAACGCTTTCTTTCGCGACGCGGTCCTATTAAATGCTTATACACCGATAACGGTACTTGTTTCGTAGGTGCGAGTTCATATTTACGCGACCTTCATAAATTTCTTAAAGATTTTCGTCCTCATCTTGAGGAAGAACTTTCTTTCAATCATATAGATTGGAAGTTTATCCCACCTGCTTCCCCACATTTTTTTTTTTTTTTTTTTTTTATTATTGATAGGCTTGCGCTTGACCACTATCTCACCTGATGGTAAGTGATGATGTGGTCGACGATGTAGCGCGCTTACCTAGAAGAAACCTATTCACTCTTGACTTAAAGACTCCCAGGTTGTAGCTCTCAGGAAATACAGACCCCGGCAGGGAATTCCACTCCCTTGCTGTACGCATAATGAAAGTATTCCCAAAACGTTTGGTGCGTATGGGTGGAATGTCCACCATGTACCGATGACACATCGCCGTACGTCTTGTATTCCGATAATGGAAAGGGCTAGGAGGAATTAATTCATGCAATTCCAACGCACACTCCCCGAAATGTAACCGATAAAAAACCGACAGACTGGCAACTTGGCGCCGATGTTCAAGGCTCTGGAGCCTAGACTTGACCAATATCTCATTGCCGATGAGCCTCTTGGCCCGCTTTTCGATCGACTCTAGTGCATCCAGCTGGTACTTGGCAGATCCGTCCCAGAGGCGAGAGCAGTACTCCATGCATGACCGAACTTGCGCCTGATACAAGTTGAGCAGCTGTTCTGGCGTGAAGTATCGTCTCACCTTTGTAAGGATCCCCAACTTTTTGGCAGCCAGTTGAGCTTTTGCCTCAATGAATGGACCAAAATTGAGGGTCGATGTCAACGTAACGCCAAGAAGCTCGAGATGGTCCGTTATCGGCACGGTTACACCGCGGAAAGTAGGAGCCGGGTGGAATTGGCTCCTTTTAGCGGAAAAAAGACACGCCTGGGTTTTAGCAGCATTAAACCTGAC